>OV815279.1:16313953-16919613 GCA_929108145.2 Limnephilus rhombicus | reverse complement strand
CACTTCCTTGTGGGACTCCGAAGTGGATTGGTAAGGGGTTACTTGTTATGTTGTTAATTTTCACAGCTTGCGATCTGTCGGTTAGGTATGATGAGAACCAGTTAAGAGTTCTACCTCGGATGCCTATTTGAGATAGTCTTTCTAGAAGTATGGGGTGGGAAACCGTATCAAATGCTTTGGCTAAGTCTAGGAATATGGCTAGGCAGGAATCACCTTCGTCCAGGCTGTTAGTGATCTTATTCGTCAAGTCTAAGATTGCAGATTCTGTATTTAAATTATTTTGAAAGCCAAACTGATTAGGCGAGAGAAACTTCTGGGTTTCAAGATGGGAGACAAGTCTACTTTTAACAATTTTTTCAATGATTTTTGACAGGACACTTAGCAAAGAAATGGGTCTATAGTTTTCAATATTTGTTTTATCGCCACCTTTATAGATTGGGATAACTGTTGCATGTTTTAGTCGGTGTGGGAAAGAACCGCTTTTAAAGCTTAGGTTAACGATATGTTTTAACGGCATTGTAATAAAGTGAACTATGTGTTTTATTATATAAGGAGAAATATTGTCATTACCAGCAGCACTGTTTGTTTTAATGGTGAGTATTGTGTCAACTATTTCTTTATTGGAGGTAGGGGCTAGGATTAGTTCCGGGTGCAAAGAGCTCTGTTGTCTTACCCGTGAGGTTAAGAGATTTTGTGTTTTGTTTGTTGCTTTTAGAATTTTGTTGGCTAAGTTCGTGCCGATGTTACTGAAAAAATGGTTGGCATGATCAGCTAAGGTTTTTGGGTCATCATGGACTTGGATATTTTTCCCATTTATGGCGAGTGATTGCATTTTGAATGAGGTTTTATTGTTTTCTGAGATGTCATTGACTACGTTCCAGATTATTTTACTGTCATATCCCGATTCTTCAATTTTTTTTTTGTAATAGTTTTGTTTGGTTATTGTTATGAGATTATTGCAAATGTTACGATATTTTTTATAGAAGCGCAAGAGTTGAGGGTCTGGGTTGTTTACGGATTGTTTATGGAGTCTGTCTCTTTTACGTATACAGAAGATAAGGCCATTTGTAATCCATGGTTTTAGTTTCTTTTTTTTGTTCGATGCCATTATAATGGGGAAAGTAGCGTGGTTAATGTGGGCAGTTAGTGATGCAGAGAAATTTTCAAGAGCGTCGTTGACATTTTCAGAAAGCAGGGTAGATTCCCATTTTTCTTCTTCAACATACTTTATCAAATGAACCATATTAACAGTTTTATGGGAAGGATTACTGGACTTAGGGGGAGTAGATTTTGAGTTGTGTAGTTCGAGAATGGTTGAGTAATGGTCAGTTACAGTGGATTCGAATACAGCTGATTTAGCGGTTCGCTTTGATCTAACCATAATATGATCTATGCATGTCTTAGTAGTGAGGGTGACTCGTGTAGGTGTGTTGATGTGTGGTATAAGGCCATGCAGTGCCATTAGGTTTAGGTAATTTGTAGCGTGGGGGCTGGATTCATTTAGGATGTCTATATTTATGTCACCGATTATGATGAGATCCTTAGTTTTTTCATCGATATTTTTTTCGAGAGAGTAGAGAAAAGGGGTGACATTGTTGGACTTTGGGGAGCGGTATATTGCGAGTATATTTAAGTTATCGATTGAGATATTAAGACAATTTGCATGGTCGACTGAAATTTCAGATACTGCATGTTTTAGGTTAGACTTGACATAAACTATGACCCCATCGGATTGGGACCTGTGCTGAGACGTGTTGTACACAGAGTAGTTGTTTAATAATTTCGGGATGTAATTAACGTTAATCCAGCACTCTGACAGAACAATGATGTCAAATTCATTTCCTATGTCAGTAAGTTGAACAAGTAGGTTATCAAAGTTTTTGTTGAGGCTACGGATATTCATGGCAAATACTCTTAGAGCTTCTGGTTTGGAGATAAATTTTTTTAATGCATTTGTGTTGTTTGTCGTATGTGCCGTGATATTAAGAAAGTTATCAATTGGGTTAATTGGGTCCATTATGGGCATCTGTGTATGGTGGGTGTTTGAGTTCATCAACGACTGGGTAAGATAGGTTAATGTATAAGTATATTGTAAGACCAAGACATTTATTATTCGTTATGTGTCTTTGCAGGTGCATAGTGTCTTCTGTGTTTGAAAGAATAACAATAATTAGACAAGTAAAAATACATAGGAGATCTACAATCATAAAGTATATTAAGTGCATTGAAAGTATGAAATTTGTATGTATGATTATAACTTTATATATGAAGCAAGAATAGGAATCATAGCAGGTTATTAATATGATTATAAGAATGGAATGGATTACATGTATAAGTGGAATTAGACAAGTAAGGATACAATCCTTCAGCGTTGGTGTAGAAGGTATGTGGAATGCATGTAATTTGTTATGGTTATAAACAATGAGATGCAAAAGGTTAGTTTCATTTGTGGTTATAATTATACTAATTTTGTATTTATGAATGAGGATGTTAAGATGATAGAAATTATTTGAGTAAGTGGTACCACAGGTTTTTAAAAGCGGTAGTTGTAATGAGAATTTTTTCCAATATATGTTCATAGTTATGATACAGTTCCAGAGTTCAATGACATTTATATTGATATAAGTGATAATTTTCTGATACTGAGAGTTAATAGCAATAGTAAGTAGTTTATACTTTGTTATTTCAAGATTATAAGTGAAGTTTAGGTAAGGATTGTTGTAATGGAAAAATCTTTTCAATATGTAATATTTTGAGAATATGTAAGTATTGTGGCTTCTATATGCTGTTTTTGTGAATTTGTATATAATGAAAAAGGTATAAATAAAGAAGTTTACAGTGTTGGCAAAGCTAGGAAAAAATAATTCGGGGTACGTTGGATTTAAAAAGTTACAAATACGTGTCATACTTATTATAGTAATGGATTTTATGATAGGCAAGATAGGAATAATATTATTAATTAAGATATGATTTGGGTGGATAATAAGATATAGTATATCAATACTTGGGAGTGAGTACGGCTGCATAGTGGGGAAACATAATACAAGCATATTTATTAGGTGTGGATTCTCATATGTAGAGGAAAAATTTGATATCTCTTTAGAACATATCATAATAATTAAACCTGCAGAATTATAAGTGGTACAAATAATATCAATTTTACTATAATGTGCATTAAAGAAGTAGAGTGGGTGATGAGAAAATATGATAATGAGATTTTTATTTTTCATTATACTATAATGGAGTAGCTGGTGATTAGAGTTAGAGTTAGGCATACTTTGTGTCCTTAGTCATATTATTTGGCGTTTTACTCGTGCGATATCTATGTCATTGCGGATTGTTATTATATTCGAGTCATCGGTCTGCCTGAGTAAAATACGACCTGATTTCACCCATGTATATTTGAAGTGATGATCTCTAGCAAATTTTTTTGTCTGGGCCAGTAGAAATTTGCATTTTGGAGTTAAGTGTTCCGAAATGTAGATTCGATTTCTTTCCTGCGAGTATCCTAGATCTGCTGTGTTAAGCTTGTTCGAGTTGCTGTTAGTGGATTTCATATATGTTTTGATTTTGTCTAACCAGACGTCTCGTGCTTGAGTGTTTATGAATGTAGCTATAATGGATCTCGTGGTTTTATCGGATGTTTTTTGTCCCAGCCTGAAGATTTTTGTGATTTCGGTTTGCAGAGGAGTGAGTATTATTGTAGTTGATAATATTTGATATTTTCTTCATTATTTCCAAGTTGTTTTCAGCGGTTGTTTCGGGAACTCCTCTAATTTCGATGTTGCAGAGAAGGCTTTGGTACTCCAGTCGATCAATTTTTTCATCTTGTTTAGAGATTATATTTTGTAAGACAGCATACTGATTTTTTAGTTCGATTACTTCAGAGTTGACTTTATCATTTGATTTTTCGATGATATCTAGACGTTTTTTCATATCTTGTTGTTGGTCAGCAATAAATTGTATGGATTTGATGATTTCATTGTTCTGTAGGACGATTGCTTCATATTTATTTAGATACGAATCGAATTTTTGCTCAACAAATTTCAATACATCTGTTTTGAATGTTTGTAATTCCGATGTAAATATTTCAGAAGTTAAGATGCTGCATTTTTTGTTTTGGTTATTACCGCCATCTGTGTTTTCATATAACACTTACTGGTTGATAGGTTAAATTTTTGATATGGAATCAGAAATAAAGTTTCTATTTTATGTAACTGGGGGTCTATACAAACTATACATTGAAATAAGATAATAACATTATATATCTACCTAGTTATTTCGCTTTTATATGAAAGTAGGTAAGTATGTAGATATTTCATTTTGCGAAAATTCTTCTCCACCCGGACTCTCTCAACCCGTCGTCTTGCACCGCAATTAATGGAGCGATGGATTTATACGTCTGTCACATATTTCTACCCACCCCTCATACCCTTTACCTTTTCAGAACATCCTCTCCCTCCTTTCCTTAAAAAGACCCCCCCCCTCCTCCATTCCCTAAGATGACAAAGCATTCTCTAAGATGACAAAACATCCCCTAAGATGACATAGGCCCTAAGGGAAATTATTTTCCTCAGAGCATCCTGTGTGAAGCTAACGTAAAAAAAAACATTTTCTATTGCGCATACAGCAGGTTAGTTGATTATTGAAAATCTGAAATAGCCATTTCGTAGACATCTACATCTTATCTTATATATAAAAATGAATCGCTAAATGTGTTGCTAAGCGCAAATCTCGAGAGCAGCTGAACCGATTTCGCTAATTCTTTTTTAAGAAAATTCCTTGAAGTACGAGGATGGTTCTTACGGAGAGAAAAATTAAGAAAATTGCCCAGAAAATTGGATTATTTCAGAAAACCTAACGACTATCGCACGTTTGACAGTCGCGTGTTTGAGAATGACATTTTGCAAAATGTTAAATCAGGATTCTATTTTTGAAAATCTTTAAGTTGATTTTTTGAAAATCTTTAAGTTGAGTTTGAATCGAATCAAGAATTTTAGATATTTTAAATAGGTACCTATGTTAGGTACCAAATTTAATATACGTGAAAAATGGAAATTTGAATAAAAATTGTAAAAGGTGGCACGCGGGCTGTTTAAAAATTGAATGTACTGGGATTGAATGTATGGAACGCGGGAGGAGGGTTGGCGGGACGAGGGAGCGGGAAAGGAAAGAGGGAAGGCGGGGAAGGTGGAAGTGACGGAGTGGGAACGCGAGAGGGGAAGAGGACGCAGGAGAAGAAGGGGAGGCGGAAGGGGAACAGGACGAATGGGAAAGGACACTCAGGGAGAAGGTGAAGGTGACGGAGTGGGAACGCGAGAGGGAAAGAGGACGTAGGAGAAGAAGGGGAGGCGAAAGGGGAACAGGACGAATAGGAAAGGACACTCAGGGAGAAACAATTTCTTTATTAAATGGCATAGCAACGCTTGCCGGGACCAGCTAGTAGAATATAAGAATCAAATAAAAAGTAAAAACAAAAAAAACGTTTTGGGTAAATATTTCTCTTTGCGAAAACGCTCCTCATATTTCCTATTTCTGTTTTTGTTTCATCATAGGGACATAGGGAGTTAGGGAGTGTAGATTTAACTATGCGGTTTTCATATTGTAGTGTATTAGTTCTTCCTAGTGTGGTAGCTGGTAAACCGCACACACCAATATATATTATGCACAAGTTGGTTGGATTAACCAGCGGTTTATACGCTTGTCATAATAGGAAAAAGCTCATCATCGAAAAACAAACGAGTCGCAAGTCGTGAAAACACCTTCCTTCCATGAGTTAGGAGTTAGGCAATCGTATTGCCCTAGACCCAGATATAGGGATACATACACAACACACAGACCAGAGAATGACGGGCGTGTATGTGTAATATATGGACGTGTAATCACGCCCGTGCTGTGTTGGTTGTTTGGGGAAATGTTCGCAGGATTGTTGTTGCGCGGTATCCGCCATATGGCATGAAGACCGCAGCCGGCAGCCGGCAGCCGCGCGGACGGCCGAGCCGAACATTAACTGGACGCGATGAAAATTTTACCATAATTTACACATTCTTGGACACTAGATGGTACGTAATTATATTATACTACTAGTGCAGACCCAGAAGTTCCCAGACTCTCCACCAATTTAAGGCTCCAAAGATTGAGATGGGCCGGACATGTGCACCGAATGCCAAGCACACGAGTACCGAAGAAGGTTCTGACAGGACACCCGGGAGGTAAACGAAAGGCGGGCAGACCTAGACTGAGATGGGAGGATGATGTCAGGAAGGATGCAAGAGGATTACTACATGTTGCAGATTGGAAGACGACGGCCGAGGACAGAGGGCGGTGGAGGCTTATTTTAAAGGAGGCCAAGGCTAGAAATGGGCTGTAGCGCCATTGAAGAAGAAGAACTAGTGCAGACCAGTGATAAATCACTGGATATTTTAGTCATGATATGCGTTGTCGGTGGCAAGGCCCTAGACTAGCAATCTGAAGGTCGCTGGTTCATATCCCGGTGTACGTAAGTAATGTTATTTGATTGAATTATGTTATTTCACAATTTATCCATTAAAAATAATATAAGATATATTTGCGGCACGTTCCAGATTGGAAGATACTTTCAGTATCTCCCTGGTGTAAGAACATCATTCAAATTTTAAACGTATCTTGAAAGGTTTTTAGCCGTCTTTGGTGAACAAAACTGAAACTTAATTGAATCGGTAGATTATAAAAAATCACCTTTGACACTCATATCTCAGAATAAGGTAGAGTGAAGTTAGAATCCTGCTCGACCAAAGAGACGCAATTTGAAATCTATTCCAAATATATTGTAAAATAATCTTCCCGTATCAAAAAATCTGCAAAAGCAATAATTAAATTTATCTTGTACTGATTGTTCCACACTCCACAAGTATAACAGGCGTTCTAGAAGTTCACTAGTAAATTACAACCAGAATGATAAAACTGTCAGTTTATACAACACCTCAATCAAAATTGCCTCAGCGAGCGAGAAATAATATAAAAATAAGTTATATAAATAACTCACTAAAACCATGTGGCTTTTCAATGAACAAAATAATTTCTAAGAATTTAAAAACGTTGTGCAAAGGAAGTGTGTGTGATAATAATTATTTAAAGAAAGGGGTATTAAGAATAAGCGTGGCACGCTAAATCGTAAATAGACACCGCAGCGTATTTATCATTATTCCACGAATTTCTGTCTAAAGGCTCTGTTGATCTCTCAAACGTTGAAATCAATAGTATTACTAAAGACGACATAAGACTATTAGTTCTGTGAACAGTTAACCTATCGTCCAAAAAAACATTTTTTTAATTTTTATCTTATTTTATAAATCATAACCAAAATTTTCTTTAAAATCATAAGATTTGTCAGTAGGTACTTAAATACCTAAGTAGGTAGGTATTTAAGTACCTACTGACATACCATTACTACCTATAAACCATATATTTTATGTAACATTTCTTGAGAAGATACTGAAAAAAAGTGAATAAAAATGTACATGCAAACTAATTTACAGATAGACGAAGTGCAAAACGGTCGACTTAAAGAGGAATTTACTAGGCTCCGAACAAAATGTTGGCACTAGCCCATTGTTTTGTCTTGGAATGTAATAAACTTATCATCCGTCCTTTCCAAAGGTCCTATGGCAATCGGACCTCCTTCGCTTAAAATTCAGAAGAGATAATAGGTTCTTCCTCTGCGTATGGTGGAGGAGAGTTGGTTATGACGAGGTGCAAAAGTTATTTAGTCAGTCGACGGCTCCCTTGAATCAGCGCAGATGTGTCTCCTTGAAAGTAATTGAGTGGACATTTTTCTACGTTTGACTCCGTAGTTTTTCTGTAGTATTCTTCTGTATTAAGTATTCTGTAGTTTTTATGAATTCCATATACACAAAATTCAGAATCCTTAAAGCCTCATTTGCGCATCATACACGCCCATCGGATGTGCAAAGAGGAAGGTAGTTTATACCTGATCGCAATGTCCCGCTAAAAAACGCAAACTCGCACGTGAGATCTAACACTGTTAAACATCTTACAGAATTATTTTTATGTAACCTCTGTGGAATCGGAAGGTTGCTTATTTCATGACTCGAATATAATAATTCAATTAGGCCGAAATGTACTCGATCATTTTTGACGTAAAACGTCAAAACATAATGGGGTAATTTTAGACAAAATGTCAATCTGGCACTTACCAAAATTGGTAATCGTGTGCCGCGTCGGTGAAAAATAAACCTTCTTAATTTCACAACACGGTCAATATAGCTAAATACCTAATTAGCAAGGTTAAGGGAACGTACCCATACTACGTGACCAACTTTTTGCAATTTTGCCCGCCGCCGCTCATTTGTACCAAGCGTGACATTTTGAAGACCCCCCCCCCCCCATAAACGTGTCACGTAGTATGGGTAGTTCCCTAAGTTGTACTTGTAAATAATAATAAGAAAAAGAAGATAAACAAGTGGCATAGATAAATACAGAAATATTAGGAGATTAACGCAAAAGAGTTACACTGCCCGAAACAAGTTAAACTCTGAAATCTTCATTGGGGTATTTCCACGTTTTTTATTGCTTAAAAAAACGATAATTTGGGGCGGGACTATGAGCCTGGATGCTCACTGACAGTCTTAATTTATGCTGGCCCAGCTGAGCGACGTTTGTGACGTCACATTCCGATTTTCAAACCATGGGCCGTTTTGATTTTGTCAATTTTAGACCGTTTTTAAAATCAAAAATATTGAATGAAAACATATAAAATAAACATTTTTAGTAGGATGATTAAAATCTGAAAAATGATCTTTAAATATATCGTACATTTTGACACAGAATCCCTCGTTTATGGAAACACCCATTAGAGAAGGTTGGGAATTAGCTAGCTATTCAGATCTGATCACTAAACATAGATGAAGACATTTAAAATGGCTATATTCAAATTCAGTGGGTTCAAAAGATTTTTTTACATTTCGTGTGGTAAAGAGTCACCCAGGGGGCCAAACCGAACAATCGGCAGCTGGTTGTTAACTGCTAGTAATAATAATGATTACGTAAATGAGGCATTTTGCGGTTAGGCAGAAAACTGCGAAGTTTTCTCGTCGGCCGCCGCAACTGTAAACATTGCCGTGAAACTTCAAAACACACAACACGCTACGGGCAACAAAAACGCCCTCAGTCGCGTCGATTTCTCCCGTTGGCATTTTATTACATACATAATACATTATATTATTTTATGCAAAGCCCATTCATGATTCCCCTTCCCTGGTGAATACCAGGAATCTACCGTCCATCATCGATATAATTAGGGAGTTTTCTACCAAGCTGTTTACAGTAGGCTCTAAGTTTACAAGATGTTAGATTTTCACGGTCGGCGAAAATGCTATCGTAAATTTATTCGTTATACATATTAATAAATCGATTCGGTGTTTCAGGCCTGGCTAGCAATCTAGGAGTCATCATAGGGCTTAAATTGAATAGTCGGCATTCGGAGGACGACTAAGGACGCGTATCTCATCAAAGATAGAAGGAATGGCAAATAGGCAGCTAGATATTTTGGGCATACAAATTTAGAAGATGCAATTCACTACGTCCATTTTTAATCGATTACGGTATTATAGCATGGGGAGGAGCAAAAGCTAACGCCTTTGATCCGATTCTTAAAGCTTAGAAACTAATTATAAAGATTATTCTAAAACTACCGATCACAAGTAGTTCGGATAAAATCTTTAGGAGAATCTGTGTTTTGGACATTAGGCAACTATACGCCAAAAACATACTAGCGTATCTCTTCAAACACAGAACTGCTTTTGCCGAACTGATTTAGATGCTAGAACCAAAGGGCCTAGTCTCTTACTTATCCCATTTATCCCTTTCGCTAAAACAACTTTTGGCCTAAATTTTTTAGATACTTTGCAACTAAGCAGTACAATACGCTTCCACTGGCCATTAGACAGAACACAAATTATACAAGTCAGACACCAAGGCTTGAATCATCAACCAAGACAGATCAAGCATCAGAGATTTTATTAAAACCTATTTATATTCCCAAAGGTACGACAATGATTATCGTTTATTTAAAATCAAATATTGTTGTTATTTTTATTTCTGCGAATATTGCTTATGTTAAACTGCGCCTGCTTTCAACATAAGTTCTTAGTGAGACAGGCACAGTACATCACCAATGTAATTTAATTAATAAAGATGAATTAATAAAACAAAAGTTTACGAAGATTTCCCAATGGCTTTTAAAACAAACAACTAACTAACCATTACGCCGTTTTCCGCAAGGGTAGACAAAGAAGACGAATCGCTAAGCAACTCGATCTTAGCACTCACTCTTAGCCTCATTCACATTCAAACATCGTCTCTTACGTACTATTGTATTATTCTGACTCTTTAAATGGCCAGACTCAAGTATCTGATTTAGTTGATGGTGCCATGTCTTCCTCGAGAGTCCCCGACATATTCTACCATTCACATTTGCGTCATTTATTCTCCATTTTTTACATGAGCTCCACACAGGATGCTGTGTGTCCTGGACATCCGCCTCCAAGACCTAGACAAACCTCACCCCATGAACCCGGGCACCTCTGCTAAATCATCAAACCATATGCCAGAGGTGTTGGTTATCCAATAAAGGTTCCCGGGGCGGCAGTACCCATTCCCGCCTCCCAAATTGGAATTACACTCCTTTCTCCATTCATTCGCTTCACGTGGACAAACCATCCGAGGGTCCCTTTCTTAATTTAAAACAATGCTGCCCAACATATAAAAGAAACACTATCCATGGCATTTTATTAGATAAAGTACGTACGTATTACATTATAATATATATAACGGAAAAATATTAAATCTTAGTATATTTTTGGTAATTAAAAGAAAACATATTTTTTCGTCTAAAGAATGTTTGAAAGTTAAAATAGCTTGTTGCTTTTGGCGCTTTGGGAAGAATATGTTGGTCATTTTGTCGGAAAAGCGACAATCCCCATACGATATTAAGCTGTAAATATACCTAAAATGTTATTTCGCACAATGACAGTTTGAAATTTAAAATAAAATTGGGACAGTGTCAACACTATCCCCCGGTTTGAAAAGTGCGAATTTTTTAAGATATACACGGTGTCCGGAAACTCGTAGTACAAGCGGGAAACTGGTAAATCTACACCACATTCAGAATCGATTTGTGATATAACTTTTTTGATTTGAGCTTTCGTTTTCGAGTAAATCGGGTCCGAGTTAGAATTTTTTTGGTTAAATTTGAAAAAAAAATTCACAAGGGGGTTGATTTCAGCTGTGTAATGTCTTATAAAATGCATCGAAGGGTGAACCGGGCTCAAAATTTTTTTTAACCCTTTAGTTGCCGAAAAAATGGAAAAATAGAAAAAAAATAATATTAAAATCAAAATGCTCAGCTCGAAAAAAATAAGTTTTTTGGGTTCTCTACGTGATGTAGATTCACCAGTTTCCCGCTTGTACTACGAGTTTCCGGACACGTTGTATAGAAGTAATTAAGAGAGGAAATAAAAATATTTTCAGTGGATAATAATAGTCAAATATTGTGTGGCTTTTTTTAACTTTACCTCCACACACCGCTACAAGAAGTCGCAAGGAAAATTAGTGATTCACGGGAGTACCTACTTGGCTTTTATCTTTGGCAGCATTCGATCATGACAGGCACTTTTAATCATCCGTAAAATAGTACACATATTTCCACGTCAGGTGAAGCAGGGTTGGGTACAGCTACAGACAGGGCTGAGAGCGAATGTTCGGCAAGATGACCGCGTCATAAATTGGTGCCGTATTGCGTGGCACTGCGGAAAGAAATGTAGGAAATCCTCCGCGTTATTTGGCCCCATTTCAACTGCTCTGGCGCTGCCAAAAGGGTACAGCTAATATATAAAGCACCATCCAGCGCGAGATCGACGCAAGCACCGCGAGAACATGACAAACAATCCTAATCACTCCTCACATGAATACTCCTCCTCGTGTTTTAAATTTTCGCTTTTTGCACGGTGCGTAAATTGAATAAGCTCGCGACGGGCAGTTTGCGCGTTGAAGATCAGAAGGAGTGAAAGCATTTGGTTGCCGTTTCGGCAGACGAGTTTGACAAATCGACGTGCTTTCGTGGAGAAATGTGCAGCGGGGAAGCAGACGAGCTTCATAACGGGAAGAGGATGCCAAGCTCAAAGAGAAATGCCGTGTTAAACACGCTGCATCATATTGAAAAAAGTTTCAATATGCACTGTTATCTCACGACATATGGCTTCTAAGCCTTTAACTTTAAATAGATAGAGCTGACGTTTGATCTCAAATCTCAACCAAACGAAAGCTGTGTTCCTAACCCATGCACGTGCTCGCGAACTTTGTTCAAGAGAAAGAAATATTAATTTTATTTTAAAATCTATAAACGGAATAATCTGTCACACAAAAACTACATAATGGTAAAATTATCCAAAACTTTTAACTGGCCAAAATTTTGAGGTCGCCACTATATTCATATCACAATGTCGACCATTGTAAGCATTGAAATTTCTGTATTTCAAAAAGAGAGATGCCAATGTTTGATCGATTTTGAAATCTTAAAAAAGCCGGACTGTAAAAACTAGGATAGGTATTCTAAAACTAATGGTACTCCATCCGACATACAAACGTAGCAAAAGTTCCCTACCAAATTCTCCAGCAACAGGGGAACCTACTTTCCCACAACTGACCTAGTTATGATTTCCACGCTTCCTGAAAACAAAACTCACATTAGTGAGCCGATGCCTGAATGACGGCTGAGCAAGATATTAATCTTGTCAGACTCTCACTAAAATGACACATTTGCTGGTCTAGCAGACTACTTCTTGAGACGAGCCAATAAAAACAACACAATCGTGCAACTCTTAATTATTATGGCAAACTTTTAAATTAATAGAATAATCTTGAAAGACTTTTGTAAACGCATAAAAACATTTCAACGTTATTAACATTTCTTGCTGCTATTATGAGCGGCGATAAATCACTCTCAACAGAACTAGAAAAGTGTACATTTCGGAATAGAGATGATAGCAAATAACGCACATTCCGAAAGCAGGGAAAGCGAAATATGTATTCGTGTTAAAAGACAGAAAAAATATTATAGAGCATTTTTTTTAAACATTGTACGTATGTGTTATTATCATGCTTTTTAATATTAGACCCACAGAGGAGACCCCAAAGAAAATAATTCCCCTCGGGGTCTATGTCATCTGCATGTTCAAGTTCAACGAAGTTCTGGGAAGAAAAAAGTTACGTATGACAATCCGCCGCCGACAGACGTATCGGCCGCCAAGTCCCAGACAAATCTCACCCCGTGAACCCGAACACCCATTCAAGTTTCAAGTCACCAAACTTAGAGAACCACTTGGGATTGCCTTTTTTTACATTAGCTCCACATAGGAGGCCCTGACGAAAATAATTCTCCTTTTGGGGATCCTGTGTGGAGGGTCTTGTAGGAAAGGAAGGTGAGGAAGTTCTGGGAAGGAAAAAGGTTTGAGGGGTGGGAAGGAATGTGGGGGTGGGAGTATGTCCAGGAGAAACGGACATGAATCCTACCCTTCCATTGCGGTGCAGGGCGATGTTCCGAAAGAGTCCTGCTGGAAAGATCAAAAGGTCTCCCTCAACCAGTCTCTCCCGTACCGGCCTGCCACGCAGTTGGTGGGCAGACGAATCCACCGCCGAGACCTAGACAAAGCTCATCCCATGAACCCTGGCACCCTTCTAAGTTACCAAAATTAGCGAACCAGTTGGGGTGACCTGTGGCAGCGGTGTTAGTCACCAAATAAATTGTA
This sequence comes from Limnephilus rhombicus, assembly GCA_929108145.2. Classification (NCBI taxonomy): domain Eukaryota; kingdom Metazoa; phylum Arthropoda; class Insecta; order Trichoptera; family Limnephilidae; genus Limnephilus; species Limnephilus rhombicus. The sequence goes on along the minus strand of OV815279.1, from coordinate 16,905,808 downwards.
CCCAGACGTGCCTCCCAAATTAACAATTATACTTAGATATGTATGTTAAAACGACTATATTATGGCAAACCTCAATGTAATTGAATTCACCAATAAGTCAAGAAAACTGAAAATTTTTATATATACATATTTTGATTTTAATTGCCCATTCGTCATGAAGCACACTTTTAGATCTTAAACACATAAAATACACGAATTTTGAGCCTTACATAACCAACACCCGGACCTTCTAAATCATTTGCTGGCGTTTATGGATTCCGTTTGTCGCGCAGTCGACGGAATAAGTATTTAAGCACCTATTAACGGGGCTCCCCTTTCACGGTCAGTGCATTTTAAAGCTTCCTCGATACATAAGCGTTTAAATGGTGGGTCTGAAGTCTGAACGGACACAAGGAATAATAGTAATGCGGGCACAAATCTCCGGCGAGCTTATAATTTTCAATCTGAACTTCACTCCGAATGGGAAAACGCATAAATGACCGCCAAGTTGACAGAGTCGGAGAGAGAAAATGGAGGAAACTGAAATCAATTGAGCAGATTCATCCCGCTACGCCCTCGTGGAAAATAATTGGATACGTTCGTAATTCTCAGTCAAAAAAATCAATGTGTCAGTGTGATAATATAGTATCGCAAACAACTTATTCCTCAATATCGATAAATGTAAGACACTAACATTTTGTCGAACAAAGACCCCACTATCTTTCAAATACACAATAGATAATAAAATCTTAGAAAAAGTCAAAGAAATTAGGGATCTTGGAGTTGTGTTTGATTCGCAATTAAATTTTATAAATCACATACAACAAATAACTAACAAAGGCATGAAAACACTGGGATTTATAATCAGAACAATCAAAGACTTCGATTCGTTGGAAGTTATAAAAATCGTATATTTGTCACTCGTACGCAGCTTGCTGGAATACAATTCCACAGTTTGGTCCCCATATTATCAAATTCATATAAAAAATATCGAAAGAGTGCAGCACAAATTTTTAAGATTTATTAACTTCAAGTTACACATACCTATTCAACACATTAACTACACATCTTTACTAAATACACTTAAATTGCATTCCTTAGAAAACAGAAGAAAAATAAACGACCTAACTTTTTTGTTTAAAATTATTCACTCCGAATTAGATTGTTGCGAACTCCTGCATCTCATTGACTTTAAGGTACCAACTCGAGCGACAAGGCAAAACACATTATTCTGCAACAATAATTCTCTAACCAACTACCACACACACGCATCAATTTCTCGACTACACACACTAGGGAACAAATATACCTCAAATATCGATGTATTTAATACAAGCTTACCGTTATTCAAGAAATATCTGAACAATATTTTTATGTAGAATATGTTGATATCTAAGGAGCATCACGTAGGGTCTATTGCGTATATTTGTGTATTTCTATCTCTCTGTAAAAACTTGTTAACGTTTTCTTTTTATGTATCTTGCATTTTGTCATGTATTATTTATGACATTTAATCAGTCACCTGTAAATTTTGTATTTACTAACATACCAACTAATTTATTTTCTATGCCATTCACAACTAAGGTACTTTCTCTTTTATTGTAATGCACTATCTTTCCTTAAATTTATCTGTATACCTACCTTTCATATGATGTTTACTTGTTATGTTTTTATAGTTTATCTTTTTTATTAAAAAAAAAAACTGTCTCTGTATCATAAACTTGTCATGTAAAAGCCCATCAGGGCGTTGAAAATTAATAAATAAAAAATAAATAAATAAATCAGCAAATGTAAGAATATTGTACGTGGAAGACCGAGCACATCAGGGTTACGCGGGGTGAACGATCGTTTGATTTACCTAAAAGGGATGAAACGACAGAAAAGCTTCCAGAATATAGATTTATTCCTCAAGCTAATTTGTTCGCTTTTGGTGGGAACAATTCATACAGGTTTCTTAGAAATCATTTTGTCTCCCTTAATATCTTGTTCCCTTTTTGGGAACAATTCATACAGGTTTCTTAGAAATCGCTTTGTCTCCCTTTATCATAGTCACATTTATGGTCGAAACGATGTTAGAAAGATAAAACATCACAAAATAAAAATAAAATATACACCTTTACGAAACCAAAAATTCCGACCGCAATTTAAAAAAAACTTTGTGAATTTTTTATTCATTATTTTTACATGAAACGACAAAAAAGTGAGATGATGTGTTTTTCGTTATCAGTAATTTTAGTTGAAAAAAACGTAAGGTGAGCCATTTTTAAAACTTTTTTCATTCTAATGATATAATTAAAAAGCTAATTTAATCACCTTTCAAAAACAGGTTTTAGTTTTAGGAAATATTCCATTTATTTGGATTTAATTGCAAAGCGGAAATATTCTGACCTACTGACAAAATATAAGCGAGGCCTCACGGAAAAAGAAAGAAAACAACTGCACTCGAGAGACTTTACTTCTTAAAGTAGATAGTAAGTCAACGATAGAAAAAGAAATTTAAGGAGAATTTTGAGGAAAAAGGTACACTCTACGAGGGGGGCGACATCTGAATAATATTCTAGGGCACTTTGCGTCGACCTTTAATGTGGAAAAAAGAAGAAAAGTTTGCCAGAATTATGTGTGTGTTAAAAATGAGGTCATTACTCACGGTTGACGAAGGACGAGTTTATTTCCGGAAATGACCTTATTTTCCGTTAATTAGTCTTCAGAGTTACTTCTCTCAAGAGCGTGCGAAGGGAAGGGGTAAGCCGAACTTACACCAATTTTAAATGGCTAGTAATACAGAAAGCTCGAAGAAGATGGCGCTGGTGTATTTGGATATCATTTATTTGATATGACAGATAATAAAGATTGAAAAGATAATGTTTTTAAGGATTTAAGTACATTTTTTAAATGGTTAAAAAAATGGTTGTCGGAGTTTCAAAGAGTTATTAAAAGAATAATTGAGAAACATAAATGCAAAAAGCAGCTGAGAAAAGAGAACACGTGATTTGTTTGTAGACGTAACCTATTTCAGATTGTTTTCCTATGAACGTATCTACGCATTAATAGAATAATAACAAGAAAAATAAGACAAGAAATCAGAAGCAATTTTTCTCTGTTTTCATCGTCAAGAGTGCAAAATTTCATCAAGTTAATATCAAAATTCTACTTCAAGGCTTGAGAAAGGGGGATGGGGTGGTTTTTCAAAATCTCGTGGAGACAGTAGCTTTCCTCTTGTTTTGATGTCCGAGTGTCCGAGTACGCAAAAATTTCATCAACCTTGGAATAAACCTGTAGTTTGCATAAAAAACAAAGCCACACCGGGTTGGTATTTGTAGATTCAATAACATTACTATTTTCTACACAAGTATTGTATGATTAAAAAATATATATTCATAAAGATCAACAAACGCTGATGCTGAAAATGTAAGATTTATTAAAACTTTATATTTATCTTTAAATTTATCTAAACCATTATACGTTGTTTTCATAAATCGTCATTTAAAAATGAATAAAATTGAAATAAAAATTATATATGAAACCAAAATAAAAAATTTCGGTCTTCCAAAAAATTCGAAAGGATCGAGCTTTTAAAAGTTTCGATAAAATTAGTAAGAATAAAGCTCTCCGCACAACTTCACCCGACCCTGCATGCCGTGGGCGGTTACATGTGTATTAATTTGTCCCCAAATAATGTATTATTACCGTTGATTTAGAACTAAAAATGATTCTGGCCGCGCTCCAGAACATTTTATTTCTCTACGTTTGCGACGGATTTAGACTAAACAATAAACAATCATTACGCTCAGAACTATTCCCCAAGGGCACATTACTGAATCGAAAGCTTAGATTCATTTCTCTATATAATAAATTATTTACGAAAATATCTAACTTACCAAAAGTAATAATGTTTTAGAATAGTAGTCCTTACAGCCACTTACCTGAAAAATAACAAAAAACAAATATTAATTTGGGAAGAACATTGAAAAAAAATTGAGAAATACAAAAAATATATAAAAATGACATCTACTACATAATATAACTAGTTAGGTAGGTAATGGCGTACTAAAGCGAAATAATGTTTTAAAAAAACACACTTTTTTATCATAATACATCTACTATTAATTTTTACCTAGTTGCGCCATATCTTGGGCCAGCTAGTAACCAAGTTCAAAAATAATAATTTTTTTTGGTTTGGTTAAGGATTGATTCTTCCTCCCCAGGAACTGGCAATGAGTGAACACCGCTAACACCTAAGCCAAATCCTAATTGAATGGCACTGACATTTATTTCGTATATTAATCGCTGTAAATGTTTAAATATACGAGTAATGTAATACAATTTCAGAAAAATGCGAAAAATTCGAAAAAAATCAAAATGCGAAAATGTAGATTGTAAGAAGAAAAATAAAAGTGATAAATCATACGAAAACGATAAGATCGCTCTACTAAATAAATTCATATACCTATATTTCAAAAAGGTGACAAAAGAGCCAATATAGCATGTAAAATATAAAACGCAAAATAAACGATTTTCATATTTAAGGTATTTGTTTTTAATTTATGTCACAATGTCGGGCCCAAAATTGTATTTATTTGACTATTTGATTTTTGGTTTGAAACACATCGTTTCTTATATTGCGGAATTCACATTATTTGTCAATAGTGTTATTTTGTAAATAATTAATGAACACAACGTTGGATATTTTGAATTCCTAGCATTCTTTGAACTTTCCGCAGAAAATATGAAATGAAGCATTTTCACATCAACTTCAAATCAGTTACAGCTAACCGTTAACGGGCCATGAAAAAATAATAAGAAGCTTCGTTTAACGGGGTTTTACTGTAAATTAAAAAATGCGAGATAATTAAAAAATATATTGGTTTTTAATAAGTTGTGAATAGTCAGTCGACAATCTGTCGGAGTAAAAATGGCGATGATTTTAGTATAAATAATAATTATAAAAAGCGTATTTAAATAGAGAAATAAATTCGGTAGAACAAATTAGCATCAGTAAACAACTCCTACGTCGGCCTTGGTACGGATTCGCTCCATTTCGCGGAGGACACGGGCCACTGTAGTCGGGAACCACCGAACAGTTAAGACGATGATAGAAGTGTGCTTAGGGCGTGTCCGTAGGCTTCAAATATTTTCAAATAATTAAATTATTTCTTCAAATTCTAGTGTAGTTCTATGAAGAGTATCTAGAATCTAGACATCCCATCCAAAAAAGGATGTTTATAACTTTTTCTCATTTAATAATAAAACAAAACCAAAAAGTTTCTTTCAAATCATAAGATTTTTTAAGTAGGAACTTAATTGCCCATGTACTTAATTATAAGGCTCAAAATCACCAAGGTTGCAAGTTTCAAGATTAGTTTTATGACAAAAAAAATTGCAAGCTATAATGATGACTCTTAGTATATTTACTGTTGCAAAATTTGTATATCAATAAACTTTGACAAGGCGCACAGAATTCTATACTTTTTTTGTAATATTGATTTTTCGTGGATATTTTGCAGAAAACTATTTAAAATATTATTGTAGAAAGCAATCACTTTGTGGTTTGACATATTTAATAAAATAAAAATTGTTTAAAACCACGAGATTTATTAATTTATGAACCGACCGGTTTCGCTTTATTAATGCATCATCAGGGTACAAATTAATACTAAACAAGAAGTACATAATGTGTGCTTATATATAACAAAATATATAGGGAGACAACCAGATACAAATATTATTAACACATAGACGGCCATAAAATACATTAACATAAGTACTCAAGTAATGGGAAAAACCGAAAGATAATAATGTAGGTTATAATAATAAATTTAGAGAAACAAAGCATCAACTGGCATGGTGGTAAGGAGCACTGGGAAATTTTATTTTTAAGGGTTTATTGGAAACAGACGTAATATAGGACTACTTGATAGGTCTAATTGATTATTAAGTATATGACTTTTGGTTTTTACAGCTTTTTTATTTCTAGCGCCTTTAGATTGTTTAGTCTGTTACCATGTCCGTTTTTATGTAAGACGTTAGCACCGGTGCTATGACAGAACGTTTGATCTTTATCGATCAAATGATTGGCGAATTCTGAAAAACCGTTATTATTGAGGCAACGGAGATGTTCCTTTATCCTAACATTGACATTACGTGTTGTCTTACCGATATAGAAAGCCGAACAATTATTACAATTTAATTTATAAATTCCCGAATGACTTAATATGTCGTCCTTATCTTTCGAATTAATTAGAAATTTACATAGATTGTTATTGGTATAAAAGGCCGGTATGACTTCAGAAGGAAGGTTTTTTACACTTAAGGTAGAAAAATTATTAATGAATAAAATTCGCCGCCGCTATGAATAATTTAAACTGAACTAAAAATAATTTTAAAAATAGCGGTAAATAATGGCTATGAATCACATTTTATAGATTTAATCTTAAATAAAAAACTAAAACAAATAGCCATTAATCGCTTCTTATTCGCTAGTCCTTGTTCTCAAATTAATGATAATAATATCAATCAGCAATGGCGGCGAATTTTATTCATTAATAATTTTTCTACCTTAAGTGTAAAAAAACCTTCCTTCTGAAGTCGGACCGGCCTTTTATACCAATAACAATCTAGGTAAATTTCTAATTTATTCTAAAGATAAGGACGACATATTAAGTCATTCGGGAATTTATAAATTAAATTGTAATAATTGTTCGGCTTTCCATATCGGTAAGACAACACGTAATGTCAATTTTAGGATAAAGGAACATCTCCGTTGCCTCAATAATAACGGTTTTTCAGAATTAGCCAATCATTTGATCGATAAAGATCATACGTTCTGTCAATAGCACCGGTGCTAACATCTTACATAAAAACGGACATGGTAACAGACAGGCGCGGCTGGCGCTAACGTGCAATGGGGCGCTGAACCGCCAAAAAAATTCAACATCATTTTACAACTCATCGTATTTCTACGTAATGTGTTTATTTATTAAATTGATAAAATTGAGCACAATCTTTAAATTTCATTATAATTATTTTTCAATCTAACAATTAACAACGTATTACGGCCAAATAAACGCATTGTTCCCACCCGCCAGTTACGGCGGCTACCCGCTAGGAGCGAGGAACCGAGGTAGGTACAATGCCAAACCGCGCGCCAGAGCTAAGCGCCCCGTAATTTGAATGATCCTCGTAGTAAAAAATCCCAAAACGTCAGAAACATGTCATACTAAAATCGGCTGACCGTGCACTGCACGGCCGACCCGAAGAGCTTCGGCATTCTTCGGAAATATTCCGAAGCTTTGGTTCCAGCGGTAGTAAGGTTTGAATAAGATAATATTAAGTAATAATATTTCTCTTCTAAAATGTAACCATTAGTCAAAGGGTCAGCTATGCGTCTCGTGTGACATTATCTTGTTCGAGCCCTTGGGATGTACCTTTTTGACATTATTATTTGTTTGTCACCCATTGATCGAAGTTGTCACGACAGTAAATGGCGATATTGGCGATCCACGCCGCAGTGTTTCTTGTGTGTTAATTATTATTATTGGATTATTGCGTTATTATTATTATCTTTGGAAGGTTGAGCATTTTTAAATGGATATCACACCCACCCTTTCCACTAATCTTCTAATAGATGTAATATCAATAGTAATGGAGTGTAAAATGCTTCTAAAAATATTGATACCAGAATAATTCTATAATAATTGGATAATTACTAGAGCGCCGTTTTAGTTATGTTGCGTTGTACAATTTATTATGAGTTCCTAGGCTATATGTATTTTTATTATTTGAATTTACAAACAGATACATAAAACATACCTACTTACCTGGCAGGTCAATTCACTATATTAAACTCTAGACATCAGCATGTTTTCACATCGCACGATATTTTTACTATTACAGTTACATGATATTTTTAGATACTTAGCAAATAATGTAAAATTATGCATGATGTCTAGATTTTTTTTTAAATATAATATCAACCTTTCGTTTTTTATAAATGGCTTGGTGAACCACCTATAATTTGAGGCACCGGCCGCGCCTGGTAACAGACTATCTAGAGGCGCTAGAAATAAAAAAAGCTGTAAAAACCAAAAGTCATATTCTTAATAATCAATTAGACATATCAAGAAGTCCTATATTAGGTCTGTTTCCAATAAATCCTTAAAAATAGAATTTCCCAGTGCTCCTTACCACCATGCCAGTTGATGCTTTATTTCTCCAAATTTATTATTATAACCTACATTATTATCTTTCGGTTTTTCCCATTACTTGAGTACCTACTTATGTTAAATGTATTTTATGGCCGTCTATGTGTTAGTAATATTTGTATCTTGTTGTCTCCCTCTATATTTTGTTATATATAAGCACACATTATATACTTCTTGTTTAGTGTTAATTTGTACCCTGATGATGCTTTAATAAAGCGAAACCGGTCGGTTCATAAATTAATAAATCTCGTGGTTTTAAACAAAAAAGTATTTTATTTTATTAACTATTTAAAATATTCAAAACTCTTACAATCGAATTAACATTACGTGAACGGAATGAAAGTTTGTTTGTTTGAACGGAAAGAAAGCTATTTTCTAAAAAATAGCTCAAATTATTTATAGAAATTTTGTTATGTTATAAACCGTATATTTTACGTCAAAGTTCGTAGAAAATGCGTTTAAGAGCCATTAACCAGCGGCCGAGAATTTAAATTTAGTGATCGATGATCTTGCGATCGTACCCTTGCAACTGTGCAGGGCGGTTCCGATGAGAAAGATTAATTATTCTCCATACCAGCATTTTAACATACTAACTCAATATCGATTTTATTTCATTCAAAATTTGCTTTGATAAATACATACATTAAAAAATGCTATTGCTGATGAAAACTATTAAAATTATGTACTTTTTGTAATTATTTTTTGATCATTAGTATTTAAAAATTTTCAATAATGTCTAAGCAAAATAAGAAAGCATTTTTTTGAAAGCACAAACAAAATTACAGACAGACCAAATGCAAACCTCGAGTTGAAACAGGACTTCACTACGCTTAGTCAATACCATTTCATTCCATTGCCTACCAGGCGTCTAGGAGTCGAAAGGCAGTGATGTGCGAGCAATTTTCTTTGGTCGGTATCGATCACCTTTCTAGGGACTGACTGTTCTGTGTCGGGAATCGACCGACCAACCACATTCACCAAATAATTGAGACTATTTCCGTGGCTATTTTTCATACGGGATCGAGGGGAACTAAGGGTAAGCAGTTAGAAAGCGGAGAAATAAAGAATAAAGGTGTCAAGTTGATGAATCGGTATCCAAGCGCAAAACAATAAATTATTATAATAGCGGAAAGCTCAACCAGATAATACGAAATTTATTTAACCATCTTTTACGAGACAGTTCATTTGATTTACATTACGAAATTTTGGCCAAAGAGATAGATTTAGGCAAACATTTTAATAATTATCGTCTCATCACAAATCTAAAACGATTTGTGATTCTACATATTTTATTAAATTAAAAGTTCATTGGATTATTGTAATTAGTTGTCGACCAGTATCTTCTTGAAATATTTTATTTCTAGATGGTTCTTTTCATATTACTACTTATTTTAAAAAAAAATTGTGGTCTTACAAAGGCCAAAATTATGATAGGCGAAAAAGCGGTAATTTTGTAACCTACGTCATTTCATAAAGTTTTCTTTAACTACTTTGTTTGATACGACCATCATAACAAACCAACCATTAAGCTGTTTCCCCGCAGGAGTAGAACATTTATTTTTATTTATTTCTTTATATGGTAGGTACACTAGGTACAATGTTTACAATTCAATTTATTACCTCACTGTGCCCAATGATATATTTTTTTATATTAAACACGTCGCGAAGGGATCTAGTTATACGTGCGGTGTTTCGTGTGTTTCCATGCAGCTGGAATGAGACGGAATCAAGTGCCCCGTTATACTGTACCCGATTGCTCGGTTGCGACGTGTGTTAAAAAAATATTTTTGGACTGGACATAATCTGATTTAAAACCACAGATAATAGAATACATGGAAGTGGCCCGCGTTTGCGGGTTATTTACCACCAGTTGTAGGTACATAAACAAGAATCTAGACATAATTTTATAGAGTATGTTTTAACCACCCAAAAAAGTCAAATAATGCTTAGTAGCTAGTTAACAAGGGATAATAAAGATTACCGTGTTAAAGTAAATTAAATTAGCTCGTGCTGTTTTGCCATCTCGCCGTTTGAGAACCACCGGTTCCTATTTTTATCTCCTAGTTTCCAGTTTATACACAGTTTACATTTGCACGTATTTTCTTGACATACAAAGCAATCGTGCCAAGTTTGGAAAAACATTGAGGAATGTTTTCCCGGCATCGAGACTAGCACCTGGCAACAGAAATTCAGAACAGGACTGAATGAAAACTAGAGTACAAGTTTGGGTATACGACCGTCAAATAACCAAGTCAGTGCTGTCGCTAACAACTTAACCAATTAAATGTTTAAAAAGTCTGATCACTTGACGGCATACAAATAAGCAGCAACAACGAGTAACAACAACAATCACGGCCATTTGCAAACTGTTGTTGCTCGATAGCACTGAATACATCACGTAACTCTTTAAAATCATTGGAACTATGGAACCAAGGACAATCAGTGGAACACTAGTGAAACTTTTAAAAATTCTCAATTTTTGTGGAAAGTTGTGAGGCAGCGGGGTTGGGAAAAAAGAAATGAAAAGTTGGGACGGGATCGTGAAAAATGGACTTTTAAGAGTTAGTCACAAAACAACGCAAAAAAGCCATTTCAAGCAACGCTCAACGGCTCGATGCAGGTGATACTCTCTGAAACAAGCAGATGAAAATAATATAATATCTACTTTGTAAGCAAAATAATAAATTCTACTGTAGCAACCACGCATTGTTGCTACGTCACGTATTGGATTACGCCCGAAACGATCGATATGTGGCGAGTCAACTTAACTACCTGCGCTGTGAGAAGTACTTACTTGAGAAGTACTTACTTAAGAATTCAAATTAAAGCAATTCAAATTCCAATTCTTTTGAACAGCAAGCTGAAACAAATGGTACCTATTCTTATTTTATTTTTTTAGTCTGTCATTCTCCATATGTTGATAACATTGTGAAAATTTTAATGGCACATAAAAAAACTATCAACCGATGATTCTAGAGTTTTCTTTTAACTGTGTTTACGTAGCACGTATGATTGCCACATTGGTGACCCCGACGTTCACATTAGTGACCACGAAGTTTACATTTGTGAATCCGACAGTGAGCACGACGCGTGCAAGTACGTCTACCGCGAGCACGTCGCGCACGAAATAAACTCTTCGGTGATAAATTTCGCGCACCAATCATCATCATGTCTCTTGTGAGCGGAACATCTGAGGACAGCCAGCAACCAAGTAACCAGCAACCCAACATCAGGAATCCACCGCCTGAGGTCAACCGAGTGGCAGTACGCATTCCGCCTTTTTGCCCTACTGACCCAGAATTATGGTTCGCTATGGTGGAGCGCAGCTTCGAGGCAGCAGGAGTGACCGTGGATGCCACAAAATTTGGTTTCATTCTCGGAGCCTTGGAGCCCGCCCATGCCCAAGAAGTCCGGGACATCATTGTGAAGCCCCCTGAGGTCGGTGCATATGCACTATTAAAATATGAACTAACCAGACGCCTCAGCTCCACGCAGGAGCAGAAGATAAGGAGACTTCTGGAACATGAAGAAATCGGAGACCGTAAACCCTCCCAATTCTTGAGACACCTGCGCACCCTCGCCGGCAGCGCTGTGCCCGATGAGGTTTTGAGAACCCTATGGATGGGTCGTCTTCCTAGAAGTATGCAGGTGGTTCTGGCTACGCAGCAAGACACTCCGCTTGACAAGGTGGCCAGCTTGGCCGACGCCATAGCAGACTATGCTGGTAGACCGGCAGTTAACTCAGTGGCTGTTCCATCGTCCGAAGATTCATTGGTTACACAGATGGCGCGGTTGATGCAGCCTCTCCAACAAGAGCTCGCTACCTTGAGGCGCGAAGTTTCGACACTACGCTCTGGCCAGCATGGGAGGAGCGCCACCCCGCATCGTTGGAGCAATCGTTCCCGCAGTCGGTCCAGAGGTCGTCAGCCCGAGGGAACATGCTGGTACCACTGGAAGTATGGGACGAAGGCAAGCAAGTGCACCAAACCCTGCAACTTCCAGCAGGAAAACGCGCGGGGCCCAAACTGATGGCGACCAGCACTAGCCCCAACCAAGTCAGTCGCCTTTTTGTTACCGACAGGGTAACCCGTACCCAATTTCTTATAGACACCGGCGCAGATCTCTGCGTTTTCCCACGACGCCTTGTCCAGGGACGTCCCACTAAACAAACATAATATAAACTGGCAGAAGCAAATGGCAGCATAATCGCTACCTACGGCAGCGTAACGCTCAACCTTGACCTGGGATTGCGATGCGACTTTACTTGGAGTTTCGTCATTGCAGACGTCTCCAGGCCCATCATCAGAGCAGACTTTCTCGTCAAATACAAGCAACAAGCAACAAGCAACAACCAACAACCAACAATCAACAACCAACAATCAACAACCAGCAAGCAACAAGCAACGAGCAGCAACCAGCAACCAGCAACCAGCAAACCAGCATCAGAGCCACAAGCAGCCGCATCACAACCAACCCGTTCCTCCTTTCACCGCAGCCATGTCTGCGTTGTCTGGGGAGGGAGTCCTGTAGCAGCCAGCCTCTGCTACCTCATGATTTAGAATGTTTTCAAAAAGTACCTAGCGATCTTTCCAGAAGCAAATAAAAATAATATTAAAAAATTTTAAATTAAGAACCATTGACAATTAAACGACGTTCGTTTGGTTTTTCCTAGAGACGCCAGTAGTTCTATAAACCTGTAACGCTGTCCATACCTTAATTCATTTTGCAAATTATATCTTTAAAGTAGAACTCAATAAAAATCATACAACACTCAACCATAGTTCTACACTACATTAACAATTTGGGAGGCGGGAATGATGCATGAGGGCTAGTTGAGGGAGACCTTGTGACCTTTTTTTTTAAAGAAATACAAACATTCCCGGGTTACGAATAATCCAACAATGTTTGAAAATCTCCTACTGCCACCACAGAAAGCCGAAAATGTTGCTTGTGTTGTGATGGAGGACTTAGCCAGCCGAGGAATCGAACACGCGACGCTCGGGTGGGACCCAAGCGCTACGCCCACTCAACCACTGACCGGTCCTCTCAAGTAGTCTCAAGCAGAACTCTTGCAACATCGCCTTGCACCGCAAGGAAGGGATGGATTCATACGTCCGTCACTCCTGGACCCACGAACCCCTAGATTCCTACCCACCCCTCACGCCTTATCCTTCCAGAATTTCCTCTCCTTTTTTTTCCTTTAAAAGACCCTCCATACATAATCCCCAAAGATGACATATTTTCATTGGGGTCTTCTGTGTGGAGCTATTAAAGCCACTAAAAAAACGTTTTAAAAAATATATTTATTATAGAATTTTGCAACCGCTATCGTTGGATAAACTTAACATTCTGCCATGGATTTGGTGACTAGTTATATAGGTAAAAGGATAGTATTAATAGTAGTAAAATATTATTTTATTTATTTTTGAATAGTAGTGGCTGTCTGCCACATTCAAAAAGGATTGCGCTTTTAAACGGGGTCAGACCCAAAAAGACAACAAACACATCTCGCAAAATGGCAAAACTCATCACTCAACACAACCCATCGTCACGGCTAACAACAACTAATCTTCCAATATACCCTAATAATCGCAGTCCGCGGCAGACAATGGCGAGATGTCATGCGGCCAGGCGATGAGGGACGACGAAGGTCGGAGCATTGAGAGATTCGAAACATTTCAAAGACATCGAGATTCGGATACGTAACTGACAGCTATTTCAGTGTAGAAAGAGACAATAGGGAGAACAGCGCGATTTTCATGCGCGAAGAATTGCGGCGCAGTTTGACGCCCATGAACATCAACATTTACTTTTCTGTTTTTTAAGTGAAAACTTTTTTAGCACCGTTGTGATTTGAAACTCGATAAAACGAAAAAGCGACACTCAAAAAAGACAAACACCTACATTTATAGGATTTAGACTGCGATAGAATGAGATAGTATGATCAGTCTCCCCTTTCTGCGGTGCGTCGTAACCTCCCCACTCTTGTCTACCTTAGTCTTCTGAAAGGTTTCACTTCTACCGCATGTAACAACACACTTGTAATTTTCTTAATGTGATTCCTCAAAAGAGCGCCCCTGTAAACACAGTGTAAAAACAGGGGAACTATATCGCCACCGGTTTGGGTGTTGGGTAGCGTTGTGAGTCGACGAAAAAAATCCCTCATGGCCTATGTCGTCTTTAGGGATGCTGAGGGGGGAGTATTTTTAGGGAACAGAAAAATATTTTGGTAGAAAGCAGTCACTTTGTGGTTTGACATATTAATTAAAGGAAAACAATCACTTTGTTTGTAACTACGAGAGAGTGAGACTCTTACTTTATATTATGTTTTGTCTCTGTCTGTATGTATATATAAGCTCACACAATGTATTTTTTCATCAGTTTTAATTTATACCCTGAAGATGCTTGTATTAAGCGAAACCGGTCGGTAAATAAAAATTAAATCAATAAATCGTGGTTACAAACAAAGTGCTGTTTTCCTTTAATTAACAGAAAAATATTACAGAGCATTTTTTTTTTAACTGTGTATTATTTGGTTGATAAGCTACACAAAAGAAAATAATTCCCCTCGGGGCCTATGACATCTTTGGGGATGTTGGGTGGAAGGTTTTTTTAGAAAAGTAAGTTCTGGGAAATAAAAAGGCATGAGGGGTTGGTAGGAATCTGGAAATCAATGTGTCCTGTATTGACGGACGTATGAATCCATCCCTTCCTTCCATTGTGGTACAAAGCGATGGGTCAAGAGTCCGGCTGGAGAGGTCTAGGTTAGGTTAGGTTAAAACAGTCTCTTCCGATCCGGCCCACCACGAACGTGAGTAGGCAAACACATTCGCCACCATGACCTGGACAAACTTCAACCGTTCTCATGAAGCAATCATCAAGCATGAACGGGTTCCTCTCGTGTCCTTCAAGTTTTCCAATGAGAATTTCCAATGCTTCGTTTTTCATGTCCTTCGCCAATAGTATGACATTTTACCACTGATCCCAGACAGTTGAGTGTGTTCTTTTGATAGCATACACAGCAATATGATTATGGTAGTAATCTACGTAATATTTGCTAAACAAAAGCAGTAACTTTTTTTAAATACTCGAATACGTATTCTCCACTGTTCTTCCCAGAGGCTATTTGGAATGGCGAAAGGGTGAATGCTTTACAAAACTGCGCAATCAATTGAGTATTGTTATTCGCTGATTTTATAAACAAGAAAGAGATTCAGATGAAGGAGCAACATGAAGCACGCACGCTGCTATGCTTCATCATCTCAGCGCCTAAATATTTCGTTCCAAGTTTGGCAGATAGTTCGCTCGGCAACGGTGGTCATTGCACCAGGCGGAGATGCGATGTGCATAACACTCGATGCATAATACTGCACCAACACCAGCAGCAATGCGTGCCGTATGCCGTATGGTGCACAGCGCACAGCGATGTGTAGACTATACTGTGGAGTGCAGCGCGTAGAGGCACGCAAGGGGCATCCGCAAACTCCCTACTCCGTCCTGTCGAGCTGGCCGCGAACTAAACTATCGCGGGATGAATGAATCGGAACGGACGCCTTTATAACATGGGTGGAAAACCACAGGCAACCGATACCATAAACATTATTTATGCAGGGCGTACTTAACTTGCTTTAAGCAGTGTTTCTTGACATCACTTGCACTAAAAAATGAAAATGATATTTTGGACTTCGGTGACTTTTTTGATGTATTTAAATTCATTTTTGTTTCAAAAAAAAAATCTTCTACATGTCATCATTGGTCACTCAGCCGAGTAACTGCCCAACTTCTTACCTCAACCCTAACTATCCAATACATACTGTTTTTTTTTTAAAGTTTTAAGTTAAAAAAAACATTTAAAATGTCACCAGAGACCAAAGTTTTTATTTTTTTTACTTCGAATAATGTCAGGAATCACTGGTTAAAGCAAGTTAAGAACGTCCCTGAACACTGTTTTTGTATTATAGGTATTTTTAATAAGATTGTTTTTAATGAAATGAATTAAACGGCGACTGTAAAATTATTTTTTCGATTTCTCAAAAAATGGCGAAGTTATCAGCTTTCAAAATGAAATTGGGTAAAACGATGTTGTCTTGTGACGTCATGCGATGTTGTATGCCAGCGGTCGGGGAACCGGGGTAAATTACCCCAAACAGGATAAAAATGTTTTTTTTTGGGTAATAAGGAAATTTTTCTCGTTTGCTATTTCATAAACGTGTTAGTATTTTTACAAACTTAATCAATTCAGGTGTGTACGCGAGAAGTAAGAGACGCGCGTTGTGTGTGTGTGCGTACTATATAATACTTGAACTTCGATCTAATACTGAAGCACGTATTCAATTTGAGAGCAAAGCCAATCTGTCGTCTTTTTGGATGTCAAAAGCTACGAAGGCTTTCAAAATTGCACATGAGGATGCGGTAAAAAAGTTGCTGCCATTTTCTACAACCTATCTTTGTGAACAAGACTTTTCCACTCTAATGAACATAAAAACGAAGAACAGAAATCGATTAAACGCCGAAGACTATTCAAATTGCTCTTACATCAAAAAGTCCCAATTTTGAAGTAATTTTTTCAAACATGAAGCAACATCATTTCTCCAAAACTGAAAGGGAAACCTGAAAATCAGAAAATTTTTTTGATCCAATTTGAGAATTTTATTATGTTTGTCTATTACATACTTACTATTTTCATGTAACTTTTTATTTTTATTTTCCGTGTAAATTAATTCAATAAATAATGTTTATTTAAATATACATTGATTGTCTTCTTTTCAAAATGGCGGGAAGGGGTAATATCGACTAACGCAAAAATATTTTGGGGTAATGGTTAAAAAAGTTCCCCGGCCGCTGGTGTATGCGGTGGTGTCTTTTGACGTCACATGAGATACGACATATTTCATAATTCGAATGCCAGTTTATAGTACCACCGCAAATTTACCGTGATGTCAAACGCTTTTCGACCACACGCAAATATCAACATTTTGACGGCCAATAGCTTCGGAATTTTCTTAAAAAATTCAAATGTTCTATTTTCAGCATGCTCTGATCCATTATATATTTGTATTTCGTAGTAGGAAACAACCTCATCGGAAATGCGCATATTTTGTGTTACGGAGGCACTAAGATATTTTTCAATGTTTTAATGACAGACCATTACCGATACAGATTACAAAATCGGAAACCCATGAACACCTCTGAGAGAAATTGCCATGATAATAACTGGGCAAGTAGGGCACCCATAGCCGCAAACAAATGTTGATACAAACGAATTGCTTAATTAAAAACTAAATTATCAGTATCATTAAAAATATAAAGATGTGTCGACGTAAGTTTTCCAATTTTTTTATTACCAAAACCTGTGTGTCATTGAAGATATATTTTTTTTAAACTTAGTAATATTTGGATTCCCCACCCCTGGCTAATCGCATTTCGAGTCAACGCACCTGAAGTGATCGGTCGGCCGCCGCGGCATTGCGCCACGACGCTCGTTGGTACGGCGACGGCCCACAGTGGACAATACTGCACCGAATGCCGATGGCGAGTCACACAAACACTTCACCTAGCTTACCAGCTCACTGGCTCACCAGCTCACCAGTTCACCGGCTTACGGTGTGAGCTTTTAAGATGCAGGAACGTTCAGAGCTAAGTAAAATAGGCATAAGGATTTTCCGAGTTGACTTGGATTAACAAACTAATAGGTGTGCTTGAAAAGGCAATACAATTAGGATTTGAGTCAACCATCTGCATCTATAATGTACAAAGAAAATAGTTTTTTTAAGTTTTTTTGTAGTACTTTAAAACTCTAAACATATTTCTTTGTATAATAAAAAAAAAAACTATTATGTTAGTATTAAAAGGTGTCCCGCACGACGGATAAAATTAATGAAAAAAAGGCAATTAAAAATAATAAAAAAAAACACAAGCAACACAAAAATACAACAACCAAAAATTGGTATATTTTATTTAGGATACCATTCAAAACAATATACCCCCGTGTATTCGAGATTTCTAGGGTTTATTGCATTAAAACCAGCCCGGTGAAGAGGCAATGCAGCAGTTAGTTCCATTAAAAGGAAACCCGGTCGCAAAGAAATTTGAACAATAGGCATTTTACACACTGTTCCTGCTACTGTCGCTCTTAAACTGCACCTCAAACTGATCATACCTAAATAAAATCATCAAAATTGAGGTTTTGTATTCCCCCAATTTTCTCCTGTAAAACTTGACCGTTTTTTAAGATTTTTTAGTAACTGTATAATTAGAAAATATGTCTGTACATTTTGCTTTCTTAAAAAATACGTGGTCCATTTTAATTATTGAACGTCTTTTAATGGCATTTAAACAGGCGATTTTAACGATTTTTGGAGGGTCATAACTCCTAGAAGAAGTAACTTATTTTTTAAAAAAAAGCAAACGAGACGCTGGACGATGTTTATATATATATTTTTTTTAATATTTGCAGTAGTGTCATAATCCAGACAGGAAACTGGGGAATACGTTTGTATGAACAAAGTAATATCTAGCTGTTTGCAATATTTTTCGTTTAATACATTCTCCGTCAAAAAATTTCCTCTTTTATTTGAGAACTTTGCTTGGCTGAAAAATAAAACCCAAACAACCTCGGATATGATTCGAATAGTGTGACCTAGAAGAGGGTAAAAAAAAAATAGAAAGATTAAGCGAAGGAGGCGAACAGTTTGGCGACGGTGCGGTATGCCAACGGAATTAAACTTCACATCGATCAAAGCAGAATATTCTAAATGGGCCATAGAATTTAATGAATTAATTAAACCTGATGGTAGGTCGACTGGTTTATATTTAGGTTTTTTATAAAAACAAATAGACAATTTGTCAAAAATACAGATTTATTTTCGCACCATACACCAATTAGATATAATTTATAAGCCACACGTGTTTATAATAAATTGTCAAATCAAAATTACTTGGTTTATTCTAAAATGTTCCCTTCAGCGTCAGATTCGTGTACATCGTTCTAAAATTCTATAACATTTAATTTGTTTTAATTACTGTGCAAATTTTGACCTTCTGTCCTACTTATTTAACCGACAAGTAAATACATATTTCTTCAAATTTTGCAAATTCACTTTGTGATTTACATATTTTCCAAAAGCCCCAAATCGCGTAAAATTTAGAATAAGGCCGCTAACAATAATACTCCTTATTTAGATGGCGATAAGGGTTAAATTCCCGTTTAATACCAGCCGCCCGTTTTAAAAAAAAACTTCGCCAAAATGTTTTTTGTTTTTGTTTACGAAGCTCGGGCACAAATATTTAAATATTTTACGATCAGTATCTAAAGAAGTGTATTTTCCACATTATACAATAAAACCATTCTAAGAAAGGGGATCATAAGTAATAGATTTTGAACTTTTGTTTTCATAGGTTTGCTACTTTATTTGTTTCTGAGCTTACAAAAAGACTATTAAAAAACTCGTTTTTTTCAAATGCAAGTGTTTTCCTGGCAGTATTTAATTAAAGCATCTAAAATATTTCTAAGCGATCTAATTTTCTAACCAAAAGCACTTGATTTTGCATCACTTAGTAGTGCAGTGCATCGCCTTAATCTGAAAAGTATCTTTAAATTGAAGTTGAACGCAACAAAAAAGTCGAAATAAAATTGCCAAGGATAATTATTATGTAAAAGTACGAAATGTGTTTTGATTCGCACAATAAATTCGATTAATTATTATTCAAACAACGAAATAATTGCGAGCATTGGTATAATAATAATGGTAATCAAAATGTCTCAAATTGAGAAATGCTATAAAACTAACAATAAAAAAGTGAATTAGGCTAAATAAAGAATGAATCTGGTCTATTAGACGCATCGCGATGCGACTAATTAAATGGTTCGGGAGTTGGCGTTTGCCAGAGAAATAAAGAATTCCTCACCCTCCCACACCCAACCGAGCCCAGCTTTCAAACATTTCAAGCTTTCGAGAGAAAACTCACATTTACACATGTGCCCAGTAACATTCAATGCAAAGCTACCGCACAGAGCAATCAATTAAAGCGAGACAATCATAGCATACAACCAAATAATATAATTTATCTGTATAATCACAGGAGACCAGATATGTCCCAGCTTACATAGATCTCTTACAAACCGTTGCACGAGACGAGACTCATATCTACCTTACTGTCATGGTGAGAAATATGTTCTACAGGGTATTAGAAAGAGAAAACTCCACGCTTTATATTTAAAATTTAACTATACAAAATATGCACCCGATAGCAATTTGTGAAAAAAATTATGAAACGACAAAAATGTGAGGTGATATTAACGTTTATAATACATCGATAACCATAACACGGACATGAGCCTAGCATGGTAGTCGAAAAATCTACAAATTAATGTAAGAATAAAAAATAAATAAATTAAACTGCCTGATAAAATATGTTAGTCGTTTTTTTGCCTAATAAATGTGATTTTTCTTTTTTGTTCGTTATAAGTAATTTTCAGTAAACGTAAGGTGAGCCATTTTAAAAACTTTGCTGCATTAAAAAAAATTATATTTCAGAATTTATATGTTAGTAGCTGAGTTGTTCTGCCATATAAATTATTTCTAGTGAATATTTTGGTGGATAAATAAAAAATAACGAATGTATTGTAAGTGTGTGGGGATGGGATCTACGACAGAAAAAGGAATGGAGCGCTGTAGACGATGACCGCCGACAAAAACAAAAAAACATAAACTTTTTTGTAGCAAAATGAAATAAAGTTAATCAATATGAATTTCGAAGAGTAATTGAGTGTATGATATTTTTTGTCAGTCCGTCTTTAGCCAACACAAATAAGCTCGATGGTTTGCCCTCGCGAGAACATGATGCCGAATAAAATATCAAAGCGACGCTCCTCGTGAATGTCTTGCGCATGTGTGGATGAAAGTTCGATGAGGCGTACGTAGCGCCATCTGTCATTCAACAACATAAATAATTTCGTTCTGTTTAAAATACGAAAGACGGTTAAATTTTTTCATACAAAAATTCTAAAATCGAGATTAAAAAATGGCAGAGTGGGGGTAGGAGAGTTAAAATTTGGGGTTATAGGTATTTTTTGATGGCAAATAAAAAAAAATACAAAAAAAATTATGTCAAAAAATATGAATTTTTTTTTCTGGATAGGGACACCCTAATCACCTAGCGGTATGAAATATATTTTAAAACCTATTCTCATACCTAGCTAAAAAATTTCATAAAAATCGGTCAAGCCGTTTCGGAGGAGTGCGACCACAAACACCGTGACACGAGATTTTTTATATATAAGATTTTTAATCATATGAAAGCATATGCTATCACCTTTCAAAAACAGTTTTGAAGTGAAAACTTCCTTAGCACCGTTGTGATACGAAACTCGATGAAATGGAAACGAGCGACACTAAAAAGAAACAAACACATACATATATAGTCTATAGGATTTAGCCTGAGAGAATGCGATAGACTAATCGGTGCCCTCTTTGTGCGGTGCTTAGAATAAAATGAAAAATTATTTTTTAACTTACTATACTTTGCATTCGTCTCATTCTCTCGGAGTTTAGATTTCTGAAGGTTTCACTTCTACCGCGTGTGAATATTCAATTTATTTATTTAGATTCCATTGCAAAGGGGAAATTTTCTGGCCTTCTGACAGAATACGCCCAAGACCTGGGGCCCTAGCTTGGTCGATCGATATAGGTTTTATCGAAAATGTCGGTAACTTATCATCGCTATCGAACACGACTGCAGGCCGCTAACGAACAAACAACAGTTCACGTCAAATAAATTAGCTACCCTTAGTCGTTGTGGACTGTTGTTGGTTCGTTAGCGGCCTGCAGTCGTGCTCGGAAGCGATGACAAGTTACCGACATTTTCGATAAAATCTATATCGATCGACCACGCTAGGGGGCCCGATGGGTTAAAAATGTGTTCAGTCGTTGAACCAAACAAGCCACTGAAAAAATGTTACAATTATTTATAATATGAACTTTTACGTGCAAACCATAAAAGCTTTATAAGGAATCCTTTTCATCTTATAATTTTAAACTCGCCGAAGTAAAAGTTCTCATAAAATGATTCGTAGAATTTCCAAAAGAAGCTCGTGCGTATGTTTGTATAACGGGAGAGTCTGTTGATACAATATTTAAAGAATCCGATGAACGGTGGATACTAGACATGGGCAAATTCATTCCCTGGAGTGAATCGATTCAGTCTAATTCCCCTGGCCTTTTGAATCGATTCCTTTTATTCATTCCTTTGATTCAATTAATTCAAAAAATAAAAATAAAATTATATTAGGTGACGTATTTATATTAAGCGATTAATTAAATCTTAAAATTAAACAGTTTTTCGTTTCACCCCTAATAATAAATAATAATAATTTCAAGTTTTGATAATTTTATTTTAATATAAAGGTACATTTTAACATTTAGGCGAGTACACTTACTTACCCGAGAGGCGACTACAGCCGTTTGGCCTTATAATTCTGCAAATTTACATATTATAATATTATCTAAGTCGGAAGTAAGACCAACTATGTAATGAAATTGACGGCTTGGCCGCGGAGGAATTAATGAACAGCACGGACGGATTCGCGGCGAGCATTGAGGAATGAATTAGTAACTTTTGACTAGTGTCTTGCCTCGCAGTGACTTGATTAACTCGCGAGCTGCGGACCTAGCACAGACTGTAGCGTTTCGGACACGAGATTGAATATGGACGATGACGTCACAATTGAATGAAGATTTAATTCCCGAAAAGTGAAACAGATAACTCTAACAGCTCCTGACATACTCGATAGCGACAGACTATGGACAGACTAGAGTCTAGGTACGTGGACCCGGGACGACGGGACTTTGACTGGAACTACTGAATTAATTCCTTGCATTTGAAATAGACGCATTGCTCGGAACCAGACTCGGCTGATTCGCGGTCATTTGTCGCTTGGGACGGGGACCATCACATACATTCATACGTACCTACAGGTGTTTTACGAATGGCGCGCGGGAACGAGATATTTTACATTTTTAAGTGATAACTGATAAGAGTCGTGCACCATTATTTGAATATTATTCTATCGCGCCTATAGAATACCTACGAAATATTATAATATTTAAATCGTTTACGGTACACATCATTCATTGAATTAATTTAACAGTAAAATAAATGGAAATTAAAAATTTATGCTGCCGTTAAAAATCGTAGGATGCAAGGCCAAAGGTAAGGAATGAAGAATCAATTCCTTTTGAAATTGAGAATCAGATCGAGTGTGTCACAAGATTGAATTTATTCATTTAATTCAGTCATTCAATTTTGCCCACGTCTAGTGGATACGAAGAAAAGCACTCATAAAAGAATTCCTTTAGCATTTCGCTGTCACAAACAACTTAGTCTATTCGCCCCTTTTCTCCGACAGCTATTTTTAAAGAACGTGAAGGATTCATTTATAGAAAAATGAAACAATATAACTTTGTATAAACCACTTATATAATTTGCAAATCCGACCGGTTTCGGAACAAACGTTCCTTCGTCAGGGAAAGCTTATACTAATTTGACAGTTTAGAACAATGTTTTATTATGGTAGGGGTGGAGCCGTTGTTAGTTAATAATGTAGATTGGGTGGGTAGGTATTAGTGTAGAGTGGGTGGGTAGGGGAACAAATCCATGATTGGGCTATATGACAATATTTTTTGTTTGTTGATAATAGATTCATTATTTTTAAGGGATTTTTTTAATTTCCAAAGCTTCTAAGTTATCTAAACGTTTTCTTTTATGTTTAATATGAAGAATATTTATCCCTGTGTTTTTTTCAAAACTATGGTTATTTTCAATGATATGGTTAGCGAACTCAGAAAAATTATTATTATTAAGACACCTTAAATGTTCTTTGATTCTGATTTCAAAATTACGAGTTGTTTTTCCAATATAAAATGAGGGACAATCATTGCATTTGAGTTTATATATTCATTTATAACCCATTAAAATACTGGTAAATATTTTTCTCGATTCAAAACAACTTTAATTTGTAATACATAATTATACATTCAAGAAGGGTGTAAAAAGTGTTGACAACGAAATATAAAGAAAAAAATAAACTGCGCGATGAGACTTTATTCAAAGTTCGCTCCCAAGAAGATTCTTCTCGCAGAAAGGTATAAAATCATTGACGTCCATTCGTTTGATTTCCGGTTGATGTTTATGTAATAACAATTTTGTGCGCCAAAGAAAGAAACGGATGAGTCAAAATAAACTACAGCGAAATTAGTGCACTTAACCATTTTCTTCACATTTCCCATGTATATCATATAATTTTGTAATACTCGTATGTTACTGTGTGTCACACGTGCTTTGATTCAGAAAGTCATCAAATTTTACAATTCAATCATCATTTTTTTAAGTAGTGTATAGTATAGTTGTAAGGGAACGTACCCATACTACGTGACCAACTTCTTGCAATTTTTAACCCCCCGTGACCAAAAACCTACGCAAACCGTCGCTCATTTGTACCAAGCGTGGTATTTTGAACCCCCCCCCCCCCCCCCCCTAAACAGGTCACGTAGTATGGGTACGTTCCCTAATAGTAATATTTTTAATTTTGTTCGAACAATTTCAGTATCAATTGTTTCTTTTTAAGGTATTTACGTTCTCCTCCGTTTTTAGGTTATCTGGGAGAAGATTATATATGTGTACGCCCTCGTGGCCAATGCTTCTCTTGCCACTTTCAGTCTTGACAGTATTTGTGTAAAATTTATTATGTTGTCTAGTATAATGTTCGTTTACCTACTAGTGACGTTTTTAATTAAATGTTAATTATAAATATTGTGTTTGTGTGCAACATAATGAATAAAACTTCAAATTGTAATATTTAATTAAATGAAAACTATATTAGCGAAACTCAATCGAAAATCTGAAAACAGAAAAATCAGAAAGAGAAGGTCACATCTGGGTCGGATTTCTCTGATTCTGTTTTCAGATTTTCGATTGATTGCTAATATTGTCTTCATTTAATTCAATATTGCAATTGGAGGTTTTACTCATAACATCTTATCTCAAAAATAAATATTCATCCTAGACTTGCAGAAAAGTCAATAGATGTCGCGTATTAAAAATAAAAACGGATAAAAAATTATCCAAGACACTATCTAGATAGCATTTAGTTCGAGTTTGTATCTTGCAATCACACATAATGATAGCAGCCAATAAAAATATGCGTCAAGAAAATGAAGATAATGTTGGTAGTTCTTAGTTGAAGTCAGATTCAGTTAAATATGACCGAATCGGATAGGGACACATTAACTCAGTTCGGGTCCCAGTCCCGGGTTCGAGTCCCAGACGTGACTATATCTTTTTTTGATTTTTTAGATTTTCGAATGAGTTTCGCTAAAATTGTCATCATTTAATTAAATATCAATATTTTTTAAACTAGAATGTGGGGATGTCTTGAAAATGACCCAAAACTAATATTTTTTTAAACTCATCTCGCTCTTTCTCTCACAGAAGAAAACTAAGGACAAAATACTTAGCAAATAACAACGAATTTGACGATATTGAATGGAACGAAGTTTAAATACCAAGTCAGCAAATGTTACAAATTTCCCTATTTTGATTTCCATCGCTTCTTCGTTTCAGAACCCGCGGATAAGCCAAGATAAAAATTGCTGCAGCTACAAATAGAATTTACCTTGACGATAGCAGAAAATGGAAGATAAATCTCAGCTTGTACTTACTTTATATTAGACTTAAAATGCCAAAGCTTTCTAAATATTACTCGTTGTCCGACACTTATATATCGTTAAAAGAACCTACGCGTATATTGAAAGCAATAACAGTACCCGCGAGAATATTTTACGACATTAAAACTAGCACAGAATAATTATTGGGACACACAATGTTCATAAATTTCGTAGAACAAAAGAATTCAGAATGCGGTGGATTTTTATCGAGAGTGCAAGATTTTTATGGTGCAGTTATTTATCAATTTACTCTTATTTTACAAAACTAGTAAAATAACTTTAATGTACTCATATCACAATAGCCTATGATTTACTTCTTACTTTACTGCACCAGTCTATGGGCTCTTCGAGTCACATGGTCTCGTTTGCCGAGTTGTACCGAAGGTAAATGTACGAAGTCTTTCGGTTTTAGGAGCTTTGTTCTGAGTAATATTATATTTACAATACGTCTGCGTTTTAAGTAAACTAAATCTTTCAATAATCATCCATGTATAAATCATAGAGAATACAGGTACCAGTACGTACTATATTACAATATTCTTTGCAGAAAATAAAAAGAGACATTACAATAACCCTCCAAGATTAATTAATTAATCTACCGCTAACTGTCTTTTTCTGACTAGAAAATATATTTTTGAAAAATGGGAAAAACACTATGCGTCTAGTCTTTTCGATTGAAAACTAACCCCTCAAGCCTCAGGCGTTTTTGTATGTAAAAAGTTTCATGTAAAAATAATCATGAAAAAATTCCAAAAGTTTCATAATTTTTCTATAAAATCACATTCGGAAACTTTGGTTTACATTTATTTAAATTATATTGTGGTTGAATTGCAGATTTTAATATAAACGTGATGTTTTCTCTTTCTAACACCGTTTAGATCATATTTCTAACTAGTAAGGGAGACACACTACGATTTCTACGAGGCCTGTGCGAGTATGAATTGTTCCGAAAAGTGAACAAATTACCCTGAGGGGTTAAATGGAAATAAAAGGTTCCTTATCTCATCGAAATATACATTGATATATTATATTTGCTGCATCATGAAAAATCTATATTTTAAAAAAACATTATACACATATTTTTAAATCCCCTACTGCCTTTACAATAAGCGGAAAATGTTGCGTGTATAGTTGTGGAGGACTAAATAAGCCGACGAATTGAACTCACGACGACGCCTGGGTGAGAACCAGACGCGATGCATACTCAGCCACCGACCAGTATGTATTAAGTACCTACCTAAATTCAATAGTAATTACAAAGACTTGTTTAGGTTTAAAATTTATTTGGCAGTTCAAAATAATGATTCACTAGCATACTCGTAGCTGCATTCCACCAGTGTTCGTCATTTGCACATCAAATGCACAGGTAAGTAGTAGGCACTGCAAAGTGCAAAGTACATTGTTGCTAGGTACTTACGTGCCAAGTCGACCCAACCCACTTGCACAAGCAGTATAAATCTACTGAAACATTATAATCGAGTATTACATGGGTGTAATACTCGATTCAAAACCAACTTTCACAGCAAATTTTGGATATGTGCTAAAGAAGGTATGAAAAAAAGTAAATATTCTTATAGACTAAGAAATAAATTTAATAGATTGCTGCTATACGTTGTTATATTTGGCCAATGAAGCAAATTTAAATAAGCTGGAATAAAAAAGAGACTGCTATTTAATGTGTTAATTATTGTGCATGAAGTTATGAAAAACCTAAGCCAAAATACTTTAAGGGTGAAACTGTTTTTAATAAAGATGTACCTATATAATAACGAAACAAGAAACATAAATAGAGTTAGATTGCCACTTATGGAAAAATCAAAATCACAGTACTGCCGTATGTATAGAGTACTAAAGATGTATGATGAAATGCCTGAAAGTATGAAGAATAAAGAAAGAATGAACGCAATTCTCTTACTGTAAAAATATTTAAATTTATCAAATGAAATGTTACATTGTGCTTATTAGTTTATATTAATGTAGTATAAACTAACTCAAAAAATAATAAATTTAAAAATAAGTATTTTAAATGTTACCTCAAATGTGATAAATATTATTGGCGAAAGCCGCAATAGGAGTAAGAAAATAGCCCGCTTTTAAACGGTGACTAAGTCCAACCGGACAGTTTTACTTGCATTCGTAGCGTTGCGAAAAATGTGTGACTTGATTCAGTAAATCAAAATAATCCCGAATCTATTCATAGAGCGCGAGCGC
Organism: Limnephilus rhombicus; assembly: GCA_929108145.2. Lineage (NCBI taxonomy): Eukaryota > Metazoa > Arthropoda > Insecta > Trichoptera > Limnephilidae > Limnephilus > Limnephilus rhombicus. The sequence continues at coordinate 16,877,694 of OV815279.1, read as the reverse complement.
CCACACAACGCGGCTCGGTCCGCTCCAACGCCGCGCCGCGCCGCGCCCTACAGCGTACCGCGCTGAGCCACCCGCTCTAAAGCTCTAAGTTCTAGGACTGCGGGACAAAATAAGAGCTTGCGCTTTCGGTCTCGGTCATTAATTATATGCGAGTGTTGCGTAAAATACAAAAAAAAATTGTTATTTTCCATGTATATTCCTTTATTTCCTGAGAAAAATAATTTCCCTCAGGGCCTGTGTCATCTTTGGGGATGCTATGTGGTGGATCTTTTTGTGGACAGGAAGGAGTGAACATGGCTCTTGAAGAGACTGGTGTTGAAGGAGGGAGGAAAAACGGAGGCCGGCAAATCGTTTCACAGTCGTAGAAATGATCCGTTCTCATATGACAAATAATGTCAAACATGTACAAATGTTGAGCGCACGTTTGGCGTGTTTCCCGACTGTGCACCAGTGGCGAAGGAATCAATGGCACAACTTCCTTGGAACAACTTCCATTGAAATACGTGTAGAAAAGGTACAGCATTCGCACCCGACGCCTGTGCTCTTAAGATTGCAATCCGTTTGTCAAGGTAGGAGAATCTATCAAACAGACCGTCCGTTTCTGCACAGAGAAGAAGTTTTTTGCAGGTAATTTGGGGCACTGGACCAGAGATACAGGTCAGGAGTTGTGTGCTATAAAGTATCTGCGGGCCATGTACCATACGCACATGAGCAGGCCCCAAACCTAAGCTGGTCATTTAGAGTTTCACCAACATATCAAAGGAACACTTGTTGTGTTCGTTAAAAGTCTGTGCAAGACGTGCTCCAGACTGCGTCACTAAGTTTGGTACTAGAAAAAAAGTGCAAAGATATGCATTTTGAAAGCAAATATCGTTAGTATAAAGCAGACATCTCGCATATCGCAAAAATAAAGTTGGTTGTTTTCAGGTGGAAAAAATATAACAAGCAGTAATTGTTGAATGAAACACTAGTATATATTGAATTATTTGGCGGGTATTTGATAAGCCCCCATAGCTCAGTGGTCAGAGCATTCGACCGGCAATCGGAAGGACACGGGTTCAAGTCCCGTTGGCGGCAAGTATCTTTTCTCGGAAGATTTTTCAATATAAATGAGTGTTTCAGGCTGACAATTATTGCTTGTAATAATTTTTAAATAAAGCAGACAATTTGTTCCAGTAAAACACTAGAACGGTATGCTGTGGTGTCATGAAATATGCACGGCTTATTCGGAGCTTTTTATCAATGGAGCTTCCAAATGTTTATGTTTCAATCTGTCTGCCCTGATAAAGAAAGGGTAGTCCCGAAAGTATTTGGCGTATTTATAAAATACAGTGATGTACCTACACAAAGTTACAAAATGATTCATTAAATAATTTAGACTATCTAATTTAACTGAAAAAAAATTACACAACGTTTATGTATTCGTTTTTTCATTGTTTCTATTGTGCAATAAGAAAAAGGATTTCTAAAATGTTGAAACTAGGAGTAGCAAATCCAGTACGTAATAAAACTGAAAGCCATTAATTTTCAGAAGTAAACAGGGTGACCAACTGTCACAACTGATAATAAAATATGACACTTTTGATTGCACATATTTATAAGGTGATGCAACGCAAATCTATAACGGGGGATAAAGCAAGTGTCATTATTACCTCCGTAATGATTCTGTAATGACGCATTCGAGATGCATTCCGTTATAAATAAAGGAAAGTCTAGAATCCGCCCACTCGCCAAACAGCAGAACAAACCAGTATGGCGGCGAAAAACTCCGTCAAACTGTTTACATAATTAGATAATGTTCTAACGTAAACAGCGAAGCTCCAAATTAAATTGAAGGATGACTCACGGAACAGGCGTCAGAGTTCAGGTGGCAACGAACAAGAAGAAAATGGAAAGAATGTTTACCTCCTCAGGCTAATTTGTTCGCTTTTGCGAACAACTCATATAGGCCATACAAATCGTTGAGTCTCCCTTACTATCGTGGTGAGAAATGTGATCTGAACAGTGTTGGAAAGAAAAAACACCGGCTAAATATTTAAATCTAAAAGTTAACAACAGAATAATTGAAATGTACACCTTTATAAATAAAACCAAAGTTTCTGACTGCAATTTAAAAAAAAAATATGGAACTTTGGGATTTTTTTAAATTATTTGAGATTTTACATGAAACGACAAAAATTGAGGTGACTATAACCTCTATCATACATTTGTCATGGAAAAAGTGTGTTTTTATTTTATTTTTTCGCTGGCAGTAATTTTAGTTAGAAAAACAATAAGGTAAACCATTTTTAAAACTTTTTCATGATTGCATTAAATAATTGTAGATTTTAAAAATTACACGTTAATTTCGAATTATAAAATTTAAGGCCTATTTTATCACCTTTCAAAAAAGTTTTCAGAACAGCTCATATTGGTGTCATAGAAATCATGGTCTTCTCTACTGCCACGGAGAGAAATACGATCTAAACGGTGTTAGAAAGAGAAAACATCACGATTTATTTTCAAATCTAAAAGTTAACCAATAGAATGTACACCTCTATGAAACAAAAGTTTCCGAAGCAATTTGAAAAAATATTATGAATATTTTATTAATTATTTTTACATGAAACGACAAAAAAGTGAAGTAATAATAAAATTTATAATTCAATTATAGTAAAATATGTGAACTCTTAGTTTGATTACGGTTTAGGGTAGGTTTCCGCAGTCTTTACCTTGTGGTAAAAAGCTAACTGCAGCGAGTGTAGCTCTGGGAGATGCATTCCTCGGTTGCCGGCTCTCACAGCGAGCACCGTGCAGTTTGTAGTGCGTAGTGAGCGGTTCACAGAGTCTGATAGTAGTGGCTAGTGGCTAGTGGCTAGTGGGTAGTGTGGGTAGGGCGCCCACGCGCGGACACGTCAGTACGAAGATAGCCTGGCCTACGTGGCACGGCGTTACGGCGTTACAGCTTTACCCCAATTGTGTTGCAACTCCCGTCCTTCGAACCAACACACGCACATACATTAACAATCCTATGTAATTAACATTTCAGGAATTCTAAAATATAAATAACTAGCGGATGCACCCAGCTTTTCCAATGCTTTATTCTGCTGGGTGGGAATAGAGTAATGGGGTAGTTTTTCGAAATCTCATATAGAGTGATCTTCCTCCTGTTTTGAAGATCGCAAGTGTGCAAAATTCCATCAATGGCGGAATAAAACTTAGATTTTTATAAAATAAACAAACCTACGGACACTCTTTTTTACTCACGGTGTCCTGAAATAAAAATTAATATAAATATAATATTTATAAACGTGTCCGAAAACTGAAAACTTTTTTTGAAAGGTGATAAAAAAGGCCTTAAATTTTATAATTCTAAATATGCACGTAATTTTTTTAAATATATATATTTTTTAATGCAAACATGAAAAAAGCGAACAAATTAGCCTGAGGGGTTAAGGGTCCCGCATAAATCACACAATGCACAGCATCTCACATAGGAAACTATACGTTGATTAATTGTTTGATTTCTCTAATAACTTTGATAACTATTTGCTTATTTATCGTGCATTTTTATGGCAAGTAGATTTTTAAATTTGTTTCTGAAAACAGGTGCAGACAAAAATAAATTAATCTTCAGGAACCCAAGATACCTTGGGAACCGGGAACCAATCGCTTTTACATAAAGGTAAAAACGAAGTAAATATAGAAAGAAGACGCGTCGGAGGTTAGACAGGTTGATTTAGGAGGAAGTTTCGAGGTCCGAGTGTCAGTCTAGACTAGAAGAAGGGAAATCCATTCCAAACGGGCGATTAAAATTAATGATGGCGAATTTATGTACAAGTTAGAAAATATAAGATGTATTATTTTTTTAAGAAGGACACGTTCACGGTTACGAATAATCCTACAATATTTGAAAATCTCCTCCTACCATGACAGAAAGCGGAAAATGTTGCAGGAGGATTTATCCAGCTGAGGAATTCAACACGGGACGCCTGGGTGGGACCCAAACGCGATGCCAACTCAGCCACCGACCGTTCTAAGAAGAACGAGTTTTTATTGTAAAAAGGAAATTCAAAAAATTCAATTCTGGGGTATTGGTACCGCCGCCAGGGAACCTTTTTTTGGATAACCTACACCTCTGCCAAAGGTCAACTCAAGTGGTTCACTAATTTAGTGATTTAACAGGGGTAGCCGGGTGCAAGGTGTGAGATGTGTCAGAGTCTTGGCGGTAGTCACGCCTGCATACCTACTGCGCGATGGACCGTATTGGGAAAGGCCGGTTTGTGAAGACCCTTTGACCTCTCCACCTGTTCTCTCTGGACCCATTATCTTGCATCGCAGCGGGAAGGGTGGATTCATAATATATGCGATCAATCCTGGACACACTGAACCCTAGTTTCCTACTCACCTCTCATATCTATTACCTTCGTAGAACTTCATGGAACACGGCATTTCCAAATATAACATAGACCCTGAGGGAAAATATTTTCCTCACGGGTCTTCTGTGTGGGGTTAATATTAAAAAAATCAAGTGCAGTTCACACGCGGTAGAAGTGAAATCATCCCCCACACAATCCAAAAAAAAAGCTGTGATAAACTTCTCGAAAAATTTTCTAATTATATAAATTCACGGCTTAACTCTAGAAAACATGTACTGGTATTATGTATTGATTTCTCAAAAGCTTTCGATACACTCAGCCATACACAATTAATCAAGGTACTTGAAATCATAGGAATCCGTGGTAAACTACTATCATTTTTCAAAAACTATTTAACAAATAGAAAAATGTATGTGAAGATTTTGAATGAAATGAGTAATTTTATATTTATCAAATCAGGAGTACCGCAAGGGTCAATTTTAGGCCCAAAATTATACATTATATATGTCATTGCCTTGTCTAAACTTTTTAAAATAGCCCGTAGATTCATTTTTGCAGATGACACTGCACTAGTTGTAACTGTATCAAATTAAAACCCGGAAATAGCTATTAAAGAATTACAAAGAGACTTTAACGAGCTACTCAAATGGTCTCGTGATGTAGGACTAATTATTAATGTCAAAAAACTAAATGTATGTATATGTATAAGATCACCGAGCTTGAAAATGTGGAATTTACCTAAAATAACTGCTCATAATTTTGAATGTATACATAAAAAAATTGATAATATTTGCTTCTGTGAAAAAATTGATTTTGCAAATGAATATACTTACCTTGGCATAATCGTAGATAGAGCTTGAAAATGTGGAATTTACCTAAAATAACTGCTCATAATTTTTAATGTATACATAAAAAAATTGATAATATTTGCTTCTGTGAAAAAATTGATTTTGCAAATGAATATAACTTACCTTGGCATAATCGTAGATAATAACTTTAAATGGGATAAACAAGTGATCAAAATTTGTAACCAGCTCCGATGTTTGGCGAGTAATTTCTATAAATTAAAATTTGTGTTGCCTCGATGCACTCTCAAACTTATACATCATTAAATGGTCGAATCCATACTTAGATATGGAATTCGAACTTGGGGACACTCGAGTAAAATTAATATTAAATACATTCAAAATTTACAAACTGCTATAATAAAAAAAAATTGTTAAACCTAGCATTTACAAACAAAAAAACAACTTAAAATTACTAAATGGGTCTGAGGGTCTACATCCAATTAAAGGGCTTCTCTGGTACATTATAATTGTGGATAATTCGGGAGAAAGCACGTATAAAAAATTATTGGCGCATCGTCACACAACAAGATTTACCGAAAAAAAAGTCTACCATACCACGAATATCAAATAAGTATGGTAGCAGAACGCTCGAATATACGATACCCTTGATTTACAACATGTTGAATCAAAACATTAATTTAAAAAATAATGAGGAACCCTGCCATAAACTGACAAAAAAGTGGTTAATAAATGAACAACATATTTATCTATCCTAAATCTTACATTAGGCATTAATATTGTAACTTAGGCTATTTTTCTTTTTTTTTACATTAACTCCAAGCAGGAGGCCCTGAGGAAAATAATTTCCCTCAGGGCCTATGTCATCTGGGATGCTGTGTGGAGGGTCTTTTTGAGGAGAGGAAGGAATGAACATTGGTCTTGAAGAGACCCATGTTATAGGAAGGAGGAAACACAGAGGCCGGCAAATCATTCCACAGCCGAGCTGTTGAACACAATAACGAGTCGAAGAAACGACCCGTTCTCATGTGACAAATGTCAACCGTGTACAAATGTTGGGCACGCGTTTGGCGTGTTTCCCGACTATGCACCGGTGCCGAAGGAATCAATGATGCTAGTTCCTCGGAGCATCTTCCATTGTAATACCGGTAGAACAAGGATAGCATTCCCACCCGACGCCTGTGCTCTAAAGATTGCAATCCGTCTGTTAAGATGGGAGAATCTATCAAACGGACCGCCCGTTTCTGCACAGAGTCGAGGGTATTTTTCAGGTATTTTGGAGCTCCAGACCAGAGGTGGCTGCCAAATTCAACCGCGGGGCGCACTTGCGATTTGTACAGGGTTAGCAGTTGTGCACTATTAAAGTATCTGCGGGCCCTATACAGTACGCCCAGTTTCTGGGAGGCTAAATTTACTCTGGCTTCGATAGAGCCCCCATACCTGAGCTGGTCACTTAGGGTTACACCAAGCATATCAATGGAGGGCCTGTTCGGAAGATTGCTTCCGTTGAAAGAGACTAGATTTTCATTTCGATCCCTTTTAGACGTAATCAGACAAGATTGGGTATTTGAAACATTAAATTCAACGAGATTATTTTTACCCCAAGAGAAAACACTCTCGAGGTAACCTTCCATTCTTTGCTTCAAAGCCCTACTAGCTGTTGGAGTTTGTGAGCCCTTTGGGGGCTTGTCAAACAAAAAGCTATCATGAACTGTACTGTCATCCGCATAACAGTGAAATGGTGCACATGACAAAAGGTCGTTGATGTGCAACAAAAACAAAATCGGAGACAGAACCGATCCCTGCGGGACGCCAGCATTTATCGGGTGTGAGGAAGAGGTGAAACCATCGACTACCGTCTGAATCGACCTCTCCCTCAAGAAGTCGGCAATCCAAGTACACAAGGATGCGGGAAGTCCGTAAGAATGCAGTTTGTTGACAAGTCCTCGGTGCCAAACCCGGTCAAAGGCCTTGGAGATGTCCAGTGCAACCGTTTGGGTCTCACCGAAAAGTTCCAGGCATCGCCCCCAAACGTGCGTCACATACGCGAGAAGATCACCGCACGAGCGGTTCCTCCGGAATCCGTATTGACGGTCGTTAATAATTTTGTTCTTCTCGAGGTATGTAAGCAGTTTGTCGTTGATCACACGTTCCATCACCTTAGACAGAACTGATGTGATCGCTATGGGGCGGTAGTTGGCCGGGTTGGAGCGGTCACCCTTCTTTGGAAAAGGATGGATAACTGCTTTTTTCCAACCAGAGGGCACAGAGCCAGTCTTCAGGGACATTTTAAAAAGCTTCGTCAAAATTGGAGCTATTTCTGCAGCGCACCTCTGCAGTACCAGGGCAGGTATTCCGTCAGTCCCACTAGCTTTATTAACATCAAGCCCTCGTAAAACATGGAGTACTTCCCGATGCCGGATCCTCAGCTTTTTCATACGAAAACCGCAGTGAGGAACCGACGGCGGGACAGCACCTTGGTCATCGAGGGTTGAGTTATCCGCAAACATTTTACCTAATAAGTTAGCCTTTTCGGTGGCGGTGTTTGCTAGTGAGCCGTCAGGTCTGGTAAGAGGCGGCAGACTGGATTTGCAGAAATTGCGACCTATTGAGCCCGCAAGCGACCAGAATTGTCTGCTGCCATGCGGGCATGCAGCCAGCTTTCTGCTGATCTGCTGGTCGTGCTCAAATTTTGATCTATTTATGATTCTCTTGGTTTCCTTTGCCATTTTGTTGTAAGCTGTTCTGTCTCCGGATGTTCTAGATGTGTTGTAGGCTCGGTAAGCCGCGTTTTTTCGTCGCACTGCTTCAGCGAATTGTAGACTGAACCACGGCTTTGAGCCTACACCAGTTTCCTTAACAGTAGGTTGGATGAAGCCATCCATCGCGGATGTGATGACTTCACCAATTTCCTGGGCACATCTTGAGGGATCCGAAGTCCGAAAACAGACAGCTGACCACGGGAAAGCATTAAAATTTGCCCGCAGACCGAACCAATCTGCTGACCTATAGTGCCACACTTTTCTCTTCGGCCTCTCGTTTGGTGGTCTGAAGTTTACAGGGATTGATGTCGTCACCAGGCAGTGGTCGGACGATCCTAAAGGCGCTGTGATTTCAATCTTGTAACCGTGTGGCACAGTAGTTAAAAATAGGTCTAACAGATTGGAACGGTGAGTCTGGACATCAGGAACCCTTGTGGGCTCCTGAACATTTGCTCCAATCCGTAGCAAAGGGCAAAGGATTCCGCTTGGCGTCCAGCCGAGTCTGTTGATCCTGAGAACTTCAACCAAGGTTCGTTATGAACATTGAAGTCCCCCAGGACCACAAACTCTGCCGTAGGGTAGCAGGGCAAGAGGTCATCAATAGTATGTTATGTAATAATATTAAATGGTAGAACCTACAGACAAGCTGATCTGTCACAGCTTTGTGGGACTACCCATATCTTATATTATATTAGATGTTATTATATTCAATTAAATAAATAAATTAAAAAAATTAAAAAAATAGGAGTCTGGAAAAGTGAGCTCATAATCAAAGCGGTCAATGCGATAAGGTTTCATTCTATCTCAATCACTCGCACGTATGTGTTTGTCACTTTTTAGTGTTCATCCGCTTCATCGAGTTTCAAATCACAACGGTGCTAAGTTTTACTTCAAAAGGACAATTACTTATCCTTAAGTAGAACCGAAATCGTACTTTAAAAAAAGTTGTTAATTTTAAGGTGAAATCCTTTAGGAATCAGTACGCCACAGTACGCCTTGTGGCGGTCCAAATTTCCACGAAGGTTTTCATCCTAATATTGAACCGATTTCACCGTAGGACACAAGGCCGATGAAGTAATATCAGTGGTTTGAGTGACGTAATAAAGAACAGAAGGCGTGAAGAGCTAATCGGTGGGCATTATATGCGTTCGCCGCTTCACCTAGTGCCGTGGAATTTTTGCCAACATTTCGGTCCAATTCTCAGAATTCGGTGTAAACATTGAGTAATGCGTGTCTAAATGTGACTCGGCGTGATGCCTACAGTAACGGCCTAACGCAAACTTTTTTACTGATTGAGGCCTAGGGCCTGGAACCCACAACAAAACACAACAGACAGAAGAAGGAAAGATTGTCGAATAGCGCTATTTCATTCATTTAAACCGACATAATACATCATATAAAGCTGTAAACATCAACAATATAAATATTTCATCAATAATATCATTTTATGTAAAAAAAATTACGTAATAGGTAGGTACTTTATCACTTAATTCTCCAAAACAAACACTTTCACTTTTTGATAGCACTTAAATTCAAAGCAAATCTAAGTTAAGAATTGATCAAACCACAGTTACAGACGCAGAATCGAAATTAGCATTTTTAATCAATCAATTTTTCTTAGAGATAATTAATTATATGCCAAAGAAAAGATGAACACACAAGCTAAAATGTGAATATTCTTATAACATCACGGTTCCATGACAACTCAAAATCACGCTATTTCAACACCTATTTGCAGTCTTAAAAATTATGGAAAAAAATTAAAAATAGCCCATAACCCAATCAAACGTAACCTAATTAAAGACTTATGACAAAATTATGAAATTTTTTAAATACTTCATTTTTTGGATCTTTCATCTGGCATATGAGGCCTGAGGGGTTAAAACTTACACGAAGCTGAGTAGTAAAGCTAGTCAATTTAGTAACTATCAAAAACGATAACCTTTATATTCCATGTTACCCCATTTTTACATTCAAATAGTCCTCGTTTCCCAATAACAATTTTTTTTATTATCTGCAAGCAACAAATCTGTTGACTGGTAACTTGGCCTCTTTCAAAATGAATTGAGAATTCACTCACACAATCCAACACGTGTACGTAATCTACTATCTACCTGCTAATTAATAGATCAAACAGCGGCCAAAGATGTATCTATAAGATGCCTACTCTCACAGGGCCACAGGGGCATAATAATATATGGACTATTATATCACTCATCAGAAAATACCTAGAAGTGTGATCTGAACCGATTTGACAGAAAACAGATGTAGTCAATTCACATAATAAGACCCTCAGACAGGCCAACGAAATTCATTATCCGTTCAAGGAAGAATTTCGATATTTGAAACGTTTGATACATTTTCACCGGAAGTAACAGGGAAATATTTCCGAATCCGGGAATATTGATGGAAATATCAATGACTTTTTTTATTTGTTTTTACATTAAATCCACACGGAAAGGGCCTGGAAGAAACTAGGAAACTCATATAGGTCTCATCGTCTAAAAAGAGAAAACGCCACGCTTTACATACAAAACTAAAAGTTTACCACAAAATAATTAAAATGTACAACTTTCATGAAGGCTAAGTTTCCGACCGCAATTTGAAAAAAAATGAAACTTTTAGAATTACTTTCACAAAAAATTAAAGTGATGGTAAAGTTTTTAATGCATTTGTTTAATAAAATATGCGGGTTTTTTATTGCAGTAGGTAATTTTAGTTATAAAAACGTAAGATGAGCCATTTTCAAATTATTTTATGTTTGCATTCAAAAATGTTTATATTTAAAAAAATTATAATTTATTTAGAAAAAAATACAAAACATATTTCATAACTAACTAACTAACCATCACGCCGTTTCCCCGCAGGGGTAGGCAGAGAGGACGGACATATTAACATATTTCATCATCTTTCAAAAACAGTTTTCAGTTGTCGGAAGCGTTGAGAATTTTTTTGAACATTTATTTAAATTTTATTGCGAAGCAGAAATATTTTGAACTTCTGACAAAATACGCCCGAATCCTGAGGGATTAACATAACTTTCATTAAAAAAAATCTGATTTCGGGGAGTTTATATTAGTTCGGAGAATATTCCCGAGGGCACATCACTACTTCAGATACACAACATACTTCCATTGGTCTATCTTCATTGGCATCACATATTATTTCATCGGTGGCTTCACCTAGAGAAAATGGCATAAACTGATTAATCTAAATTTCATGTTCTCAAATATTCGTGCGAAGAATTATGAAAATGTATGTTGAATTGTGAATTCAATTGGCTTGGAGTGGTGTGGGTGAAGACGGATTTAAAGGTGTCACAATTTACGGCTGTTTCAAAACTTGTGTCATATCTAATGATATTTGTAATACATCCCATTTCCTTCGGTCTCGGCGCTTGGTGTTCCGGGCGATTACGCTGCAGGCTGGTCGCGGATTATGCGCCAATGATCGCACATTACTGTATTTGAACATTTGCATAAACGCTGTATGGTCGTCGTAAAAAGCGCATAACATGAGATAGAAGCAATATTATATCGATGAGCAATGGCAGAATGTTGATAACAACTAATTGATTACTGATATGGCGCCGTTTTTAGTGAAAAATATCTTTGTCATTGAAACGTAACCTCTCATGCCTCTGGCGTATTCTGTCAGGTCAAAATACGTTCGTAGTGTTAAAAAATGCAAATAAAAGGAATATTTATGAACGTATTTAAAAAATAAAAATTGTTTTTGAAATTAATTCAAAATAATCTAATTTTTTAAATATGGTTAAAAAAGTAAAACACACATATTTTATTAGACAAATATATTATAAAGGTTACCGTCACTTCACTTTTTTGTCGTTTCGTATAAAAATAATTAATAAAAAATTAACAATTTTTTTTTCAAATTTAGGTCGGAAACTTTGGTTTCATAAATGTGTATGCACATTTTAATTCTTTTGTGGTTAACTCTTAGAATTGAATATAAACCGTAGTGTTTTCTCTTTATAAAACTTTTCAGATAATATTTATCACCAAGATAGTAAGAGAGAAAATGATTTCTATGAAATCTACATAAGGGGTTAAGGGGTTAAACCAAAGAATTAAGCAAACTTTACATATCCAAGCACCTATAAGTACTTAAAACTGCGAATAAAACCTTTAACTACAATTTAATTTGTTGCTACTAACCTAACAGTTTTTCATTGGTTTAAAGCATCAAATAAAAAGTTATTTTTCACAAAAAAACGGTGCCATATCAGTACCTGTACCTATGTTATTATCGACATTCTGCCTTTGCGCACTCGATATCATTATCATGAGCATCGTTTCCAAGTTGGGTAAAATTATTTAAATAATAATATTTGGATGATTTATATAGCGCCGTTTTTGTGAAAAATCACCTTAAGGGCGCTGTACAAACTTATAATACATTTCTAAGTTATGTCTACGACGTTCCACTCACATACTTCCAGTAAACTTGTCTAAAATCGGTTAATTCCCTAGTGATTTTGGAGATGACAAAATAAATTGATACATCTGCCGAACATGCAGCGGCGACTGGCGCTAACAAACACATGCAAACATTGTATCGCAAGTGTGAATGCAGCCTGCCTCAAATTGAGATTTCACTTTTAATTTTTTTTAATGTTTTACTATTAAAATGTTACACACAACAATCATACAAATTAACAAAAATCAGTCCTTTAATATATAATGTGATCTAACCTAATCAAGACGATGTCGCGAATGGATAAGATAATATTATAATCAAATTAGAGTCTAATTGGAAGTGCACAATGACAGTTTGTTGTGTTGGCGGTTGGCCGGTGTATGCAGCCCCCTCGTGCAGTGATAAGGAGATTTTCCGTTGTGTCGCCAACTCTGCTACCGAGACACTTGCTTATGCAATCAATCAATCCTGAACATTGTGTATGTAGTGTATTCGCCGCTTCGATGCGACGACTCTTTGCGAATTCATTGATTTTATAAGACAGTGAAAATTATAAAACAATTTTTGACAACATAATATAATGATTTTAACGCCGTTACCTCACGCAATTTTGGTGGTGCCTTATGAGACGGACGAATTTATTTTTTTAATGAAATGGCGTAAAAGTCTGTCTTCAGGATCTTTAAGCAAGTAAGCACTGTAAGCATCCGTACGCGAACTACATTCTGAGGAAATTACTGAACTATTTCAACAAGCTATTATGAACGGTGCTTTAGTCTGAAAGAAAGGATCTACGGAAAGGCAATCTGTTCCGAAATACAGCAGATTAGTAATAGAGTTCCGGAACTTTACACGAGAATCCGCCCCGACAGCGACTTGGCTTGGAACGTGTTGGAACCATCGCCAGTCACCAGTCACTGGGTCTGTCACTGTTGTCACCGGGGCCGATGCACTTCTTGGCCGCCCATTTAGACATCATCTTCGACGTCGAATTACTGTTGACACGATTAAGCGAGAAGAGCTGTCTGACACGGTTTTCTCTAATAGCGCAAGTACATACTCCAGAACTGAACTTCACATCAAATAACGTAAAACGTAAATGTTAAATATTGAAGGAAGTCAAAAAGAAGCAAAATTGTTAGCTAAGGATCGAAGCGTTGTTAGGTTTGTTGTAAAAACAGATACACAGCTAATAAAATGAAGGAAGCTTTAAAAAATACGATGTTTACTCGATCGTCAAAAATCGCAGTTTTTAATGTCCCTTTCTCGGAATGAAAATGCTACCATCTGGGAACAGATTCGCAAAAATAATCTTGGTTCTTTTGGTCAATTTTGGGGACGCGAAGAACGTTGGGTAAGACAGCCGTAGCGGAAGCCTGGATGGTATTTAGGCCGACAAAAAGACATATTCTGTGCCTCAAAGTATTTTAATTGCACATTTTGGCGTTCTCTTCGCTCTAATTTCTCTTACCTTGCCTTCAAACTTAAAACTCTTCCCTGCAAAAGGAAAATAAAGAGTAATGGAATCCTGGGGTTCATGATGGTCATTCAGTTTTTTATATATCAGCCCCAAAGAGTTTGTAGGTGGTCTTGAGGCTTTTTTACATGGATGGACACTGATAATCAGAGAGACGTTGATTATTCATTAAGCCTTGCATACATCTAAATGAAAATCTTCATATTGCTGTAACAAAACTAGAGAAGGTTCAGCGCATTGTATACTTGGGCTGCAATGTAAATGACAGATGGGATCCTTCGGTTGAAATCAAATGCCGCATTGAGCAAGCTCAATGTGTTCTGCAGTCATGATCTCAACCTTGGATTACGAATGCGAATGGTCAGATGCTACGTGTTTTCGATATTATTTTACGGAATGGAAGCATGGACGCGTACTGAAGAACTAATTAGGCGACGTGAGGCATTCGATATGTGGATCTACAGAAGAATACTTAAAATATGCCGGATGGACAGGGTTACGAATGAAGATGTTATGGTTCAGATGAATAAAGAAAAGGAAGTAATTAAAACTATAAAAATCCGAAATCAATATCTTGGACATGTGATGAGACATCCAGAGAAGTGCGAGATCCTGCATCTCATAATGCACGGAAATATTGCCGGAAGATGGGGCCCTGGATGAAGGAGAACCTCATGGCTGAAAAACCTGAGACAGAGGGTTTGGCCAATCTACCGTAGAGCTGTTCCGGGCCGCAGTAAACAAAGTCCGCGTAGCCAACGTCCGTTGAACGGACAAGGCACAAGAAGAAGAAGATATCTGCCTACAATTGTCGTAGAGAACAGAGAAATTAAGTTTCATTTTAAATAATAAGCAAAAAAAAACAAACAGATACTGAGAAATTTGTAAGGTTGAAAGGAGAGGAGAGGAAGAAGAAAGTCAAGAGAAAGATTTGGATGAACCCGACTAATCCGATTAATCAACTTAAACATAACTATATACCTACCAACAATGATAATATAAAAATACTTGTAGAAGAATACTTAACAATTTTTATTTCAATCTTCTTTAAAATATCTTTTTATACTTTATTTTTCAGCTAACTTTTAATTTTAATATTTTTATTTGTTTTTAGTTTAACTTATTCCTAGATATTTTTTTTTCATTCCTCTTCTTGTATTTTTTATCTGTTTCTGTAAAACAATATAACACGTATGACACAACACAGGCCTAGTACGGTAGTTTAAAAAATGGCAAAAACTATAACGTGTAAACATTTATGAAATAATAAAAGATTATACTATTCAATATTTTATCCTTCTTTGTTTTTAAACTAACATTACTTCAATTGACGCAATGGCGCCCCGCACTGTCCGTGAGAGCATCGGCCATTACACTGCGCAACACAAGGAAAGTTGCAAATCGAGTTAAATATATATTCACTCGTTTAGAATAATATAACAGGCTAGTTAGTGCGCGTTTCACGGTGCACACTGCAACAGAAGAAGGGCTTCTGTTTCCTCGGCGTTATTATTTTTACGAAAAAGGGGAAAAACGAACTGGACGCGGTCGTTTTCGCGCACAGCCCCGTCGGCGTCGGAGCGACGCGGGGCGGTGATTCTTTTTGCCTTTACGACTTGTGATGTACGCGGTTATTAAATTTTACTTTATTCGACGCATGGCTCGTTACTCTGTTTGAGGGTTTAAACTTAACTATTTAATACTCACCTAAAATAATGATCTTCTGTAAAGTGAAAGGTGGATTTCTTCGAAAGGACGTCGTTAGTATCAGTTTCGATATTATTGACTAACCCAAAGACTTGTATCTGTCATTCCAAAAAGAATCATTTGATTCATAAACTACGGGAATCTTTTATTTACAATTTGAGAGGCGGGAGTTGGTTCCGCCGCCCCGGGAACTGTTTATTGGATAACCAACGCCTCTGCCATAGGTCACCCTAAGTGGTTTGCAACGTTTGGTGAATTAGCAGAAGTGACTGGTCCATGCGGTGAGATTTGTCTGGATCCGGTGGCGGATGACCTGGACACACTGAACCCTAGATTCCTACCCACTCCTCTTACCTTTTTCCTTCCCAGAACTTCCTCTACTTCCTTTCCTTAAAAAGACCCACCACACAGCATCCCCAAAGATGACATAGGCCCTGAGGGAAATTATTTTTCTGGAGCTAGTGTATAAGCGATTTTTGGGGATTTTTTTGGAAATGAGGAAAACTTTAAAAAAAAAGTTAAAAATATATGTCGTTTATGGCTAACCTAATCTTCCAAAATTTAAATTGAATCTTAGATAATTTATTGCTACTTATTATCACCTTCTAAATTATGATCATAAGTTACGTTCGTTCGTAAACGTGACATTTGAGCAAAATAAAAAATGAAATATTGCCATTACAAATCAAAATATTATTACATTGGTCGACATGTTCAGATTGATAATTAATCACGTTACGGTGAGACGTGACATTTAGGAGAAATTATAATTCACAGAAGTATGAGGAATGTACCACAGTCCACGAGCCGCCCCTCGCAAGTGGAGAGAAGACGCGTCGGAAATAAAACACTGGTCGGAATGGAAAAGTGTGTCACGCGCCGAGACGCTCCGGGAAATGGTTCCATATGACAAATAATAATAATAATAATACAGCGAGAAAAGCGACCAAAGCGACAGAAACGACCAAAGCGACAGAAACGACCAAAACGACGGAAAACGACGAGATCGCTGCCTCGCCCAGTTCTGCGACCGTGTGTACAATAAAACAGTGCCACCGGGTGTTTTTTTGTCAGGCTTGTGCGACGCGTATTCCAAATGAAATTAATCATTTGTTCACTGAGAAGAAATCAAATTAATTAGATAATAGGTCGCTTGTAATATTGAGGTAACATTAAAATAAACAAATAATAAACGTGCAATCATTTTTTATCATAATAAATCATTTGCAATTAAATTAATGAATTAGCCGATAATATATTCTCAAACCCGTTCTACATCTATTACTTCTGCAGTTTGTGAATAGGTAGAGGTAGGTGCGGGCAAATCATTTTAAAGAGGACGTTGGGATGAATTTGCCACCCACCATTTGCACACCACTAATATTGAAATTTTCAAAAAAGTTCCAACCAGTTCGTAACGGATCAACCGTCGACAGTTGCCCCCCCCGAGATGATATCTTCTTATACTTAAAAATAGAATCGCTAAATGTGTTGCTAAGGGCAAATCTCGAGAGCAGCTGAACCGATTTCGCTAATTCTTTTTTTTTAAATATTCCCTGAAGTACGAGGATGGTTCTTACGGCGAGAAAAATTAAGAAAATTGCGCAGAAAATTGAATAATTTCAGAAAATCTATTACTAACCTAATCGACTATCGCACGTTTGACAGTTTGCGTGTTTGCGAATGAAATTTTGCAAAACAATGATTGTTAAATAAGGATTCTATTTTTGAAAATCTTTAAGTTGATAAATTTATTTAAAGTAGGTACTCCCCTAATAGTTTGAATTGAATCAAGAATTTTAGATATTTTAAATAAGTACCTATGTTAGGTACCAAATTTAATATACATGAAAATTGAATAAAAATTGCAAAAGGTGGCACGCGGGCTGTTTAAAAACTGAATGTATTGGGATTGAATATATGGAATGCGGGAGGAGGGTTGGTGGGACGAGGGAGCGGGAAAGGGAAGAGGGAAGGCGGGGAAGGTGGAAGGGGAACGCGGGAGGGGGGAGGGGAACTCGGGAGGGGGGTTCGCGGGACGGGGGAAGGGGGGGGGAGTGGAGTGGGGAGAGGGAAGGTGGAGGTGATGGAGTGGGAACTTGAGAGGGGAAGAGGACGCAGGAGAAGAAGGGGAGGCGGAAGGGGAACTGGACGAATGGGAAAGGACACTCAGGGAGAAACAATTTCTTTCTTAAATGGCATAGCAACGCATGCCGGGACCAGCTAGTTTACTATAAAATTATAACTTATTTGCATAATTTACCAATTTCAAACGTAAAATCGACTTCAAAAATACCCATAGTATGAATATCAGTGTTGATTTTTTGTACTGCATACGCCGCGCCGGTAAACACGGTATATAGAGAAGCAGATTTTTCCTTGATGCATTTGAATGAAAATATGTTTTATTCTTTTGTTATTCGACGGTACATCCTCTCTGCACTTTCTGTTGTATTTTCTGTAATAAGGCATACCACATTTTCCCTAAATCGACTGCACATTATTATCTAAGTACGCCGCGCGCCGGGGGGCCAATTGTCGGCAGATCAACTGTCATAGAACCGTTTGGAACACCCGTTCACAGTTCCCTCTTCCCCTCTAGGATACTGGATGACCAACGACGTTAAACAATTATTATATTTATAAAAATAAAATTAATTTAAAATAATTGTTTTCACTCCTCTTCAGTACTAAATGTAAAATTTATATATGTATCTTTTATTTATTGTTTTATTGGGGTTTCAGTGAGAAATAGGATGTACCCATAAGCTATATCCTTTGTAATTTGTATTTCATTTGCAAAATAAAGATTTATTTTAAAATTTAAATTTACTCCAAACGTCAAGCGTTAAAAATGTAAATGATCGTTATTTTTTAATAAATCCAGTACACCACTAAACATGCAAGTAAGGGTCTATTATAACATGATTTACCTGTAAATTATGATATCACGACTTCAATACAATCTACACAAAATAATATCAACACACCAATGAGGAAATGAATGAGGAAAAACAACGTATCATTTATGTATAAATAGATGGCGTCAGTAGAATAAATATTAAATTAATCACACTACAGATTTAGTCCAAGAAATATCTAAAGCTTGTATTTTATGAAATTTATTTTGAAAACGATTGTTGTTTGTTTTGTAAAATCAGATTCCAGTATTTACGAAGGAGGGGAAATGTTGATAGGAAAATATTTTGGCAACATTTTTATTTTCTGATGTAAAAATAGTTTATTTTTATGATTTTGGTGACGCGTGTGTTTTAAATAAGTTCAATTATATAAAGCCGCGGCGTTAAAATGTTTATTACGAGATCATCAGTTCTTTTAATACAATCTCACCAAAACTCATTAAAAAAAAATTATTAGCAACAGCGCGAACCGCCCCTGCCGGGGAGTCACGGCAAATTTCCCAGTGCGATATTCAAAAATGGAACAGCGCTTGTTTTCTTTCTGTGTGTTTCAAAGAAAAAGAGTTTAACCGTTCGGATCCGGTTGTAAATTCAACCGTCGCGTGTCGCAAGTCGCGAGTGAGACGTATGCTTGTAATATGGACGTTAGGAACACCTTCTTGCTACATTGCATGTAATTATTGAGGAGACGTGTGAAGAAACCGCCTGACTTACCCTACTATCGAGATATCCACCCGTATATGCTTCTCAGAAATATTTGGTAGTTAGGTTGCAATTTTTAAATCATTTAGTTCAAATTAATATATGAAGTATTTTTAAATCATTTAGTTTAAATTAATATATAAAGTATTTCAATTCCATATCGACTGCGGTTTAGTAAAATCCGTCAAGCCACAAAGTCAAAACACAGGAGACGGCAAAAAATATTTTTTACAAATTCGTTAAATTAATTTTTTTTTTAAACTTGATATTTTTATGAAAGCGATTTTAAAAATTTGGATGTAAAATATTGCAATTCTATTTATTATTTTGAAAGATTGGAGGGTTGAGTAATTTCATCTATGGTGTTTTTAAAATAACCTTAAAATTTATTCATAAATTTAGTTTTTAGTATTACAAAGGTCTAAATGAGCAAAAATTATTTTACTTTTTACTATTTTTATTTTACTTGTTTGTACTTTGACGACTATTCTACACGAAACCACAGAAAAGAAACATTCCCAAAAAATTTGGCGTGAAGGGTTTTACCAAAAAATAGTCGTTATGTTCGAATCTTGATTGACTAAAATAATCTTTAATGGTCAATGGTTACTCATTATTGAGGGTGAAGTTTTCCCTGGTGACAGCCAATGTCCGATAAGAGAGTACCAAAAGAAAAATCATAATCCTAATAAAAATTTAATTTTTGCTCACTCTTCCGTTTAGTTACATTTCAATTTTCGAATCAATCTAGCACACTATAATACCCAAGCAATTCCATAACTCGACAACGTAGTCAGACTACGATATGAGATTTACGATCACCTTCTATTCGCAGGGGGACCACGAAGACAACACTACAATAATTTAAAACAAACCTCAGCACAGCTAAGTACCTACCTCATGATAGATAAGTTTCGGAAATAAAACACCTCAGACTTGTAACAGACAGTTTTTTGTACGATTCGTAGTTTAGAGAAGCTAAAGTTTAGAGTTTAAAATAAAGACGCACAGTTTGAGCGTCCTTTAAGTTCCTGGGTTCAGTGGAGCGCCGACCTGATGTGGGCGAGCCTCACGCACTCCGTCATCTGTCAACAGTGCGTATACAAACACTTTTCTCCTTTTAAAATCGTGCGATTCGGGCGACTCGAAAGCTTGATACATTTTTATTAAGCCTGAATGACAGATCCAAATGGGAACACCGGGGATGAACTCATTCAGAGGTGAACGAACTCGGATGGCAAATCGCTCTGATAGATTTAGGTGACTGATTTTTGGAAACTATTCCAAGAAACTAAAGAGATTAATATTTCATTTCATGACACTTTTTTCGCATAAGCGAAAAGATCAAGTAGACTTTGATACATTACAATAGAATTTCATTGGAATAACAAAGAAAAACAACGTTACTTATAACAAAGGAGATTAGCGTAATGCTTTCTAAGCTTTGATATTTTTTGTTTCTATCACATCGGCAAGTAGACAAATGTATGTGTACATCAAAGAGGCAGTAAATCCGGAACAATTGAGTGTAAAAAATGAAGAACTCGTGTCCCTAATGTCCGAACGAAATCCAACAATAGCCGACGACGCTTCGTCGACTCCTACACAGTGGCCTAAAAACGCCACACCCCATCAGATCAAAACATCCTAGGGCCACCTAGCCGTGAGATAAACAAGTGTGAGGAGACTATTTTTCATGGACATCGGGGAATACATCAATGACATTTCCCCGTGTAAATTTAGAACTCTCGGAATGAACAGTATAGTAAATCCATTATTTTTACAAACAGATTTCTCTCGAACCGCTAGTTTTTTTTACTCGTGTCACTTGTTTCTGTCTCTTAAATTGGGTTACGAGTCCGCGAACTGCGGATTCCTTCACTTCCTAGCGTTAATCTGTATAAGTTCTATCACACTAAAACCGTTGACACATCTTGCGCAAATGTATAAATCCGATGACTACCCGTGATTCTGATTCAACTTGTAAATAACTTTATTAATATTTCGAGAGAGAATGAAGATTCCAGGAATCCATAGTTTGTTTTTTATAAAGTTGACCCATTAAAAGGAAACGGTATATTGAACTCTTGCAAAACAAGTGTATTTCAAAATGTAGAGTTAACAACACCAAGAAAAACAAACCATTTACTCTCTGCATACTTGCATAATATAGAAATAGGTTGCACCGCGATAAATCAGCAGTTTGTACCTTTCGCTAATAATAAAGACTGCAAAGGGAAGATGGAGTCGAGGAGAGGGAAGGAGTAAGAGAGATGATAAGAGCCGAGAGAATGCCTCCCTGGCGCATACCCGACATTATCTTCCTCGGCGTGTTACGCTAATTTAATCGCGGCAAAACTCACTTTGGCTTTGTCTGTTCATTTAATTTAAATATAGGCGTTGCAGCGAGATCTAAGCGGTCGTTCAATTGAACTGGGCAATTCTTAACGAGGCATGTGCACGCTAATAGGACACAAAGTCTATATTGTCTACCGGCCGGAATGTCGATCGGTCATCGACAACCCGAAACACACTCGCGAGGGCCGGTAAGCTTTAGCACGGGCACCCGGTACGTCATACCAGTACCACTAGCACCGGTAGCAGACATCACATAGCTAGTAATGCAATCTTCTCGTGTCATTATATCACACTCCGCTAATTCGGTAACTATCTAATAAGCCACGAAAATGCAAACATCTGTAGGTCGAATAGTAAAGAAAATCACGTAATACAGGGTGTAATAGCACGTTTTTAAGAAGGATTTTTACCAGCGACTCTTGAGCACATTTGGAGTAAAATTCTAAATATCATTTTGCTATCCGATGATAATTTTTTTCAATTAAAAATAATAAAAATATTTTTCTACTACACGTCACCACTGATGACATTGCTATACGTCGCGACGGGATCACGTAGTATGCGTTGTCGCATTTGTTACCGTGCTGCTAGAACGAGACTGGCATGCTTCTCACGTGGTCCATTAGACCGAACAAAACGACAAATTGTAGGTTAAAATCCTTCGGGTTCGTACACCCTTTATATTAAAATTAAATTTCAGTCTAGTCACTGAGAGATCTGCTAATATATTTCTTTTACATGCGTTGATCATGACACGAGCCGTAAAAAAATTAAAGAGCATACAACAAAGTTGTCGGCACTAATGTATCTGTGAAAGTACCTGTAGGATTTCCCGACTGGTAAAATTGCATGCATTTGAAAATAATATAAAAATAAATATAAATTTAGATTAGCTGGCATGTTCTAGGTTGAGAGAATAGAAAGGTTTCCAAACGCCTAAGTAAAGCATTAACGAATGGTTTTATGGATCCATCGGGCTTTTAACTGATTGATAAATGAGTTGTTTCAAAGGGCCGACAAGATTGGTGAAGAAGCTAAGTGTCCTTCATCAAACGGCGAATGGACATCGGTCAACGCAGATGACACAACAGCGCTACATTTCTGCTTTGGTAAATAAAGAAACATTGATGTTTACGTCTGTTATAAAACTAGTTAGTGAGGCGAAGAGAACTAATGGCCAGGGTGGAGAGCCGCTGCCAGGAGTTGCAACAGAACGGCCGAAATGCGGAACGCGAGACAAACAACACACCAGCCAAACAACTAATCGCAAGCCATTTGGTGACGGGACCAGGAGGTCTAGCACCGGACAATCGATAAACCCCCATCAATCCGATATTTACTAAATCCATCATCTTTGGTCAGTTATAATATTAGCGAGAGCACGGTCAAAAAAATAACTGGCTTCTTAAAGAATGGAAGTGAATTAATGAAACACTTTGAATTGAAAGAAGATGCATTCTTGAAATTAATTCATCTATGACGCTTTAAATTTATTCCGTTCTATCTTGGAGAAAGACAGTGGTACAAATATGACTAAAGACCTTATTAACTAAGTACGCGCGAAGTGCCAATTTATTCGAAAGTTAGTATTTCAATTGGAAATGGTCTATTTAATGGTATTTTTCATTTTTACGTAGCGGTTTGACGATAAGGAATTTAAACCATTGATAGATCCGCCAGTGTTGCCAGATATATCGATTTCTTATTAATTCCCTGTCAATATCGGTCTGGCTATCAGCAGTGCGGCAGTGCTTGGGAAAACGGTATAAAATCGTCGGTAGTTAACCTGGCAATAAAGGTGGGTATTTAGTTAACCTGCCATTTGCATACAAATAGTCGGGGAGAGATCTTATCCTTTACACCTGAAAACAATGTCGAAAGCGCGTTCTGACGCCGGTTATATCCCAGTTATACAGTCCGGGTTTACAATAATTTTAATTTAATATTTTTTCCGACTAGCAAGAGGATAATTTGAAAAAAAAACATCATGGGAAAGGATTGTGCGCATAAATTTAGAAAGCTTATCAATTTGCCCTGAAAACAAATGATATTTTCAACCCGAGGAAATCAGACAGTATTTGCATCAATAATCTAGGCATTATTTTTTGGAAAGTAACAATCGCGTACTTTGTTAAATGATCTCATGCTCGAAATCTAATAGCCCAATAGTTGACCTTTCTACGCATCAAAAATAGTTCCAGTATTAAAAATATTATCAGTGAGCCGTCAGAAAAAAAAACAATAACACGCTCCCGTGAAAAACAACATCTCCACTGGCGAGTTGGCGAAGGTATAGATAAATCAAGTAAATAAACAATAACACGCATCAAAAGCTGGAAATATTTGGGCATCGCGTCCATGATAGAGAAAAAGCACGAAAGCTGATTGCGCAAGGCGAGAGCAGCGATGTGGCTGCGATAGCGGCGGTGGACAGCTGTCCGTCGGACGGGCAATAACTCGCCTCTTGCCCCCTGCCCTAGCATAGCTGGAAACGGCCAGGAATAGATGGACTCTTATGGACTTTTGGCCGATTCTAGTCGAGCATAATGGGCGTCTTACAAGATACTTTTTTCACAGTGATCCCCATATGGAAACTATACAGGATCCCGAATGAAAAATCTAAGCTTCAAACGATCATTATTTTCATTCGATTAGTTGCTATTAGAGATTAAAGCCTCGATTACATTAAGCGAGTTTACAAGCTACTAGCCGGCGTATTCACTATCTGCTAGTAAACTCCTTCAGTGTAAAATCTGCTAGTTAGCTAGTAATATGATTACACTGAGCGGGTTCACTAGCAGATAGTGAATACGCCGGCTAGTTAGAAAGCGAAAAGTTTATATTTCTTTAACTACAATAAAAAACAAAATAAAAACAAACAAACAAAAACTAGACAGGACCGATGTTAAACATTTTCAAGCGGTAACAAAATAGAACCCGTCCTTTTTTCATCCCGAATCCATGTGAGACGACGCGGATACAAAAGTACGTGTAAATCACCCGTTACTATGGGCAGAATAGGAAAACGGCGCTTTTATGACGGGCTTGTACATTAATGTACACGTACATTGTATGCAAACATATCCAAGCGTTTAGTTAAAAAATTGTTTGTCCACGTGTTATGTGGTATAGTTTGTAAAAACATGACGATAATTATTTTCATTTCACCGATTAATATTTTGGCAAGTATGGTATAAAAATGGGTAAAACAATTATTATACAATTTTTATATTTTTTATATTTGATCAATTGGCTAGAAAGTAGAATCACAGTAGATACTCGGTCTAGTGGTTTAAAATTTGATTTATTATTTAAAGATAAATGAAACAATTTGACTTTGTTTGAATCACTTTTATACTTGAGTAAATACGAGCGGTTTCAGAACGAACGTTCCTTCTTCAGGGCAAATGTATACTGATTTGACAGTTTTGAAATATGGATGGGAACAATGTATTATTACGGTAGGGGTGGAGCTGTTGCTAGGTATTAATGAAGAATGGGTGGGTAGGGGAACATATCCATGAATGGGCTATAAGACAATATTTTTTGTGTATTGATAATAGATTCATTATTTTTAAGGGATTTTTTTTAATTTCTAAGGCTTCTAAGTTATCTAAACGTTTTCCTTTATGATTTTTTTTCAAAACTATGGTTAGCGAACTCAGAAAAATTATTATTATTAAGACATCTTAAATGTTCTTTGATTCTAATTTCAAAATTACGAGTTGTTTTTCCAATATAAAATGAGGCACAATCATTACATTTGAGTTTATATGTTCCGGAATTAGTCAATTTATGGTCTTTATCTTTAGCATTTCTCAAAAAATTACCGAAATTATTTCTTGTATAAAAAGCCCGTTTAATAATAGAAGGAAGATTTTTGCAACATTGAACTGAAAAATTATTAATATAAAAAAATTTACGCCATTCTTTATCATTAGAATTGTATAAATATTTATTTTTTGAAATTTTGCTAAGTTTTTTATTTAAGATGTTATCAATTAAACTTGGTTCATATCCGTTATTTACAGCAATTTCTTTTATTATAGAAAGTTAAGAAAGGAAATTATTATTGGACATTGGTACATTTCTAAGCGGTGTGTCATGGAATGGAAGGTGGAGTGTTTTTGTGAGACAGGGTGGTTCAATAATTCAAAAGTATATTATTTAAAGTTTTAAGTTAATGAAACTAGCACTGTATTAGTTATAATTGTAAATCTTAGTTAAAAGCCAGTAATATAAGTCACTAGTTATAAATCTTAGATGTAAGTCACTAGTTATAAAAATTGTAAATCTTAGTTGTAAACCAGTAATATTATTTCTTTTATATATTTATTTGTACAGCGCCCTGGAGGTGATTTTTCACAAAATATAAATTAGACAAATATTATTATTATATTCAACACTTTTTTTTACGGGAATTCATTGGAAAACCATTGGTAATATATTTAGTACCTACATTATTGAATATCTACATACCTATTTATTGTTTTATTCTCTTTTTGTATTAATTTCTTCATTAAGTTCACTTCATGTAGTATACTGAGAAACTCGACATTGAAACTATTGTTACTAACCTAAAATACAATAACACTATCTAAAACATACGAAGACCTCAGCAAAGTTCCTCAAAATCCTAATGAGGTGTTCATAAAACATTTACTAATTATTATTTAACGCTCTACTACTACCTATATTTTATATTAGGGATTCATTTTTGTTTTACTTTATTTATCATCTATTTACATGTAAACTATAGCTAAATATTTGATAAAAATAAGATGTTTAGGCTGATCGTTTAAATATTGCTATTTTAAAACAAACAACTCCCTAACAACTTAGTTTACAATGGTTAAATACATGTTCTTCCTGTACCTTTATAACCATAACGTTGCCAAACAGCCAGTAAAACATCTCAACATGGTGCTAATTTAAGACAGAGTTGTGATAAAAAGCCTTGTGAAGACGATACCAGCACACCCGCAGGTGATTAAATTTATAAGAATGCCTAAATAGCGCTTTTTAGAATTTCAGCAAAAGCTAATCTTGGCGATGAATGAAAAAAAGCATCAGGAAGAACTTTCGGCGTACGTGACTAGTAAAACGCATTGAGGTAGGTAACCTTTTACATAGAATCAAATTATTTAACGAAGGACATAAAAAATACTGTACCTACACGGCATCCGTAAAATTGTATTACATGCAGAGAACTGGATAATTTATATTACAAATAAAACACAAAAAAAAATCGATCCAAGCATTTTAACTTTTTTTTCCTTTTATTTCTACAAAAAGGTTAAAAACGGTGTCAGGTCTCCAACTCAGGTCAAAATTCTAATTTCTGACTCAATTTACTAGATCTCGTCTTATTTTTTTTTTTTTTTTTGATGGACTTTAAAAAGCTTGATAGCTTATGATGGAAATGACATGTATAGTTACAAATAGTTACCTTGATTTAGAAAATCACAGAAATTTCGTGACGTTAGTGCTCTTTAGAGAGCTTTTTTAGAGCTCATTTTCTGATTTATGTATAGTTGATTTTATGAAAAGGGTTTGATCGCTTGTACGCAGATGCCGTGAGTATTATTTACTCGAATATAAAAATTATTTTTTTATAGAATGGCTAATAATCGTTTTGGTAGTGGCGGCTAATCTTTATTGTTTATTAAATAATAAAATATCTAAAATTAATGTTTACCAAATTTCTCTGATAAGGATATCGCAATTTCAATAGCTATCGCGTAAACAGTTAAAACGATCCGACTCATTTAATTTTAATTCATTCAACAAATTTTACGTTATTATGTTAATATGATTCAATTCATGGCGAATCAAGCGCTTAAGGGTAATTGAAGGCCAACCGGTCTTTTTTTCAAAAGAAAATAATAAAAGTAATCATTTCAAAAGAAAAGAAAACGAACGGCTAATGTTAATAATATCATCAGAATGTTTAAAAACTTTTTATGTGAATACCTCACAAGATTCCCAACTGCTCCAGTCTGGAGCCAATGATACTCTGTGGCATTCCCAATTGGGGTATTTTTTGAGGCTGAAGGTAGTGGGGAGGGGAAGGAGGTGGGGGAGAGGGAGGTTGGGAAGTACCTGACTATTCAAATAAAAGTTATATGTCCACGACGAGATTTTAACCCGTGACCTCCGGATCGCTAGTCGAAAGGCTTACCCTTCGACCACGCAGGCCGCCTACGAGGATATTATTCAGTTAACGTCCATACATTTCACAAGTGATTACAGTTTACACGTACAAAAAGTTCCAGCAATACAAAAAATGTTAATAATCAATAACTGTATGTAAACAGGTTAGAAGTATTGTTTTGTGAACCCCTCAAAAATAAAGCCTGTGCTGATTGTGTCGACAAATTGCACTAACCGGTTGACGTGTTGATATAAATATATTAGTTCCAGAGTTTTAGTAAATAGTTAAATTAACCTATATCGCTTAGTAGCCGAGAAGACAAATTAGCCGTGGGAGCAATCTCTACCTAAGACTACGTTCCCTGGAAATGCGCGTCTGTCTTTAAAATAAATAATATAAACTTTAAAAGCAATGCAGAGAGTGATAATATAATAAATAACGGGCACAAACTAATTACCTACCATTTATATAATGCATGGTCGATATTTTCGCTGAAATCACCTTCAAACAAAACACATTAAACACCTCTCGACTAAATTATCATTATTAGGTAACTATTCGGTGAAAACACAAATTATCACTGAGGAATAAATACTCCGAAGGCGGACAGAGAAGGTGTTCGTATCGCCAACTTACAAAGATAAGACAGATAGTGATATCATGGCCCTACCTGGCCATCCCATCTGATATTGCTCCATAGCAAATCGATTGATCTAAAAGTGGATTATTCGGTTACTTCTGTCACTTCTGTGTCACCTCCAATAGATAAATATTGTTATGAGCTGTCTCAATCCCGTTATCGCGAGTGGTAAACAAATTTGTGCAAATGAATGGAGTCGATAAAAGTCAGCGATATTCAAGAGGACATTCTATGCAATGAACTCATTTTTTGTTAAATAAAGTAAATGCATATTTCTGTAAGGACGGGTTTTGTCAAAAAATTTGACGGATTCATCAAATATTTGAAATTAATTTACAAGTTACACTTAGTATCAAACAAATAAAAATAAAAAATAGCTACATTAAGGACATTAAATGTTGGCTGAAGAATCTATCGGAAAATGAACTTACTAGTATACTTAAAACATCATAGAAGTTTCTGGAAAACCTTATCCAATGAAGTTAAACCATAGAAGTCGCTGAAAAACTTATCCAAAGCATAGTCCCCCTCAGCACAGGATCTCCTAGTGAGGAGGACTATGAATATATTTTATATATACATCTAACTAACATGTTTCATATAAAAATGTAAAAAATATTATATAGTTACTAAATAAAAAAAAAATTAAAAAAATAAAGTTCTGTGTAAGTTCTACCCAAGTTCTGTGATTATTTCAGTTTTATGAAACAACTGGCATATAATGATGTAGAATAGAACTTAAATAAAACGCGAAAATTAACTTAAAATATTTTATAAATCCGTCAATTTTTTTTAAACAACGCATCCTAACAGTAGTTTTAGGTTAGGTGATTTAAAAAAAAATTGAACAATTCATAAAATATTTGAAGTTAATTTTCACATTCTTTGAAAGTTCTATTCAAGTACTGCGATTATTTCAGTGTTTTGAAGCAACTGTATGTAGTTGGATAATTTGTATAAGGATATAATAACAGAACTTGAGTAGAACACACACACAGAACATGAAAATTAACTTCAAATATTTGATGATTGTTGACTTTTTTTTAAATAACCCGTCCTTATTTGATTTTAACAATTAATAAACTACTTGATAATATGTACGAGTAGGTATATCTCAAAAATCCAATATAAACACATCTCCATGCAATTTTATTTTTTACGATAGGTTCACTAAGTGATCTTTGGATGCTGAGTGGAGGGTCTTTTTAGGGAAAGGAAGGAGATAAAATTCTGGGAAGGAAAAGGTATGAAAAGTGGTTAGGAATTTGGGGGTTAGTGTGTCGAGGAGTGACGGACGAATGAATCCAACTCTCCCACTGCGGTGCAAGGCGATGGGTCGAGAGAGTCGGGCTGGAGGATTCAAAAGTTCTCCCTCAACTGATCTCTCTCGATCCGACCCGCCACGCAGTAGGTGGGCAAACGCATCTAACGCATAAACGCCTAGACAAACCTCACCTCGCGAACCCAGGCACCCGTGCTAAGTGATCAAACGTAGCGAAACGCTTAATATGATCTATGGAAGGAGCGTTGGTTATCCAATAAATGGCTCCGGGGGCGGCGGTACCTGTACCCGCCATCCGAATTAAAATATAGCAAAGCAATAAAAAATAACAAGTTCGAATATGACGTACAAATTACGATAGTTCTGCTTTAAGTTATACTATTTTATCTTTGAACCATCTTGTTATTGCTAGTGATTGCAGATCCCTCAATTTTTTCCTACTATCAATAGGCCACTTGCATGGATTTCATAACGACTTGGAAAAAATCGTGTGGATAGGATAGATCTTTTTACTAAGATTACGAAAATGTTAGTAAATTTTTTTAGAAATGTACAGTTTTTTTTATTTTTTAATAAATCCATTATTTGGGCTCGTGACGTCACTACATGAAAATGTCCCGTCTCCGAAAATGTTCCTATTAATTTTGTAAAATTCCACACTGATTTATTTTTTTTATATGGCATCACTTTGATTTCAGGCGAATTTTTGAATTCGTTCACTAGATATATTCTTTGTTCTCTGCGAACTTATCATTTGGTTTGACTTTTTGACAGATGTTATGAAGAGAACCCCGTACATTTTAGATGTCGGTACGTGTTTTAGAGGTATAATGGTTATAATGCTGATTTTATCAAAATCAAATGTTATAATATTCTTATTATTATTATAATTTACAAGTACAAGTAGAGTAATTTACAAGTACATTGGATGTATTAATATAGACGTTGTACATTATAATGATTTATATGATCAATAAGATGGATCAAGGAAAAAAATATTTATGAAATGTAATATTTTTGGTATGTCTCGTTATTCTCCTGTGCCATTCGTGTGGAAAACGTTCTTTTTTTAAATGATTTTCGGCTATGTAATTATCGTTTTTTCGCACCTATAAAATTATATCCCGTCTTTCCGGTTTATAAAAAATGGTCTGATTTTTCGGATTGAAATTTTCAAAAAATCCCCAGAGTATCAAAAATACGATAAAAAATACAGAATGTCTTAGAATATTTGCCTAAACCGGATTTTTTTTTAAATGTGATGCAAGTGGCCTTTTGTCAAACTGCAGGTCCAACTAGATAGTAGAGTTGCAAGTGCAGATATACTTGTAAATAGAACCTGTACGCCGGAAATTATGAATAATTCTTCGTTATCGGGAGAGAGACTAATGTATGACTAAAGTTAGTTCCTTGCTAACCTCGCCTTGTGATATGTCAGACCTAATCTTTCGACGACGCACCAATTTCATCCATGACTTCAGCGAAATACCTTAAATATTCATGCAGTAATACGTTGATGACAATTTTTAATAATTTATTTATCACCGGTAAATATTTCTATGTGACATCACGATCTCCCCGTCTGCACTGTGTAAGAATTATAAGGCCACCCGGTTGGGCGATGTTTTAACATGGGTTAAGGAAGAGGACGTAGGAAGGGATTTGTTAATGCGGTTGTTGAAGATGTCTGGATTAAAATAAGAGTTGGAAAAACTAAAAATCACGCAAAACAGCGAACTATAAAAAGCATTTAGATAATTGCGGCAAAAAAACATGCAATCATTAATAAAATACATTGTTAAAAATAATAATAATAATAATTGGATAATTTATAGATCGCCATTTTTGTGAAAAATCACCTCAGAGGCGCTGTTATTATAAACTTCTGACGTTAAGGTTTCCAATGAGTATTTAACCTAACCCCTAATTTTTAATTTAACTTAAACCCTCACAGAAATCTTTAGACTCCCTGACTATCAAGGTTAGAAATATGATTAGAAATGATGTGTTAGAACGAGAAAAGACCACGGTATATATTGTAATCTAAAAGTTGACCACAAAATAATTCAAATGTATCTACACCTTTAGGGAGCCGAAGTTTCAAACCGCAATTTCAAAAAGAAAAAAAAATATAAAACTTAGAATTTTTTTAATGATTTTTACATGAAACGAAAAGAAGTGAGTGGACGACAACGTTTATAATGCATTTTCTTAATAAAATAAGTGTGGTTTTTTTTCGTTATGAGTAATTTTAGTTAGAGAAAATGTAAGGGGAACCATTTTTATAATTTTTTAATGTTTGAATTAAAATATTTTATACTTGAAAAATGATGATTACTCGAATCATAAAATTTGAAAGCGTATTTCACTTTTCATCACCTTTTAAAAACAATTTTTAGTTTTCACAAATATTCTATTTATTATTTTATTGCAAAGCGAAAATATGTTGACCTTCCGACAAAATAGTCCCGAGGCCTGAGGGGTTAATATCACAGGACGGACAAAATCACTAGGCGCTGGTTACTTCAAATAGAAGAAAGTCCAGCTGAGAATCCGAGTGTTCTAGTTTGGGAGCTATCCGAAAATAAAACATGACATGGTTTGGTGATGTTCCACATCACCAGAACAGTCAGAAGACTAGTGGCTGACTAGCCAGGATTCCGAGGTGTTGACTTTACGAATGAGGAAAACCCGATATTTTACGGTAAAAATAAACGTGCATAAAAAATAAAGAATTTTTGACGTGTTCAACTAATTTTAGATTATTTGGAATCAAGAAGCATGAAACGGTCCCAATGGAATTTGAAATGTATTAGTATGATACTCTAATAAAGATAGAGATTTATATTGTGACTTTTGGGACTTTGGCTGCGTATACACACGCGAGCCGAACCACGATATATGGGAAAGGAACCAGAAACGCCCGCTTGCAGTTGCTTGTTTCCTTTCCCATAATGCATTTAGCTCGCGTCCGGGTTTCACAAATGAATACGCAGCATTAAGTGCTGTTGTGCTACCTACTCATAGACATCAGAATTCAATAGACCAGAAGATACAGACGAGGGGGTAAAACCAAACTATGAAGGGGGAAGAGGGGAAAGATGACTGTGATTCGTTATACAATCAATCTGACAGTAAATAGGCATCTCGCATTACAATATCACCATTTAGTTCTTAAAAGCAAAATCTGCTTTGAATGAATAGACCTTTTTACATGGGAGCGCGAATTGCTTGCCACGATAATAACATATTTGCTAAGGCCAAATGCTCGCCGCAAAAAGACTCGCCCCAATACACATAGCAATATTTTGTTGCCGTGTTTAGTTAAAACACTATTACAAATGTTTCGTAATTTACTTACCCCTGTAACCAGCGACGACAACACTGGAGAACCGCCCACATTCGCTATGTCTATATAATATGTACCTATAATGTATAGCGCAAGCTGCCGTTTTTGGCGTGATATTTCGTAAAACGTATAGACGTTACTTTCGCGCTGGTCACTACAAGAATGATGACGTCACATATTTTAGATTCTCTCCCCTCCCCATGGAGCGAGCTGGCGCCAAGGCGGAGCTTATAGCCGGTTCCATGGGGAGGGGGAAATATTACGTTTTTATCACTTAGGGCAGGTCCAGATATATTCATATGTCCGTGTACCTACTCCTTATTGTGTCAAAGTTACAGAAGGTCTCCTGCAGTCTCTCCATAATCAGAGTTCATGTGGTGATGATGAACATTGCAACACTGTTCAAAACGTTGACTCAAGAAGGAGGGAGTGCAAATTTAACCAACATAATACTATTTGGGAACCGAAAACCAAATCCAAAGTTTTTATTGAATAATTTATTTTAATGATCCGTTTAAATCGAATTGCATCTCAAGAAAATGAAAAATATTTATGAATAATGAATGTAACATAAAACACAAATAACAATAAATTGCTACGTTAATTTTAATCGCCAGAATGAAATTCATCATCGATGGCCAACATTCAATTAAAATATTCTCAATTCGACCCGAGCAAAGTTATCCGCAGAGCGCGTCGGCGACGCGCCGCGACGCCTTGCCAAATATATTCGCCAAAACGACACTGTAATAGCGCCGTTTGGGCATGACATTACCATCGGCACAGCATCACCCTCTCCGCCTCCGCTCTTCTCATCTCCAGGAGACGCATGAATGGACTGACGCTGTTAACGCTTGCGAAGACGGTCAAATCTAAACATTCAGTTGTTTGCAGTGTGTATTTCACACCATTCCAAAATGCTGGGCGTTTTGTACAATTTGTAGATTAGCAGATGCTTAATCTGATATTAAATACACCCGACAATTGAATTAGTTAACCGTTTCTAGGCACCTGGTAGACGAAACATGCGTCTATTTTAAGGGTATTACATCCCCTACTTGTTGATGAACCGGAAAGAAACTATACAGACATGTTGTTGAATTCGTTTTTTAGACTATTTCTTCTTTTTAAAGACTTTCTGTGGAAGTAACTACCAGCTAAGTATTTCCTCCTTCATTTGACCAGAACCTTTTAAATAGTTCCTTCCTTCAATTCATCCCGCAACAATACTTACTCGACCTGACTTTTCAATAATGCCACAAGCCTCTGCCTTCTCTTGGGTAGAGAACTAACTAAATATCTCTAACGGGAACTATCCGTATACAGTATCCGCTAACAGAAAAAAAACACCATGATCACTCCAAAGAAGAACGCTACCCAAGATTTATATTTATATGAATTTTAGCTCCGAATGTTTGTCTACGAAATGGGCCAAATAATTCAGAAATAGGAATAAATTGACCAAACTTTTGAGACCAGCGCAAGAACGGCTTACAAAATTAGGCTTAAGCACTCGAATTGTTTATTATTAAATTTCATGTTCATGAGATGAGATTTGTTCATGTCTTTGCGGCGGACGCGTCTGCCCACCAATTGCGTGGCAGGCCGGATCGGGAGAGACCAGTTGAGGGAGACTTTTGACCTTCAGTCGGGCTCTCTCGACCCATCGCCTTGCACTGCAGTGAGAGGGGATGGCTTCAGACATCCATCAGTCGTTGACACACCGATCCCCGGATATCTACCCACGCCTCATATCATTTTCCTTTCCAGAACTTCATCTCCATCATTTCGATTAAAAGATCCTCTACACAGTATTCCCAAAGATGTAAATTGTTTTACTCGGGGCCACCTATGTGGAGTTAATGTTAAAAAAAGCAAATCAAATTGTTAAAATGTTGAATTTATTCTGCAAGTGTGTAACTTCAGTTTTTAATCATAGTAATAGCTGTTTCTGACGGTTCCATGCCAATTCAGAATTAAACAAACTCAAAAATACCTCAGAAAGGTCATTAAAAGATACGAAAAAATAATTTTAAAATAGCCGGTAACCCTAACCTAACTTAACCTACTTAATCATTTTTTTTATATTTCTTTATCATCACTCTTAAGGGAACGTACCCATACTACGTGACACGTTTAGGGGGGGGGGGTCTTCAAAATGTCACGCTCCATACAAATGAGCGGCGGGTTGCTTAGGTTTTTGGTCACCGGAGGGGGGGGGGGGTTAAAAATTGCAAAAAGTTGGTCACGTAGTATGGGTACGTTCCCTAATGACCTTTCTGAGATGCATCTGAGTTGGTTTCTTTCTGAGTTGTCCGGACACCGTTTCTGACATACAAAACTGTCGTTATACAAGATTGAATTAAAAACAATAAATAAATTAATAGTACAAAATTTGCATCTGAATTGCAATAAGAAGTATAATTTACTATCATAAATAAAATTCCAGGGTAAAATCCACAAATCCGATATATAATAATTATTTTACCTAACAAACTTAACTAATGGCGGCTTCTATGCTTTGCTCCATTCACATCGCCATAAATTATGAAACAAGTGCTGCGATTACAATTATTTATAACGTTAAGCCATCGACGTTCTCCATTCATCGTTTCATTCAAGCGTTGTGATATTCCCGATGACGTCGATCACAACATTGTAGAAAGAAGACTTGGAAACACAAGCCACAAACCTTATAATTTATAATATAATATAATACGAGAGTTTCTTTCCCTCTGACGTCATCTGCTGAAAAACGACCAAACAGGCAGGAACAGGCGAGCAGCAAGTCGCGATTACTAAAGACTGAGGAATTTTCCAAATTATATTTTCTACTCTGTATCAAAGGAAATTCTCGGATGCAATTTTCCGGAAAACAGTTAGCACGTCGAAGCGAACGCGAAAAGCAACATTGTTAGGTAACTGCTAGAGAAATCACTGATGGAGTGCAATAATAATTTCACGGGCTAAATTTGGATGGTCTGAACGTAAATATTTATCAATATGCGTCAGAAAGTAGCAGCGAACTATGTCGATTTTGTTCAGAAAACCTTGATAACTTCAATAGAACTATTCCGTGGCTAAAAATTACAGCGTTTGTTCATTGTATGGGGCCTCATTTCAAGAAGTTATTTGAAAATGAACACATTTTGCGAATGGAAGTGTTATTCGTCAAATAAACGTCAGTTTTTTTTTATTTTGCTGTTTCATACTCTTTGTCATACATTATTCACCTGTACATTATGTAGTATTAACTTATACTATATTAATATGTGTATGACATCTGCAAATTAAAAACTGGTTTTTGTTTTTTTTTCTATCTCTTTTCTTATATATTATTTTCCTATATACCTTCCATATATGTTCATTTCTTCAAGTTATTATTTTATTTAAACATTTTGTCTCTGTATCATACACCAACCCACCAGGGCACCACCAATAAAAGCCCACCAGGGCGTTTAAAATTCATTTTATAAATAAATATGCTATCGATGGTTTGTATTACATATAAGGCAGTATTTGAATTTACATTAGCTCAAGACGGGGGCTTTGAGGGTAATAATTTCCCTTATGAAATCCTAGGGGAAGCTGTGTGGAGGGTCTTTTTAAAGAAAGGAAGGATAATAAGTTCTGGAAGGAAAAATGTATGAAGGGTGGGTGGGAATCTGGGGGTAAGTGTGTCCAGGAGTGACGTATGAATCCATCATACAACTGCGGTGTAAGGCAATGGGTCGAGAGTCCAGCTGGAGAGGTAAAAAAGCCCCCCTCAACCAGTCTCTCTCGATCCGGCCTGTCACGCAGTAGATGGGCAGACGCATCCGCCGCCAAGGTCTGGTCAAACATCACCCTACGAACCCGGATACCTCTTTCTTCCAAGTCACAAAACGTAGCGAACCACTTGGGGTAACCTATGGCAGAGGTTGTTTTCCAATAAATAGTTACCGGGCGGCGGTACCTATTTCCGCCTGCCAATTATAATTAAAATCTAATGAAAGCTCTACTTGTGGGGCAAATTTTCCCTGATGATAGCCAACTTTAGGTAAGTCAGAACACAAGGAGAAGAAAAATAAGCATTAAATTGATAAAAAAAACATTAAAAATAGGAATTTTAGAGTAAAACGTTGAAATCATTGCTGAGGAACTAAAAAATAAACAGTAAATTTTATTGATTACCATAGAAACTGTGTACGTAAGATCTGAAGTACAAGAGGTGTTTTCAAATGAACTATTCGTTTAAGTTCCTGGTTAATTTGGATATTCATAGATAGTTGCGTGACAAAGTGAACGCCTTGCATTTGGAACTAATGCATAATGTCTTCCTGTCGCGGCGCTAAACAAAAACTGATTAAAAAGACTCCGACGTATTATTTTGGTCATCCGAGTTCCTGGTCGATAATGCGATAAGGTCTAGTCTAGATTCTCGGCGGCCAACGATCGGCAAAAAGACAACTGGAATGGGAATGAACAGAGGAATAACTGCTTGGCAGGCGTTGGGAAACGTGGTTCACGTACCGATACGCAAAACTCGCGAAACGTTCCGGCGCCCTGTAAATGGCGTGAAAACTGCACGAAAAATGCACATGACATACCAATTTTGCAACGGTATAAACGGCGTGAAAATTTCATAGAAATTGAAGAAAGAAATTGAATGAGATATTTTACATGCATGAATAAATTTAACGCTTGGCTTCTGGAATTAGACTCCCAAAAATAATAGTACCTACCTAGTATAATAGGCTCTTAAGAAAATGTTTCCCCCCAGGAATTCCATCTTTGGGGATGCCGTGTGGAGAGTTTTAAAGGAAAGAAAGGAGATTAAGTTCTGGGAAGGAAAAAGAGGGGTCTCCAGAAGTGACGGACGTATGAATATGTCTCTCCCACTGCAGTGCAAGGCGGTGTTCCGAGAGAGCCTTGCTGGAGAGGTTAAAAGGTCTCCATTCAACAGTCTCCATCCAGGCAAGAGATGCCTCCACCGCTAAGACCGGACAAACATCACCCATGAAGCCAGCACCCCGACCGAGGTATTGGTTATCCAATAAATGGTTCCTGGGGCAGCGGTACCCAAACCCGCCTCCTAAGTTGTATTTTTGGAGGTGACCGGACAAGACAAAAAAATACAGCTTCAACCCCATCCTTTGAAAAATTATCAAAAATGATGAAAAAAAAATTGGTTACTATAATACGTTAGGTTAGGTTATGGGATATTTTTCTTTTTTTTTCTCAAAACTTTTAACGACTTTTCAAAGGGTTGTTGAGTTGTCGTGGAACCATTATTGGGTTACAGTCCCGGAGCTACGATTTCTCCGGATTGGAAATGTTACGAGTTATGAGAAAATGGTAAAAACCCAAAAAAGTTGTACAATCGCTGTCTTACAGGATTGGTGAAGTTGGAGCGGGATGGGAGCGTGTTAAGTTTAGTTCCAAAAATAACCAACTCGGGATTATAATCACGCCGTATCGCGACGAAAATATTCCGCCGTTGTATTAGATTAGTGTTGTCAAGTCAAGTGTGTGTCGCTCCCAGTTCCTGTGGACCTGCGCTTTAACCTTCGTCTACTCGCGCCCAACGGCATAACACATACACATACTCGCGCACGGTCTCTCAGACCGAGATTTCATCTCGTCTCTATTATTTTAATTATATTCTTTTTAAGCATTGTTGATATATGTATTATGTAGAATTGGATATAATTGAATTTAAAAAAAATAAATATATATATATATTAAAACTTTTACTATATTTGGTAGAAACGGACTTTTAACTAAGCCTCATAAAAAGAACATAATTTTTTGTACTCTACATTTAATAAAAAAAATTAAATATTTCATGTAATAAAAAAAACTGTGAAATCTAATAAATGAAAATGTCAAAAATATATCAAAAAAGTCAAAAATATTACAAAAATAAGAATTAATCATTATTAGGATTTTTGGGTAGTAATTGTTACTTACCTAAAATACCAATAAGGGGGCAAACATTAATTACGTGAGCTCAAAAGGGGGGAGGGGTCCAGCAAAATCTCACGTTACTTTTGAAAATAATATACGAAGCGGCCCAAATTTATCTCACCAAGGGGGGGGGGGGTCTAGATTGTAAGAAAAACTGCTCACGTAATTAATGTATAACAGTAAATAAGTGTCACACGTCCACTCAGCACCAATGCGCGCGCTGGCACTAAACAACAAACAAATTAAGAAGCTACTAAAAACCTCATTGTTGTTAATCTTTTAGAAAACAATGCATTATTGATTTATAGGTCTGAGAGACCAATGCGCGAGTGTAGGAAGGTTAACAACCATGGCAAGTGAGCCTGCGGCGCATTACTACGCACGCGATAAGTTTGCAGACAGCGGTGCTTTATTTGACAATCATGCTGCAACACGGAGACGCCGGCAATAACTTATAACATCGCACTATGGCCATAACGTGTTCCCTTAACGACTTATTCGTCCATGTAGAGCTGCTACTTAGTACAAGTTTACGATCGCACATGTAACACAGCGCATATGAATCTTATAAGATACAAATATACCGAACGTTGAGTTTCTGATTATATACACGGTGTCCGGAAACTCTAAGTACAAGCAGGAAAATAGTAAACCTACATCACATAGAGAACACAAAAAGATTTTTTTTTAACTTTTTCCATGTTTTTCGGCAACCAAAAGGTTAAAAAAAATTTTTTGGAGCCGGCTAAGCTTTTATTCATTTTAAAAGACAATGGTATTAAACCCCAAGCTACCGATTTTTTAATTATATTTACAGGAAAACGAAAGCTCAAATAAAAAAAAACTTGGACCACAAAATCCAAATGTAGTGTAGATTCACCAGTCTCTCTAGATAGCAAGCTTTCTTTTCAGGAATACATACATTTAATTGTTAATAAATCTCTTAAACTACATGGTTTCATCATTAGATTTTTCTATAAGTTCAAAAACATAAATACTCTAAAAACTCTTTACTGCTTTTTGGTTAGCCCCATCTTGAATATGTTTGTGTCGTTTGGTCTCCTTAGCTGTCCATATTAATCATATTGAATCCGTTCAACATCGGGATTGCCAGGATGCTAGGATTAGAAAGAGACAATTACTCAAATGATAAAATTTACCAATTCCAAACCTTTCTCCTTTAGAAGACCGTAGGAAAAAAAAATATCTCATTTGTTAAAATTATTACTTGCATTATTGATTCACCTACTTTATTACAACTCATCCTCTTTCAACACCCCCTCCCGAAGACTCAGAATTAATGAACTACTCTTCCACAATCGACACTCAACTAATTATGGATATTATTCACCATTGTCCAGAATGTGTAGACTGGTTAACTCAAGTTAAGACCTTGATTTTTTTTGGTGTAGATCTAGGTGATTTTTGTCGGTCACTAAACAAATGAAGGAATATTATATATATTTTGACTTATCTTGTCATCTCCATTTTCTTATGTTTTCTCTGCCTTTTGTCTTTGCCTTAATACCGTTACTCTTATAATTTTAATTTTGTCTTATTGATTATAAAAATTGGACGTAAATCCGTTAATAAATCAAATAACTGCCCTCCTAGCACAAGCACCACGATAAAGGTTTTATGGACAATGCCAGCAACTTATCGGTCCCAATGTCTGTCGATCGTCAATGAACGAACAACAGTTCACGTTGACTAAAAATGCTTAATTTAGGCAACATTATCGATGTATTGCGCCAGGTCTAGAAGGATAGGATAGCTTGCTGCAGTAAGATTCGATGGACCGGAGTCCGTCCATAAACACGACGCAACAGCTTTACGTCCATTCGCATAATGAAAATTGAATAATACTTTTGGCATCGTTACCGCCTGTCATCGGACATTCCAACATATTATTATTTTAATGTTGCACTTCATTACCACGGATACTAAATGCATGACAGCCTCGCGTGTCCCTAAATAAATATATGTTTTAATAAAATAACAAGCTATTTCTTGCCTATATTAAAACTATCATTAAAAAGGAAGGAAATTATTTTGTATTATACTACGATTATGAACTGCGCTTTCGACAAAGATATCCATCGATTATCTCCTGTCCTTAACGGACGCTTTCAATAATCAAAACCGGGCAGATGTCCCGATGATTGACACTGCAAGGTTGTCCGAAAGGTTGGATCTTGAGGAAGAAGAAGTGCAACATCAAAAACGGAAAAAAAACATTACTCAAAAAGTTAAACAACACTACTGTACGAAAATTTTTAAAACACATATCGTTATATTTAAAAGAATAAAAATAAGCAAAAGAAAACAGAGTTACGTGGTGTCCGGAAACTTTAATAAAAACGTAAAACTGGTGAATCTACACAACATTTACAATGGATTTTGTGGTGCAACTTTTTTGATTTGAGCTTTCGTTTTCAAGATGTTTCTAAAATCGCGTCCTAAGTTAGAATTTTTTAGGTAAAATTTGAAAAAAAAATAGCTGCTAGGGGGGTGTTATCGTCTGTTTAATATTTTTTAATTCGTCGAACATGGCTCCAATTTTTTTTTAACGCTATAGAAATGCGAAAAAAATAATTATTTGGATTCTCCATGTTATGCAGATTCACCAATACCTCGCTTGCGCTACGAGTTCACGGATACCATGTACATAAGTTTCACCGATGTTCATCATCATTCAATCATTACGACCTTTCCGGGAGGAGTAGGCAGAGGGGATAAACCTTGCTATATTCGCATGCATGCATAATACTCTCATAGTATTCTGACTTTCAACTTTTTCCTTGATTATACTCCATGTTGCCCCATGTTGGGCGCCAAATAAAAGAGATTTTTGGTTGGGTGTCAAATGACAGGAGTACCGATGGATGTTATGAGAAAGGGTTGGCATGTGTAACGTATATAAGGCTATTGTTTTGTTATTAACAGGACGCCAACCTTCTTGAAGAAAATGGTGCAAGTTTATTTTGTGAATCAAAATTATTGAGAAAACTATATATTTTTTAAATAATTATTTGCTGCCGGAAGTTTAAGATGTTGTGAATAAAGGCAAATGAATCATATTTATTAATCAATTGGTTCCAAATTTAGTCGAGTGAATAATATTTTCAAGGGCAGACGTAATAACACATACAAAATGGTAGGACGGTAAATGACTCGTAAAGTATTCGTTCGTAAAAGACAGTACCTATACCCTGCAAGTAGTAAATATATAGTGGTAGGTACCGTTGTCCGGCCGTCGGCCAAGAGGGTGGGCGAAAGTCACTACTGTTGCATTTCTGTAGTAGTTCTGTACAGGTTGGTTGATAATACCAAGTCAACAAGACTACACAGCCGGAAAAGACAACTGTTGCTGTCACCCAGAAGCAACAAGGTTGCGTGTGTCAAATAAAAATAGTTTTAGCTAATGCGGCAGGAGACAACTGAGAAACAAACAAAAAAGCAGGCGATTTATCATCTGGAATCATGTAGGTACTTTATATGTAGATACCTTCCATGTAGATTTGAATAGAAGCCAAAACCGGACTTTATAACTTTCGGTTCTAGCACAAATAGCACGCGTTACGTCTCTCTTACACCTCCCTGACATCGTATATTGGTATCCCATTTTAATTTCATAATGATCACGGAACACAATTTTGTATTGGAAATTTAAGACCCGATTTGCCAGACTTTTGGATCACTAAACAAACATGGCCACATTGCATTTATTTTGTTATTTTTATTCCATGTACGTAAGTATCAAGAACAAGAATGATATATAGCTTAGTACCCACTGCAGGAGTTTATATAAGTTTGGAATTTAGCAGGAGTAAGGAACAAATTACATATTGTGATCAAGTGAAACTACCTTTATCTGCAAATAGGACTCCATACGCGAGAAATGTTGTAAGATTATTTTTTGCAGTTTAAACATTTTTAATGGGTGTTTTGATATTAAAATTTATAACTAAACTACGATCAGACTGCACCAAAAATTCAAATTGTTCACAACTGTAATTTACGTTCGCTAGATTATTCTTATAACCATAGAGAGCAAAATCTGCGTTTCTGAAACTGCAAAAATTCTGGTACCGTGAGAGTTAGCGTAATATTTTATTTATTATCGTTATAAAGTCTTTATAAATTCATATATGACAGTGAATATGTATGTCATTGACCAATAAAATAACGACAAATTGAAATTTAGAACTATAATACAGAAATACAAAACAATACCTATACCTGATATAAACAATTTTGATAAAGTGAATCTTATTTAAATCTAAAAAAGTGTTTGGTGAAATTTTTCGAAGCTTTATATTTAAACATATGTAATTTACCCTTTCTCTTCGGCGTTTCTAGGTCAACTATTTTCACCTCGACAAAGTCATTTCTATGGTGGAACTATGGTGCTGTCATATATTATGTGTATATTGTCAAAAAATAAGACAAAATGTCATATTGCAATTTTTAAAAGAGGAAAAAGAGTGTTGAAATCTCAGGTGACTTTGGGTAGTAAAATAAATAATGATTACATTTTATTAATTGTTTTTGTATTTAATTTGTAGAACTACATTTAATATTTTCTTAAATTTAATATAATAATGTTATTATTAAGTTCTGCAAGTATTTTAGTATGTATTTTTGTTACAGTATTTATGTATGTTTATACTATTTTATTATGTTTTGGCTTACAATGCCATTTTTAAACTGTGGTTAATCCACTTGAGACGACTTATTTATATGATTTTAAATGTCAATTTTGAAGGTATCTAAATTGATTTATTACCCGCTTAACCAATTTGCTGAGACCCTAATTGAGAGAGGATAGAGTACTTGAAAGTATTACATTTTAAATGATGAATATGTGAAATCATCCAACATCTGAAAGCTCCTTCGCTTTAAAGCGCTATATAATATGGGTTATTGTTGTTAGCCTATGGAAAACTGGATGAATTTTATGTAAAATTCATAAAAAAATATATTTTCGTATCTTCACTGAAGTGAAATATTGTTTTATCTTAAAATCCATGTACCGCGATATTAAATAAAAGTGGTTTTCGGTATTGACTGAAAACCAACGTAACAACTTATGTTAAAGTATCTAACCCAATATTACATAACCAATGGAATAAAACTTTATAGAAAGTTTTGACACAAATATTAAGGACACAAAATACTGAATAATAATATAATC
This sequence comes from Limnephilus rhombicus, assembly GCA_929108145.2. NCBI lineage: Eukaryota > Metazoa > Arthropoda > Insecta > Trichoptera > Limnephilidae > Limnephilus > Limnephilus rhombicus. Next base: position 16,833,592 of record OV815279.1, on the reverse strand, counting down.
CACCTATCATTAATATCTATCAAATATGGCGCATTAATCACAAATACTTCATTCCCGTTGAATAATGATTGCGTACCGCTGGCGCTGATAGCACCGTCGTAACCTGTCCTTTCTCACAAACGATGTAACAGAAAGAGAAGTTGCGACGGAGCTCTCAGTGGAATTACCATTATCACATTGGCTATTGGCGGCACTATGGTTGTTAGAACAGTTACTTTCATGCCTAACATCTTAACCTAAAACAACTCTCCCAATATGGAGGCAAATCTGGCCTTCGGATAGATTCAGCGGGTCAATTATTTCGTAAAACGAAAGCAGCTCTAAAAAAACATTAACAAATATGACTCCAGCCATTTCATAACAGATGATGTTGACAATAATTGCGTAGTTTTTAATAATATGTATTAAAACATATGGTTAACGAGGCAACCTAGCCAATATTATCTTAATCAACACTTTTGACCAAACTCTTAACTTTTTAAGAAATAAAAGAGCTCAAAATATTATTTCCACCACAACATCTTCGCTAGCATGTGATTAGATTTTATTACCATCTGGTAATATAAAAATTTAAAAAATGTATCTATATTTTGTAAAATGCCATTTTTTGCATTTTTTTTCATTTCTAACCATTTTTTCATTCCTTAACTCACTAAATGTTGGTTAAAGTAAAGATTAATGCTATATCACTACTTTTGATTAATCTTTACTACGAATTGATTAACATTTAAAATACAAAAAAATATGCTTTGGATGAAATGAATATTGATAAAAGTGAGCTCTTCCTACCGTTTCCATTGAGTATAATTAAAATAAAATTGTTAATTACCAAGTTTATAAAAAATATAAATATAAGACATAAAAGTGTAAACTACCTAAAAATGTATTTTTTATTTTTCTTATAAAATTATTCACAAAATAAATAAAACCAAGCTATTTTTGTGCGTCCAACCAAGTGGCGATATAAGGCACACTAGGAATACATACATTTTTGGGTTGTGGTTTCCTGTTAAGATAATTTGATGATAAAATCAGTTTAAATAGCCATTGCAATAAATTAGATAAACTTAGTTTTTACATAATTTATCAATAAAGCAATAAAAAATAATTGTCAAAGGTTGCAACTAATTTCAATGATAAATAATAATGAACTAGTTATTGTAGAATAATCATAACAATAGAGCAAAAAATCTGTTTATGGTGAATTCCGGCGTCATTAAAATTGTAGGTGGGTAAAGTCTAAAATGTATAGGTCAGCCTGACTGCTTTCAGCTCGAAAGGTCATTTCTGTCATGAGTTACGAAGTTTTGAAATATTGGTTCAACTGTCAAAAAATAAGTCACATTCATTTTTTTTTCAATCTAAATCTCGTGCGAAGCCGGGTAGTAAAGCCAATATATTATTTTAAACCAACATTAAAACATAATTAAGTAAAAACATGTATGTATGTTAGATAGCTGATGTGGAGATTTCGATCGTTTTCACACAGCTAATATTATTCGTTCTTGGGTTAAAATAACAAATTGGAATAATTTTATGGGTACCGAATGCGAACTAAGGAATTGGAGCGTGATTTGTTCGATTAATACATCGCTGGTGCTCGGTTCCCGGTTCACATCCATTTCATAATTCTATGTCTTTTGGGCGAGAGGAATATAATTGGAAATAATGAAAGATTCCTGTTTTCAAACAGTTTCTACAAATGAAATGGGTAATAGGTAATAAGTAATAATAAGCCATTTCCAAGACTTGGAAGCGTGTTTCAAATGCAAATGAGTATTCGTTGTAACATTACGCAATTTCATCAGTTTATGGCTGACAGGGGACGTATTGGCAATTGAGAATTCAACAGTACGCGCCTATAAAATATTGTAATGTGAATTTAAAATAGGTGTTTTAAAATTATTCAAGTTTGCAGATGCTATGTATAAGGTTATATTTACAAATCATTTGTATTTGGAAAACATATCTTACGTCAAATAAGCGGTTACTACAACAGCAAAGTTAGTGATAGAATACCTACATTCATTACCTACAGTTCCTAAGGCATGTCACCATGTCTGGGGTTTGTTTGTTAATAATGCACACGGAATACACTAAACACACATTGCGCTGTTGTTAGTCCATTGAACACAAACAACGTGAGAGCACAACACGGTGGGTCGGGGTGGGTCTTGGTACAGACCGTGGCAATGCTTGCAACGCTTGGACTCGGGCTCTCCACAGCGTTCGCGGACTGGCATGGCTCTGGGCCTGGCCAGGCCGCCCTGCGCTCACACCTGCCGCATGGGGGCCACAGTCGCTGCTGCACCTGCCGCTGCTAGCGCCGCCACACCGCTGCTGCTAGGGCCCCCGGACAGCGGACAGCGGAACACTCCCATCGATAACCAACATACATATCATTCAGTCTACATAATCACACCGCGGCACGGGGCACGGGAACGGGACAGGCGTGCTCTTGCTTGCGAGCGGGTACTATAGCGGGGTGTACGGCCGCGTGCGGACACGGAGCGGCTTCAGCGAGATACGGTTCTGTCGTCGGCGATGTGGCCGCTACTGGCGGGATCCGGGCGGCGCCCTCCCCGCCCCGGCCCGGGCTATTTCTGGCCGCCTGACTCACGGCCCGAGCCCCCGTCCGCCCTGCCGCTGTGCCGCCCAACCGTCCAACCGCCCAACCGCCCTGCCGGCAGCGCTCCGCTGAGCGGGAGGCAAGGCGGACCCCACCAATGCCTCTGCCACGGTACTCCTCATTCTAATCACCATCCTCCACGTCATTTGTGGAACAGCTAAAGTGATGGAAAATCAGTAAAACCTTCGATGGTTTTGAATTTCCCATCTATAAGTTCCAAAACTTTGAATGATGATTTGCAGTGGTAACTTTCTATGGAACAACCATGTCCATAGTTGAATGAAAGAGTCAATCGATGGATCGACCAATCGTCCGGTCGAACCAAAATTAGAAAACCTTAAAAAATCACGGAGATCTAGAGCCAACGAGCGACAAACGTGGAAAGCATGAAACGGGCAGTTAGCACAATCATTTACACAAATATAAGATAAACAAACATTAACGACGATGTCCAAAGTTTAAACGAGAACGGAGCAAATTTCAGCATTTCTAAATTACTTTGTAGCCAAGTTATGCACGCACATTTCCTGGTCGTTACAGCTGAGCAAATCCTTTCTCCGCGCCAGCTTTGCTAATATAGAAGTTCAAAAACATCGCGATATTTTGAATGAACATACGCGCATGTTGCAACACGTAATAGAGTGTAAGGAATAAGCAGCTTTTAGAAATCTCAGGCCACATGGCGCACAGCTTATTCAACCAACTGCCTATTGCTACCTTTCTCAACAATCTTTCTTGCTGCTTTTCTGCGAATAATGAGGACGAAATCAAGTCTTGCCTACACCCTGTAAAACTTTTTTTTCGAATATTAGGTACGGATAAAACGATAAGGGCTTCGAGCTAAAAAAAACAAAATGTATTTAATTTATAGGTTTTGCAGAAATCCGGAAAAACGGCCGATGAACAATAAAAAGAAAGGGATGCATGGTTGGTTTGAACATGTAATTTTATGCAAATGGAGGGAAAACAAGGAAAATATTAGACGCATAAGTCAGTGGTAGAAAAACTCAGATGCCCAAGAGCGATATCAACAGAAGAATACAAACAGAAGACCGGATAATATATATGTTTTTATATTATCTCCTCACAGGAAGCCCTGAGGAAAAAAAGATCCCTCAGGGAGTTCTGGGAAGGAAAAGGGTATGAAGGGTGGTTAGGAATCTGGGGGTCAATGTGTCCAGGAGGGACGTACAAATGAATCCATCCATTCCACTGCGGTTCAAGGCGATATTTCGCCAAACCGGCTGGAGAGTTCAAAAGGTCTCTGTGGTATGTCTGATGACAAGAAGTGTTTTTCATGTCTAAACTACATTTGTAGATAAGTACTGTAGGTTACATAGTGGATATTCTCAGTACCAATATTAAACCACCATTCTAAGCATGATATTAATAATTTGCCAAAGCCAAGCTTTGAGTCAACCCCCTGGGGCGAAACGAAGGAGCTTGCCGCTCTGTAACGTAGCAAAAAACACAAAAAATGGTTTACGCAAAGCATTTTTGAGATAAAGCTAAGATAGAAACGAAAGCGGAATAATGTGGATTGGTATTTCGATATCCAGTTGCTCTGTATGAATTTAGCCGGAAGTTGTCGAAACGTGACAATAGCGATAAAGGCAGACCTAAAGAGCTCATTGATAGTTTTATCGCGATGGACAGGACACATTGCATAATAATTAATAATTCAAACATGTTTTTTTATAAATATGGTACGTTATAGAAAAGGCTAACTAAAAACTAAAAGATAGATATATACCTAGCAATTTTTATTTTAGTTTATTAGGGAAACAAACAGCTATTCATATTTTATTCAAATAATAAGGAAACGTACCCATACTACGTGACCAACTTTTTGCAATTTTTAACCCCCCCCCCCCCCCTCCCCGGTGACTAAAAACCTAACCGCCGCTCATTTGTACCAAGCGTGGTATTTTGAAGATCCCCCCCCCCCCCTGAACGGGTCACGTAGTTTGGGTTCGTTCCCTAACATGTTAAATGGATGCATGGACCGGTGAATGTTCCTGATAAAATCACAATAAGTGGAGTTGATAGAAAAAGAAAACCTTTAAAAAAAACAAAGATTAAAAGTAGATAATGTATATGCAGCATTACGCACAACAGGGGTGGAGGGTTCGTAATTCACAATACGATTTAATTTTTTCCAATATACATTATTTAGTAAATTGACCTGATCACAAATAGAAAATATCAGTGTCTGAAAGGATATTACTGCACTTTAAAAAAATATTGAAATTATAGAATTAGAATAGAATCGAATTTTATTTACAGATCTGTGAAAGCGTAGATTATAACGAATATTCCGTATAACCAATATCACGTTTAGAATTTATTATTCTTATTTATTTTCTGTAAAGCATTAGCACTATGGGCGTTGAATCTAAGGCGAAACTTAATGTGAAATCACTATTTTCTTTATTATTAGTCTTTAACAACGATTCGGTTTACATTGTGTTAACCAAAAATAAGCTTTGGATAAATTGAAGCTTTTCCTATATATATATTTTTTTTAACTTTATGAGTAAAACCTCAAATTGTAATATTTAATTAAATGAAGACAATATAAGCGAAAATCAATCGAAAATCTGGAAACAGAAAAATCAGAAAAAGATATTGACACCTCTGGGACTATATTGTCCCAGAGGTGTCAACATCTTTTTCTGATTTTTATTTTCCTATAGTTTCGCTGGAGTAGATTTAAAATAAAATTGTTGATTACTTTCTAAAAAATATGAGCTTAACTAATATATGTTTTCATTAGAAATACATGAACGATGAACGCATCTAAGAAACAACTTCGAAAATACAAATCTATGGCGACAGTTTCTCTTGATTATTTTTTCCTTCTTATTCGCAAAATAAAGTTTAAAAAAACACCTTTGCGGTAAAATCGACCGTTTCTTGACTCCAGTTGCCAAGCGATTTTATTGCCTATTTAAATTTAAAAATTAAAATTAATTACGAACCCTCTACCCCTGTTGTGCGTAATGCACAACAGAGGTAGAGGGGGACCCTGCAACTATACAATTAAGTTCGATTAAAAAAAGTTTAAATGTTAAAATAAACGTTTTAAGATGTACAAGCGTGTCGGGCATGCGTTCAAAATGTCAGATTTTTATTGTTATTTTTTGGGAATTAAAAACAAACTACAATTTATTCTATTGTGTGGACGATGTAAAAGTGAAGTGACAGTTTTCTCGCAAATTCCTTAAATTAAAGGACTGTGTTTTTTTTTTTAATTTTTAATTTTCGAAATTTTTTACATTTTAATTTAAAATGTTTGTGGTGAGGTTTTTTAAACTTTTTTCGTGTTTGAAGCTTAAAATACTGCAATTTTTAAATGCTAACATAAATTTCAAATACAAAAAACGGAAAGGTAATTATATCTACTTTCTAGAATGGTATTTGTATTCACTACATCTTCAAAAAATAGAGTATAGATGAGAAAATAATACATGATCAGAGTATAAAACAGATAAACAACCCTCTTTGGATTTATAAGCAATGCATATATCTTTCCATGAACTATTATGATCAGTGTATACAACAGATAAACAATCCTCTTTGGTTTGATAAGCCATGCATATATCTTTCCATTAACTATTTTCGGTCAGTTTCTGTTTAGAAAAGTTTTCACGTACAAACATCAATTGTATAAAATATTTACGGCGCTTTTTGGTAAGGATGTTACTGTTTATGCAGCTATATAACTATATTAATGCAGTACATACATAATGCATTCATTTATCAACCTCAAGCAAAATAGTAGTGTGATTTAAAAGAAAATACAATGCCCCGTCTTCACACTGCTTAGAGAAATACACTTTCGTGAGTTGTAAAGAAATAGAAAAAAACACTCGTTTATTATGCTAAGAAAACGGGAGATAAAAAGTATAGGAATAAGAAGAAAATATCGCTCATAGGCTTTTCATGCGATGTTTTTTTATGAACGGAATTAATGCTTAAACAATGGTTCACTCGCTCTCTAGCTAAAACAATATCAGAAAATATGTCAAAGTCGTAGAATTAGTTTCCCTGCCAACTAATAATAATGATGGCCACCGAGAGATTGAGATGTCGCTTAACGAATGTGCCTTGCTTTTAAAAAAGCAACAAACTGGTGATGAACACAAGCGACAAAATTTAAAGAATTTAAAAAATATGTAAAATAATCATTAAATAAAAACATTTTGAAAACAAAACGATCATATAATAAGAAAATTAATTAATAATATAAAACTCGTTACAAATACGCTACCATAGGTTACAAAGCAATTCAGGGATGGAATTTCAGTTGCTTTTTAAGCTCGGCTTGAGAGTTATTTAAGTGCTCTCTAGTAGAAACCCTGACGGTCTAATCCATAGGTTCTTAACGTGGGCATTTGAAACTTAGCGAGAAAGCAAAGTTAACTTTAATATTGGTTCATTTTTGTTACTGTATGTATTGTAATCATTTTTATCACGTGTGCGAAAATTCACATATTTCACCCCCCCCCCCCCCCCCCACCCTCTTCGTATTCAACCGGTTGATTCGAATCATCTATTTCGAAATTGAATACATTTGAAAAATATACGATTATTACCATGTTTAGAAATCGATTATCAAAACGTTTCGATTAAACCCAAAATTGGTCTTCGATACAAGAGGAACGTTTGCGCGGCCGGTTTTGGACTGTTTCATACAAATCTTAATTTTGGATTTGAGTTCAAAATACCCAACCAAACTGTAAAATTATTTTTGTAATCAAAGGGTATATCTAGTACGGATGTGAGCTACTTTATTTATTTTTGCTTTAAATTATTAGAAACAGGCATGGACATATGAATATATCATACAGGCCATTAAAGATTTTAGTAATTTTATTATTATATTAATTTTTTTTGAAGTGAAACTTCCTTAGCCCCGTTAGAGCGGTTTGAAATTCGGATGAAACGGAAATGACGCACTACGGCACGTGCGAAGCATCAAACTGCGCTCAAGGCTCATATTGGGTGAGATATAAAACGGAACGACGATAGGTCTGCGCTCATTGGCCGCTTTGTTTTTTTACGGGTCGTCGGAATATAATGTGTAAATTCGCGGCTCGCCGAGCGCGTCTCATAGCGCAGCGGTATAGTGCGTCGCAAACTCAGCGGCCAGAGAAATCCAGCGGACGGAGGTTCGAAACCTACTAAATCCAAAAAAATAAACATTTTTGTTTTTGTAAATCAATATCCAATCTTCAAACCGCTTTAAAATAAACAGGCAAAAGAAAGCGACATCTAGCGACTTTCTAGTTTCACTCTAATTTTTTTTTTAGCCGTTCTTTTGCAGGAAGACATCACTCTATTTGAGACCGTGCCTCTTTTAGATGCATTTAGGCAATTTATATGATTACTTGATAACTGTTAATGAGATAATGGGCCCGAAAAGAAGTTCTGCAACCGGGTTCGAAAAGAAGAAGATGGAGAGATACGAAATTACGAATGTTAGAGGAGGGCGCTAACATTTACAGCGACAAAATCGATGCGAAAATTGCGAAAATGTTTAATAAAACACGACTCGTTTAAAATAGAGCAAAAATCTCGCGGGCATTATCTTAAACAGCATTTAAAGAAACACTGTGATTTTTTTCATACATATAACTTGTAAAATAACTAAAACAAACTTGTTTGTAATAATTTTTGAAGCATACTTTGCGATTTTTTTCTATCGAGGGAATTTTATATAATTTGCGTATCGGCGCGGGCAATGTCTAGATAGTATCTTCAAGAATAGCATATATTTTTTTAAGAGCTTTAAAACTTAACGTGTTTAAGAGAGATATGTAAGAAATCGGTTGTAATTCGGGTAGCGGGCCCTTAAATTCCTTTAAATACTTTTAGGGTAGAATGACCGCTTAGTTTGGGGTTATTGACACGCCCCAGGCTTATTCAACGACAATAGAAAATTCATCAACTAACATTATTATTGGATAAATATTTGATAATATTTCTCGAACAAAATATTATTACAGAAAATTCGTCAATAAAATTAAAGGCTAGGATGTCCATGGGTAAATTTAAATGCCAGTATTGATTAAAATAACAAATTAATATTTGTCGGATAGTTTCTGGTCACATTGTAATAACATCCAGGAGACAAGATAATATCCAAGTGAATTATTGGGTTATTCCGTTTATTTCCACACAATCTGCATGCGAAAAAAATATATGATCTTGGCAACTATCTTCATTGGATGCTTTCAGCGGACATTCAGAGAGTCATACGATTTTTTTTACGTTCGTCCCGCTTTCAAAATAGAAAAAGAAATGAACCGAATCGAAGAAAAAAGTCTAATAAAAACAGAAGGAAACACAGATATTATTATTGGTATGTTCATCTCCAGATTGGGCACTTTTGCATCGTCGGCTCTGATAATGGACGATGTTTGCCGAAACGTCTGAAAACGAAGAATCACAAACAATATAAATAAAATGGAAGATACTCTCAATTTCACCCTGGTGAGAGAAAAATAAAAAGTTAAAAAATCTAAAGTTTTCTTGGAATGAATATTTTTTTAAAAACTATGGTTTTTTTTACAACAGAGGAAAATAATTTCCTTCGGGGCCTGTTTCATCTTTGGGGATGCTGTAGGGATGAGGGATAGGAAGTTGTGAAAAGAAAACAAGTATGAGGGGTGAGTAGGAATCTGGGGGGTCAGTGGGACAGACATATGAATCCAACCCTCTTACTGCAGTGCGTCGAGTCGAGAACTTTTTTTTATTTTTACATGTGCTTCACACAGGAGGCCCTGAGGAAGTAAATTTCTCTCAGGGCCTATGTCATCTTTGGGGAAGCTGTGTGGAGGGTTTTTTAAGGAAAGGAAGGAGAGGAAGAGTTATGGGAAGGAAAAGGGTTTAAGGGGTGGGTAGGAATCTGGGGTTCAGTTCAGTGGGGACAAACCTCACCCCATGAACCCGGAATCCATCCCTATTAGGCGATGGGTCGAGAGAGTCCTGCTGGAGAGGCCAAATGATCTCCCCCAACCAGATCTCCCGATCCCAAGCAGTAAGTGGGTCGCATCCGCCACCAAGTCCTAGACTTTAACCTCACTCCATGAACCCGGGCACCCCTGTTAAGTCACCAAACGTGTCGAACCACTATGGCGTGGGTGATGGTTACCCAAAAAATACCGCCTCCCAGTTTAACGTTGAGCAAAGGAGGAAGCGCAACAAGGCATAATACCCCAAAAATAAATCACAATAATACTTTTCGCCATGAAATCTCAAATCATAACCATAAGTATACTAGACATAAGTTTGTCACACGAATGGATCATTTAGTTCGAGAATGTCTTCCAGTCAACCCCATTTACAATAGCTCGGCTACGGAACGATTTGCCAGCGTCTGTGTTTCCTCCCTCCCACATTGCATCCGCGACTTCAAGATCCATGTTCATTTCTGCCTCTTATTAAAAAGACCCTCCACACAGCATCCTCAAAGTTGAGGGAAATTATTTTCCTCAGGGCTTCTTGTGTGGAGTTAACGGTAAAAAAAATTTTTAAAAGAAAAAACACTTTCAGGAACTGAAAATATTTTCATATTTCTATCTCCATTGTAAAAAGTGGAAAATTGTGTAATGGACGGAGTATATAGCCAACAGAGGATTGAGCCCGCAATGCTGGGATGCGAAACCGACTCCGTGGACCATTAAAAAAACTAACCGAGAATTTATTACCAGCGAAGCGACTTAAACTGAGTTTCTCTAACAAGAAGTGAATAACGTGTAAGAGAAGTAGAAAAGATTTTTGTATGATTCCAACATCAGAAGAACATGGAAGAAAAAATAAATACTGAATGAGCATTAAAGTGTTTGACATAAATATAAATACCGATAAAACAAGTGTTTCCAGGAACAATAGATAAAAAAATGCTTCAATGGTAAGTGAAAGGTAAGAGATCAAAACATATTAAAACAAGTGCAAAGAAATAATGCAAAAGAGACAGATTTAAAACAGAATTAACAAAAGCTTTTGAGTTATATCTGGGAATACTAATCTACATTACATGTGAACTGCACACAATACATTAAACTTGTAGTCAACTATTGGGCAGTCATGAACATTGCATGAGTAAAACACAAGTAATGTATATCAATATAAGTAAAACACAAGTAGGATCCTGCTAGGCCTAACATACTGGTAGTAATGTGGAGACACAAGAACTAAGAAATATATTTAATAACCTCACATAACCAACAGTGTGAGAGTTAAGACGTTAACAACAGAGTGTTCAAAGTCAAGTGATTCGGCACCAAGCAGTCTTTAAGTAAACAAAAACAAGGTAACAGCCGACCCGGAGAGAAGGGTGCTGACAGCAAAATAAAAAGGTATTTTCGGGAGCCCAATGACATCAATTCACATTTCCACATACTGAGATTGAATTGAATCTCATTGCAGATGGCGATGGACCCGTTAATTAGAACAGTACAATGCCTAATCTACATTAATAAACTCTCGAGTAGAAAATCTCAAGAGAGTTAATTAAAACAACAAGTTATGTACTTCCAATGTAAAGCTGGCAACACCAATTAATTATTTAAAAAAATATATTATTATGTTTAGCGACCTGATCTGGTTGACCAATATTCCCCCTACATCTGCTCCCTATTTGATATTTGTATTTGATATTAATGAGTTCTCGATTAATCACCATACAAATTGAAACAAATCGCTACTGTCAACAGTAAGCATAATTTATTATAAATAAACAAATTATACGTTGGAAATAGTATTACAATATCCAGATATGGAGAACAGAGTTGCGTTCCCTATGGTTCCAAAAATGCACCTGAAAAAACTAAAAATGGCCAAAAATCTATAATGAAATTGAAGTAAATGAGAAACTTCAGAACACGAGAACATGTTGACCGTTTCAAATTATTTATTTAAAATTTTGAACTCAACGCAATGGCCTACATTGTTCTTATTGGTGGTGTTATCTACTGTGCATGCAATGATTTTAAGAATTTAGGTTGTAAGCAAATTTTACAAAAATGCATATTCAATTTAAATTTCTGTAAAAAGGAGCTATATTAATTACATATTCATCCTCATAAATCTTTTACAAATTAAAATGTAGCAAACATTATGGACCGAAACATACAAATTGTACAGCCTATGTCAATTTAAATCAATAGGATGGGTAATACAATTTACATGGAACGTAACAATGTGTGGTAAAAAATTATAATAATATTGACATAGGGACAAAGAAATCTAGGTTAAAAAACACAAGAGAATGAACAGTAAGTCACATGAAAGATTTTGAGGAACTCTGTGGTCACCTTCATATTATTATAAACGTAGTTCCAAACAAATTTCTTAAAGATAGTGGATATATTTAGATCTCGGTTATTTGCACAATAGTACATTTCGTAATATCTTTACCATAATTTTAGTTATGCAGGTACATATTGTTTACAAAAGTAAACAATGGGTTATAATGATTTCTGTGGTAGACAATATTCGTGTCTAGACATTTATTGGTTGGATATTATGATCGATGAAAACTCCCGTTGGTGAGTTTTAGCAAAATCATACAAAGCAGAGAACATAAGTGGATTACGGTAATATAAAAATTAAACAGCGATGAATGTAAATCGGCCACTACGTCATTGAATTGTTAGACGAGTTCAGACATAAAAAGATCAGTTTCATTCAACTAATGTACCGTAATTCAACCCATTCTTGACATCAAACAATCATTAACATTGCACATTTTCATAATTAGTATGCGAACATAGAAAATGAATCGTTAATTAGATTAAAATGAAATGACAATTATCAGCTGCAAATAGATGTCTAGTGGGCGTACAATTGCAAATACGACTCAGATATACTTACATTGTTTAGGTCCTCCAAAGCGTACACAGTGGTCAGGGTGCACTTTTTATGCAGCTTTGTAATTGAAAAAATCGGGATTTATGCACTCGTGGATAAGCAAAACAAAAATACGAATTCAAAGCGACTTAAAAACAAACCGTGGATAACAGCTCCGGCCATTTTTTTCAGGTTAGGCAACTTTGACGTTCACTGACGTTCCGATGGATATCTTTCTGCTGCATCCACACTTCTCAATAGACAATACTTGCGGTTCTCACCTATTAGTGGTTAAAACGGGGTTTGTTGTTTCGTATTTATTCTAAATAAACAATAAATAATTTTACCTGTTTTAGTGTCATATCAATTCAATCACTTATTTTCTAATGCATCTTAGAAAATAAATGATTGAATTTAGCGATTATTCTTTAGTCACTTTTGGTATCTCTTTGGATATCTTTCCAAAGCTTTTGCCGAAATAATAATAATTGTCTTTATTCAGAGATGTCGCCATCGCGTTTTCGGTGACCAGACAACTCAGAATGAAACCAACTCAGAAGCACCTCAGAAAGGTCATTGAGTGATGATAAAAAAAAATTAAAAATTGATTAAATAGGTTAAGTTAGGTTAGGGTTATTGGCTATTTTAAAACTATTTTTTTATAGCTTTTAATGATCTTTCTGAGGTGTTTCTGAGTTGGTTTCATTATGAGTTAGCATGGAACCGCGTTTTCTCTTCCCAGAGACTTTTGGAAAAATCAATTCCATGAAAATTTGCAAATAGATAATAATATATTTTAAAATGTTATGTTGTACTCATACACACATTTTAAAAATATATATTTTAATACCTACGTGAATTTTACAAATGCTTTTGAAAATATCGTAGTACTTACCTAAATCGTTAGTTTTCAGAGAAACAATAGAGACAATTTTCGTTATTTGTTTTTGGGGTGTTATGCCGTGTTACAAATAACGAAAATGCTTTTGGCCGTGAAAATCTTAAAACTTATCTAATAGAGACAATGTTGGATTTTTTAAACTTCTTTAGCACTTTATGAAACGAAAACTTTATAAAACTTTATGAAACGAAAAAAAGCGACACTAAGAAGAGACAAACTCATACATCTATAGGATTTAGCCTGAGAGAGAATGAGATAGAAAAATCGGTCTCCTCTTTTTGCGGTGCTTCGTAGCCTCCCCGCTTTTATCTACTTTAGTTTTCGGAAGGTTTCACTTCGACCGCGTGTTAACTGCACACTTTTAATTTTTTTAATGACTTGGCTGTCAAAAGTAAAAACCAATCTACCTAACTTTTTTAACTTCTAGCTATCGTCATTATTTCCATAAATTAAATATCGTCCATCATATTCTTTAATATAATATTACTTACCATTTAAAAATTCTGTGATTCAGTTCGTGTTTACTAGCTTTGTGTTCACATTACATAGTTGTGGGTGGCGCATTAGTTCACTAGTTCAGTGTTCAGTTTTTTTGTTGACTAGCTTTGTGTTCACATTAGTTCACTAGTTTTATGTAAACATGCCTACTGAAAGCTGAACGAAAGAGTAACACTGCTCTGAATCGTTGAATTTTCCTTCAAGTCTGAAACAGGGGTCAAGTTGAATAATATTATGGAATGCTAATCAGCATCTGATCAGTAATCAGCTGCCAAACAGAACGGAAAGCTGAAACTGGGCTATGATTCGCGCCACCTTCTTTCTTCTTTGTTACGGGAACCGACTCCATTTACTTACCTAGAATATATAATTGAACAGAAGTATTTTTTTTCTTTTTAGTCGAATTCTTCTCACATCTCATCTTTACTAGAATAACTTTCTGATTCAGTACAATTACAATTTTGATACTTTGATATTTTGACCGAAATTTTTTTTTTTTAACTTTTTATTTTTATTATTAGGTACATAGACATATGATAATATTCATATGTCTATTATTAGGTACCTTTTTGGAAATAATATTTTGTGAAGGAGGCCAAATCCCACCCTGGCTCCCTTCCCAGCTCTCCAGTGAAAAATATTCTGGCTTTAAAAAAATATGTTCATATAGACCAATAAACGCTGATTCTGAATACATAAATTTTATTTAAGTAATAATATTAAACGCAGAGTTTTAAAAAAAATATTAAAAAGTCCATTTTTAATCGGGTCGTAAAAACACGCCGTCAAGGTGACGTCACTGTTCGACGTGTCGTGACGTCACCGTAAAGTCATTGTATGGGAATGTATAATATGACACAAGCCATCGTATTAATTTATTCGTTTATTTACGTACTGTTTATAGAGATTTAGTTGTTGTGTTTATTGAAACATTATTTAGGCCTAAATAATGTTCCAAAAATAAAGGTGTCTCTTATTAGTTTAAGTATCTCTATTATTGAAAATATTCAAAAACTACTGCACAAAAAAAAAATAATGCTATTTCTAGGGAGAATACTTCGAACAACGGAATTCAAAATGGCGGCAGTAGATTAGCTGATTGCCCGATCCTATAGTAATTTTTCAGGAGTGATGACGTCACACGATTCACCATATCTACATGAGGTGGTTTTCGAGGGGTATTGAAAAATTAAAACTTTGACAAAATGATTTTAACTATTAAAACTAACTCTAAAAATAAAAATAAAAATGCAGTTATTTAAGTTAGAAGGTAATTCATAAAAAAAAAATTGGACCGGAGTTCTCTATTCTTTCAATTTAATAATTTTCCTTCCACTTTACTAAAAATAACTTTAAAATATGATGCCTTCACGAAAGAAACAAAAGCAAGACGGTCAATACTTTTTTGTCAAGACATTTTAACACCATTTTTCCTATAAACTAGTATTCTGTGAATTATTTTTTTACATTGACTCCACACAGAAGGCCCTGAGGAAAATAATTTCCCTCAGGGCCTATGTCATCTTTGAGGTTGCTGTGGATGGTCTTTTGTGGAAAAGAAGGAGTGAACCTGGATATTAAAGAGACCCATAGGAGTAAAAAACCACAAGAGGCCGGCAAATCGTTCCGTAGCCGTGCGTTGAACTCAAGAACGAGTCGTAGAAACGAACCGTTCTCATGTGAAAAATGTTAACTGCGAACAAATGTTGGGCGCGCGTTTGGCGTGTTTCCCAACGTTTTCGTAACGTACCAAAGAACGTACCGGAAGAGTGCTTCCGTTGAAGGAGGCAAGATTTTAGTTTCGATCCCTTTTAGACGTAATCAGACATGATTGGATCTTTGAAACACCGGAGAGGTAACCATCCATTATCTGCTTCAAAGCTCTCCGAGCCGTTGGAGTTTGTGTACCCTTCGGGGGCTTGTCAAAGAAAAAACTATCATGAACAGTAGGTACTGCCATATGCTACAAAAACAAAGTCGGCGACAGAAGTGATCCCTGGGGTACGCCAACATTTAGCGAATGCGAGGAAGAGGTGAAACCATCTGAATTGTCCTCTCCCAAAAGACCTAATGTTTAATTCGAAACTAAAATTTCCTCTGAAATCATAAGATATGCTGTTCGACTCGACTACATACATATACGTAATAGGTAGGTATGTCAACCTGCACCTGTATCTGAAATTCCAGCGTCCCACATTTGGTGACCCGCTATAAACGATTGGCAGAAGAACAGTTCTTACGTAGGTACCTACCAATCGACATAATCATAATAATATTTACCATTACGATGCATTATCGACTCATTACAGCGCGCCGGGAAGCATCTTGCAGCCCGTGTTCAACACGGCACACAGCTATCAGCTGTACAGGGTGTATCAGCACGTAGGTACGTACCCTAAAGATTTTAATCTGCGTTTCCTGAGCCCATTTGGAGTAATGAATAGATAGATGTCATTTAGCTCTCCGATAATATTTAAAAAATATATATCTAATAACTAACTAGAAAAATTCATCACTCCTCGCCACTGGATAGTTTGGCGAGACACGTGATACGCACTCCGTACATACGAAACAGAGCGCGCATCACGTGATCTGTTGCTACTTGTAGTTGTGTGATCAGTGGCGACATGTGTTGTTGTTTTTAATTTAAAAAAAACATTGGACGGCAAAGAGACGTCTCCATTTTTTAATCCAAACATGCTCAGGGACCGCTGGTTATAATCTATCGGTTAGGTACGTTCTGATACACCCTGTATACAAGATACAAGCCTACAAAACACATCGGTGGCCTGGTTTCTGTTGGATCATGCGTGTTGTCTGGTGCGTGCTGTCCTGTTCTGGCTGTTAGGTATTTTACTATTAAACTCTGGCGTCTGACTGCCAGAATGTCATGTTGTTCCGCCCTACTGTTATTTTTTTATTGTTTTATATGTAATCACTACACAGGAGGCCTTGAGAGAAATCTTCTCTCTCGTGGACGATAATATCGTCTTTGGATGTTGTTTGGAGCTTTTGAAGAGACCATATTGTGGTGCTGGGTTTGTGGCTATAACCAAGGTTTAGACTTCTCCATGCCAACATTCTCCAACCCAGTTCTGTACCATAATAAGTTATTTATAACAACCAAGGGTGTAGCTATAGCATCCGCATGGGGAGGGGGGGTCGATCCTTAGGGGGCTTAGATCAAGAGAGAAATGTGGGGGGTTGGAAAAATTTCATAGAGTTTTTTGGGACCTCCAAATACCGAAATTTATTATTTTCATCGCTCATTCATAAAAGAGATGGTGCAAATAATATTGTTGTGTTTTCCAGGAACGTAATCTACAGGTATTATTTTCTTTTTTCCTACGCAATACTGTTTCATTTATCTCATTAGGAAAGTCTGTGCTGAGGTGTTTTTTTTTATATATATGTAGTATTGTTGTTATATACTTCCTATTACTTATGAAAACCATTATAAAATATTACATGACAAAAAAAAAACACATGGCAATATTATGAGCACCTGTAAATATTATGATTTATGGCATTAATAAGTTAAAAAAAATCTGTGGACACCTTTTGTTTTTCAATAAACTACGTCAATGAGACGAAACATTACGTTAGTAGTAGTTACTAACATAATGTATGTACATAACCACTTTGGTGGGTTGTAGGTGTATTGTAATGTAGGGTACAATTTGTTGAAGGTCTGGTAATAATTATTGTTGATTGGGACTTTTGGAGATTGGATTTGAAGACATGAAGAAAGTTGCGGATTTAGCGTATTATTGTCTAAAGTCTAAAAGCTTGAAGTTTTCAGCGGCGTCTCTAAAGTACGGTCTCTGGGTACTTTTAGAATAATTTTAATTATTATCTTTTGTGTGGGTCTTTACAAATATTAGTTGCACTTTCCCAACACATAAATACACATACCTATTCTTTGACGGCTGGCGTGGTCGAGCAGTTAGGCTTTTGACTCGCAATCCGAAGGCCGCGGGATCGAATCCCGGTGTGGGCAAATAAGCCTTATTTGATTAATTTGTGTTATTTCACGATTAATTCATTTAAAAAAAATATACAGTATATTTGCGGCATCAGTGGAAGATAATCTTAGTATCGCCCTGGTGTATACCATCATTGAGAGTTTTTGTTACTAACTAACTAACTAACTAACCATCACGCCGTTTCCCCGCAGGGGTAGGCAGAGAGGACGGACCGCCAAACATCCCGGTCTTGGCACACATTCCTTGCCTCGTTTACATTCATACAACGTCTCATACATTCTCTTCTATTATTCTGACTCTTGACATGGCCCGACTCAAGTATCTGATTCACTTGGTCGTGCCATGTCTTTCTTGGGCGTCCTCGACTTCTTCTACCATTCACATCTGCGTCATATATTCTCCTTACACTCCTTTCCTCGTTCATTCGCTCTACATGCCCAAACCATCGGAGCGTTCCTTTCTTGATCTTACTCATCACGCTTACATCAGCCTTGCATTATACAAACAAAAAATTATATATTATTAAATAAAAATTTATATCTACATTCGTTGTCTCCGCCTTCTTCACACGAGCTTTGCTAAAAAAAAGGTTTAAGACATATCAAATAATATATATATTTTTTAGAAAAACTTTATATAAAACAATAACATGAAATTTTTGTAACATTTATTAAATAAAAAAAATAATAAAAAAAAAAAATAAAAAAAATCAGAAATGAAACGTTGCTTAAAATGTCTTAAGCCAAGTTTGGTGACCGGATCTGAATAGCCAGGTACTTCCCTACCTTCCTCTTCCCCATCTCCTTCCCCATCTCCTTCCCCTCCCCCATCTCCTTCCCTTCCCGACTACCTTCAGCCTCACAACATACCTCAATTGGGGATGCAATAGACCCACTTTCTCTAGACGGGTGCAGCTGGGACTCCTGTGAGGTATTCACATAAAAAAGTGAAATAAAGAATAAATGTCTAATAAACGCAGGTCCTCATAACGCACTTTCATAAGAAACAGTAATTCTTACAATTTTATTTTCATTTGCAGTGCTGACGATCCATTGACCGATAGACACAAACCTCGTTCAATGACATTTGGGTTAAAAAGCTGTTCTTTTTTATAACCTCCGCATTGTTTCTTCGCGTTTTTGGGTCGAAGTCATTCGGAATAAATCAACTTCAGATGATATCGAGCCTCGTTTAATGAGAATTTCATTTACCGTTGAATCACCATACAGATGTCAATTGAATTATCGGCGGAATTCAGATCATAAATCCGATATGATACATTCGAAATAATAATCGGTTTGACCATCTGTTAAAGAGTACAATAGCATCAGAATTATTGTAGTTTCAATTTCCATATCAACAATTCAAATTATTGGATTTTTTTCTTTAATTCTGCCTTTCAAAACATATCACTTACTTGTGCTGCGCTGCTATTTTTGATGTATTTTATTGTTAGATAGATCAAGAGCATTGCGACGAAAATGGCCACTACACAAAGAGCCTCGTGAGATAGAAAGGCAAATGAGTGAATGAAGATCATAAAATTATCATCACAATCTTCAACCTCAAGTGGTATGGAGTATTTTCGCAAACTGTGATTACCGTGCAAAAGATTGAGTTTATTTTTCTGATTATGATAATTGTATTGAAAAGCATGATTTTATTGCTCCAAAACGGTTCCCTCTGGCTGTAACGTCATTGTGACGTAAAAACGCTATTGGCTGGCAAGACGGCTTTCACCGATCTTGGCCGGTGTGACGTCAAAAACGACATATTCACGAACATAAACGAACCAGTCGTTTTTACAGAAAAATCGCACACTAATTGAATGGTATTTATGTTGTGAGAGTGGATTGTTATGTGTTTGTGTAAAAATGACTCGCGAAGGACCTTGATTTTGTGTTACTACCACTGCTTGCAATAATAAAAATACATGTTGCATAGAAACGAAGGACTCACCAAAAGGATGCAAGAATTTGTAAGCTGGCAATGCCCTCATCGGCTTTCTCTCTCCATCCAACAGGCACAAAACACAATAGGCGTAAATTTCGTTATTTTTATAGTACACGGCGCAGTTATTTTGTTAGCGGATTAACCGATAGCGGAGCACAACGGCGATATGTTGCGGCGGGAGTTTTATTACAGACTGGGTAAGATTGGCGGGTAGGCAATTGGGAATAGGTAGGACAAAGGAACTTGCAACAATAATTAATACCAATCCCAAGCAGTGACAGTATGTATGCGTGCTATGTAGGTATGTGTATGAGTAGGTATGTGTATGGGCGTAACCACTAATCTTTATCTAAAATTTATTCTTCAACATAAAAATAAATAAAAAAAACCTTCATCATTGTAATTGTTTTCCAGAAAAAAACAGCGAAAATACCCTACTATTTGTACGCCCATGGAACTTTTACATGTCATGGAATGGTTATGGTTACACACATATTTTTTGACGGCTTTCGCGAACGATGGGTATGGCTCTCGACTAGCAAGCCGGAGGTCGCGGGTTCAAATCCCAGCATGCGCAAGTAAATTTTATTTGATTAATTTGTGTCATTCCACAATTTTCTCATTTAAAATAATATATAGTATATTTGCGACCCGTTCCAGAGTGGGAGATACTCTCAGTGTCGCCCTGGTATAAGGCCATCCATTCAGAATTGAAACATTACTTGAAATGGCTTTGGCCGGTTTTGGTGACCAGAATGGTCAGGTACTTCCCAGTACCTGACTATTCAGATCCTTATTATAGATATTCCTTCCCCTTCCCAGTACCTTCAGCCTCACAACATACCCAAATTGGGGATGCCGAAGTCTCACTGGCTCCGGACGGTTGGGTGCATTTGGGACTAGAAATAATTTAAAAAAAAACACAATTCTTGCTTTTCAATTTACAGTGCTTTTAGACAAACATAATCAAAAATAATCTTTAAAAAAGTTTATATTCATATGGCGCTCAAAGTTGGGAGCACAGGTCGCCGTTTGACGGGATGGGCTGACATCTTGAACTGTCAGTTTTGAACGGGTGAGAGTCACCAAGAATTGAATTTTTTTTTTCGGAAATTAAAAAAAAAAACTATGTAAACAGTGTTAACGTGAACATCCATCAAATTTATCCATATTAACTAGATATCAGAAAATTTTAAAAATACTTTTCATCTACATTTTGTCAAATTGCAATCTTCATATTTTTTGGTAATATCTATCCATACATTTCGTATAGTTAGTAGTAATAATTTTTGAAAAAAAAATCAGAGTGTGCAATTCACACGAGGTGGACGTAACCTTCAGAAAACTAAAGTAGATAAGAGTGAGGAGACTGCGAAGCACTTTTTTAATCAATGTGAAGGATCATTTTTTTCCGTACTTTTTTCGGCGAATTCAAGTGCACCTTTTCCTATACATTTGGTCATCATATTAGTATTTGAATTTTCTTCTTCAAAATCGCTAGATGTCGCATTCTTTTGTTTTTTCTTTGCCTGTTAATTTTGGAGTGGTTTGAAGATTGGATATTGATTTCACAAAAAAATATGTAGGTATATTTTTTTTGATTTCGTAAGATTCCATCCTTGGTCGGCTGAATGTCTGGCCGCTAAAGTTTGTCAGGCACTTTACACCACCAAGACCATGGTGGTGTAAAGTGGGACGGCGTGGGACGGTGGATTTATCATATTTTATTGGAACCGAGTACCCGTGAAATAAATAGATATTTTATTGCTATCTCATTCTCTCGCAGGTTAAATCCTATACATGTATGTGTTTGTCTCTTTTTAGTGTCGCTTGCTTCCTTTTCATCGAGTTTCAAATCACAACGGTTCTAAAGAACTTTTCATTCGTAAACCAATTTTTTGCAATTTTTTTTTATTTGTTAACTGCGTGACCCTTTGAACTCACGAGATAACAACAGCTCTCTTGTTAACAGAACGGTAGCTTTCGAAACAATTTGACCTAATCAGTCATTCTTTACTCTCTGAAGCGTGAATGGCAATTTTCCGGACTATTTGCTTGCAAGTTCAAAAATTCGGTCAGAGCAACGGACGAAATCTGCGTGCCGGTATATAGGTCAATATATAAGTCAATAACTGCTTTCGTACCTATGTGATAGTAATTTTATTTTTGATACGTCTTGAATTTTTCAGTGTTTGTTAGCCAAAGAAAATTGAGGTACAGAAAATGAAGTGTAATAAAAAAAATGTTACTTCATACATAATATAACACTTGCCAACATACATTTAGAATTTTTTTAAATCTGTCTTTGTCTTATTTTCTCATGCAGACAATAAGACAAAGTTGCAATCAGATTAATGAATCAGCTCTAGTTTTCGAGATCAGATTGGAGTTGAGGATCTTAGCTGAGCAGTTAAGTTATCTCCACAGAGGAAGCCTTGACGAAAAAAAATTCCTCAGGGCCTATGTCAACTTTCGATACGCTTTGAAGAGGGTCTTTTTGTCTTCCTGTCCTTTCTTTCCCTAAGAAAGAAGTTCTGGGAGGGAAAAGGGTAGAACGTCACTCTTAGTGGTTGTTGTTTGGGGGTGACCTACGGTCCTAGGTTAAATCCAACAAATAAATCCCCGGGACGGCGGTACTCATACCCGCCTCTCAAATTAAGATTTATTATAGCCAAACAAAAAAATTAGGAATTGGTTGTCTTCATCGCCTAAAAAAAATATTTTATTTTTTATTTTTATTTTTTTTTATTTAAGTTTTTATTCCAGCAAGACTGGGAGGGTAGTGCAATCCCAGTCTGCCATATTACATAAACAACTATAAAAGAAAAGAAAAAAAAATAGTTTAAATATTAGGTAGGTACCTAATTAAAGCATAAAATGATAACAAAATTCATCACACAAATAATAAAAAATAAGCATAAAATTAAAATAAATAATAAGTAGACAGAATTAAACATGCACGTGGCTAAAAAATATTGAAATAAATATTGCACTGAATATTCCCTTATTTCGTGAATTTATTATTCTAAGAAGTACAAATTGCAGAAGTTGTATCTCAAAATCTAAATACCCTACGAAAAATAGTTATTTTTGGAATCAGAAAAAATAATTAAAAATCAGTCGACGCTATTCCGTCGACATAAAAATAAATTACCTTTGCTGGGCTGTGAATTAAACATTTGCTTGAGTTTAACAGTAACATCGAAGGTCGTTAGAACTATGTGTGCCTATTACGAGAAGAACGTCATCGAACTGTTACAACATTACAAAAGAACTAGCTTTTAATGAATGTCCTAGATTTGGAGGATATTCCACATCTGCCCAATTATCTGACCTTGCTCCATCAAATTTTCACATGGATTGATAAAGATAGAAATCTTAATTAATTCTCCTAGAAATGTCCTCTGACTACGACGCTGCTCTTTAAAATCGGCTACGAC
Source organism: Limnephilus rhombicus (assembly GCA_929108145.2). Lineage (NCBI taxonomy): Eukaryota > Metazoa > Arthropoda > Insecta > Trichoptera > Limnephilidae > Limnephilus > Limnephilus rhombicus. The sequence goes on along the minus strand of OV815279.1, from coordinate 16,810,327 downwards.
TTCGTCACCAGATCACCGGAATTCTTAAAAATGCTACAACCGTATGCATTATAGGTGAAATCTTACTAATTTTAAAAAAAGTTAAGTCATGTTGCCAAAGAGATACAACTATGAATATTGGAAGTGTGATAATGAACGATGTAGCTATTTTGAATCGCGGAATCATTCCTATTATCTCCTCACACGCCAATAGCGATCCCTCAACATTTCCACATAGTCACCTACTGCCGGGACAAATTAAGAGCAACTATTCTGTTCCAGACTGCCGAAGACATAACAGCTTTGTAAATCGCTACTTGTTCGCTCCCACTTTTCATATACGAATATTTTGTAAATATAAAATAAGGTACGTTGTTATAATAAACTTGTGGAAGTTGTTATAATAAACTTGTAGGTACAGTATTAAATGCTTATTTGATTTATACACAACCAAACCTCCATAGAAGAAAGAAGAGAGGGGAATATGTCCAGATCAGCGTCTTGACATAAAACCTTAGCGCCATTCCCAACCAAGTGTCAGATTAATAATTTATACCTTACCATCAGACAAACTGTTAACCCGTTTAATCACAGGAGACCGTATTTGTCCCAACGCACATAGGTCTCATATAAAACACTGTAACTTCCTTATTACCATAGTTAGAAATATGTTCTAATCAGTGTTAGAAAGGAAAAACACCACGCTTTATATTCCAATCTAAAAAACAGTCACCAAAAAAGTAAAATGTACACTTTTAAGTACACAAAGTTTTGAATGGCATATTGAAAAAAAAATTTGAAACTTTGGGAATTATTTTTAAATTATTTTTACATAGAGCTCAAATATGTGTTTGTTATATATTTGTCTAATAAAATACGTACGTGTTTTTATTATTTTTATTATCAGTAACTTTAGTTAGAAAAAACGTAAGGTGAGCCATTTTGAAAACTTTTTTATGTTTGAATGCAAAATTTTTGTAATTAAAAAAAAAAATTCGAATTCTATAATTTGAAAGCGTATTTCAACACCTTTCTAAAACAGTTTTTGATTTTTGAATATGCTCAGAAGTATTCCAAATATATGCATTTTATTGTAAAGCGAAAATATTTTGACGATCTGAAAAAAATGCCAAATTTTTAAAGGGTTAATCACTGCAGTGAGATATACTCTGAACCCAATCAGACTATTTTCTTTCTTCTTCATCTATTCCCCTGTGACTGAATGAACCGGGATTTTGGTCGCGTGACGGCTCGCGGGCACAATCAATCTACATTAAATGCAATTTGTGCATACACGCGGTGCATCCAGCTACTTGCTAGGTACTGGGTTAAAGTCACCGGGTAGGTATGCAGATAATATGCATGTTGCTACTCAGTACCCGAGTTATGAGCCGGTTCCATCGCCTGGTTCATCTGTTACAAATGAAGGTATGCAAGATACGCATATGTTAGCACTACCGGAAAATTTATGTAGAGCGAGCTTTCAAGTGTCGACACCCCATCATAAAGCTGGGGCTCAATTCTCCAATAGCGATCAAGAGCTATGCGCCATCTACGAATGAAAACTTACTCCTCGTATCGAAGAATTTTGTCGAATGTTTCATTTGTACGCATTCTTGAATGTCGAAGGATTGAAGAGATGATTGTTTTCGCAGCCTTGTGAATATTGTCCATGTTTCTGGTGTTTTTGACGTTTCTATGGCGTGAATTTAAAATGTCCAAAACGACATCTGTCACCGCGTCTTTTACTACCACACTTTCTTCAGAATGGCTGGCGGGTATATTACTCAAAACTAAAGACAGCTGGTAACAACCTGTTAATTAATTTGATGCTGCTAACAACGGAAAAACGACTTTGCCTAAATTCCTGACAAATTCTTCATCGGTAAAATTAGCGAAAGTATCTCCCCTCTGGCAGTAGCGGCGTTAGGGTAGGACGCGGTTGGGCGACCGCCCAGGGCGCCGGACATAAAGGGGCGCCCCTTTATATTCCCTCCTCTTTGAGCCAGGCCTACTTACTCGTAAATTCCCTAAATTTAGGAAAAAAATAATTATGGTGGCAACACTAGAACTGGAACGTAGTGTACAATCCTTTAGATCGGAGCACTGCATGCAGTTAATTTTACCGGGAATCCCCAACCATAGAGAAACACATTATCCATCTCTTTTTACCATTTTATTTAAAAAGAGTTGGCGCTATTTTTGACGAAGCGGAACACATCCAGCTCATTCTCATTCTTTGCATAAGTAGACGCATTTAAAACAGTTATTCCAATTATTTTTAAATCAAACAAAGGCAGTAATCAGACGTTCCATGCTCTTGTTCGTCACTCTTGCTTCCGACTAGGGAGTGCCATTAGTTTTATCTAAAAAGTCGAAATATAAATAGTATAAAGTGTAAAAGTAGGTATTTGTTATTTGATATTTTGACGGATCATTTTATTAGATAAGTGCAAATTTATTTTAACAATCTATACTAAACACTCTCTTCTACTATATTTTTCTCTCTCTGCTATCTATCGATCTCTATAACATTTGTTTGTATGTTTATACGTTTGGGACGGGGTAATCTTTGGAACAAATTATAATATATTAATGAAATTTTGATACGGAGATAATATAGATCCCGAGGAAATATATAGATTACCTACTTTTAATGCGGAAAAAATCTCATTTCCACAATATAATGCGTTTATGGTCATCCTCGCTGGATAGCGTTATAATGAAATTTTATTGTAATGAATTTATTTTTAGAAATGTTTCTGTTTCATAACGCTTAATAAGATCTCGATAGGTTTGATCTGATTCACGTACAAAGACCAGAATTCAAACCTATTGGTGAATTTCGCACACTGGGTACTTATTTTGGCTGATAATTGCCGGTGTCTACCGTTGTTAAGGAGCAAAAACAAGTGTTTGTTTTTCGTCAGTCTTCCCATCGTAACGCAGCTGTCAACATTACCGTTCATATCGTGACAAGCTATCGTGATTCGTATAGTGAATTTACCGCCGGTAATTCATTCCCATCGCATAAGAACTAAATAACGACTGCCTGTGGACCATCCAAAAACAGCCAATCGACCACGAAGGACCCACAAACCGGGCAAGATTGCCAGTAAATTATTAGTCCCTCTGTGAAATACCTTTGTATTTGTTTCAGTAAACGTATCCTATCGAGATCCACAGGCATTAACTCGTATAGAGTGAGCATTCAGCTTCACTTAACCCTTGTAAGGTAGTGCCATCAACGCGCTCATCTTACAGTTTCGATTTACAGAGATTTAATTTGTTGTTTAATGAGATTTTGAGATTTAATGAGACGATGTATGAATGTGAGTGAGGCAAAGAGTGCTCTCTGCTTACCCCTGCGGGGAAACGGCGTGATGGTTAGTTAGTAATTTGTTGCAGATTTTATTGGTTACTACTTAACTAATTAGTACAAAATGTCTGAACACGTAGATCTAATCAAAAGAAATCTGGGTTAAAATATAGAAAACAAAAAGCAGAAAAAGAAAAGGAATTTCAAAAAACAAAAAAGTTTATGAATATAGATAAATATATCATAACAAAAAATCAAGACCTGAATGTGGCATCTACATCTGGAATACAAACGAATTTGTCGGTAATGGAGCCTCTGTCTGACAAGTCAGATCAGATTGCTGCTGAAGAGATTGTGGACGAGGTGAGGGAATAAGTTGTGCTATAATTACAGATGCTGCTCAGGATGACTCCATTGGTAATGCACAATAAATACAAATGCTAGATGACGTTAGTACTGTTGTCCCGAATATAGCGGATCCAGACACTTGGCCACTCATTCGAAATAGCATAATAATTGATCATATAATAACTAGTGGTCCAGTGCAAACTCACATTGATAATTATCCGAAGAATTATACAGGGCGACATTTCTCTAATTCTCATTTCATAAAAAAAAACTAACATTCAAGATAAAAACCTATCTGCGATCGACAATATCTCAATCTATTTATTTATTTATTTATTTATTTATTTATTTACGGACTTACGTCCAATTTAAAACAAAGTATCACGAAGTATAGAAATGAACAATGTAAGGATTCGGATGGTACATGAAAGCAAAGACAAACAGTGAAAATAGAAGAAAAATAAGTGTCAAGTCACGTCAAGACCTTGCAAAAATTAGGGTGAATATTACATATCTTCATTTGTTTAAAGAGCGACAGAAATCATTTAAGCTAATACCAAAAAAATCAAGGTCTTGACGTGAGTTGACCAGTCTACACATTCTGGACAGTGGTGAGTTATAACCATAGTTAGTCGAGTGCTGATTGAGGAAAAGCAGGTCTTTATTTCTGAGTCTACGAGAAGGTATATTAAATGCGATGAGTTGTAGTAATGTAGGCGAGTCGATTAAACAGTTAATAATTTTGAAGAAACAAATGAGATCAGATTTTATCCGACGGTCTTCTAAAGGAGAAAGGTTTAGAGTTTGTTCAATTTCAGCATACGAGTAATTGCCTCGCTCTAATCCTAGCCTCCAAGCAATTCCCTTTAGGAACCGATGTTGAACGGATTCAATATGACGAATATGGACAGCATAAAAAGGAGACCATATAATACAAGCATATTCAAGATGGGGGCGAACCAAGGAGCAGTAAAGAGTTCTTAGGGTATTTATGTTTTTGAAGTCAGAAGTGGTTCTAGTGATAAAACCAAGTAGTTTGAGAGATTTATTAACAATCGTATTTATATGTTCCCGGAAAGAAAGCTTGCTATCAAGAGAGACACCAAGATCTTTAATAGATTGAACAGTTGTTAGGCAATTATTATTTAATTTGTATTCGAAAACAATCGGATTTTTAGATCTGTAGAAGGACATAATTTTGCACTTATCGACATTTAGTTCCAAGCAATTAATTTTACACCAGTCATTGAAAGAGTCAATATCTGATTGGAAAAGAAGGCAGTCATGGTAGTTTTTGATTATTTTTAGGATCTTATTGTCATCAGCAAAAAGCCAAAAGCGTGTGTGAGAGAAAATACGAATAATGTCATTTATAAACAAGTTGAAGAGAAGCGGGGCTAAATGTGCTCCTTGCGGTACGCCGGATGTTACTTCAATAATAATAGACTCAATGTTATTTATTTTAACTCTTTGTTTTCTATTGCTTAAATAAGAATTAAAGAAAGATAGCAATGGGTTTCGTATACCTATAGCATATAGCTTGGCCATGAGGATAGCGTGTTTTACTTTGTCAAAAGCTTTAGAAAAGTCGGTATATAGAACATCTACTTGTGATTTATCTTCTAGGCCATTGATTACGGTGTTGGTGAAGGAGAGTAAGTTTGTAGTGGTAGATTTAGCAGATCTAAAGCCATGCTGTTCCTCAATCAGCACATTTTTGAAAATAGGTGTTATTTTTTTTGTGATTATAGATTCAAAGATTTTAGGAATATGAGATAACATCGATATAGGTCTATAGTTTTCTACGTTCGACCTATTACCCGATTTAAAAATAGGTCGTATATAGGAAACCTTCCAGGAATCCGGAAAAGTGGCAGATGATAATGATAAGTTATATAATAAACAAATTGGCTTAGATACAACAGATTTACATTCTTTCAATAATATTTCAGGTATACCATCAGGACCAGTGCTTGTTTTGCTGGGAAGATTTTTTAAGTAATTGAAAACATCTACAAGTGTGATTTCGCAATTATTAAGGTCAATAGTATTAGCATATTTAAGTGGAGGGATGGTGCATATGTTATCAGTATAGACAGAGGAGAAATGTTCAGCAAAAAGGTTGGCAATATCGAAATCGTTGGTGGCGTGAGTATCATTAAAAAATAAACTTGAAGGGAGATCGTTATCAATACGTTTTTGTTTAATAAATTTCCAAAATTGTTTAGGGTTAAGATTTAATTTTGTCTCAGTGAGTTCAATATAAGATTTATAACACAAGTTAGATTCAATTTTGGATAATTCTCTTAACTGAGAAAATTTTTGATAAAGCGCTAAGTTGTTCGTTAATTTGAATAACTTGTGTGTTTTCTTTTTTCCATAATCAAATGCTTTAGTTTCATACTGAACCAAATAGGAAATTTAGGCTGGGAAAAAGTTCCCCTTGGAACGAACAAATCTATAGCATGAGTTATACATTCGTTGAATTTAAATACAGCATCGTTAATATTGTTGTTTGATAACATACCTGCCCAGTCATATTGGGCAAGGTACCTATTCATGCCAGTATAATCACCTTTGTTAAATTTGTAGTGGAATGTAACTGCTGATTTCAGAGTGTCACTTTTGAAAGGATTAGTGAAGTTAATATCGAGTGGTGGATGATATTTATCTATTGGTAATATTGAGTCAGTAGCTTCACATACACAAACGCTAGGCATATTGGTAAATATTAGATCAAGACAGTAACCTCCACAGTTATTGATCGAGTTTAATTGGTACATATTCAGGAAGGCAAAGAAATTTACTATTATGGAAGCATGAAGGGAAACATTATTAGGAGTTTTCACACCATGACTATCATTAAGCCACACTATTTTAGGAAGATTATAATCACCACAAATAAGTAAGGAATCGGCCTTTATGGAAACACGCTCAACTGCTTCAGTATGTGACTTATAGATTTCTATTGAAGAGGAGGGGGGAATGTATACACAACCAATGACAAGTTTCTTGGAACCAAGTAGAACACAAATAAATAATTGTTCAGATACATTATTAGACGATTCAAGAATGTGACAAGAGTATTTTTTTTAATACATATCATTACCCCACCTCCTCTACACTTGTTAGAAGAGGAAGAGCGGTCACAGCGAAAAATAATGTAGTCATGGAGTCCAAGTTCTGTTGAAGCAATATTGTCTGATAGCCATGTTTCGGTAAAACATAAAAAATCATAAGGGCATAAATTTATGGAGCATCTAAAGGAGTTTAGCTTAGTATTGAGACCACGAATATTTTGATAATAGGTGGAAAAGTTAGTATTAATAAGGTGTCGATTCTGATTCAGCCTAAAAAATTGACTCGAGATAATTCGCGTCTCTCAGCGGCTTGGCGGGCAGGACAGTCAGGGGAGCCAGTGTTGTGTGTGGACGGTTTTCTGAAGAACTTGCAGGTAGCACATGCTGGTGGCTTTTCAGGAGTCGGGCAAGCATCTCGATTGTGTCCAGGTTTTCCACAGTGAGAACATGTAGGCATGTCTGCGTTACATTTCGACGCCGTATGGCCGTAAAGTTGACAGTGTCCACATTTTAGACTGTCGATCCAATCCCTTACGGTGTGTATTTGCCAGTCCATAGCCAGTTTAGAGAAGCGAATGAGGGAGTGACGAACAGAAGGAGGAACTCTGAAGACATGAGTGCACGATCCGGTACGAGGTCCTACTTTGTGAGAGAACTGCAATTTATCTTTCAATTCATTAATTTGTAGACCGGTTTCTTCGTGTGTTTGCTGGTGGATTGCCAAGATAATGTTCTCGAGGGGCACAACTTGAGGTAGACCATGGATAGCTATCCGAGGAAGTTTATGTGAAGAAACTGCTGCTTTCAGACCAGCATCGGATAGGGTCGGTGCATTGGCAAGTTTTATGGCCTCTGCATCGGTACTTGGATGCACGACTACACCTCCGTTCCTTATTTCTCGTAACCCCGTGATTGTAATTCCCAAAGATGATGGGTTAGTTGAGGTTTTGAGAGTTTCAAGAGTACTGCTGGAAGGAAGTGACTTGTCATCTTTGGGGAAGATAAGTACGGCTGGTCTCGCAGGAAGTATAGGGGCATTATTTCTTGTGTTCGGTGGATATTTCGGGAGGACTTGGTTGGACGTAATCGAACTATACGTTCTGTTCCCATTTTCGGGTGTTTGATTAGAAGACATATATTTGTAGGTCTTCAATTCTCCTTCAAGGCTCCCTAACTTTACACCCATTTGACCGACATTACCCAATAGATCGGTGAATTTAGGGGCGAGTTTCGCTATTTGTTCCTTGGTGAATTTGTTAGATGTGTCCATTATGATGATATTTAATAGGTTTAAAATAGAGGTTGCCTTTGCCAGGAATTGTTGGGCAGAGTTTTCTTGTTCCATTATAATATTATGGATTATTATTAGATGTAGGTAGATGTTAGAATGGTAGAATATTCTGTTAACTTTTTGTCTATGGCTTCAAATGTCACTTGACTTCAAACTTCAAATTCAAATTCAAATTCAAATGGTTTCAAATTCAAATATCACTTGTCATGTTAATTTCAAGATTTTGTTTTTAAATTCAATCTTATAATATATCTGTTCTCACTGTAATTATTTATTAATAGGAAAACGATCCACTATTTTAATGTGATACACTTAGTTTAGTGTGAAAAACACAATCTAGATATCGATTTTTGAAACTTTTTGTAGGACAAAAATATTTGGTTACTTATGAGAAACTCCATAGATTATAACTGAATGAATGAATATCTAAAATGAAATTGCTGAAAACATCAATTTGATAGAACCTAATCAAAGAATTTTATTGGGTTATCAATTTCACCGATAGAAGGACTAGAAAAGTGAATTTTTATTAGTTTTTTTAAATAAATAGTTTTTTTTTAAATAAATGGTTATTTCATTATACTCATTGCCTTTTTTCGTATGGAATTGAATTGCAGTTAGGGGGCGCCGTGGAAATCTCGCCCAGGGCGCTGGTAGTGCTAAAACCGGCCCTACCCTCTGGCGAAACCTTCTTATTGATCTCAAAGTAGCTTACTCTACATTATGTATTGCAGCCAATATCGCCGGTCAATTATCCATTATATGGAACTTAAAAGGAATTTTGTAAAAATATTCAAAGCCTGCCCTTCAAAGAGCGCGCGGAAACGGCATTCGGTTAGGATACAATATACTTGATTTTGACAAGCCCGTGTCGACTGGTTCGACCCACTCGTCGTTCGATTGGAATGACTTGTGACGTTTGGCGTCTAAGCATCTACCTTCGTCGAGACTCGAGAATAACAAATTCGACCAATGTTTGTACTTTGACGGTGATTGCGAAACGGGAGATTCTACGTCAGGTGTGAATGCTCTTCTTGTCCTACCGGTATTTCAACGGAAGATGCTCCCGGGACCTAGTTTCATACAACCTTCGTCACCGGTGCATAGTCGGAAAACATATCAATTGAGCGCCCAGTTAACATTTTTGTGTCATATGAAGACGGGTCGTTTTAGTTAGTTCGACAGCTCAGCTGTGGCCGGATGATTTGCCGGCCTCTGTGTTTCTTCCGTCGTACGAAATGTAAACCTACCAAAAAATAATCACCGACATATGTAACACCTATACATGTCCTATATTACCAACAAACATTTTGAAATTTTTAATATCTGTTTATAGAATCTGTTTTAAGAATTACTGAATTAACACTCTTCTCAAGACCCATTTTCACTCCTTCCTCTCCTCAAAACGACCCTCCACATCTCCACATAGCACCCCCAAAAAATGGTATTCGTAATTTCATAGCCCCTAAAGGAAATTATTTTCCTCAGGGCCTCCAGCGTGGAGGTAATCTTGAAAAAAACGATAACGATGCGAAACCACCTCTCTCCCCCCTTCCCCATATGTTATAGGTATAAACCGTATGTTAAGAATAATTTGTACCAGTCTGAAGATGGCTTTAGAAACCGGTTACGGTCAAATAAATTAAAGTGAAGATAAGTTTCATATTTGTTTTATTATATTATTATATGTAATAGAGAACTCCAGTCCGATTTTATTATTTTTTTAATGAATAAAGACCTTCAAACTTAAATAACTGCATTTTTATTTTTAATTTTATAGTTAGTTTTAGTAGTTAAAATAATTGTCAAAGTTTTAATTTTTGACGACCCCACGAAAACCACCATATCTATTGTGGATTGTGTGACTCATCACCCACCGATAATTTTATTTACTTTCAAGTTGTCATTTTGAATCAGTGATGTTATGTCTAGGGAAATTTCCCTAGATCTAGGGGAGAAAAATATGTTTTAGGGAAAAGGGAAATCAGGACAAAATCTAGGGAAATTTCGAACTCTGGCAAAATTTTTTATTACATATGACAATATTACTGGTATTATTTATATATATATATATTTTTTTTTTGGAATTCCCATGAATCTTAATTATTGTTCATGTACTTATAAGCAATGTTATTTTTAACACTGACAACTCAAAATGACATTAGGGGTCGTCTATTAATCACGTGAGGCTCGAAGGGGTGGGGGGAGGGTTCGGAGTAAATCACGAAATATCACGAGGGGGGGGGTATAATGAGATATCACCAGGGGGGGTTAAAAAGTTGCTAAAAAAACATGTATGTATCCCTTATGTATCTAAAAAGATAAATGGGTACTCTTAAAAAAAAAAATTATGTTTTAAGTTCCGTTTTTTCGGTGATTGCGGTTGATTTTTATTTTGCAAAGTGTTTTTTTTTTTTTCGTTATTTGCTTTTGGCCGTGAAAATCTTAAAACTTATCTGTTTTTTTTTCTAATTCAGTGGTGAGTGTATTTTAAATTATTATTTCACGTAGCAAAAAGTGTTTTATTTGGAAAAGCACAGTATTATAAGTACTACCAAGTTCAAGAATCCAGAAGAATCAATGGCGGAATGACATGACTTTAGGATGACTTTTAGGTATGAGAAGTCGAGGCGTTTTTTATTCAAGATAAACTGCTTTTAATTTCACTTTATGTTTCTAAAAACTCTATTTATTTAGTTTTATATCACTTTTCTCACAAACTTTACACCTATTATTACAATGTATCGTTTATTACACTTTACACGTATTTAACCGTACACAACTGTATACACTTTTTGTACAAACTGTTTAAACAATTTTTGTTTTTGCTTTTTAATTACCCCTGTTTGTTTTTTTCTAGGTACTAAATAAAACTTATATTAACTATATTACCCACGCACAGGCTGCGCCTTAGTGGGTTCCCACATTATTGTTTATGATTTTCAAAATATGTAAATATAAATTGTAAAATATGGGAAAAATAAAGGAATAAAAAAAAATAAAATAAAAAACGTAGAAAAACATTGGTAAAATGTCCACATCTCATCGCTACTGTTATTATATTGTACCAAAGTGCAATATAAAAACAATAAATCATCTTTTTCATTGCAAATACAGATGACATCGTAAACCATCGAATTTTGTATTCAGGCGTGACTTTGTACATTGTACTATGTATACATTGGTATTTATAATACACTGATCTTGACGATTGTGTAATAACTTGTATAAAAAGCCCTTGATACTAAAAACAATTTGAAAATGCGATCAATATCATAAACAAATTTGTCAAATATGACACGACTTTAACCTCAAATAGGCAAAATTTATTGCAGATTGTCCGCAAATATAGCCCTTTTCCGTAATGATTTTAATTGTTGAGGGCCTAAATAATGTTTCAATAAACACAAAAACTATTATTTATCTATTAAAATCTCTATAAACACTATCAGCCTTACTAAAAAACCCAGTGAAAATTTTATTCAATTGACAAACGGCCGCGGATGTGAAAACATTACTAATTAAAAAATTGTTCATGGAAAAAATACACTTGGTTTACACGGCCTGAGAGGGTAGTTTATCTCTGTTTTAGTAATGTAATGAAGTGTGAACGAAATTTGGAATGTTTTCCAAAGTATTTTGAATGTTCTATATATTTCTTATTTTTGAAGGTGTCGTAAAAACAAATACCATTTATGAAAACTAGATAAAATTACCTTTTAGATTTGTGTAATTGAAATACACTTTAGTTTTTAAAAACTGCCATATATTAAGATTCAAACGCGAAAAAAAATGGATTTTTGTTTTACCAAAACATATTTGATGAAAGTGTACAGAAATTTATAAAAAAACAAAGTTTAAAAAATACAGACCTTTTATATAATGAATTTGGAACGAAACTGTCACCTCACTTTTTCCTCGCGCATACAATAAAAAAATAATAAAAAGTTTTTTTATTGCCAAAAAACTAACCTAAAAAAATAATACCGACTTTTATAACAGATTTCTTGCAACTCTAAAGACGTTAATTTCATTGATACGTTTAGGAACACATGTATTAGATATTAATATTTTAAAAAAACACCACTTTTATGAAATTCTCATAAAATAAAATCCTTTAAATGTAAATTAGAATTTTCATGTTTTACATAAAATACTTATTGACATTTCAATTTTCAAAGTATGATTATTGTTATTATAACTTAACTAAACCTTATTAAAAACCACAAAAACACGGTAAATATATCGATTATGCGAATGTAATAGTGAATTAGTCATATTAATAGATATTACAATAACATTTATGTAATATTACACTCACACCCGCAGAGTGAGTTTTTTTTTGGCGGTTTCAACGTGAATGACGAATGCGCAGGCGACGCGCGCCGCCACCTGTTGGTTCTGTAGGAAAACAAACAATTAAATTATGTACACTATGAAAAATTCCACTGTTGCCAGATTTAAAATACATAATAGCTGTTTACAGAACACACGGTTCGAATATCTCGTCATTTATAAATGACTTTAAACACATACTGTCAAAAATTAGTAATAAACTTTGCTTTATTGCAGGAGACTTCAATATTAACATAAATGAAAACGTAGAAAATAATTTAAAAAATAAATATATTAATTGTATGACTGAATTTAACTTCATATCGTGTATTAATAAAAATACGAGAGAAATAAAAAATCACACTCCATCTTGTTTAGACCATATATGGACTAATATAAATATTAAAGATATCGACAAAATGAAATCAATTGTTTGGAAAACGAATATAACTGACCACCATGCATGCGTACTTCTCTACGATAACAAAATTAAACCTAAAAAATTTAATCTAACAAAGACAAAATCCTACACAAATATGACTATTTTATCGAACAAACTAAGAAATGAACAATGGAACAACGTGTTAAATAGTTATGATACCGAAACTTGCTCAAAAAACTTTGAAAATATATTATCTCAACACATAAAAAATTCAACTACTGAAACAACAGTCCACATTAAACCAAAACTAAGAATTTTAAAGCCTTGGATAACACAAGGACTTATAATATCAATTAGAAACAAAGAAAAACTTTATAAAACAGCATTGAAAAATCCTCTAAATGAAAAAGCATGCACTTTTTACAAAAATTTTAAAAATAAATTAACAAACTGTATAAAAAAAAATAAAGAAGACTATTTCAAAAATAAAATACTTTCTACAGACAATAACAATAAACAAATATGGAAAACAGTCAACTTAGCCATGGATAACACTAAAAAAACACAAAAAATTAAATTCATTGTGAAAATAAAATCATAGATGCTAATATTCAACCTAAACAATGTGCAAACATCTTTAATTCTTTTTTTGCTAATGTGGGAAAAAATCTTGCGAAAAATATCAATAAATCTTTTAACATGAAAACACAAACGATTGAAAATGTACACAATCAAAATAATTTATCAAAATTTGAAAACACCTCAGAAAGTGAAATTTTAAAAATAATAGAAGGCATGAAAGGAGGTTCATCTCCCGGATTTGACCTTATTACAGTACATTTTCTAAAATCCATGAAAATTCATTTGGTAAAACCAATTACTCATTTGATAAACTTAAGTTTAACAGAAGGAATATTTCCGACAAACTATAAAAACACAATTATTTCACCTATTTATAAATCTGGAGATCCACAACAAGTAACTAACTATCGTCCAATTTGTCTTATCTCAAACATTGGAAAGATTTTTGAAAAAGTTGTGAAAAACCAATTGGTCACTTTCCTAGAAAGTAATAAAATTCTTCACAAAAACCAGTTTGGTTTTATAAAGTCACTCTGCACACAAGATGCTATTGCTAATGTAACCTCATACATCAACGAATCATTGGATAAAGGTGAAAAATGTGCCGGTATATTTATTGATCTCAGAAAAGCCTTTGATAGTATATCCCATGAGATTCTACTAAAAAAACTGAACAATGTAGGTATAAAAGACAATGCGATTAAATGGATTTCGAACTACCTAAAAAATCGACCGCAAGTCGTAAAAATAAATCAAATTAATAGCGATAAAGAAATATCAGACTTTGGAATCCCGCAAGGTACAGTAATCGGACCAATCCTTTTCACCATATATGTTAATGACATTTTTTTTCAACCACTACATGGCCAAATTACTTCATATGCCGATGATATGGTACTAATAATTAGCGATAAAACTTGGGAAAAAGTAACATTTAAAGCCACCGAAGACATAAATATTTTAAAGAATTTCTTCGACGTAAATTTACTATCACTAAATAGTGATAAAACATTTGTAATTCCATTTGCAATACACAAAAATGATACCCCTAAAAACATTGACATCATCATCCATGATAATTCCAAAACACATAGTAAAAACTATTGTATCCCAAACTGCACAATATTAAAAACAACAAACACAATCAAATATTTAGGAGTTATTATCGATAAAAATTTGAAATGGAAGGAACAAATTTGTCAAGTTGTAAAAAAAATTAGAAAATTGATTTATATATTTTTAAGAATCAGAAATTTTTTATCTGTAAAAAACTTATATCTAATATATTACGCTTTGGTTCAATCAACTTTACAATATGCTATCATTAGCTGGGGATCCGCATACAAAACTACTCTTTCCCCGATTGAAGTTGTGCAGAGGCTAATAATTAAAATTATATTAAAAAAACCTTCTGACTACCCAACGGATCAATTATTTAAGGAATTCCAAGTACCTTCATTCAAAGATCTGTACAATAAAAATGCATTGATTCAAATTATAAAAGAAAAAGAAAAGTATCAATTTATAACTGAAAACCGTACAAGACATAAATATATTTTTTCATGCCCAAAATTAAACACTTCCTTCGCACAAAATTTTTATACTTATCAAGGAAGACTTATTTTCAACCGACTACCGGATGAAATTAGAAAAATTAATGATAAAATCAAATTAATAAACACTGTTAAAAAATATTTTAAAGATAATCTCAAAAAAATAAAAGTTTCCAACTAATCTAATCTCAAAAATAACTTATAACTCAGTTTCCTAGTGATACTCCATTCTTCAAATAAGTTAAATTTTGTTTTGTTTTTGACAACTAATTACAATAATTCTAGATACATTATCCAAATAATAGAATTGTTTGATAGTTGATAAATACTTATAATTACAATTACATTAAACCGAACTTACAACTTATTGTTTTTTTTTTACATTCACATTGTAATTTAAGAACTTAAGATATAATAAAGCATTTAAAAAATGTACACTACTCTTCCAGACACAAGCTAATGCTTCCATGGAAGAGTGGTATTAATTAAGATATTTGAACATGAATGTACACAAATTATTACATAATGTACATTTAACATTATATTTTATATGCTAAAATAATAAAAAAATAAAAATAAAAAAATTAAGAAAAAATCTTATTAGTTATGTGTTTTAGTGTATGTTTGTTTTATTCAGGTTGCTGCAGCAACACAGGTTATCGGCCGTGCTGTGGTTTGAAAGGCTGTATGAAAATAAACCAAAAACACGAAATGTTGAATTGCGTAAGTGTACACTTCAAGTCATTTCAGTCGTGATTTCGAATGTCAATACAACATTCAACACGCTACCACCAGGTGACAGGTTAGCAGTGACGTCACCACTAACCATTTCAGTAATGCCAACTTGACGCTGTGTTTTTTAGAGAGTTTTAAAATGCACTTTTTAATAATTTTTTAAAAACTCTGCGTTTAATATTATGAAATAAAACTTATATATTCAGAATCAGCGTTTATTGGTCTATATGAACATATTTTTTTTAAACCCATAATATTTTTCACTGGAGTTCCTTATTGTTAATTTTTTGTTAAGTTTCCTACAATAAAGTTTTTGTTCCGAACTCATTCTACGTTTACAGTGCAGTTTGATGCATTTTTTTATGTTTCCTGTAAATTAAATTCCAAAAGATTTCAAGACAAAAAATTCCGAGCCATAAGAATCAATGGTATTATATAGAATGAAACAAGTAATTTTTTTAAAAACCACTTCATTTTTATTTATATTTGTCGACCGGTTTCGGTTGAACTCAACCTTCTTCAGGACAATAAACATGTAAACTAAATTACAGTACTAAGGTTAACACAAAAGAAAGAGAGAGCATATAAGAGAGGGAGAGAACATTAGATACTGGTTGGTGGAAAGGTAGGAGGCGGAGACACGGGTGGGTGGGGGTGGGGTGGTGCGTTTCCATGCTTGCCAAGGCTCGGCAAGCCTCCACAAGCTCCAAGCGTCCACAAATCTCGCTTGGCATTTGGAAGTCGTTTACATGCTTGTAAATGCGTCAGTGCGCTACCTACACCCGAGCATGGCGGACGCCGAACTTGTGTCGGCTATTGCGTTTAGTTTATCATACTTTTGTTTGAAATACAAGCAAAGTGTAACAAAAACAAGGAAAGCTTGACGACGACGAAGATGGTGGATGATACAGATTCTGTGCGTCCTCCCTCCTACAGCATGGATCCATTTCAATTTGGAAGGCGGGTATGGGTACCGCCGCTCTGGGAACATTTATTGGATAATCAACACCTCTTCCATAGGTCACCTTAAGTGGTTCGCTACGTTTGGTGACTTGGCAGAGGTGCCCGGGTTCATGGAGTGAGGTTTGTCCGGGTCTTGGTGGCGGATGAGTATGCCAATCAGCTGCATGGCATCGGGAGAGAATGGTTGAAGGAGTCCCTTTGACCCCCCAGATTCCTACCCACCCCTAATACTCCTTTCCTTCTCACAACATCCTCTTCTCTAAAGTTAAAAAGTTTAAGTTTCCTAAAAAGACCCTCCACACAGCATACCTAAAGATGACATAATCCATGAGGGGAATTATTTTCTTCAGGGCCTCCTGTGTGGAGCTAATGTACAAAAGTAAACCTCAAAAATGTGTGGAGTTAATGCAAAAAGAAAAAAAGGGCGTTTCTGAGAGTATGACATATAAATCGACAGTGTGGCGATATATATTCCAGAAACGATAAACTTTCTTCGTTCGACCAGCTCATTTTTAAAAAAGAACTAAACGCCCACAAACGATAGCAAAAACGGCGTGCATTCGCCGCCAGTTCGAAAATTTCACTGAGCGGTTGCCGAAGCTTGCCGCTGGATCCGACCCCGACTGGATCGGCGGCAAGCTCTTGCAAGCCTACGCAAGCCAAGCCAAACGACCTGTTTACACGTTGGCGCTTATGGACGCTTGCCGAGACTAGGCAAGCATGGAAACGCACCATATAATGTTAACACAAAAGAAAGAGAGAGCACATAAGAGTGGGAGGGAACATCAGATACTGGTTGGTGAAAGGATAGGAGGCGGAGTCACGGGTGGGTGGGGGTGGGGTTACGTAGGGAGAAAGGGAATCAATTACTGACCATACACTTAACATAAACACAGGAGTAAAAATAATACATATAAATAAAATAGGAATACGCCTTAATAACTTAGAAGCATTAGAAATATCCAAATCAAAGAAACTTAATTGCCAAATTTTCAACAAACAGTTAGAATTAACCAACAGTTAGATTTTAAAGTTATTCCCTTTCTCCCTATGTAACCCCACCCCCACCCACCCGTGTCTCCGCCTCCTACCCTTCCACCAACCAGTATCTGATGTTCTCTCCCTCTTTTATATGCTCTCTCTTTCTTTTGTGTTAACCTTAGAATCTTAACTCTGTACTGTAATTTAGTTTATATGTTTATTGTCCTGAAGAAGGTTGAGTTCAACCGAAACCGGTCGACAAATATAAATAAAAATAAAGTGGTTTTTAAACAAAGTACTTGTTTCATTCTATATAATGTCAAGACACAAAGTGTTTGCTTTCTACGATAATCAATGGTATTTATTGGTTTGTCCTTCAGCCTCGTAAAATTTTGGGTAGGGAGAATTTAAAAAAGTGGGCAAAGGGCCCAAACACTTGGGAACCTCTGCTTTAAAATCTAGAAACACTTTATGATTGTGCTCCATGTATTTGTAAAATTGGTCTCAGAAGTTTGTCGACCTCTTTGCTTTTAGGCAGGTCGATCTGTCTACCTGTGAAAACCTTCATTTTTTCGGAGCAATGACATTATTATGTAATTAATTCGTAGGTGCTCGTAGACAGATGTCAGACAGACTCGACATTCTAAATTGTGTACAGCTTGACTCGTTTTTTTTTAGCATGAGCTCCGCACAGGAGGCCCTGAGGAAAATAATTTCCCTCAGGGCCTATGTTATCTTTGGGGATGCTGTGTGGAGGATTTTTTCAAGTAAAGGAAGGAGAGGAGAGTTTTGAGAAGGAAAAGGGTTTAAGGGGTGGGTAGGAATCTGGGGTTAAATGTGTCCTGGTCATCCGCTTTATCGGTCACCTAGACAAACCTCACCAAAACTCTAAATCACCAAACGTAGCGAACCACGTCGGGTGACCTATGGCAGAAGTGTTGATTATCCAATAAAGGTTCCCGGGGCGGCGGTACCCATTACCGCCTCCCAAATTGAATTGAACTTAGGTTAACTTAAAAGATGGAGACCACTTTTTGTAAATCTATAAAAAAAAACCTGTAAAATGTTCCAATCATTTGAATATTCGAACGAGAAAATAGTAAAACAAATTGATGATTAACTGAATCAAAATATTTACTTGCACTGATCGTTTGTAAAGGATATGAAGCATTTTTATGTTTCGTCACAATTATCGTTCTTTCAGACTCAAAATATTTAATAAGTGTGTGTTAATAAGTAATACACATTTGCTTAAATTAAATCTGTACCTTGGTATGCCAAGGCAACAGGGGAAACTAAGTAATCACTCAATATGTCCAAATGCGAACACAACTGAATGATGTCCCTGATAAAAAATAAGCTCCAATACATGTGGTTGCGATTGCAATGCCACCGACTGCAAAGTTACCAATAAGATTTCATTTTGGCATCTGTTTCATGTGAAGAGTACATATGTATGCAATAAACAAATAAAAAGAGTTTGCAATTCGCACACGGTACAAGTGAAACCTTCAGAAAACTAAAGTAGACAAGAGTGGGGAAGCCACCAAGCACCACACAAAGAGAAGACCGACATGCTACGAAGCACCGCAGTATTCTTCTTTAAAGGTTGTGCCGAGTTTTTAAAAAATCCACTTAGTTTCTTATTTAATCTTTCCCTGGAAACCGGTGTATTTCCTGAATCCTGGAAAATTTCGAAGATTTGTCCGATTTATAAAAGCGGTACAAAGACCTCTGTAGAAAATTTTAGGCCAGTAGCAATACTATCTGCACCGGCCAAACTGTTCGAATCGATTATTCATAAATACACACTGCCACAAGTGGAGCCGTACTTAATTTCAGAACAGCACGGACTTAGAAAAGGTCGATCTACAGAAACCAACTTATTAGTGTTTACTGATTACGTATCAAAATCTTTAGATAAAGGCCATCAGGTAGACTGTTCATATAACGACTTTTCAAAAGCCTTCGATACTTTAACTCCATGAGACTACTCACCTTTTTTGCTAGCTATCTTGCAGATAGGAAACAGTTTGTTTCTCATGGACTATTCCAGTCTATTCTATTTTTGTACGATCAGGAGTACCCCAAGGTTCTAATTTAGGCCCACTCCTTTTTTCCATATTTATTAATGATATTTCAGAAGTAATTCTGCACTCCAGGTTTCTTCTTTTTGCTGATGACCTGAAACTATTCTTAGAAATACTAACTCTAGAAGACTGCAAACGACTCCAGTCAAATATTGATTGAATTATTGACTGGAGTAAAAGAAATCGGATTGAGTTCAATATATCTAAATATTTAATTTTGTCATTCACTAGGGCGTGTCATACCTGGTATTACCGGTATACGATGGACGCCCGAAGTCTAAAACGTGTCTCCACCATGAAGGACCTTGGAATCATGTTTGATAGCAGGCTGACATTTCATACTCATATTCAGATGGTTTGTAGCACTTCATTGAGAATGCTGGGCTTTATTCTGCGTACTGCAAGGAATTTCAGAGATACCCGGGTTCTCATAATCCTATTCAATTCCCTAGTAAGGAGTAGACTTGAAAGTGGGTCAGTAATTTGGAGTCCGCACCAAGTAAAATATTCCCTCATGTTGGAGAGAGTTCAGAAAAAATTTCTGAGATTTCTGTACATGAGGGAGTACGGCTATTACCCGTGGCTCTATCCTACTGACTTTCTTTTGGGTATGCTCGGAATGAACCATCTACGAGTCAGAAGGGATGTACACATTGCTACGCATTTCTTCAAATTGATTCGCGGATGGTTTGAAAACTCAGCTATCTTGGAGAGCATTCATTTCTATGTTCCCGATGGTTATCTTCGCCACCGACAGCATAGACCGTTCTATCTTCCGACCTGCAGGACTAACTTGCCAATGGTCATGCCGGTCGGGAGAGCAATCTTGCTGTTGAATAGAATTAATTCGGATATCGACATATTTAGCGTTAGTGAAACTGCTTTTAAAAGGCAAGCTCTATTAATGCTTGTATAGTTTTTAGCTTACCTATATTTATGTTTAATGTAATACTGTTACAATTGTATTTTAAAAATACATTAAAATTTCTAATTTTGTAATGTTTTTGAAAGAATAAATAATTTGAATCAAATAATTTGAATAAAGAGGAGACCGATTATACTACATCATTCTCTCGTAAGCTAAATCGTGCAGATGTATGTTTGCCTTTTTTAGTATCGATATTTTTCATTTCACCAAGTTTCAAAGCACGACGGTGCTAAAGAAGTTTTCACTTCAATAAACGAAGAAAATATTATAAAACGCTGAAATTAATAAAATTAAAAATGAACGGTAACAAAACAAAACAAAATATTTGAAAAAAACCCACATCACAGGGTTTTAAGTTTGACAAGTAAATGAAATCAAATATGATAAATAGATATAATATTGGATCCAAGACTAATTTTTACAGCTAATTCTGAATATGTGCTAAAGAATGTATAAAAAAAGTCAATTTTCTTAGTAGATTATGAAATGCTAAATAATATTATAAACACTACAGAACTCGTTTTGTAATTGCTCCACATTTAAATTACTGCTCTCCTATAAGCTAGAAGTTATACAGAACAGAACTATGAGATGTAATGGGCTCTCCACACGACACTGCATGTAGTGAATGCGGCAGTGACTGCAGAGAGCGTTGAGTTGAGCAAACTGTCTCTGAGCCCTGTCTCGTTTGTTAAAGGGCCGCTAGAACGAGACAGCGCTAGTTCGCTCAACTCCACCCTCTTTGCAGTCAATGCCGCAGTCACTACATGCAGTGTCGTGTGTAGGCCGCTTATACCTACTGTGGAAAGGCATGTTTGCAAGGGTTAATCAAACGACAGAGGAACTAAATTGGATTCCAATAAAAAAGAGATTGCTATTTATTTTGTTAATTTTTGCGTGTAAAGTTATAAAAAACCAAACGCCAATACACTTTAAAGATGAAATAGTTTTTAATAGAGATGTTCATAATTATGAAACCAGTAACATAAATAGAGTTATATTGCCACATTTGAGAAAATCAGAGTCACAGAACTGTCTAATGCCTAATGTATGGGATATTAAAGATGTATGAAGAAATGCCTGAAAGTTTGAAGAATTAATGTACTTTAATTTTTAAAGCTTTGCAATACACAATAAATAAATAAAATTACTGGAAGACTCGCATTAAAAATGAGAATATTTCAAACATAATTGTTGGAACTGGACCAGCAGCAGCAGTTAGGTATGTATCATTTATCTACCTACCAATTAACAATTTACATAGAATAATTAAACATCCAGAAGGTAGGTACTAATATTTGAGTGAGGTTTTTCGATGTTATTTTTAATACCAGATAACAGGTGCTGCATTTGAACTCTGTTTCGCCAATTTAACACGGTTAAATTTTAAAACAGAAATAATAATGGGAAGGCGGTAGGAAAAAATAATGGTGGTATTAATTTGTAAGTTTTAAAACTTTTAAACCAATCATCACCCGTAAAGACGTAACTTACATACAAACCTTGATATGTAGGTGTAGGTACCCATAGGTAGTTAGATAGTTATGTTACAAACAAGAATATGTTGCAACACCTATATACTTCTAGTTTTGAGCTTTCAGAAAACAGTCCAGGTACTTTCGTTGGTGAGTATATAACTACCTGTGTCTTCACAGTAAAATTGGCATTTTTTTTTGTTGGTGTCATACAAATTATTTCAATCGAATACAAATAAAAAGCATAGGTATCATTTAATTTGAACCTTTACGAAAAAAAAATTGACTGTCTACTTTACAAGTTTCAAGGAGCGTTTCTATTTAAATTTATTGACAAATATTATCCAGTACAAGATTTATTTAATTAAATGAAGACAATATGAGCGAAACTCAATCGAAAATCTGGTTACAGAAAAATCAGAAAAAGATATTGACACCTCTGGAACTCTAATTAAATATTACAATTTGAGGTTTTACTCGTTAAAAGTTAAAATAAAAATAAATTATTCATCCTAGACTTGCAGAAATAGTCAATACATAAGATTTATCCAGACACTATCTAGAGAGCATTTAGTTCGGGTTTGAATCTTGCAATCATACATAAAGATAGTAGCCAATAATATATGCGTTAAGAAAATGAATATAATGTGGGTGTTTCTTAGTCGAAGTATGATACAGTTAAAAATGACCGAATTTTACATCGACACCGTGGCGCAGTGGTTAGCGCGTTTGCCCGGAAAGCAAGAGGTCCTGGGTTCGGGTCCCAGAGGTGTCAATATCTTTTTCTGATTTTTCTGTTTCCAGATTTTGGATTGAGTTTCGCTCATATTGTGTTCATTTAATTAAATATTACAATTTGAGGTTTTACTCATAAAGCAAAAATAAAAATAAAACAAGATTTATTATTTACCATTTTAGCCAGGTACTTCCTCACCTTGCTTTCACCACCTCCCCCACTACCTTCAGCCTCACAACATACCCCAATTGGATATGCCATAGTCTCACTGGCTCCAGAAGGGAGCAGTTGAAACTATTTATTGTGGGTTATTCACATAGAAAAAAAATCACCTATATACCTAAAGTTATTGGAGGCACGCAAATAGAGAAAAAAACGTGCACCTTACCTATATTCGTTTATGGGTGCATGGTTTGCTGCGTTAATATCTATGGTTATCTGAATATTGTGCCATCTCTACAACTTATGGTTAGGGCATTACGGGTAACAGTAGGTAAGTGTGTTCCTATTTACGACGCACGCGCACAATCCAACCAGAGAAACATCAATTTATTGTTCCTAACTGTTTCAATCTAATGCATTCTTCATACTGACTCTGCTTCTAGTTCTCTGCATCACCTTTTCAAGATCTTCTCAAACTTTGTTTTGATCGAATTTTTATTTTATTTTCTCAAAATAAAATACATACCAGTTCAATACAGAAACAGGTCTGAAAAAAACTACTTTGAGTAGATTGTCACCAAAATTGAATTTTTTTCTCATCAGATCTGTATTGCAATTAGTTGGAGTTTTACTTTTAGATAATAACGTGTTTATGCAATTAGGTACCTACTTAAATAATATAATTTTTCATAGCATATCTTTTCACTACGGAAATGTTAAAAAAAATTAAGTTCGAAAATGGAAGTCAGTTGTTGTCTTCTTGAATTGACATTCTAACCAATACTAACAATTTGGGAGGCGGGTATGGGTACCTCCGCCCCGGGAACCATTTATTGGATAACCAACACCTCTGCCATAGGTCACCCCAAGTGGATCGCTACGTTTGGTGACTAAGCACGGGTGCACGGGTTCATGGGATGAGGTTTGTTCAGGTCTTGGCGGTGGATGCATCTGCCCTCCATCAGGTCCACGGGCCTGATTGGGAGAAACTGTTGAATGAGTCCTTTTGACCTCTTCAGCCGGACTCTCTCGATCTATCGCCTTGCACCCCAGTTGGAGGGATGGATTCATACGTCCATTACTCCTGGACACACTGACCCCTCGATTCCTACCTACCCCTCATATCATTTTCCTTCCCAGAATTTCTCCCCATCCTTTCCTTGAAAAAACCTCCATACAGCATCCCCAAAGGTGACATAGGCCCAGAACCTCCTCCAGAGTTAATGTAAAAAAAATAACCATACGAACAAGAACACACTATTTTTTTGTTTGTCAGTGGAACTAGATATTTCAATTCTTTTTTTATCCAACTATATCTAACTGTACCGCCCTGGGTATCTAGCTTGGTCGATCGATGATGTCGGTAACTTGTCATCATTCCCAAGCATGACTGCATATCGCCAACGAACAAATAACAGTTCACAAGGATGAAAATTATTCATTTACATTTTCAATAAATCTTTTATCGATCGCCCGTGCTACATATCCAGATGTAAGACCACCAATAACAAAGCAAACGTTGCTTTTAATTGCCTTAGCCGTGTTTGGTGACCAGATCTGAATGGTCAGATACTTTCCGACCTTCTTCTTTCCCATCTCCTTCCCCTCCCCACTACCTTCAACCTCACAACATACCCCAATCGGGGATGCCATAGTCTCACTTGTTCCAGACTGTTAGGAGCAGTTGGGACTCTTGTGTGGTAATGACATTTAAAAAAACTGAAATTATGTTTTTTAATTTTTTTTAAAACGTTAACACTTGAAAATCACTTATTTGAATTTTTTCTGTCGTGAAATGGTGTATTGATAGGTACCCATTCACACAAGTTATTTTTTAGAACTCATTTGGGAAATGACATGCCTATTTCTTAGACAATGAGGTTAATTCGATAAAGAAATATTTTCTCATGATTTGGACCATAAAATACTAGCTAAAGATAATAATTATTTGATAATAAGAGGGTACTGCAATTTTTTTAATAAAAAATTGTCTAATTGATATTGCTTTACAAAACTAGGTGATAATGCAAGGTGTTTAACACATTTTCTATGAACCTTGGTATTAATGAGGAAAAAAGTAAACGACCAAAACACTCGTAATGTCAAATTAAGAATAAAATATTTCCGGAGTACCTGCCTATACAAGAAAAAAGTACCTATTGTATCTGATCCAGTAAAAATGTCAAATCGACAGTAAAGGGGTGAGTTGATACGTAAATGTGCACATTCAAGGATATAACAAAAAGAATTCCAAATATTTTCGTAGAGAGCAAAAACCTTTTTGGTGAGAAATTAAAAAATATACCTAGTGCAAGTTACACATCCCATTGGGTACGTTAATACTATAATTAATATTTTTAAGACAAAAAGTGGTAGAATATTGAAACAAATATATGTACTTAAGGCGATATATGGGTGTCCAATAAAGGTAAAGAGTTCAACATTTATTGTAGGTAACTACATTGGCATAATATAGTAATATTAATGTTTTTATTATAATTTCCCTATTTCCACCATAAAAACAGAATGTAGATCATTCTAACCAGAAGTTAGTTTATTGTACTCCATACAAGCATCTACTTATTAAATAAGTTGACTGTGATAAAGATTGTGATGCAGGTAAACTGGCTGGCTTGGCAAACCTGAAGCAACTTTTTCTTGTAAATCACAACCAGTTGATGTTGGCGTGTTAGCACAACGGTCGCTTCGCGGGAAATCTGTTTGCGCGGGAATTTTCGAATACAGAAACATTGTCGCGGAATAATATTGACATAAATAATTTATCATTTAAGAACTTTTTCAAATAATTTAATATTTAACGGTACCTAACCTTTAAATTATCATGTAGGTGAAAACCGTTTTAAAATTATTATTGGGTGCCGATTTTACGTGAGTGATGTTTGTGAAAAACAAATGAATAATTATGATGAAAATAGCAAACAATAAACAATTTATTAGCCTGTGGTGTATTTAATACTCTAGTTTAAAGCGGAGATTGTGAAGTGTGTTAAGAGCTTAATAATTGCAGATAATTAATGTAAACAGTAAAACTCATGGGAATTAAGGTTCGTCATTTTCAGGGTTCTCACGCCGTCGTTGTTGAAAAAAGCAAATATTTTTCATTGAGTTTTATAAAAACTGACAGAGATAGGATCTACCGCAAGTGATACCGTAACAGAAGTGAAGCGTGCAGCGGGCCTTACATTCGAACCCCTGACTAGGAAAAGAACAAATTTATTTCTAGGAGAAAAATAAGTTTTTCTATCACTTTATCAACATGGCTATTGCGAAAATCTTTATTATCATTTCACTTTTACTGGTAAGTACTTTTTAATTTTGTTGATTAAAATAAAGTAAATAATTTGCCGTATCAAAAAATATATAAATATGCCGTATTAACAATTGTTTAAGGGAGTACTTTTGTTGAAGATATGAAGAATTCGTTTCTTGTTCTTCTGATATTTCAATATGAGATGCTCCGATGAACGTCGTTGATCTATTCGGCATCGGCGCACAGTCGGGAAACACTTTTCACATTTGTCACATGGGAACTTTCTTGATTTGCCCTCCTCTATGTTTCCTTCCTCCTACAATATGTCCTCCCTCCTACATCATCAAAAAATCCCTTCACACAGATCCTCCCAAAAATAACATAGGCCCTGCAGGAAGTTATTTTCCTCAGATATTTAAAAATTTTAAAAAAATAACAACCTGAGGAAAGCTTGAAAATTTTCCAGATATTGTGAATAAATAATTGCTATTTTGATTAATTTAAATTAACGTTACATCAATCAAGCAAGTGCTCGTGTAATAAATTGACTCTATTTAGCGGAATCCTAATGTTCCTAACTAAAAACTGTCTAATCGGTCTAATCGGAAATAATTCAAACCAAATAACCCGTGATAACATTATTACGTCACCGTCGTCACCAAACCAAAGAATGAAAAAAAGTGAAAATAAGAAAAACCAGAGCACAATCCCTTGCTCAGATACCTTGGGAGTCATGAGAGACGTAAGACACCTAAAGACGGAACTGATTAACAAAAGGGACTGGGCTAATAACTACCATAAAAATCCATCCTTATTTGATCCCCCCACAGTTGATCCCTGGACAATTGATCCCCAGATAGTTGACCCCTGGACAGTTAGCCCCTCTGCCAGAGATCCCCGGACACTAAATCCCCCGACGGTTTATTTCTGTTGTAACTACCCTGTTAAAATATATGCAAGCGACTTTAGTGGAAATACGCTATACAAATATTTTTGTACTTACCTACTTTTGTTATTCGCTGGGATACCTTCTCTGCAAACTCTTTCGGGAGACGGAATTATTGTTAGCAAAATATTTGTGCAGCGTATTTCCACTCACGACACCTGCAGATATTAGTACCTACCTACACAAGGTGTTAAGGGACGTACTTGCCTTAGTTTCCAGTGATTCCTGACATTATTTGGAGTAAAAAATGTGAATGAAATTTTTTTTCAAAATCCTAAAAATGTAGAGGTTGGGCGGTTACTCGACTGTGGGGCTAGTGACGACGTGTTGAAGAACAAAAAGTTTGTTTTTAAAAAATTTAAATAAAAAAAAAACGTCACCGGGTACCAAATTTAATCTATATTTTTTACTTCAAATATTATCAGGAATGTTAAGGTAAGTCAAGTACGTACCCTGTATAAATATCGACTTTTGTTTTACGGCCGTAAGATAATAATAATAATAATAATATTTGGATGATTTATATAGCGCCGTTTTTGTGAAAAATCACCTCAAGGGCGCTGTACAAACTTATAATACATTTCTAAAATCTAAAAAACTATAAGCTAGGCAAACAATTATCAACAACTTATGGCTAAAAATTGCATACATCGGTTCATTGATCACCGATACGAAAATATGTGTACAATATTTTGACCAATGAACGTGATGCTGCCTAAAATTAAATGAAAACAGGACCATACTTACCTGGGAGGTCGCTTGAAATTAACACTGTATATTGTCCATTTAAAGAAATTTAGATAGAGTTCGCACGCAGAGAACATTATTGTAAACACATGTTATTTAATCCTGAAAAATATTTTAATATTAATATGTAATGTATTCTTTGACGAGTGTATTTTGGAAAGTAAAAGCAACATATAAAGGTGGGAGGTGCAGTAGTACCTATAAGGATTTGATCTTACTAAATGTGATTCGTCAAGAGACAGATTGATGTGTAAGGAATCGAGTTATTTTAATTCAGTAGGATCCGAGGGATCAACTGACAGTGTAAACTGTCCAAAGAAATAACTCCGGGAATGCAATGTCGGGGGTTCGAAAGTCGGGTCACAGAAAAAATACATGTTACTTTTTTTATATTAGGCCCACACAGGAGGCCCTGAGGAAAACAATTTCCCTCAGGACCTATGTCATCTTAGGGGATGCTGTATGGAGGGTCTTTTTAAGGAACGAAACTATAGGAAATTCTGGGGAGGAAAAATGTACGAGGGGTGGGTAGGAATCTGGTGGTCGGTTTGTCCAGTGACAATCCATCCCTCCAACTGCGGTGCAAGGCGATGGGTCGAGAATCCGGCTGGAAAAGTCAAAAGGCCTCCCTGAATCAGTCTCTCTTGATCCGGCCCGCCATGCAGCAGGGGGGCAGGCGCATCCGCCGCTAAGACTGGACAAACCTCATCCCATGAACCCGGGCACTCCTACTAAGTCACCAAACGTAGCGAACCACTTGGGGTGACTTATGGCAGAGGTGTTGGTTATCCAATAAAGGTTCCCAGGGCGGCGGTACCCACACCCGCCCCCAAATGCATATTGCCGTGACAGGGTATCGAACTCCGGGACCTTCTGCAAATCGGGCGACTGCTTATATTTTTTCTAGCCACGGAATAAAGAAGAATAACTTTGTGATCCAAATATTTGGCCAGTCGGGCCTTAAATTTTAAACAAAATTGTATTTTACCATAATTTCGAAAATCAATTTCTCACCTGAAATATATGATGTCAGGCGAGTGTGAGTAAACGGCCTAAATGTAGCATGTGTTTCCATTCAATTAGTTTTCTTTTTATTTTATATTTCTAACAATAATGAAGAACGTAAATAAAAGTATCTCACATTAATCCTTTCTACCTCTTACTATCTATCGTACAAAGAGGTTACCATTTCTATTTTTATAATGAGGAATAGAATCACAAAATAACAAGTTTTTCGGTAAATTAACCACTTATTGTAACAGTTCCAAACGGTTCGAGCCGTTGAAATAAATACCGTTCCTAGCTAATTTAATGCTTTAAATCGTATTCATAAAAAGCTATTGTGTAAATTCATAAACTTTTATTAGAATTCAGATGTTAAATGTCGCATTCGTAATATTATGGCTCCGGTAACAGTTAACAAATTGGCTTTTTATTCGTTATTGTTTATAATGTTACAGCGCTAACGTCATTAGTGATTACTTCAATTACTCGATAAAATCGTAAAATTATAAAGATTAACTGATTTACGACTAACGGTTTTTTTGACGGCTTCCGTGTCAATGGGTAAGGCTCTCAATCAGCAATAGCCGAATTTATGACATGTCGGACATTTTTTGTTGAGAGAGCTTGAAATTTTAATTTTTTTATTCTGTTGGAGGCCATCATAAAAATTTTCAACCTGTTTTCTGCATGCAACCCGGGCAGCGGAACTTCACTGGTACCAATCAAATAGGTTTTGAGGACATTAGTTGTGGCATTTTCCTCCTTTACGTCTCTATTATCGACCTTCCTAGCCTAGGGCCATCATTGGCTAGGTGTCGGAAGCTTGTGACTATTAATATACAGAAATATAACCGCGCTCGGGTGGGAATAAAAACTTTCCTACCACAATCCTACCCACGATTGATATGGTATTTATCGATGATATCTATAACTTTCATCGCTCCCGAGCTGAATCGCTAACGTGCAAACATCAGTTCTCGTCAAATATATTTGTTTGTTGGCGATCTGAATAGAGAACTCCAGTCCAATTTTTTAAATTTTTTTAATGAATAATGACCGCCTAACTTAAATAACTAACTGTATTTTTATTTTTATTTTTAGAATTAGTTTTAATAGTTAAAATAATTATCAAAGTTTTAATTTTTCAAGATCCCCCTAAGACCACCGTATGTACGGTGAATCGTGTGACGTCATCACTCGTGAAAAATTACTATAGGATTTGGCAATCAGCTGATCAAGTGCCGCCATTTCGAATAGCGTTATTCGAAGCATTCTCCCTAGAAGTAGCATTACTATTTTTTTGTGCAGTAGTTTTTCAATACTTTAAATAATAGAGATACACTAATAGAGGTACCTCTATTTTTGGTACTGAATTATTTAGGCTTAATTGTTTCAATAAACACAACGACTCTCTATAAACAGTATGAAATAACGAATAACATGAAATGTTGTTAATACTGATGGCTTATGTCATACCTACATAATCAAAGATTTCAATACAATGACTGGTGACGCGTGACGTGACAGCACTAACCATTCAGTAATACCAACTTTACAGTGTGTTTTGACGAGAGGTTTAAAAATACACTTCTTAATATTTTTTTAAGAACTCTACGTTTAATATTATGAAACAAAACTTATATATTCAGAATCAGCGTTTATTGGTCTATATTCTATATGAACATATTTTTTTAAAGCCATAATATTTTTCACTGGAGTTCCTTATTCATGCAAGGGAACGATGACAAGTTACCGACATTGACGATTAAACCATTACCGATTGACCATGGAAGATATTAAAGCTATCTAGCACGGTCGATCAATAAAAGACTTATCGATAATGTCGATAACTTGTCAGCGCTCCCGAGCACGATTACACATCGTAACGAGAGTTCACGCCGAATAAATTAAGAACACTTGATCGTTGTGAACTGATGTTTATTCGTTGGCGATCTGCAGTCATTTTCGGGAACGATAACAAGTTAACGGCATTATCGATAAAATCGTTATCGGTAGACCGTGCTAAGTACCCTGGAGACTTCTTCTTGAAAAATCGGTCTATTTAACAAATTTACTACGCTGTTTTATTACTCCCATTCTAAACAGGGCCTCAAATAATCACCGATAAACATTATTTTATTATCCATGTAAACTATGTAACTTGTACAATATTTTCCGATGCCGATTTTCAACATTCAATAAAATAAGACATCAACGCGTGGGTTTTTAAACGACTTCGTAAAGGAGGAGGTTCTCAATTCGACTGTATTTTTTTTAATGTTTGTTACCTCAGAACTGTCGACTGGGTGAACCGATATTGATGATTCTTTTTTTTATTTGAAAGCTGCTGCTTCCCGTGTGGTGGTTCCATTTCAATTTTGTCCAGTTCTGACAATGGCATCCATGAGAAAATCATATAAGTCTTAAATTTGTATCAAATATGTGCGCGACAAATGACGAATAACTCAATATCACGCCAACCGATTTCGATGTTTCTTTTTTTTTTTGGAAAGGATGTACTTCAAGGATAGTTTGATGAGAGTTTGGTTAAGTTCTGATTATGGGATCCATGACAAAGTAACGGAACTCTCCAATTCTTAAGAGCAAATTAACGATACTCGTCCGAATCTTAATCGAATTAGTTAGTGTACTTCAGATTAACTAAAAATCAAAAAATAAACAAAAATTTTAACAAAACAAAAAAACGACTTTAAAAAATGCACTAAAAAGTAAAAAAATAATTTCGTATTCTTCTACAACTTAATAATCAACTTACTTTTTCTACTCATCAATATGTAGGTACGATTGTTATTTTTGGAGTCAGTGTCAGCCGAGATACCCGGCCCGGCGTGTTCACTTGACTGCTCCCCTCCCGCCGCTCTCACCTCTCACCTCGTCAAGTCGCGTGTGACACAAGCACATATCACCTATAACTATGTATGTAGTTACAAACTTACCTTGGCTGACACCGACTCCAAAAATAACAATCGTACCTACATATTGATGAGTAGAAAAAGTAAGTTAATTATTAAGTTGTAGAAGAATAAGATATTATTTTTTTACTTTTTAGTGCATTTTTGAAGTCGTTTTTTTGTTGTGTTAAAATATTTGTTTTACAAGAAATTAATCGACAGATTTCACATGAAATTATTATTTTTTTAAATAGGTACCACTATTCTTAGATACCTTCACTTGTAGGTACAATAGCTGTATTCTGAACTTCAAAATTAATTGACACTCATAATAGTGTCATTTTACACATAGGTACCCGTGTTGATAATGCATTTCATAATGGTGTTAAAGTGTAAGAGAGACACAGTGATTTCTATAAGACTTACATGAGTTGTGCAGAAAACCGAACCAATTTTATCCCGAGGAGTTAAAAAAATATTATTTTAAGAATCTAGTGAAAGGGGAAATTTTGTTTTAGCTCTCGGAAAGTACAGTGCGATTTTTAGAGAGGAAGAGCCGCAATTTATTTTTCTTTTAGCGCTGTGTTTATATTCTCAATGGAAGTGGAACGGAGCGGTGAGCGTGAATCGTGAATAAGTACTGTCTTATTACAAATAAAAATGTCATAAAAAATGCTAATGTCTGCAATAACCTGTCAACGGGATTTCAGTTTTGTTAAAAATTTATATGAATTATGTCTGATACATCAGACTGATATAGTCATTAAATCTAAAGGGCACTTTTCTGCACTTTTTTTTTTTAAAAGAAAGACAAACATTCCCGGGTTACGAATAACCCAACAATGTTTGAAAATCTCCTACTACCACCACAGAAAGCCGAAAATGTTGCTTGTGTTGTGATAGAGGATTTAGCCAGCCGAGGAATCGAACACGCGACGCTCGGGTGGGACCCAAGCGCTATGCCCACTCAACCACTGACCAGTCACTTCACGCATCATAATTTATGGTTCCGCGACTTTTCATCCCGCGACAAAATATCCCTGACAAAATATCTACAAAAACCTAACCTAACAAAAAATGGGACAAAAATAATACAGACATCCTGTGAAGACAATAAATTATTGAAGAAGGCGTTGACAATAATAATCTAAACAAAAATATGAATGAGAACAAGACACAGAAAAAGACAATGGTTGCAACTGGGACTCGAACCCAGACCTCTCGTCTAACCGGGAATCGCTATTGCCACCTTCTGTCAAACCGTCCAATTTAAAAAATTTAGAATTAACAATCTTCAACTAATTCTTTTTCCATACTACGGGCAACTACCCTTTTTATTGAAAACAATCAATCTAAGAATTGGTTTGTAACCTGGATAGCGTCTCGGATAAATACATCCGAATTTATTCATATGGAACTATTGACTTTTTATAAATGTCTAAATGAATATTAAATTTTTTATAAGAAAAACTCTCTTTTTATAACTTTTGAAGGTTATTCCCGTCAATGTAACAAACCATTAAAGAAGAAGATAACAATAATAATCTAAACGAAAATATGAATGAGAACAAGACACAGAAAACTAGAAAAAGACAATGATCGTAACTGGGACTCGAAACCAGACCTCCCGTCTAACCGGGACGTGCGCGATAACCAATATCGCTATTTCCACTTTAAAAGAGAGTTTTTCTTATAAAAAATTTAATATTCATTTAGAATTTAGACTTTTATATAAAGTCAATGAATAAATTCGGATATCCGAGACGCTATCCAGGTTACAAACCAATTCTTAGAATGATTGTTTCCGATAAAAAGGGTGTTGCCCGTAATAAGGAAAAAGAATTAGTTGAAGATAAAATTGTTAATTCTAAAAAAAAAATTAATATGAGATTGACAAATATGTCGGTTTGACAGAAGGTGGCCATAGCGAAATTTTGTTAACGCGCACGTCCCGGTTAGACGACAGGTCTGGGTTCGAGACTCAGATGCGACCATTGTCTTTTTCTGTTATCCTATGCCTTGTTCTCTTTCATTTTTTCGTTATTATCATCTTCTTCAATGACATATTACATTGATGAGAATAACCTTCAAAAGTTATAAAAAGGTAGTTTTTCTTATAAAAAAATCAATAAATTATTGTTTAAATATGGTAAAATGGGACAAAAATAATACTGACATCCTGTAAAGTTTACGTTAGGTTTTAGTAGGTATTTTTTTGGAGGATATTTTATCCGTAGGATATTTTGTCGGGGATATTCTGTCGCGGGATGAAAACGCGGATTACCATAATTCATAGATTTTTTCTAAAAGCTTTTTGTCATGGTTTTTAGTCGCAGATTGGATACTGGTTCACTATCTTTTAAAATTGAAAAAAAAACGGTTATTCTCGCACTATATACGAAATTTACCAGATCTGAATAAATTGGTACTATTCCACCTTCCCAAGTACCCACAATAAAACAGACACCTTGGGTGAACATACATTTTTGTACTGGGTACCTACTTAAAAACGAGATCGAGAGAAAAAGAAGAAGATTACTGAGATGGTTTGAAAGGAAGATGTGTAAATACGAATGATAAAGAATACTAATACTAATATTTAAAGAAAACGATTATAATGAATAGGCTGTTGTGAAAATATTTAGTAAAACCCGACTTATTTAAAATTGAGCCAAAATCTCTGACTTACCTAAGAATAGCATTTAAAGAAGCAGTGAAAAATTTTCATACCTATGACATGTTAAATAACAGAACCAGATGTTGATTTGGGAGGCTGGAATGGGTACCGCCGCCCCGGGAACCTTTATTGGATAACCAACACCTCTGCAATAGGTCACCCCAAGTGGTTGGCTAAGTTTGGTGATTTAGCAGGGATGTCCGGGTTCATGGGGTGAGGTTTGTCTAGGTCTTGGAGGCGGATGACCAGGACATACTGAACCCGAGATTCCTACCCACCCCTTAAACCCTTTTCCTTCCCAGAACTCTCCTCTCCTTTCTTTTCTTAAAAAAAACCCTCCACACAGCATCCTCAAAGATGACATAGGCCCTGAGGGAAGTTATGTTTCTCAGGGCCTCCTGTGTGGAGCTCATGTAAAAAAAAGATGTGTTTGTATAATTTTCGGAGCGTATTTTCGATTTTTATTTATCGACGGAATTTCATATAATTTCTTTTTCAACTCGGCATCTCAATAGAGATTATCTTAAAACATGACACATGTTTTAGAGCTTAGAAACTTAAACTGTTCAAGGGAGTAAGTTATATGTTACACGTGGGTCGGTAGAAATTCGGAATAACTAGCTTCATATTGAGTCATTCCCTCATTGCTGACGATTTGACCCTTGCGATATTTGCTCTGATGAACAGGATACTCCACTCCACACTTAAACTACTGCTTAACTATTATTTTCTTGTGTAACGAACGAGAACAAAATAAGTTTTAAATTCTCCAATTAGGTCAATGAGAATAATACTTCAGCGAAATAGATTTTCATAAGTATATAAAATGTTAAAGGAACTAAATTGGCCAACCGTGAAAGAGATGCTGACCTTGAAAATATTTATCCATAAACTACTAAAAAATCTGTTACCAAAATACTTATCAAATAAAATTATCTACAACAAGGACATTCACAGACATAACACAATGACGTGCAAGGAAATCAGGCTACAAAAAAGGACAAAGCAAATACGAAGAATAGTTTACTGTACAAAGGGATGAAAGTTCTAAAGTCCGCACTTTGGAAGGTTCAAGATATATTATGGGAGCTACATCAAACTGGAAAAAATATAGTGTGCAATATGTAATGTTATAATTAATTAGCAATTTGTAAACTTTAATGTTAAGATTACCACAATAAATACAAATATTGGTATGTCAGGCTTTCTGTGTTATTCTGGGCACTCTTCACTTAACTAGGAATAACTCCAAATCAAAACACATTAGGTATTGCTGATAGCGCAAGAGCCTGTAAGGGCGTTTTTGTTTGTAGTCATGCAAATTCTACTCTAGCCAACCTTTTGTAAGTGTGAACGACGCAAACTCCACCTCAGTGTCTTCCGCATAGTGTTTTTGTACCCAGGTAGGTAATAGGTAATAGTTAGTGTCGTCGGTTGGCACTGCATCGAGTGGAGACGAACTAATTAAATCGGTGCGGTGATTCCCTGTGCCGTTAGTCGCCGCGTGGCGTGACGGAGCAGGGAATCGGCCCTGCTGATATAATGAAGCACGGAGTAGGTCTAATGCCTCTTATCTTATACCTGCTGCCACCTACCTGTTTAATTGTCTTGTTAGGTTAACATTTACATTGATGCTTTTAATTTTTAACATGCTGCTATCAAGGAAAACATGACAAGATGCAACTTTTAAATTTTTCTTTATGATATCTTAAAAAATGCCTGTAATGGCTGAATGACCGCTTATTTTTTTCTATAATCATTAAGATAAGATTAGACCGTTATATTCAGAGAATACTTCCAACCATAAGATGTTTATTTATTTATTTGGAAGAAGCAAACAGCTTATATGTATATATTATAAATGAAGTCAAGATATATTATATATTAAGTCAACTAAAGTCAAGCCAAAAAAGCCTCTTATGCTAATGATGCTTGGAGATGGGGTTTTACTGTTAATCGTGAGAAGAAGGGGAAAATAGGATAAGGATAGTAGATGCTCCCGATACACTCGTAACTGATATTAGGTATCTCGTCGCGGTATAGACTGACGAGCAAGTTAGGAGCAAACGATATAATCGTTACAACCTTCTTGTGGGATTAAGTTGATTCGGTAGAACGTTTTATTCTCATACAAGGATGGCGAATATGTAATAATTCTCTAGCGATAAAAAGACGGAATTCAACTAGGTCTCAATAGCTTAATTGGTAGAGACGCCAGACCCGTACAGACTAACTACCTATCAATTTTTTGTGTTCTCTATTTTACATTTTCATTGAGAGTTGTTGATATTATTTTCAAGGACTTTCTCTTCGTACCTGAACTCTTGTTATATTTTGTACTTATTTCCTCTTAAGATTGACCATCAATATTATTAGTTTACTCTTCGTACGTGGACTATATTATATTTTGTACTTACATAGTTCCTCTTAAGTTTGACCATCATAATTATTTGTTTACTATTCGTGCGTGAACTATATTATATTTTGTACTTAGTTCCTCTTAAGTTTGACCATCATTATTATTTATTTACTCTTCGTGGATATCGTATATTTTGTACTTGGTTCCTCTTAAGATTGACTTTCGTTATTTGTTTACTATTTGTACGGCGAACGTGTTATATTTTGTAGGTACTTAATTCCTCTTAAGTTTGACTTTCATTATTATATATTTACTCTTCGTAAGTGGACTATATTACATTTTGTACTTAG
This sequence comes from Limnephilus rhombicus, assembly GCA_929108145.2. Lineage (NCBI taxonomy): Eukaryota > Metazoa > Arthropoda > Insecta > Trichoptera > Limnephilidae > Limnephilus > Limnephilus rhombicus. Next base: position 16,773,121 of record OV815279.1, on the reverse strand, counting down.
TTCCTCTTAGGGAACGTACCCATACTACGTGACACACTTTTTGCAATGTTTTACCCCCCCCCCCCCGGGTGACCACGTGTAGTATATTCCAAGACCCCCCCCCTACAGTTTTCACGTAGTATTTCATAAATATGGTTTCGAATCATTTTTTGGTAACAAAAAATAAAAAATGCATTATTTGTCTTATATTTGTCTTTATTAATACGGCGCTTGCTGCGTGACAGCAAGAGTGCATGCATTACAAGTGGAAAAAATATTATCAAGATAAAACTTATATCAAAATATATTGAAACCGGAACGTAATTTATGGAAACGAAAGTCTTGTTATTTTTATAAACATTTTTATCTCAATCATCTTCAACAAACACGTTCCCTGAACTTTTTCACTTATTTGAATGTACGAGGGTGGATTTTTAAGTTTGCGGATTGGGTAAGGAGTGGAAATAAAAACCAAAATATTTTTTCCTTTTCAACATATTCACCTACTACCCTAATACATTTTTCCGATCTTTAAATTAACTTAAAGGAACTTTATAACAGCGCGGAACTCAATTTTCTCCACATTTCACAATATCTTCCCGATTGAAGTGTTTGGTCGACGATAGCTCAAAGACTAATGACCTTATTACGATAAAACCCGGTGTTTATCCTAAAAATGAGTTGTTCAATTAGTACCTAATTCAGCGGTACCCCCATTAATCACTTACCTTCCCATTCCGCGAACTTAAAAACCTCCCCTCGTAGCTCGAAAAAAAACGCGAGATTTCTAGATTGACTACGTGATAAAAACCTAAGCCCCCCCCCCCCCCCCGTTGTGACCAAGCGTGGTATTTTGATGACCCCCCCCCCCCCTAAACAGGCCACGTAGTATGGGTACGTTCCCTATGTTTGACCATCGTTATTATTTGTTTACTATTCAGTATTCGTACGCGGACCATATTCTATTTTGTACTTAGTTCCTCTTAAGTTTGACCATCATTACTATTCGTTTACTCTTCTTGTGTAAAATGTACTAAAATTACATTTTGTACTTTCTTTTCATAATGTTGACCATCGTATTTATTGTTTACTCTTATTATGTGAAGTATATTATATTTGTACTATAATACTGACTAGTGACCTAGTGATGGTCAGTAGGTCTGATAATTAGCGCAATGAGAGTATTATCTGATGATGAAACGCATAACTTTAAATAATTCACACTCAGTAGGTTAATAACAACTCTGTTTTTTCCGTTATTTTAAGACTGTAAAACCTACTTTGCCACTTTTTGCAGACGAATAAATAATACTGGCTGTATTTACTTGAGTCAATGTTAATAATATGACTATTGTTAAAATAATTAATTATAATATGAAGACATTAATTAGCACCTGGGTAAAATTACGCGTTATTTAATTTTAATTTCTAAATCGATTCGATTTTTGTACAGCAATTCTGAAATTTTTTAAAAAATACCAAGAGTTGGTAGGAAAAATAAAACGTATACTTTTTTGACAATTTTGTAACATCATACCTTATTGAATCATGAATTCGTTTCTGCTATCTTCCCCGTAAGGGGCTGTCTGGTTTAATTATTTACAATTATTTCAGTGAAAGTTTCAAAACGAAATGATTTAACTAATTACAACAATATAACAAAGACAAACATATTTTACGGGCACAATATGACTACGACCACAAATATGGTACATATTTTAAAGACAGACAAACGTTCCCGGGTTACGATAACCTGACAATATTTCAAAATCTTCTACTACCACCACAGTAAGTGGAAAATGTTGCTTGTGTCGCGGTGGAGCCAGATTGATTAGCCAACCGAGGAATTGAACTCACGACTCCTGGGTTGGACCCAAACGCAATACCAACTCAGCCGCTGACCGTCGATATTAAAAGCATATTTACAAACTTTTCTGTTCAAGCAACCAAAGCATAACTATCCAATATACGAAGAAACTAAGCCGCCAAAAGAAGAAAGAGAGAAGAACGCTTTTTTCGAAAATATCCCGCTTAATTTGGCTAAATGAGCGCTTTTATAATTAACTTGATCATTCACGGTTACCGGTTACGGTACCGTGACCCCAAAAAAGGCAATAAACATACGATCCTCATAGCGAAAATGCTGCAGCTCTTTCTTACACGTATAATAATGGTGAGACAAAAGATGAGACACACAAAATACGTGTGACTGTTTCCTCCAAAGCACTACTTTTTCCTTGTGTTTCATTTACTTTATACGTGTGAGGGAGATGTCTGAAAATTATTTATTTAAGTCATCATCATCACTATTGGCTCTACAACCCCTGGTGGGTCTTGGCCTCCTCAAGAATCTTCCTCCACTCATCTCGGTTTTGTGCCAGCTCTCTCCAGTTTAGAAGCTCCAAGATAGATATGTCTTTGAGGACGTTGTCGCTCCATCTTAGTCTTGGTCTTCCCAGGCTCCTTCGCCCTATTGGTCTTGAGTTCAGCAGGGATTTCGGTGCTTGATGTTCGGTCATTCTCTCCACATGACCCATCCACCGAAGTCTCCCAGTTTTATAAATTTCACGACGTTTAGCTCCTTAAGCAAAGTATAGAGTTCATTGTTATAACGTCTGCGCCAAAATCCGTTTTCTAGAACCGGTCCGAAGATGCGTTTCAAAATTTTTCTTTCAAAAACGTCCAGTGCTCGCTCATTCCTTTTAGTTAGTACCCAAGCCTCAGCTGCGTACGTAAGTACTGGTCTGATAAGTGTTTTGTACACTAATATCTTCATGTTTCTGGACAGCAGTCTGGACTTTATTTGGTTCTGTAGGCGGAAATAACAGCGATTTGCATTCACTATGCGCTTCTGGATCTCCTCTGTGGTATTATTGTCGTTTGTTATCAGGGAGCCTAGGTATGTGAATCCTGGTACCGTTTCGAAATTTTGGTTTCCACATGAGAGAGTTGGGATTTGTTGGGTGACAACTTTCAAAATTTATCAAGGCGTTACGTAAAGCAGCTGGAGTTTTCGCGATTATGTATATATATATATATATATATATATATATGTTATGATTAAGGTTTTCACGGGTGTAAGATGTAGAACAATTTTCTCGGTTTACCCGCGTAACGTAGTCCTTAAAAGGACTTTATGACGCAATCAGAATTCCCAACACCTGGAAAGTCTTAATCGATGAAAATACCCCAAAAACGGCATTTCCAAAATTACCAGTAGTGTCTCCAATTAGCTTTACCAATCAGGTATCTACTGTCAGCCCCGCCCCCCACCCCCTCCACCATCAATCACCTGCAACCCGGGTACTTCGTTCTAGACATAAGAAGTGACTTGCACTCACTTAAGTTTTAGCTTTTGGACCGAACAGACATGCGAAAGCTATCAGTTTGAGACAAAAACTCAAGACATAAGGCCTCTGAAGATGGACAGTGTGATCTGTCCGAAACGTCAGGAGTTAAAAAGTCCTTTTAAGGACTACGTTACGCGGGTAAACCGAGAAAATTGTTCTACATATATATATATATATATATATATATATATATATTTTATTTTTACATTTTATGGCTTTGTATATATATAAATATATTTTTTTTACAATAGCTCCCATACAGGAGGCCTTGAGGAAAATAATTCCCCTCAGGGCCTATGTCATCTATGGGGATGCTGTAGGGAGGGTTTATGTTTAAGAACAAAAACAAATAAATCAGCGCATTGACATTTTTTATTTTTTGGAATTCACTCACACTTCAATATTATCCTTGTTCCTATATTCCATACTTTCAAAATTATCTTCACGGCTAGTACCTAGTATTGAAGAGGTCTACGGAGACGTCACAGGCAGTGTGTGAGAGAGATGCAAGAAAATGATCACTTTGTCCTCTGGGGGAATCAGACTTCAGACCTACGTACATTGCGTATCTCATAACTGTGTATTAACTATATCTATATATGTGAAACACCTGACTGTATAAATTTTACATTATATAAAATGTAAACTTTTCTTCCATCCACAAGCAAATGCTTTTAATGGAAGATAAGTGATAAGTGATTTTAAGATACTAAAATAAATAAAAAATAAATAATAAAACAAATAAAAAATAATAAAACAAATAAAAAAATATAGCGATAAGGAACGTATGTTTATTGCCTTTTTTGCCATCACGGTACCGTAACCGTGAATCGTCACGGAATTAATAAAAGTGTTCAGTGATTCGAAAAAATTGTTAGTTAAATACATTTTTCGCTATTTTTCTACACCTAGAATATACATGCTTCCATTTTTACAGCTACGTAATGTGTATTTTACATTATTATGAAATTATCAAATAATAATACTTCACGAGCAGGTACCGTTCCTTTGGAATACCATAGGAACGGCTCTTTCAATCATTATTTAATATTATTCAGACTGTCATATTTAGTCTGCATGGAGATCAATGTTATCAAACAACTTTTTTTATTCATATTTGTATATTTAAAAGTTAGGTAACAGTTCTGTTATAACGTGCAAAGCGAAGAGCCTTGATACTTATTATCATATTTCTCGCATCCAAAATGTAAATAAGCTTGTCGATGAACTGTTATTTTTTTGCGGTTTGGAACGGCAAAATATGCAAAAATTATTACTGCCACCAAATCGATTAACATTTCATTACTGATTATTATTAATATTTCTAAAACAACAAGTCCCGGCGTTGCTGGTTTTGCCCAGAGTTTTACGAAATCAGAAGACGATAGTATTTTTCCTCTTATTATGAACGTCACGTTTGCAAAATTTCATCAAAATTCTGCTTAGGGGTGGGAAAAGGGGATGGGGTGTTTTTTCGGAATCCCATATCGACAAACTTCCTTTTGTTTTGATGGTCAAGTAAGCAATTTTTTTTATCTCGGAATAAAACTATAGATCCAAGCCGCCCTCTGTAGACACTCTGTAAATAAATACATAAATAACTATTTTATTTTTTATTTTAACTTTATGAGTGAAACCTCAAATTGTAATATTTAAATAAATGAAGACAATATAAGCGAAACTCAATCGAAAATCTGGAAACAGAAAAATCAGAAAAACATATTGACACCTCTGGGACTCGAACCCAGGACCGGTACAGCAAGAGGTCCTGGGTTCGAGTCCCAGAGGTGTCAATATGTTTTTCTGATTTTTCTGTTTCCAGATTTTCGATTGAGTTTCGCTTATATTGTCTTCATTTATTTAAACATAAATAACTCTCCGTCTCATTGAAAAAGCTTCCTTGGCTTCATATTTCGACAATGTGAGTGATTTCAAAACCTGGATTTCTACCGATTTATTACATATTTCCCTTAAACACGGTAAGTTTTAAAGCTCTTAAAAAAATATATGTTATTCTTGAAGATAATATCTAGACTTTGCCCGCACCGAAACACAAATTATACAAAATTCTCTCGATAGAAAAATACCGCAAAGTATGCTCCAAAAATTATTATAAACAAGTTTGTTTCAGTTATTTTACAAGTTATATGTATGAAAAAATTCACAGTGTTTCTTTAAATGCTGTTTATGATATTGCCCGCGAGATTTTTACTCTTTTTTAAACGAGTCATGTTTTATTAAACATTTTCGGTATTTTTGCATCGATTTTGTCGCTGTAAATGTTAGCGCTCTCCTCTAACATTCGTAATTTCGTATCTCTCCATCTTCTTCTTTTCGAACCCGGTTGCAGAGCCTTAAGATTTTTTTATCTATCATTTCATAATTGAGAAGCGTTTTCACAAAAAAAAATATCTAACAATAATTTCAATTCCCTCCCCAAAATAACATAAAAAATCTTCATGCTAAAAAAATTGAAATTAAAAAATATATCGTTTTCAGCTACATCGACAATGTCGCACTTTTTCAACCTTAACTCCTGAGCATTCATGAACCGCCCCTGGTTGAGAGTGACTATTTGACCTATTCAGCCGGACTCTCTCGACCCATCGCCACTCTGCACCGCGGTTTGAAGAATGGATTCGTACGTCCTTCACTCCTAGATACACTGGCCCCCGGATGCCTATCCATCCCCATACCCTTTTCCTTCCCAGAATTTTCATTTCCTTAAAAATATCCTGCACAAAGTATTCCCTAAGATGACTATGATAGGACCCGAGGGAAATTATTTTCCTTAGGGCCTCCTAGCCTCCTCCTGTAAAAATGTCTACTAATAAAAATAATGCCGCGTGTTGGGCAGGTACGAACACACCATTATTTTCTTATGAATATATATTTTATTGAATTATTTATTTGATACAAATATGTTCCTTTATTTTTTCCCATTATATCTTGATACATTTCAAATATAACATAACACAAGATTCAAATAATGTAAAAAAGTAAAAAATATAAGACAAAAGTAGATAATGGGAACCCACTAAGGCACTGCCTGTGCGTGGGTAATATAAACTAAAGTGCTAAATTACACCAATAAGTGGGTGGTAAAAGTAAAAAAAATAAATAAAGAAAATTAATTTTACGTTATATATATTTTTGAATGTAGCTGTTACTTTGTGGTTATCCATTATAATAAAATGAAACAATGCAACTTTGTATAAACCACTTATAAAATGTGCGAATCCGACCGGTTTCGGAACAAACGTTCCTTCGTCAGGGAAAGCTTATACTAATTTGACAGTTTAGAACAATGTTTTATTAGGGTAGGGGTGGAGCCGTTGTTAGTTAATAATGTAGATTGGGTGGGTAGGTATTAGTGTAGAGTGGGTGGGTAGGGGAACAAATCCATGATTGGGCTATATGACAATATTATCAACAAACAAAAAATATTGTCATATAGCCCAATCATGGATTTGTTCCCCTACCCACCCACTCTACACTAATACCTACCCACCCAATCTACATTATTAACTAACAACGGCTCCACCCCTACCCTAATAAAACATTGTTCTAAACTGTCAAATTAGTATAAGCTTTCCCTGACGAAGGAACGTTTGTTCCGAAACCGGTCGGATTCGCACATTTTATAAGTGGTTTATACAAAGTTGCATTGTTTCATTTTATTACGTTATATAGTTCCATTATGTATGTTGGCCTCGCAAGATTCAAATAATGTAAAAAAGTAAAAAATATAAGACAAAATTAGATAATGGGAACCCACTAAGGCACTGCCTGTGCGTGGGTAATATAAACTAAAGTGCTAAATTACACCAATAAGTGGGTGGTAAAAGTAAAAAAAAAATTAAAGAAAATTAATTTTACGTTATATAGTTCCATTATGTATGTTGGCCTCGCTAGGTAACTTACCCATGCCCATGCTGAGGCCCCCATTTGAATATGAGCGGGTAAGTAGTATTTAGCAAGGGTGTAGTTTAATTTTGAAGGCCTCCGAGATCATGGGGTAAGGCTCTCGACTAGCAAAACCAAGGTCGATGGTTTATGTAAATTTTACGTGATATATTTGTGTTATTTCACATAAATTAATTAAAAATAAGTTTGCGGCACGTTCCGGAGTGAAAGATACTCTCAGTATCGCCCTGATGTACGACCACCATTCAGAATTGAAACGTTGCTTGAAATGGCTTTAGCCGTGTTTGGTGACCAGATTTAAATAGCCGAGTACTTCCCATCTTCCCCTTCCCCTCCCCACTACTTGATTTGCGATACCATAGGCTCACTGGCTCCAGATGGGAGAAGACTGTTATAATTATAGTTCATTGCCACCTTTATTAGGCAGGTACTTCTCGTGTTCTTTTTTCACCATATTATAAGAAAGTATAAATAACGTTGGTCTAATCAAATTTATAGCCAATTAATTCACATGAGCGTTTTTTAACACTCGCAGTCACGCTCTAAAACATGTCTGCTTTTTGATGTAAGAATTATGAAAAAACCCGAAACAAATGTCTAATCATAGTCTATCCATGTCTTTAGTTTGACAAATTTAATTTTACAGTCGGTGGTCTGGCTACAAAGCCTGGCTATAGTAGATTTTATCGAAGCAAAAAATGGATTGAAAACAGAGTTCGTTTGTATCCTACTCGGTTGCGGGTGCAGGGCTTTGTATTATTTATTTTTTCTTCAAACTTCTTATCTTCTTCTTTTTATTTTTTATTTTTTATATATAAAAATGAATCGCCGAAATGTATGTATGCGCATAACTTCCGAATGACTGCACCAAATTGGATAATTCTTTTTTTTGTGTTCGTTATTGTCAGGACAAGGTTTGTATAAAACTATTGGTGAGCTCTGGCATTTTGAAATTTGTATAACAAAATCTGCAATAGGTGGCACGCGAGCCGTTTGAAAACTGAATGTACCGGGACTGAATGTATGGAATGCGGGAGGGTGGAGGGGGGAGGGAAACTCGGGTAGAGGGTTCGCGGGAAGGGGGAGGGGAACCAGGGAGGGAGGAGGGGAACTCGGGAGGGGGGTTCGCAGAACCGGGAAAAGGGGGGAGTGGAGTGGGGAGAGGGAAGGTGAAGGAGGCGGAGTGGCAACGCGAGAACGGATGGAGACGCGGGAGAGGAAGGGAAACGGGACGAATGGGAAAGGACACGCAGGGAGCAACCTCTTTTTTTATTAAATGGCATAGCAACGCATGCCGGGAACCAGCTAGTATTGTTATGTTTCTGTTTATACATATCCGTTTTTTTCCAATTTTAATTTGAAGAACTTTTAATTTTAACTTCGTTAAAATTTATAATATTACTAGCTGGTTCCCAGAATGCTTTGCAATGCCACATTAAAAAAATACATTGTTTCTCCCTGAATCACCTTTCCCCTGCCTCCCCTTTCCCCTCCCGCGTCCCCTTCATAGCTAGCTTTTTAAATTATAGCCTGTATGTTATTCTGATGTATGAGCTATATTATTATAAAGTTTCATTCAAACCATTCAGTAGTTTTTGCGTGAAAGAGTAACAAACACACGTACGTCCATACAAACTTTCGCGTTTATAATATTAGTAAGAAGTAAGATTCTTTTTTAAGAAGCATGTTTATAACAAGTTCTACGGTGTAATTATTATTACGCGTGACAGATGTTTCGCCTTCCAGAGTCTTCATTAAAAAAAAATTTCTCTTAAAAATTATATTCAATTTTGTGTATGGTTATTCATAAGTAGGTAGGTAAAATGAATAAATCTGTTTTTGCATTATCACCCTGATAAGCGAAACCGGTTGGTATATTTTTTAATAAATCTGTTGTTTAAAACGAAGTGTTCATTTCACCGAAATAATAAAATGATTTTAAAAATTCAATCAAAACAAAAAAAGGTATTTTTTTTCAGAGACAAAAATATCTTATATATAAAAATGAATCGCTGAATGTATTGCTAAGCGCAAATCTCGAGAGTAGCTGAACCGATTTCGCTAATTCTTTTTTTAGAATATTCCTTGAAGTAGGAAAAATTAAGAAAATTGCGCAGAAAATTGGATAATTTCAGAAAACATAACGACTATCGCACGTTTGACAGTTCGCGTGTTTGAGAATGACATTTTGCAAAACAATGATTGTTAAATCAGGATTCTATTTTTGAAAATCTATAAGTTGATAAATTTATTTAAAGTAGGTGCTCCCCTAATAGTTTGGATCGAATCAAGAACTTTAGATATTTTAAATAGGTACCTATGTTACGTACCAAATTTAATATACATGAAAAATGGAAATTTGAGTAAAAATTGTAAAAGGTGGCACGCGGGCTGTGTAAAAACTGAATGTACTGGGATTGAATATATGGAACGCTGGAGGAGGGTTGGTGGGACGAGGGAGCGGGAAAGAGAAGAGGGAAGGCGGGGAAGGTGGAAGGGGAACGCGGGAGGGGAAGGGGAAGTGTGAGGCGGGAGGGGAACTCAGGAGGGGGGTTCGCGGGACGGGGGAAGGGGGGGAGTGGAGTGGGGAGAGGGAAGGTGGAGGTGACGGAGTAGGAACGCGAGAGGGGAAGAGGATGCAGGAGAAGAAGAGGAGGCGGAAGGGGAACGGGACGAATGGGAAAGGACACTCGGGGAGAAAAAATTTCTTTATTAAATGGCATATCAACGCATGCCGGGACCAGTTAGTTTTTTATAAATATACCTATGGATGTTTTTATAAACATGGAGAAAATGATACAAATGTTAAAAAGGGAAAAGCTTAACTACGCGTAAATACAAATATCGTTCAAAATTAGGTGAGCATCGTATATAATCATAATTCCATGGTGAGCATGATAGGGTAATTTCAAATGTTTTTTATTATTCTTGACAATTACGATAGTGAAGGTATTTTTATGTCGACGAATAAATTTTCTACGACGATTTTAATTTTGCCATTTTTGATTTTCTGACAAAATGACATGTTCGTTTTTATTCGTGAATTCGGCGGCGTTGAAGTCACGCCGGGCAACTTTGGTGACAGCCGTCTTACCAGCCAGTGGCGGTTTCCATGTCATAACGATGTTGTAGGCGAACAGTGCGATATTTCAAATCAATAATTATTTATGAATGAAACTATTAAAAATCCACACGTTTAGTACAACGATCAGAATCAGATAAAATAAACTTTAATCTTCCAACATTTTTAACGGTATTCATAGTTTGTGAATTATACCATTATTCAGAATCTACCTCTATAGTTACAGTTAGAACCCTCATAGAACTGTCAACTGCCATTATAATTAGCATTAGCAATAATAAGTAAAGTAGCGCAAAATGCAACAATAGTATTATTTATCCTAGTATTGGATTCATTGAGATATTATAGCGGTTAGCGGTACTCGTGCAAAGTGTATGGCGGAGTACCTCAAGGTAGAGGAAGTGGGTCGCGGTAATCTCTCCGGGCTTTGTTATCCACTTCTTCCATTGTCCATCTTCCCTCTCGTCTTGTCTTCCCACAGCAGACGCAGACAGCAGACAAACGGGGAGATGAACTTGAATGCTCTCGCAATAGCCGCAGCCGACTGGACCACTGACCGAATATTCACGGCTCGGTCGGTATTAGGTCCGATTTTCACCGCGAGTTTAAAGAACTGACCGATTGATGAAGTTGAACAATTAAAACAATATATTGAGCAGAGAATACAGCGTCTTTGATTATTTTTTACAGCTGTGGATACATTTCACGGTTGGTTTTGGTTATTATGGATGGAGGAAATTACGAGCATAAGTACTCTAGCTATGAAAGTTTTAGCGATGCGATTTTCAAAATTAGATTAGCTCCACACAGGGGGCTCTGATAAAAGTAATTTCTCTCAGAACCTATGTCATCTTTGGGGATTGCTGTGCCGAGGGTCCTTTTAGGAAAGGAGTGAGAGTAAGATCTTGCGGAATAAAAAAGGCATGATGAGGGTTCGGTCGGTAGGAATCTGGGGATCAGCATTTCCAGAAGTGAATCCATCCCTCACACTGTGGTAGAAGGTGATGTTCTAAGAGAGTCCTACTGGAGGACTCAAAAGGTTTCTTTCAACCAGAGTCTCCCATCTGGCCTGACGCGCAATTGGTGGGCAGATTCATCTGCCGACAAGACTCGTCAAACCTCACACCATTGAACCCAGGCACCCTTGCTAAGTCCCCGAACGTAGAACACCATTTGGGGTAACCTATGGCAAAAATGATGGTTGTCCAATTAATGGTTCCCGGGGCAACCGCCTCCCAAATTGAAAAAGTTTAAATTTTATTTATTAACCAATGTATTATTACTTAGTTCCTTGGTACCAAATAGTTCCTTTAACATTTTGTTAACTTTTCATGAAAATCAATTTAATTTTTAATCTCATTCTTGGAAGTGAATTAATTTCCACTCCAAGATTTGCGTTCATTCGAAATAGAAAATCAAATAGATGTTTTTAAAAATACATAATATCAAAGGGGAAAAATTTCTGAATCAAAGCATACTGTCCTAGCGTTTTCGCTGCTTATATGCACAAGCTTTCTGCTTTATAGAAGAAAGTCTAAAATCATCAACAAATTTTGAAAGAGCAGAGGACCGATTGCATGCCAAATTGTCAACAAAAATCGCGTAGTAACTGATCGAAAGACTTATTTGAAAATTGGGGAATGTGTCTCGCTACGGTTCATGAAGATGTAAAGAGTAACAAAACATCGAAGACATTTATCTTTTGTTCTGGCTTCCTCGTGGGTAACGGAGGTCGTGGCCACGGCAAGTTTAACCTCCCTCCCTCCCAACTCCCAATGGGAGAGGCAATTAGATGGACTAATTAACGATGTAAATTAACCTGGAGATGGTAACAATGCTGTCATTACTGATTCTGTTTACTCATTACCATTACCTCATTACTTACGAAAGCTTACGGTAATGGTGTGCAATTAGGTAGGTAGAACTACCTGCTTTATAACCTCTGGAATTGGGCTTGGTTCTGAAGAAAGGAGAATTGATACACTTAAAGCAAATAGAATTTAGGCAACATTTCAATAATATTATCATACGTACTGTAGTAACTACCGGTAATTTGATTTTCAATATTAAATGAATATTGCCAGTTTTTTAAATCAAACTACGAGTACTTCCTACAATACATTTGTTTTTTTTTCCATGTGGGTCTATTATATCCTTAATTTTGTACAGTAAGTGGCGGTGCGTAAAGAATTGGTTGCTTGACAATTTTTGTATAAGCATTTTTTAAAATAATATGAGAAAAGCAGTATCGTATTACAAAATTACGTACCAGAATCTAGAATCTAGGTAAAACCAGGTCTATCAAATACGTCTTGTTACACCCTGTAGACTGTAGGTAAATATTTTTCATTTGTATATTTCTAGCGCAGACCCGTGACAAATCACGGGGTATTATAATACTTATTTTGAAACCGACAATTAAATTAATTTTCTATTGAAATATTATGTTATAGGTAGGCAGGTACCTAATTTACAGCTTTTCTGTATTATTCACACAATCAATTCCAATTTTGAAATTAACACTTAATTTCATCCCAAATCCGAGTTATAGAGTTCATTGAACCAGAGTTACAGACAGACACAACCGAAATTAGTATTTTGATGGTCGTTTATATGATAATGTTTTACCAAAATACATTTTGTTTAAATTCTGAAATAGTTAATGTCAACCTAAGAATGTTACGTTCACATTTTATTGTACACGTTTCTTTACGTTTATTATACAACAAATTAATTCTCAGATGATATTACTTGTACAAGAAATAAATAATCAGAAACCGGGTAAAAGTCAGTTTTCCAACGAGATGATTCACCGTGAATTATGATAGTAGGTACTAGAAATACGGTTAGCTGAAGCTCGGTTATGGTCGCTTTCAACAGTGGTTCCCGAGCCAAGTGTGATAACCGTATGCGGCAATTTTCTGATATTCTGGACTCAGACGATCCAGATATGATGGATCCAGATTCCTCTGATGATGATCTCAGTACGGGGTGATTTACATAAAACCAACTCGTATAAATAAAAACGAAGTTTTTTAAAACTATAATTCGAAGTTCAAATTTCGATTTCCGGGCCATCTCTTGGGCGGTTAGTAGCCAATTTCAGAGAAATGCAGTATAAGTGCTAGTGTATATGCGTGAGTGCTATTCAAATGTGATAGAATACATTGTCATCGACGACGAGTCTATCTGTCGAGTTTCAACTCGATTGGATGTCGGGAAGTAGTTTAATTTCCACATATAACATTTGATTCAATTCTGAGTGGTGGCCTTTCACCGTGGTGATACAGTATCTTCAGCTCGGGAAAGTACATTATTATTATTTTACACGACAATTAATTAAATAAAATTTATTCGCACACGTCGGGTTCCAACCCGCGACCTCCGGATCGTAGTGGAGAACGTTACCCTTCAACTACAGAGGCCGATAAATGTCTGTTCTACCTCTTGGCGAGAAAGGTTGTTTAAAAAAATTTGAACAATTCGTCAAATATGTAAAATTAATTTTCATGTTCTGTGAAAGTTCTATTCAAGTTCTGTGATTTTTTAGTTTTATGAAGTAACTGCCCTATAATTACATAATAACATAATTTGAATGGAACTTCTACAGAACGTGAAAATTAATTTTAAATATTTGAATAATTGTACAATTTTTTCAAACAACAACAACCCTTTTTTTTAACAACCCGTCCTTGGTCTCGCCAAGAGGTAGAGCAGACATTTGTCGGCCTCCGTAGTTGAAGGGTAACGTCCCGACATGCGCAAATAAATTTTATTATTATAAATTATTATAGAAAATTATTATTATTTTTATTTCGATCTTAATTAGATTAGCACCAAAGGGCCTGGTTACCGATGCCTATCTTAAAAAAACAGTGACTGCTCGATACGCCTAACAGTAAAGCAACAACCCACCGTAAAGTAAAAGATTGATATTATAAACGGCTTCATCGGAAATACGAGGTACGAAAATAAATAATATGTGTCAGTTGCGTAGAGATAAAAAGTATTGCCCGATGGAGCGCGACGCACAACGGGTTACCGCGCCTACCGCTTACCGCACTTACCGCACCCGCACACTTACCGCGCTTACCAAACCCACCACTAACCGCACGGTGCGCCATTAAAAATGCTCCAATTTGTAAAAGCGTTGTTATTTATTCTGACTACCATTTTTGTAAATCTTGAGATTACGACGCAGTCTCTAGAAACCATAAAGTGCAAAAAGCTCCACGTGTTTTTAAATTTGAAAATGCCTATTGTCAAAGTTGTATTCTTTTTTTAAAATTTATTTTAAAGAAATACGTGCACCAGATGCACCAGTGCAAGGATACAATGGTTCAGGGCTGTTTAGAAGCTATTTGTTTTTTTTACAATACTACCCATTACAGGTTTAATGCAAGGCGATGCACCACGTCACGTAACATTTGAAATCGGAAAGTTAGCAGTAACACTCTCTGTGTAGATGACGATAAGGTTGAAATTCCCGATTAACACCAGCCGTCTGTTTTGATTTTTATTAATGCGGGTCTTAAAGAGGGCTTCTTGGATTAGATGAAGGAGGAAAACATACGCCGCTAGTTCCACGTAGTACGAGCCGACTTACATAAAAAACGAGTCGAAGAAACATTCCGTTCTCTGAAGCCAAAATCAACTGTCGAGTTCAGTACGTGCACCAGTGCACCGGGGATTAAGACTTAGAGCATCAAAATACCTGTAGAACAGACTCAGCATCTGTGCCTTCGGCCAAAGAAAGACCGATGCCTGTGCATTGGAGATGGCTATCGGTCTTTCGGATTGAACGTTAGCCCCCTTTGCACAGAATGTAGATTTATTAAGTATTTTGGGGCTTCAGCCAAGAGGCGGCTGCCAAATTCACTTGATGGGCATATAGTACTATTACCAATAAAAATGATGTGAAATGTTGCATTATATACCAAATAAAAAAAATACTATCCTGCAACTCCGAAGTTTCCATTGCAAAATTATGATGGTCCACATTACGAAACGTTGGTTATCCATTTTACTATTCAGTTCAAGAACGATCATTGTCCACATTGACGCACATTCAAGAACGATGATTGTCACTCATTCATTTGTGACACACGGCATGAGATGAGATGGCCCAATTGCGGAGACTTCTGGAGTGGCAACTACAGAATCATCCACACAGGATGCATAAAGGATAAACCTGGCCAAGGAGGAGTAGGCGTTGTGCTGTGCAAGGAGTGGGGAAGACGGGTTAAGGGATACGTGCAATACAGCGGAAGAATTATTCTAGTCAAAATAGTAACTAAGCCTGTAGACACTGTAATTATCCAAGTATATATGCCAACATCTAGTCATAGCGAAGAAGAAGTGGAGGAGGTATACAGTTCGCTAGATAAACTTATATTAGAGATAAAAGCAGGTGAAAATCTGATTCTCCTAGGAGATTGGAATGCTGTTGTAGGAGAAGGACGTGAAGGAACCTGCATTGGGCCCTTTGGGTTGGGTGCAAGAAACGACAGAGGAAACAGATTGACAGAATTCTGCGAAAAACACAATTTAGTGATAGCAAACACTTGTTTCCAACACCACCCAAGACAGCGATACACCTGGAAATACCCTGGAGACAGACAAAGACTGCAAATCGACTATATAATGGTTAGACATAGATTTAAAAACCAAATAAAAGACTGTAGAAGCTATTCCGGTCCAGATATAGATAGTAACCATAATATGGTAATGGCCAAAAGTCTTCTAAAACTGAAAAAATTAAAAAAGAGAAAAAATTTCAAATGGGATACAAAAGTATTAAAGATAAAAGAGATCAGCGACAGTTTTAGGGAAAAGACGCAAGAGTGCAACCTAATGGAAGAGGAGAACGTGAATGTGATCTGGAAAGTGATAAATATGAAGATTATAACTACGGCAGAGGAAACTATAGGCAAGGAAAAACCCCAAGCACGGAAGGAATGGATAACCGATGAGATCTTAAATATGATAAAGGATACATTGGAGGGGACCCACCACTTTCCCAACGGCGTTATAAGGAAACATATGGTTTCCTCCTTCACCGCACACGTCAAGACTCTACTTTTTTTTGAACGAAGCTACATTTATTGAAGAGAGCTCAAAAATGATAAAAGAGCTGAATCACAAGAGAAATACAAAGTGCTTAGAAACCAAATAAATAGAGAATCAAGAATAGCCAAAGAAAAATTCTACCAGAATAAATGCGATGAGATAAACGACGACCTCAAGAGAGGAAATGTAGAAAGAGCTCACGCTGCGGTGACTTCTTTGGGATGAGAGTTGGAAAGGGTAATGCAATAGAAGGAGAAGACGGGAAAATACTTTTTGAAAATGACGAAATAGGAGAGAGATGGAAAAGGTATCTCGAAATGCTGTACAATGGAAAGGGAAATAATGACAACGAAACATTGATAGAAAGAGAAAATGAGGTAGACGCAGATGATTTGGGAGATCCAATCACTAGAGAAGAGTTTGACCTCGCACTGAAATATCTCAAAAACGGGAAAGCACCCGGAATCGATGACGTTCCGGCTGAACTAATTAAGCCAGCAGGAAAAGGAACTATAGATGCCCTGTTTAAAATGATACAGTCAATGTATAAGACTGGAAAGATACCAGAGGATTTCGAGAAATGCCTAATTGTCGCATAACCAAAGAAGGCGGGCACGACGAAATGTGAACAACACAGAACTCTTAGCCTAATATCCCATGCCTCAAAAATCTTGACTAATATCATTCTAAAAAGAATCGAACCAAAAGTTGAGAACATTCTTTCCGGAGACCAGTTTGGCTTTAGATGAGATGTAGGAACCAGAGAAGCAATATTGTCACTACGAATACTACTTGAAAAAAAAATAAAAGAAACCAAAACACATTCATCGCATTCATAGACCTGGAGAAGGCTTTCGACAAAGTTGAATGGAAAAGACTCTTCGAGATTCTGAAGAGAATTGACATCAAATATAGAGATAGACGAATACTCCAGGCGCTATATAAGAATGAGGCCGCTATAATTAGATGTGACAATGATGCAAAAGAAGCCAGTATAAGACAAGGGGTGAGACAGGGATGCTCTCTGTCACCTGTTCTTTTTAACGCTTAAATACAAAGTGCGATTGATGACTTGAGAGAGAGAATGAGTCACAGACAGGGCCGGATTAAGCATGTCGGGGCCCGTAGGCAGTGCACGTCTCGGGGCCCCTACCTACACTTTTTTCAAACTATCAAAAATATTTTTCTACCCCAACGTATTTTTATTCATTATTTTTTTTTTTAATTTTTTTTTTAAATTTTTTTTTATAATTTTTTTTAATAATTTTTTTTTTAATATGAATACCGCACAAGAGTCTCAACTGCTCCCGTCTGGAGCCAGTGAGACAATGTCATCCCCAATTGGGGTATATTTTGGCTGAAGGTAGTGTGGATGGGAAGGAGATAGGGAGGAGGAAGGTGGGGAAGTACCTGGCTATTCAAATCTGATCACCAAACACAGCTAAAGCCATTTCAAGCAACTTTTCAATTTTGAATGGTGGTCTTACACCAGGGCGATATTGAGAGTATCTTCCACTCTGGAACGTGCTGCAAATATACAATATGTATATTATTTTAAATGAGTAAATTGTGAATAAAACAATTTAATCAAATAAAATGTATTTGCCACGCCGGGATTCGATCCCGCGACCTTCGAAATGCGAGTCAAGAGTCTTACCGCTGGACTAAGCCGGCCGGCTACGAAGTAATGCCATCATCCCAGCCAATAAAAAAATTGAAACGAATGCAATACAATACAATAATTCTTTATTAGACATAAAAAGGCACAGATATACACGGTGTCCGGAAACTCGTAGTACAAGCGGGAAATTGGTCAATCTACATCACAATTGGAGTCGATTCGTGATATATTTTTTTGATTTGAGATTTCGTTTTCGAGTAAATCGGGTCCGAAGTTGGAATTTTTTTGGTCATATTTGGAAAAATCGAACACTTGCAGTAAATATCAGAAAAAAGTTTTTTGTGTAATGTCTTTTAAAATGCATCGAATGTTAAACCAGGCTCAAAAGTTTTTTTAACCCTTTAGTTGCCGAAAAAATTTAAAAAAAAGGAAAAAAAATAATAAAAAATCGAAATGCTCAGATCGAAAAAATATTTTTTTGGGTTCTCTGTGTGATGTAGATTCACTAGTTTCCCGCTTGTACTACAAGTTTCTGGACACGTTGTAGAAACAAAAATATATTTAAAAAAAAAACGGTACTATGAGCGGTCTTATCACTCTTGTGATCTCTTCCAGACCACCTTGGTATGGAGATAAGCTTGTATAACATTTATATTTTAAACACATAATTAGAAATAAAAAGTAAAAAAAAACCGAAACAAAATAAATACCAATAAAAGCCACACTCGGCACCTACCTGATACTAAGTAATGCTGCTTAACGAATAAAAGTATAAGTACCAATAAAAGCCACACTCGGCACCTGCCTGATACTAAGTAATGCTGCTTAACGAATAAGAGTATAAATACCAATAAAAGCCACACTCGGTACCTACCTGATACTAAGTAATGCTGCTTAACGAATAAAAGTATAAATACCAATAAAAGCCACACTCGGCACCTACCTGATACTAAGTAATGCTGCTTAACGAATAAGAGTATAAATACCAATAAAAGCCACACTCGGCACCTACCTGATACTAAGTAATGCTGCTTAACGAATAAAAGTATAAATACCAATAAAAGCCACACTCGGCACCTACCTGATACTAAGTAATGCTGCTTAACGAATAAGAGTATAAATACCAATAAAAGCCACACTCGGCACCTACCTGATACTAAGTAATGCTGCTTAACGAATAAGAGTATAAATACCAATAAAAGCCACACTCGGCACCTACCTGATACTAAGTAATGCTGCTTAACGAATAAGAGTATAAATACCAATAAAAGCCACACTCGGCACCTACCTGATACTAAGTAATGCTGCTTAACGAATAAAAGTATAAATACCAATAAAAGCCACACTCGGCACCTACCTGATACTAAGTAATGCTGCTTAACGAATAAAAGTATAAATACCAATAAAAGCCACACTCGGCACCTACCTGATACTAAGTAATGCTGCTTAACGAATAAAAGTATAAATACCAATAAAAGCCACACTCGGCACCTACCTGATACTAAGTAATGCTGCTTAACGAATAAGAGTATAAATACCAATAAAAGCCACACTCGGCACCTACCTGATACTAAGTAATGCTGCTTAACGAATAAAAGTATAAATACCAATAAAAGCCACACTCGGCACCTACCTGATACTAAGTAATGCTGCTTAACAAATAAGAGTATAAATACCAATAAAAGCCACACTCGGCACCTACCTGATACTAAGTAATGCTGCTTAACGAATAAAAGTATAAATACCAATAAAAGCCACACTCGGCACCTACCTGATACTAAGTAATGCTGCTTAACGAATAAAAGTATAAATACCAATAAAAGCCACACTCGGCACCTACCTGATACTAAGTAATGCTGCTTAACGAATAAAAGTATAAATACCAATAAAAGCCACACTCGGCACCTACCTGATACTAAGTAATGCTGCTTAACGAATAAAAGTATAAATACCAATAAAAGCCACACTCGGCACCTACCTGATACTAAGTAATGCTGCTTAACGAATAAAAGTATAAATACCAATAAAAGCCACACTCGGCACCTACCTGATACTAAGTAATGCTGCTTAACGAATAAGAGTATAAATACCAATAAAAGCCACACTCGGCACCTACCTGATACTAAGTAATGCTGCTTAACGAATAAAAGTATAAATACCAATAAAAGCCACACTCGGCACCTACCTGATACTAAGTAATGCTGCTTAACGAATAAAAGTATAAATACCAATAAAAGCCACACTCGGCACCTACATGATACTAAGTAATGCTGCTTAACGAATAAAAGTAAAGTAAAGTAAAAAACAACAATGTTTTTAGATTTTCACGGACAAAAGTTTTTTGTTATTAGTTTTTGGGATGTTATGCCGTGTTGCGCTACCTCCTTCTTTGGTTACACGGCGTAACACCCAAAAAACGAATAACAAAAATACGATGATGTTTAAATATTAACTCTTCTAACTTTTTTAGATACAAAATCGTTTAAAACATCTTGAAAGTTGACCTTTTCCAAAATATCATTTTCTTATGTTAAACTTACGTGGTATCGTAATGTAACTTCAGTTTATTACACTCGTCGTCTCGCCGATTTTCTCGAAGCACTTGCAAACAATAAAAATATAACACTTCTTAACAAAATTCGAAAGTTTTGAAACATCGAACAGAGTAAAACTGTTTAAATTAAATCACTGTCGCAAAACTCCCAAATCGTAATTTAAGACAAACCGATATGAAGTTTGTTTACGACACAATTCAAATTCTATAATATTAAATGAAATAAGTATGTTAAATAAAATCTGGTAATTAAACATACGTGGTATCGTAATGTAACTTCAGTTTATTGCACTCGTCGTGTCGCCGATTTTTAGATAATGAAATGAAGTTTGTTTATGACACATGACACAACACACAACATACGTATCGAACGAATCTGAGTCAATCGGGGACTCCCCCAAATCCGGGGTCCCCAATGCTCTTTGTCATGCCAAACAATACTGTCAACCTTATGAAAGTGGGCATAAAATAAATAAATAATGTAGCAGTAGGTGTGCATTTATAATGCATTCGGATTTGGAATAAATATCTAGAATTGACGATATCTAGATTTTCCCTGAGATCTCTGAACTATTACCCTGTGCCTGAAGAATTAATTACTCTATAATATTTTAACCAGTGTTTTCGTACCTTGCTAGATCTTCTCTAAGCCGACCAAAACTCCGGCGCGGCATCCCGTTGCTTACTGATAGAGAGTCAAACAAGTGTTTGTTGAAGCAAGTCATTTTTTCTCGGGGCGCGGGGCCCCCAGCCGATGCGGGGCCCCTAGGCAGTTGCCTACTCTGCCTTAGGGATAATCCGGTACTGGTCACAGAAAAGATTTAAAGATACACGGGCAAAAGGTGAATATGATAAAGTTTGCTGACGATATTGCTATGGTTGCTGAAAGCGAAGAAGAACTGCAAGAGGCCTTAACAATCATGCGAAGCATTCTTCCAAACAATTACAACATGAAGATAAATAAAAACAAAACAAAGCTGCTGACTGTAGGCCGAACGCAACATCAGATGAAAGTAGAGATGTCAGGAGTTCCACTAAAGAACACCAAGGAGTTTGTCTACCTCGGGAGCAAAATAACATGGGACGGTCGGTCTAAGAGCGAGGTCGACAGCCGTATACACCAGGCTAGGCTTGCATTCAATAAAAGGTCGAAAATAATAGAATCGAATAATATATACCTAAAACTGAGAATACTCCTCATCAAGACCTATGTATGGAGTATCTTGATGTAAGGCTGCGAAACATGGTGCCTATCCGAAAGAGATAAACGGAGACTAGAGGCTTTTGAGATGTGGTCTTATAGAAGACTATTAGGAATTTCCTGGAGAGACCACATCACAAATGAGGAGGTTCTCCAAAGAATCGAAGGAGGAAGGCACCTGCTAAGGACCTTGTCCGAAAGGCGCGCAAGATGGATCGGCCATGTAATAAGACAAGAAGGCCTCTTGCATGCCATAATGGAGGGTATGACCGAGGGGACAAACGCTAGGGGACGCCCACGCCGAGAGTACCTGGAGGACCTGCTGGTGGACGTGCGCTGCTCATTATATGCAGACTTCAAAAGAGCCGCACAAGACAGGGAAGAGTGGAAGAAACGTATAGATGAAATTGCTGCAAACCAATCCCACGATTGAAACCAGAGAGAGAGAGTCTTTCACGGCAATATTAGCGATGTTAAATATTTTAGAGCCTTTCAAAATCACTCTACTAACTAAACTCTCAAACGGCATTCATAACTCAACAAAAAAAAATTGTGACATTCAACGTTTTGTAGTGGACCCTTTAAATCAATAAATTGTATTATGAAAGTAAATCAAAGATTTTCAGGGGACGTGGCTTTTTTTATTTCTTCATTTTTTAATTTTTCTTTACTTGTTGCATATTAAGGTTACGTCATTTGTAGATTTTTCGACCACCATGCTAGGCTGATGCCTGTGTTATGGTGGTCGATGTAGTATATTTAAAAATACTTTGTTTGTCCTTCATGCGTTCTTAAACCATTCATCCGATTGTGTTGCAACTTTGAGGATTTGATGTGCGCATGCTCGCAATGGTTTCTATATATAATTGTGAGCTCTGGTGTTATGAAATTATTTCCTTTATTATTCATCCAATTGCGATGAAATTTTATGTGCGCACGCCCGCGAAGGTTTCTACATTTACTGGTGAGCTCTGGCGTTACGAAATGTGTATAAGAAATTTTCAATAGGTGTAGTTTGAAGAATGGGTGTATACCAAGTAGTTTAGCGGCATGTAGGGAAGGCGGGAGGGAATCCGAGAGGGGCAGAGGGGAACAAAGGACGGAGGGTTCACGGGAGGGGTTTGAGGGATAAGTGAAGACAAGGAAAGCAGGAGAAGAGAGGTGGGAAAGCGGGTAAGGTGAAGGGGAACGCGGAAATAGAAGGTGACGAGGGAGAGGAGGGGGAGGTGGAAGGGGAACGGGAATTAATAGGAAATGACCCGCAGGGAGAAACAATTTATTTATTTATGTGGCATTGCAACGCACGCAGTAAATAAATGTAATGAATGGTGTGATGTAATTCCGTGAGATTTTTTTCTTTATATTATAGTAAATTATTGTCCAAATCTAAAGATTTTATCTGCATTTTTTAATGTATGTTTTCTATTTTCCAGGTCCAGCACACATTATCACAGGATTACGATGGTAAGTAATAAAACAATAATAAGTTATTTCATGTGATATCAAAATTCGAGTTCTAACCGCCAGTTATGGCATGTAACTGAGGGGAATGTTGAGTTGAGACGCTGAAGGGCAGGGAAAGAAAAAAGATTCGGAATTACCTAATTATTCAGATATAGTCACTTAATACTTCTAAAACTTATAGCCGTTGTAATTTGAAACTCGAAAATAGCGACACTAAATAGAGACAAACACGTACATCTACAGGATTTAGCCTGCGAGAGAATTAGTTAGTATAATCGGTCTCCTCTTTGTGCGGTGCTTCGTAGCCTCCCCACTCTTGCCTACTTTGGTTTTCTGAAGGTTTCACTTTCACCGCGTGTGAATTGCACACTGTGTATTTTTTTTTATTTGAGCTTTTCGAGTAAATCGAGTCCGAAGTTGGAAATGTTTACCTAAGTCCAATTTGAAAAAAAACTCTACGGGATCACTATCAATTGATTATTGTCATTTATATATGTCGAAGCGTAGACAAAAGTTATTTAACCCTTTAGTAGCCGAAAAAAGTTATAAAAATATTATTTAATTCATAAATATATCTTAATGTCAAAAAAAACCAATGCTTTATAAGTGTTTTCTACTTGCTTTAGATTTCACAGTTTCCCAATTGTACCACTATGCAAAGTATATACTATTATGCAAAAAAAACATTTAATTTTACTTGATCGTCCGTAGTTTTAAGGTGCAACCTTGTGGTTCCTGGGTCACGAATCATAAATATGCAATAAAATAATTTATACATATTTAGTAAACATGGTTCCTGTATCTGACTAATTACAACTAAAAAGGTAGGTACTGTAAAAAGATCCACCGAAGTATTTGCCCTTCACACACAATATTCATTCTTAACAATTATTTATTTACTAGCTGGTTGCCGGCATGCGTTGCTATGCCATTTAATAAAGAAATTGTTTTTCCCTGCGTGTCCTTTCCTATTCGTCCCGTTACCCTTCCGCCTCCCCTTCCTTTCCCGCGTCACCTTCCCCTCTCACGTTCCCACTCCGCCTCCTCCACCTCCCCACTCCATTCCCCCCCCTTCTCCATCCCGCGAACCCCCCTCCCGGGTTCCCTACCCGAGTTCAGTTTTCAAACAGCTGGCGTGCCACCTATTGCATATTTTTCATACAAATTTAATAATGCCAGAGCTCACCAATAGTTTTATACAAACCTTGTCCTGACAATACAGAACACGAATAAAAAAGAATTATCCAGTTTGGTGCAGTCGTTCGGAAGTTATGCGCGTACATACATTTCGGGGTTTCATTTTTATTTATATAGATAGATAGATATTCAATTTTCATTGGAATAACTCTGTTATAATACCTTTGAAGGTTATCCCCATCGATTTAATTTACCATTGAAGATGAAGATAATTCTAGTAATTCTAAACGAAAATATGAAAAGAACAAGTCACTGAAAAATTCTTCTTCTTCTTTTGATACGTATACTCGTAAGATTCAAAAGTTATTATAACAAGAGTTATTACCTTTTTTTTTTTTTTTCAATTATTTCTGGCTTTCACCCTTCAAGGGTGTTCTAGGCCATCATTTATAATTACAGAGAAGGAAAGGTGAATTTATATATTAATTTTATTTAAATGTGCAAATTTCAGAATTTTATGGAAGATTGGAGTAGAGTTCAGACTTAGAAGAGATGAGATGTTGAATGGAGGAGAGGCAATTTTTGATAACGCTTGATAGAAGAGAGGATATTTATTTAGAGAGGGACAATCAAAAAATATGTGATCTAAAGTTCCCACATCTAGACCACAGAACGTACAATCTGGGGAGTCAAGCACATGAATTTTATAAAGGTGAGAAGGAACGGAACAATGTCCGATTCTCATACGAATAAGTAAGGAAATTTCTTTTTTGGAAAAATGGGGGAATTTTTGAAACCACGGTTTTGATGGGATAGTCCTTTGTATTGAGGCGTAGCGGGCACCCTTGGATTGACTAGCAATGTTCCAATACTCTGTCCAAACATTGCGGGATCTATCTTTGATGATGGAAAAAATATCAGACAGGGGAATATGGTTTACGAGGGTAACGGTAGGGTTAGACGCTCCTTGTTTTGCCAAGGAATCAGCAATATCATTACCCACTATGCCAACATGTCCAGGAATCCAAATCAGAGTGACAGTTTTTCCAGAGCTTTGAATGGAGGTTATCAATACTCGAATAAGACATACAAAGTGATCATCAGGATGAAGAAGAGGACTTGTTTTAAGTTTTTGGAGGGAACTGAGAGAGTCAGAGAGAACAAGAGAATGTTCAAAATTATTTTTTATTATATATTTGAGAGATTCAATAATCGCAATGCACTCGGCAGAAAATATTGAAAATTGGTTTGAAATTGAATAAAATATTCTTTCATTAGAATTATTGTGGTAAACGTTAATACCAATACCACAGTTAGGAGAGTCCGGAGATTTGTAGCCATCAGTAAATAAAAGAGAAGAGTTGGGCCATTTAGAAGAAATAATGTCATTGAACATATTATTGACAGTACGGGCTGGGAGATTGGAATGACTTTTAAGGATGCCGATCCCCTCTAAAATCGTTGGGGATAGGGTGACGTGACTATATTTTAATTTGTACAAAGGAAGAATATCATTTTTGATAATTTGAAGCTCTGAGAGAGAGCGAAAATTTTTACAAATGGCAGGGAGAGGTTTAGTTCGAGCTCTGATTGTAGATGAATGTGTTGAGTCGTTGAACAACGAGACTCTGGGAATAATCTGATGACTTTTAGAATTTAAACATTTAAGAACAAATTTGTCAGCAAATAATTGACGCCTTAAATAAAGAGGAGGATCAGAACATTCTACTTGAAGGGAATTGATGGGCGACGATTGCATCGCGCCAGTTATTATTCGCAATGACTTAGATTGAATTTTGTCTAATTTACTGAGTGCATTTTTGGATGCAGTACTAAAAAGTGGGCAGGCATAGTCGAGATGACTTCGAATAAGTGCATTGTAGAGCAACTTAATGCAGATAGGATGAGCACCCCACCAAACGCCAGTCAATGATCTGATAATATTTAAATTTTTTTCACATTTAGTAACTATATTATTAATGTGGGAAGACCATTTAAGTTTCCTATCAAATGGTACTCCCAAAAATTTTACTTCGGAAGCATTGGGGATTGGCGAGTTTTTAAATAAAATTTGAACAGGGGGATTATTATGACGATTTGAGAAGGTAACACACTGACTCTTTTGTACTGAAAGTTCAAGACCATTTAAAGTAAGCCATGTGCAAAGGGCATCCATGGCTTCATTAAGATATTTGACGGCGGATGGAATGATTTTGGATGATAAGAAGAAAGCTATGTCATCTGCGAACTCAACGACTTTTACTTGAGGGGGAATGGTGACATGCATATCGTGTGTGTATATATTATACAGTAAGGGGGATAATACATCGCCTTGGGGTAAACCCTTCCAAATTGACCTACTCTGAGGAGTAACATCTGGTAGCTCAATGAAAATTTTCCTATCGAGAAAAAGATTAATAATAGATTGGACAAACATGAGGGGTAAGCCAAGGCCTAAAAGTTTTTTTTTAAGAATTGGGATAGAAACATTGTCAAAGGCGCCTTCTATGTCTATAAAGACTGCAAGACATACTTCTTTGTTAGAAATGGATAAATTAATATCAGTGCTGATGATGGCAAGGTTATCTTGTGTAGATTTCTTTTTCCTAAATCCAAATTGGGATGGAGAGAGAAGATGATTACTCTCGACGAAAAATTCTAACCGGTTTTTAATTAATTTTTCATAAATTTTACTAAGGGTGGATGAAAGAGCAATTGGCCTATAGTTGGATCCAGAATTGGGTGATTTGTTTAATTTTAGAATTGGGATGATTATTTGAGAACTCCAGTCATCAGGTATTATGCCAGTCTGGAAGATTTTATTTAAGATGCTTAAAAAGTGATTTAGAACATTATCATTACTATTTTTGATAATGCTATAAGGTATACCATCTCTGCCTGGAGATGAGTCCTTGACTGTTGATAAACAATTTTTTAATTCAATTAAAGTGAATGGAGAGTCAAGCCAATGATCAGACATAGGAGTGTTGTGGATTGGAGTTATTTCATCTAAGTTAGGTACAGAAGGGGGGGCAATTTTGTCCAAGAACTCGTCCATCCATTTAGAATGAGAAGCTCGAGGAGATGTTGGACTGAAGGAGGATCGAAATCTTCGAATCATAGACCAAACTTCCGAAATTGGAGTGTTCGGAGATACTGAACTGCAGAAGTTGTACCACCCGGATTTTTTTTTTGACCTCAATACCCTTTTGGCATTCGCTTCGGCATTTTTGTATATGAGATAGTTCTCCATAGTCATATTGTGACGATAGGAAAGAGATTTAGCTTTCCGAATTCTCACTACTTTGGAACATTCCTCATCCCACCAGGGAGTTGGAGGGAGTTTTTTGAGAGATTTGGTTTTAGGGGGAGGATTTGATTTATTGATTGCAGTTACGAGCATTCATTTGAAGTTATCGTAGTCATCTTTGACAGATAATGTATCGGTATAGGATAAATTTTGTATAAACTTATCCATATGTGAGTTAAATTCGTCCCATTTGGTGTGTTTTGTTTTAATCTTTGTCGAAATATGGGACTTGTCTGAATGGAAAGAAGTTTGATAAGTGATGGTGATCGGGAAATGATCACTGGAGCAAGGGTCGGGGGACACCACCCACGAGGAGAGAGGTGCCAGATTAATAGAGCATATGGAGAGATCCACTGCACTGGGGTTTGTGTTGGGGCGAGAGATTCTAGTAGGAGATCCGTCATTCAAAAGAAAAAGGTTGGATTCATCTAGGAAATCCATCACACTTCGACCGTCTCGATCACAGAAAGCAGAACCCCAGACGGGAGAATGGGCATTAAAATCACCCAATAAAAAGAAAGGAGGGCTTAGTTGACGGACAATTTGCAACCACGCTTGTTTATTGAAGTGCGATGTTGGAGGAAGATAGATAGAAACAAAGGAAGTGTCCTTTATTTTAGCTGCAACCATTTGAAAGTCAGCATTGGGGGGTTTGATATTATTTATTGGGAAAAACGGAAGGGATTTTTTAATAAAAAGGGCAGCACCTCCGCCCGTACCTTCCGGGCGATCATCGCGGAGACAGGAGTACCCTCCCACATTGAGTTATTACCTTATTACAATAAAAATTGAAAAAACATGACTTTCAAAATAGGTCAATAGGTGTCCCATAAAAATTATAATACAGTGGACCCGCGCTAATCCGGACCCTGTCAAATCCGGCGCCCCCTGTAATCCGACACGTCTATCACTGTTGATTATACATAAAGTTTCGGCAAATCTTCACTAAATAATGCATGATTGGACATGTTGTTGGGGTTTGCAATGGGCTGAAGAGAATTATGTATCCTACAACGAACTTTGCTTTTGAGAAGACTAAGGGACAAAGCTTTGGTCTCTAAATGAACAACTTAAAACAAAAACAAAAAACAATGAATATTTTATAAATTGATTGGTACACATTATCCTATGTATTTATAGATTTTGATTATTCGTAATATCCTGTGAAACACTTTTGTATTTTTTTTTTGTATTTATTTTTTTTATTTATTTATTTATTTATTTATATTTATATACATTTTTTTTTACAGTTTTTTGGAGAAAATGTGTCCTAACTGGGGTACCCCGTTCTAAGGACACATTGTACAAGTTTTATTATTTTAATTATAAGTAAATACCTAATCTATGTTAGAATATTGCCAAGGGAAATTATTAAGTTATATCTAAAAGAAAGTACAAAACAAAGCATTATTCTTTGTTGGGTTGCAAAATTGAATCTATTTTCTTCCTTCCCATGTCCATAATCCATATTTTTATGCTTCTTTTGAAGGCGGTTATTTTTTTTGTGGTTTTCATTGCAAGAGGGAGTAAATTAAATAATTTTACAGAGAAGTATTCCATATTTCTTTGTCCAAAATATTATATTTTTAAGTGCATATATTTGTTTGAACATAATTATTTCCTAACGTAAATAAGTTTAGTTATTATTTTTTGTAAGTTTTGTAGCACTGATGATGTTATTTTTAAAATGCTTTCCATTAATTTACTAAATTCCACATATATAACCTATATTATGCAGTGTGAATTTGACGGATTGCAAGGTAGGTACTCTAATTTTAAAAAAAAACGGACTATAGAGATTCTTAGGCAGTAGGTACTCTATAATCCGACAAATTCGATAATTCGATATCGTCCTGCAAAATTGTCGGATTACCGCGGGTCTACTGTACGGGATTTGTTTATCGTAGACACACTCTAGGTCAGTGGCGTAGCGATGGGGAGGCGGGGGGGGGGGGGGGGGTGCCACCCAAGAGGGGGTGACACTCGACCGTGGAAAAAAATTTACGAAGAATATTGTCACCAAAGTATTGTATACATGAACACGGACTGTTATTTTCTTTCATGTGTTGAATTTTGTGTCTAGGTTTTTTTATAGGCGAACATAGCCAATATTTGTGAAGAAATCTGAAATTCTCTAGTCCCCCCCCCCCCAGACCAATTTTATGAAGTCGAAATCTGTCTCCGACTTTGTTTTTGTTGCACATCAACGACCTTTTGTCATGTGCACCAATTCACTGTTACGCGGATGACAGTACAGTCTCCATGATTTTGTTTGACAAGCCCCCAAACGGTACACCACAAACTCCAGTAGCTCGGAGGGCTTTGAAGCAAAGAATGGGACGATTACCTCTAGAGTGTTTTCTCTTGGGGTAAGAATAACCTCGTCGAATTTAATGTTTCAAAGACCCAATCATGTTTGATAACGTCTAAAAAGGATCGAAATTAAAATCTAGTCTCCTTCAACGGAAACAATCTTCCGAACAGGCCCTCCATTGATATTATGCTTGGTGTAACCCTAAGTGACCAGCTCAGGTATGGGGGCTCCATCGAAGCCAGAGTAAAGTTAGCCTCTCAGAAACTGGGCGTACTGTACAGTAGTACTGGGCGTTGACGATAATTCTATCCAACGCCAATGTCGTTATCGTTGGCAATTTTCAACTGTTGAAAATAGCCGTTGAAAATAACGTCGACGTTGACGCAACTATAATAGGAGATCGACACGATACTAACAAAAAATATATCAAAATCGTATTAAGGAATCCCTTTTAACGGGTGGTTCCCCGAATTATTGATGTATTATTAATTATTATTATCTCTATGCCCCACGCGACACACACGTAATAATAATCCTATAATAACGTTGAAAGTTGAAACTGTTGGAAGACGTTGGTTTCGGTGTTGAAAATATTATCCTGTTGAAGATATATTTTGCTTGTCACTGATAAATTCGCTTGTTGCTTGGCGCTACGTATCGGCCGTATTGGACGGGAAAATAAAAAAAAACGTGCAGTAGGTATGTACATTACCAAAAGACCTTGTGTAATTGGGTATAATATCGTTCACGAAGTGTGATCTCTTGACCCTTTTGACTTAATCATTCCAACACCGTTGAAAACAATAGGTACAAAACGTTGACAATTATCAATAGGTTATTTTTTTGCTTGTCGTTGATAAATTTGATTGTTCCACGGCGCTACGTATCGGCCGTATTGGATGGGAAAATAAAATAAAACGTGCAGTAGGTATGTACATTACCAAAAGACCTTGTGTAATTGGGTATAATATCATTCACGAAGTGTGATCTCTTGATCCTTTTGACTTAATCATTCCAACACCGTTGAAAACAATAGGTACAAAACATTGACAATTATCAATAGGTTATTTTTTGCTTGTCGTTGATAAATCTGATTGTTCCATGGCGCTGAGTATCGGCCGTATTGGATGGGAAAAAAAACGTGCAGTAGGTACGTACATTACCAAAAGACCATTTAAAATATCGAGTAATGTTGTTCACGAAGTACAAACTCTTAACCCTTTTTATTTATTAGGCAGTTGAATCGTTGACTGCGTTGAATAATATTCGCATGTAGGTATTATATTTCAACTGTTGGCGCTAATTATTTTCAACAGCGTTGGACGTTGAAATAACATAACTATTGTTTCCAACGGCTAGTTATATTTTAATACAGTACTACTGTACAGGGCCCGCAGATACTTTAATAGTACACAACTGCTAACCCCGTACAAATCAAAAGTGCGCCCTACGGTTGAATTTGGCAGCCACCTCTGATCTGGAGCTCCAAAATACCTGAAAAATACCCTCGACTCTGTGCAGAAACGGGCGGTCCGTTTAATAGATTCTCCCATCTTAACGCAGACGGATTGCAATCTTTAGAGCACAGGCGTCGGGTGGGAATGCTATCCTTGTTCTACCGGTATTACAATCACTAGCATCATTGATCCCTTCGGCACCGGTGCATAGTCGGGAAACACGCCAAACGCGTGCCCGACATTTGTCACATGAGAACGGGTCATTTCTTCGACTCGTTCTTGTGTTCAACAGCTCGGCTGTGGAATGATTTGCCGGCCTCTGTGTTTCCTCCTTCCTACAACATGGGTCTCTTCAAGACCAATGTTCATTCCTTCCTCTCCTCAAAATGACCCCCACACGGCATCCCAGATGACATAGGCCCTGAGGGAAATTATTTTCCTTAGGGCCTCCTGTGCGGAGTTAATGTAAAAAAAAATTTAAAAAATTAAAAAAGGTAGTAGCCAAAAATTTGTCTAAGATAATATTCTTAATTCTGACTGAACTATGAGATCGACAAAAGTTATTTAAAAATAAGAGGTCTGAAGACATGAGATTCTGGGTTCGAGTTCCAGTTGCGACTGTTTTCTTTTTATTTATTTGGGTATTGTTCTCTTTCATGTTTTCGTTTAGATTTGTTAGTATTATCTTCTTCTTCAATTATTTTTATTAAAAATTAATCATCACTTAGTTTTAACCACTTTTAATGTTTAAAAAACCAATCTGCTTCGTAAGCAATGCTAACTTAATTATCTTTCTTTCGTATGGTGGGGAGTCAGAAGGGGACATCTAGGTTTGCGAGCCAGTCAAGAGCGTTGCTCTGTTAATTATTTTATTTTGCATTTTGTGTCAGAAAAGTAAACCAACGTAATAATGATGATAAGTAAATGGCGTTCATATTATAAATTAATCATAACACTGATTGAATTCCAGTGACCGACATCCAGTGCACGTTTGGCAGCCCCGGAGCGGGGGCCGCGCGAGACTCCATCGCCGCGCTGCTCCGCAAGCCAGAGGGATTCCGCGGCGCACCCCTCTTCGCAGACGACAGGTCGGTGGACGCGCGCACAGACCTGGCGTGCCAGATCCGCCCGGAGCCGGGGGACGCGCAGGCCCTACTCTACAGGCTCAAGATAACTGACTTCACCAAGTGCGGGGTGCTCAAAAGGAATGTTAGTAATTTATTTATCTACAAATTGAGAGTTTAAATGGTTCAATTTGGGAGGCGGGTATGGGTTCTACCGGTATTTCAACGGAAGATGTTTTTTTTTTTTTTTTTTTTTACATTAACTCCACACAGGAGGCCCTGAGGAAAATAATTTCCCTCAGGGCCTATGTCATCTGGGATGCTGTGTGGAGGGTCTTTTGGAGGAGAGGAAGGAATGAACATTGGTCTTGAAGAGACCCATGTTGTAGGAAGGAGGAAACACAGAGGCCGGCAAATCATTCCACAGCCGAGCTGTTGAACATAAGAACGAGTCGAAGAAACGACCCGTTCTCATGTGACTAATGTCAACTGTGTACAAATGTTGGGCACGCGTTTGGCGTGTTTCCCGACTATGCACCGGTGCCGAAGGGATCAATGATGTTCCGAGGGAGTAGCGTCATTGATCCCCTCGAGACCGGTGCATTGTCGGGAAACACGCCAAACGCGCGCCCAACATAATATGTACACGATTGACATTTGCTACATAAGAACGGGTCGCTTCTTCGACTCGTTCCTGTGTTCAACAGCTCGGCTGTAGAACGATTTGCCGGCCTCTGTGTTTCCTCCTTCCTACAACATGGGTCTCCGCCCCGGGAACCATTTATTGGATAACCGACACCTCTGCGTAGTTAACATTCTTTGAAGCTTCACTGAGTGGTTGGCTAAGGGACACGGAAGCTAAGTGTAGTTTATGGTCAGACCGAAAGCCATTCACATTTTTTGTTGGTACTTGCCAATTGATTTGAGATTTATTGTATTTCTTATGTTCTCTATTTTATGCAGGTGCTTGCAGGTTTTTTACAGATGCAATTCCGCGTCATGGAGTCTCATGAATCAGTTTTTCTTTTGCCCTGTTTAATTTATCTTTGTCTTACTAACCTATTTTTTTGCATTTTGTTTTTCCTGTTAAGCACTTGCATACTGCTTACTAACAACGTATGCATGGACACTGGAGGTCTAGATTCGTTCAAAATAAATAAATGTAGCTTCGTTTAATCAAAAAAATTAGAATCTTGCGAGAGCCTTGAAGGAGTAACCATCAGTTACTTATACCAGGGCGGGTAAGAGGTGGATTACCTCCACCTCTGCGTAGTTCATGGGGTGAAGTTTGTCCGGATCGGAAGAGACTGGTCGAGGGAGACTTTTTAATCCAGCAGGACTCTCGGAACATCGCCTTGCACCGCATTGGGAGGGTTGAATTCATACGTCCGTTACTCCTGGACACACTGACCCTCATATTTCTACCCACCCTTCTTGACTTTTCCTACCAGAACTTCCTCTCTTTCCTTTTCTAGAAGAGCCTCCACACAGCAACCTCAAAGATGACACAGGCCCTGAGGGGAATTATT
Organism: Limnephilus rhombicus; assembly: GCA_929108145.2. NCBI lineage: Eukaryota > Metazoa > Arthropoda > Insecta > Trichoptera > Limnephilidae > Limnephilus > Limnephilus rhombicus. The sequence continues at coordinate 16,739,063 of OV815279.1, read as the reverse complement.
TTCCTCAGGGTCTCCTGTGTTGAGCTATACAAAAAAAGTATCGGAAACATACATATTGGGATATTACGTTATTATTACATACGTATATTATTTATTTATCTTACGAATACTTCGTAGGATAATTTTTTCGCTCTTAACGTACGGGATTTTTAAATCAGTATTACGAATTCTAAGATTCAATCGAAAGTCAAAGCTGTAAATAGCCACAAATAAAAATAAATAAAAAAAAACAATAAGCCTTGCTTATCTAAACGATATAAATACCATCGTTTGGTTAACGGCTGCGCGGCTTTTTTCTTACAATACATAAATTTGGATTTGAGGCCAAAATACTTGACGAAACTAAGACATTCTTTTTAACAAACGGTGTAAAGGTATCTAGTACAGATAATTGCCACTTTATTTATTTATGTTTCCAATTATAGAATATTGCCCATTAAGGAAACCGATTTTTTTCTCGATTTTAGGTGCAACTTTGGCAATTATTTTTGAGTTAATGATAATTATTTGAAAAAATAGTTTTGCCCCACTTACTTTAATATAATGAAGTATAAAAAATAATACTGTAGAAGCATTTTGATGGGCAAATTAAATTACAAACACCGATTTGCGTTGAAACATAAATTTATCCGGTATAAATCTAAAATTTCGACCCAAAAACAGCTATTTTTTTTTTTTTTTTTCCAACTTCAAATTGCATTAGGTAGCTACATTTACAGAGTAGGTTGGGCAAGATAATTTTTTTAGTAATTACTAATTACCATTAACATGTGAATAGAATTTTTTCAATGGCGTTTATTTTATAATTTAAAAACAAATAGATAAAGTCAAATATATCAATATTAGATATTTCCTATTTCTTTTGATTATAAAGTATTATTCAATTTCGTCATGTATTTTGGTATTAGATAAATTTAAGTTTTGTATTTCAAGGGCCACTCCGGCGTTCCCCTTAACCGATTCACCTGTTTTGATTTCTAATATTACGTATGTTCGTCTCTAAATCTATGTAGGTATATATATTTTTGGAGTTGATTTTTTCGTATTTTTTTTATTTGAGCTTTCAAGTAAATATTGTCGAAAGTTGGAATTTTTTAGCTCAAAGTAGAAAAAAACGATTACGAGGGATGTAATTAATATCACCTGTTTACGCCGCGGCATTACCAGTTTCTACCGTTTTATAATATATTTATCTTAGACGAGTTTTTAAGTTTCGTCAAAAAATATGTGTTATTTTTGAAGATATCTAAACATTTGCCAGACCGAACGGTAATTATATGAAATTGCCTCGATAGATAAAAATAGCAAAGAATGCTCCGAAAATTATTATAAACACGTTTTTTGCTTATTTTACAAGTTACATATCCCACGAGGTTTTTGATCAATTTTAAACGAATCGTGTTTTTCACAATTTTATTAAACATTTTCACAATTTTATTATAAATTTTCACAATTTTCGCTTAAATATATTATCGGTTTTAATATTAGCGTGCTCCCTCTAACATTCGTTTTTATATATCTCTCCTTCTTTTTTTTGAGCGCTTACTGGACCATGTCTTTTAAAATTTGTCGACGCGTATTTCTGGCAAAAGCTATCCCTTTAGTTGCCTATAAGATTAAAAAAAGTTATGTGAGCGCAGTATTATTTCGAAATGCATTTTTGGGGTGTAGTTTTACAATATGTTAGAATAGTAACTAAGTTGTTCATTTTTTTACATAATTGTAGTAAAAAATGTCAACTTTTTTCTAAAATATTCTTTCAATCTGCATGTGGGTAGATACCCTTACGAGATACCCGGGAATAATGATGTACATTAACACAAACAAACAAATTACTGAATTGAATGAGACAGCCAAATGTAGGCACTGTTAGGGAAGATGTTGAATTGAAGCCATCTCCATTATGCACTATCCATTATGACATGAATGATTGATACTTAACAAATCGATTCCGCAAAATACGCGAATAACCGCTAGCAAAGATGCGGGACAAGGTACGGTTACGAACTTCTGACATAGTAAAATAATTTCAAAACAATTATTATTGATTAACATGATGGGTGAAAGATACCAGGTAACCACTTCAAACTGGAAAGAGGGTCGCTACCTGACTAATTAATTAATGGGTAAACGATATCTGCATATTGTTATAATTATCATATGAGATGTCACATCATAGTCGTGTTGTGATCTAGTAGGCGGCATAATTTATTCCATGAAAATTTAATTTTATGGTTTTAACTAGTGATGGCCTCCACGGTCGAGGGGTAGGCTCTCGATTACGAATCCGGAGGTCGCGGTTTCAAATCCCGGCGTCAAGTAAGCTTTATTACCAACTACCAAAATTTTATGTAAGTATTTATTTATCTATTTCTATTCTCGTACATACGAGTAGGTACATTTTACATATGATTACAGTTTACATAGATAATAATTTCAAGTAATACAAAAAATGTTAATAAATGTACGTAAATAGGTTAGTAGTAGTGTTTCGTGAACAGGTGAATGGTGTTCGGGTGTGTTAGATAAAGTGTTTTTCTGCCGTCATAAGTAAAAACACAGCAAGTACTCTCCTTGAGAGTGTCAACGAGGACACTGGTTTCATCACAATGTAGCGAGCAGAAAAGAAAATGGTACCTGCTAAAAGCAGTTTAGAATAATCTATTTTTAAGTAGACCCAATAATACATTATACAGGGTGTTAAGGGCTGTACTTGGCTTACTTTAGCCAGTTATTACTGACATTATTTGGAGTGAAAAATGTAAATGAAATTTGGTTCTCCGGTGACCTTTTCAATGACTTTTTCTTTTCGAATTATTTTACTTTAAAACCAAAGAAAAAAAATATTTCGACTCAGCCGAGTAATTATCCAACCTCTTAAATCGCCCCCAACTGTCCAAAACCTACTATTTTTTAAAGTTTTTGTAGAAAAAAAAACATTAAAAATTTCACCGGAGACCAAAATTTCATTTACATTTTTTACTCTAAATAATTGGTCAGGAATCACTGATTATACTTTAGCAGTCAAGTACGTCTCTTAACACCCTGCATAAACATTTGGTATTGGTGCTGATTTATTTGGCATCTTACTCGGTGTGAGTTTTTTAGTATCCTGTGTTACAGAGTTAGTTGTTCATCTGGTTTGTTTACAAGGGCGGATCCTGAATTTTTTACTGGGGGGGGGGGGGGGGGCACAAGGGGCGGACGGGCAAAAAAATCAACAACTATTGTTAGGATTTTTTTTCTGGGGGGGTTAGAAACAGTATAGGAAGGTTTATGAAAATGTCAAAACAATAGAAAAATTAAATGTTTAATAAAGACAGTTTTTGCTTCTAAGTATATACTGCTATGGAATCTCCACAGTACACAAAAATACAGTCTAGGGGGGGGGCACGTGCCCCCGTGCCCCCCCCCCCCCCCCTAAATTCGCCCTTGTGTGACTGTGTGGTTTGGTTTATTTATGCTGTAACTATAAGTATGTGCGCGAGCAGAGCACTATGAATAATAAAAAAATCTCACTTTTCTGTGAAAAAATAATACGGGGTCGGGGGTAGGGTTGCCATACGTCCGGAATTTTCATTAATTTATGTTGTTTCACTATTAATTTAATTCGTATAATATCCGGAAACTGTTAGTACAATCGGAAAACTGGAAATTCTACATCACATAGAGAACTCAAAAACTTTACTTTTCCTTTTTTTCGGCAACTAAAGGGTTCAAAAATCCTTAGCAGCCATTTAAAAAAAAAAATAACCTAAAAATTCCTACTTCGGACTGGATTTACCCAAAAATGAAGAGTTCAAATCAGAAAAAAAAATCACCACAAAATAGACTCTACATTAATGTGATGTTATGTGAATTAATGTGTATATAGTATATTTACAGCATAAAGACCATTATTCAGAATTGAAATGACCAGATTTGAATAGCCAGGTACTTTCCCACTCTTACCGCCCCGCTACCTTCAGCCTCACTTCACTGGCTTCAGATGTTTGGGAGCAGTTGGGACTCTTGAGCGGTATTTACATTTAAAAAAGGTTTTATGAACTAAACTTTATTATTGTTATTCTTGGGAATAATACAAAGACCATTAAAGATTTTAATGTTTCATGATTTAATGGGCAACTTGGGCAATTATTTGTGAGTAATCATTTTACTACATTTATCACAATAATATAATGAAACTAGCTGGTTCCCGGGCATGAGTTGCTATGTCATTTAATAAAGAAATTGTTTCTCTCTGCGTGTCCTTTCCCATTCGTCCCGTTCCCCTTCCGCAAAGATATTGAAATATAATAGATGTGCTATCTGCAGTTCTCTCTAGGTGGGACTACGCTTCCGGGTGTCGCCGATATTGTTTACCAATTAACAAATAAACTAAATGAACGAATAATTAACGAATAAAACAAACGAACGTTAAACTAAATGAACGAATGCTTTCCGTATTCAAACTATATTGTTAACCAATAATAATGCACACCTTCAAAAAATCAACGAAATGAACAAATTCTTTTCGTTTGCAAACTACCCTGATTAGGTCGTAGTCCGCCGACAGTTGCGCTGACATAATAGCATATTTCTTTTGTATTTGAATATCTTTGCCCTTCCGCCTCCCCTTCATCTTGCGTTTCCACTCCGCCTCCTCCACCTTCCCACTCCACTCCCCCCCCCCCTTCCCCAGTGCCGTGAACCCCCCTCCCGAGTTCCCCTCCCAGGTTCCCCTCGCTCCTCCCGGGTCCCCCCCCCTGCCGCGAATCCCCTACTCGAGTTCCCCCCCCCCCCCTCCCCCATTCCATACATTCAGTCCCGGTACATTCAGTTTTCAAATAGCTCGCGTGCCACCTATTGCAATCTTGATGCCAGAGCTCACCAGTTGTTTTATAAAAACCTTTTCCTGACAATAACTAACACAAGAAAAAAGAATTATCAAATTTGGTGCAGTCGTTCGGAAGTTATGCGCGTACATACATTTTGGCGATTCATTTTTATTTATATAGAATAGATAGATAGATAGAAGAAGATAGATATATAGAAGAAGATAGATAGATAGAAGATATCAAATAAAAAATGGGCTGCGCGAAAGTTTCACTTAATGGTTTGACATAATGGTAATCAAACACTCAAGAAATTCTATAAAAAGAAGAAGATTTCAACCTTGGAGTAATAGGTTTATTCCTGCAATGTATAGTGCGCTATTTGGTCAGCGGCCAGGGCCAGGGTTGGCTAATAACCACTTTTCCCGAACAAACTTTTTTTATCATTAGCTTCACGTGGAGGCGCTGAGGAAAAAAGATTCCCTCATTATCTTCCTGTCATCTTTGGGGATGTTGTGGGAGGGTCTTTTTAGGGAAAGGAAGTAGAAGAAGTTCTGGAAAGGAAAAAAGTATGAGAGGTAGGCAGGAATCTGGGGTCAATGTGTCGAGAAGTGACAAACGTGTAAATCCATCCCTCCCACTGTCGAGAGAGTCCGGCTGGAGAGCTCAACTAGACTCTCCCGATCCGGCCCGCCATGCAGTAGGTGGGCAAATTCATATTTCGCCAAGACATAGACCAACCTTAAGCCACCAAACATAGTGAACCACTTGGGGTGACCTATGGAAGGGGTGTTGGTTATCCAATAAATGGTTCCCGGAGCGGCGATACCCATACCCGCCTACCAAATTGAATGATTAATAACCATTATTAAATGTGGTTGGTGTATCTCCACTAGGAAAGAGTCCACCGAGGTGGCCTTAGCTCTCCTCTGCACTCCCCCTAGGTTCCCCAAAATATTTTGGCCCTTCGAGTACCTAAGGAAATGGAAAGTCCACCCCAGCAGAGATCCCATCCACTTCAAATAAGATAATATTTTTCTTTCAAAATGTATCAGCAGATGAATCCACAGTCGAAATTTTACATTCTGAACACAAAACTGGTTTTAATCAAATATGTGTGCGGCGAATTAAAACTACACTCACGGTGTATGTAAAAAAATGATGAATATAAGGAACTTTCTTAGAAGGTGGGAAAAAAGGAACCGTAAAACTCACTGGTTGATGTAGCAGACTGGATGATGACATCCACATAAGATTTAAATTTCACATAAAAATGTTTCAACTGTGCACAGATTGTAATAGGTATTAAACCAACAGTATAATTTTGATGATTTTAGTAAACTTCTTTCGTACTTGCATTCGAGAACACGACGTGGAAACTTAGTCTTGGAAAACAATGTTCGCGCGTTCACGGTTAGCGGTTTAGCCACAGAATAAGTAATGAAAAATTCCGTGCTCATTTCAATCTGTCCAAAATGTATGTGCGACAATAATATGAATTGAAACGGGTTAAAAGTCTATCAAGATATTATTATTATTTATTATAAAATTTTGCCGCCCGGGGTAATTCTTCCACCCAATCGTTATTAAAATGATACGTTTTACTTCTGCCGCACCGCATTTTGAATTATTTATTAATAAAATTTATATCGCCTTATAGTTACAACCGGACTGGCTAAATCATAAATAAACCAAACCACACACTAGAAACTAGATCGATAACTTCGTTCTTTAAAGGGGGAAATTTTCGACAATATTTCACCATGAATCTGTAATAATTAGACGATTTTTTTTCTATGGGGACTTGTGACGTCACACCCCTTGGATGAGGATAGAGTGAACAATAAAAAAGGCGCAACCGTTGACAATATAAGATCCAAATAAATTATAAACAAAAATTCATGAAAAATGTGCGGTTTTATTGAGACCTAATTGAGGATCATCTGAAACAAAAACTGTGAAAAGATCTAATTACATCGGCAAATTTTCTCGAGATCGACTCAAAAAGCACTCGCGATCGACCGGTCGATCGTGATCGACGGTTTGGGCACCCCTGGTCTAAATACTTTGAGATGCAACCCTGTTTCTCAGAGGCCTCATTTGTAAACACTGTTCTCCACTGTAATTCAGCTTAAGTACGATAGTTCACTCCTTGGCTTGGGATGGCTATTCTGCCATCATAAGCAAAATTTGGGAGGCGGGTATGGATACCGCCGTTCTGAGAACCATTTATTGGATAACCAACACTCCTGCCATAAGTCACCTCAAGTGGTTCGCTACTTTGATGACTTTTGTAGAACACTTTGGTAAAGCAGGAGTGCCCAGGTTCGGTTCCACGATAACTCAGAATCATGTAAGAGCCCGTTCACACTTCCGTTTTAACGACGGAGGGCAGCGGCTAGGGCTTCCGTTTTTTAAAACGGAAGCCCTAGCCGCTGTAGTGACTCTATGGAGCTGTTGACACTTGTAGGTTCCGGCGTAAAAAACGGATATGTCATTTTTTGCCGGAGAATCGCCTACGCAGAGCGTCCGTTTTTTTCGCCGGAATGGGACGCGCTGGCCATACATTTCAATGGAGCTGTTCACACTAGACGGAGAACGGTTCCGTTTCCCCACCTCTCGCTCGACGCTTCCCCACCGCCCACTCCCAGACGCAAGCAGCAGTTCGTAAGATTCGTGTAAACGAAACATCTCCTAAAATATGCAAACAAAATATTATCCCACGGTTTGAACAAATAAGGTCCGAACCTAGTAATTAAGTAATATGGCTGGTATTAATGGAGACATTGCTTTACAAAGTTGGAACAAATTCTTATATTATTTTCAAAGTATAAATGTTTATGACAACCCCAAGGGGAAGTACGCTGGCGGCATTTTTACCTAATAATAGGAACCGCCCTATAATCTATTGGTGTGCCCTTTTTGGTCAACTTTTAAGTGATTTTATTGTTTTATTGTGCGCGAATGAGGAATGAGCAAATAAAATGTTTTGGTCGTTGTTTTCGTAGAGTAGGATCCGTTTTTTATAACGGATCCGTTTTAAAAAACAGAAGTGTGAATGTGGGCTAGGGCTTCCGTTTTAAAAAACGGAACCCGCCTCCGTCTTTAAAACGGAAGTGTGAACGGGCTCTAATTTCACCCCTTTAAAAAGTGATTAAAAGTTATGAAAAATAATGAAAAACAGCCTATAACCTAACCTATTTACCAGGGACGGTCCGTAAGTTTTCACTGAGCTAGAGTCCTAATTCTGAAAAATATGACATTATTGATGTTGTAGCTGAAAATAATTTTTTTTGTTTTCAAAATTTAATATTTTGTGTGAAGATTTTCAGGATTCTTTCAGTTTGGGGATGCGCCGCATCCACACACTGAAAGATCTTCATATAAAAAGTTGAAATTTTGAAAAAAAAAATATTATTTTTCAGCTACAACAACATCAATAACGTCATAATATTTTTCAATGTTAGCATTCTAGCTCACTGAAAACTCACGGACCACCACTGCTATTTACCCATTTTTTTCATCTCTTTTAATGACTTTTCAAAGGAGGTGTTGAAGCTGCATGATTCTGAATTGCCAGTGACCCCCAGGTTCATGGAGTGAGGTTGTCTAGGTCTTGGCGGTGAATGCGTTTGTTTGCCCACCTACTGCGGGGTGAGCTGGATCAGGAGAGACTGGTTAAGAAAGACCTAACCTAGACCTCTCTAGCCGGACTCTCCCGACCCATCGCCTTACGCAGTGGGAGGAATGGATACATACTTACGTCACTCCTAGACCCACTAACCTCCAGATTCCAACCCACCCCTCATACTTTTACCTTCCCAGAACTTCCTCTCCTTCCTTTCTCCAAAATATACAGCATCCCCAAAGATAACGTAATCTTTAGGGAATCTTTTTTCTCAGGGACTCCTGTGAAGAGTTAATTTTAAAAAAAGGCAGCTGAAAATTTTTAATGGTCATATCTGATATATGATACCTTACATGTTTATCAACTTATTATAAAAAAGTAATTCAGAATGTGACCATCGAAAATTACCAGAGCTGCCTTTTTTCTTACGACAGCAGTATTGTAGGTTGTTTCCACTCGCTGAGCGATGGGTTGGTGTATTAATAATTACTGTATGTCGTTTGTTGGTTACAGGGTTTCGTGCATGTGCGCGTGTGGTTCCCGCAATTTCCGGGTGTGGTGATGCAGTCGGACCAGGAACTGATCATCATGTGCAAGCCACCGGAGCCCACAGTCATCGAGAACAAAGCGGCCGGCTTTGCAGGCAGCTTGTTAGTACAAACACCTTACACACATTACTACTTACATCGTACTACTTCATCACTATTATGCTGATAAGTATTTTTATGCGCAATTAATTGGGTACCTAAACAGCCTTTCCAAATTCAATAAATAGACACACAGACAAGAGCGGATCCAGGGGGGGGTCATGGGGGTCATGACCCCCCCCTGGGCTGGGTCCAGGACCTAGGTGGACCTACTCTTTACTTGTATCTATTATTATCAAAATTAAATTATAAATTCTTGTGACTTGACCACGACTGTGTGACCCCCTCCCCCTCCCCCCTGGCGCTATGTGACCCCCCCCCTGGCGCCAAAGCTGGATCTGCCCATGCACACAGAACACACTAGTGGTGGGAAAAATCTAAAGTTTAAACAGCATGACTTTATGCTTGACAGCTGATCACCATTTGATCATTGGCCACGTCCAAACCAATGGCTTGTTTCAACAAGGCTAGTAGCTTAGTCGAGTGTCGAGTAATTCAACTCGCAACTTGACTGACCAAAAAGCTTTCACAATGGGAGATGAATGGACAAAGAATGAATGCAACAAAGTAAATAGGCTAATTAAGCTGATTGCAATGGATATTTTAGAAGAGGCGAAAGAAGAAATTAGTGAGATGAAACTAAATAAATTATGGATACGAAAATGGATTAGTAGCAGAAAAAATAATAGATTTTTTAGAGTGGGATCTTCGCTCCAACAAGGCGAAATTTCTGGGGCTACTAATGAACTCTCCTAAAACAATTAGTTCGCACTTGTTTAGAGGTTGAGCCAGTGAGATGGTGGGGGGCGCTGTTCACCTGAAAAAACTGAACAAAATGGATTGACGCTACTAAACCACTGACTAAACTACTCACTACTCAATAAACTGATAGCCTAGTTCAAACGGGACTTAAGTCACGCAACACACCTTGCCGCTCCCAACTAGCTCTCCTCTTATCACTGCGAGCAACTTGGAAAGGGTGAAGAATTATTTTCCTCAAAAAGCTACATACATTTGCAGCAAAAAGTTAAAAGATTGTGTGAATAATGGTCTGTGGCTGTAATATATTCTTTGTGCTTTTTTATAAACGCGGAAGTCTCATGGAATTTTTTTGTATTATTAATACCCTGCTTTCCAAATTTCTACCGAATTATAAAATATTCTCTTGATCTATTCATTTCCTTACCTGAATATGTAAATGAAAATTCCTTGATAGAAAAAAATCGCAAAGTATGCTCTGAAAATTATAAAAAACACTAAACATCAAATTAAAAAAAAATGTTTTTCAAGATCGCTTCCATCAATAATAATCGGTTGATGTTTACGATCATGTTTTGTTCAGTCCCCACGGAGCCCGAGTGTCCGGTGTGGTGGAGGAGACTCCGGGCAGGCTGGAGTACGAGGTGGCCCTGTACAAGGAGGCCCCCGCGGCCAGACTGTCGAACTCTTCCGGTGAACTTCCCGTTGATCAGGCAAGTATACGCATTTACAATAATAATTTCCTACATCTTACTTCACAGATTGAGTATAAGTGTGATCAGTCGATAGAAAACCCAGGAAATTTTTTAAACTTTTGAAATAAATAATTAGCATAGTGATAAGAAATGGATCACAAAGAATCAAGATATTTTCAGTGTATAAAAAATCAGCTAAAAACCATCCTTACAAACGGTCACCAAATCTGGATGAGAGTAAGTTCTAGAGTTTAAGTGCTTGAAAAGAGCTCTTTGAGAACAGTGGCTAAAGTCATAAAATGGAACCGGATGCTCGAAGTGCAGAAGCTCGTCACCACAGGCGAGCGACCTTCGCACAAAATTCTGGTAGCAATTCTATAAGAAAGGCTGGGCCTGCAAGGAGTAAACATGGGTCTTGAAGACACCCATGTTGTAGGAGGGAGGAAACACAGAGGCCGGCAAATTGTTCCACAACCGAGCTGTAGAACTCAAGAACGAGTCGTAGAAACCACACATTCTCATGAGACTAATGTCAACCGTGTACATATGTTGGGCGCATGTTTGGCGTTTTTCCCAACTATGCACCGGTGCCGAGGGGATCAATGACGCTAGTTCCTCAGAGCATCTTCCATTGTAATACCGGTAGAACAAGGACAGCATTCCCACCTGATGCCTGTGCTCTAAAGATTGCAATCCGTTTGTTAAGTTAGGAGAATCTATCAAACGTACCGCCCGTTTCTGCACAGATTCAAGGTTTTTTTTTAGGTATTTTGGGACTCCAAACCAGAGGTGGCGGCCAAATTCAACTGTGGGGCGCACTTGTGATTTGTACAGGGTTAGCAGTTGTGTACTATTTAAGTATCTGCGGGCCCTGTACAGTACGCCCAGTTTCTGAGAGGCTAACTGAACTATGGCTTCGATGGATCTCAATCTAAGGACTGAGCTGATCACTTAGAATTACACCAAGCGTACCAATGGAGGGCCTGTTCAGATGATTGCTTCTGTTGAAGGAGACTAGAATTTTTTCTTCAATGCTAAAATAAATACCTGTTGCGGCCATGCGCCTGGCACTTTTCAAGCAATAAATCGAAAGTCCGACGTCTAATAACAAGATAGTTCTAATTTCACAAAATATAACATAAATTTACGAGAACAATTTTTTTCATCTTTTGTATAAATAGCAAAATCCAAAACATAGAAAGCTGAAAACTTTATTTTGGTCTGCAAAAAATCTTCAATAGGGCAGCATGCCGCAGTTTGGGCACGTCTTTGGTGGGTAGTTACATACAAAATTGATAGTAATTTCTTTTCCAGGCTGTTCCAATTGGAACCAAACTGCAGCTAAGGGCCCGGATCAACCCCGACTCCGCCTGGAAATATGTGAAGCTGATGGAAGTCACCGTGTCTCCGGACCCCGACAACCCTCACACCGCGGGAAGTGTCACTTTAATTAAGGATGGGTAAAATTAGCTTTTTTTTCTTATTAAAAAGCTGATGCTTTATTCTGGATATAATTCTGTGATGTATCAATATTGACTTTAATTACCTTAGACAATATTAGAGACTCTCAATCGAAAATTTTAAACAGAAAAGATACGATCACATCTAGGAGCAAGCCTCCCTGGCAAGGCTAAGGTCCTGGGTTCATTTTCTAGATGCGACAGTATCTTTTTCTGATTTTCTGTTTTGCTAACATTGTCTTCAGTGATTAAATATTACAATTTGAGGTTTTACTTAAAAATAAATATTTACCTTATCCAGATGTCGAAACCGCGACTTTGCGTCCATCATCCCGCACCAGCCCGCCCGCTATCGGGACAAGCATAACGAGGTGTTCCTGGACTTCGAGGCCTTCCTGCTGAGCACCATGAAGGAGCGCAGCACCCTGTGGATCCACTCACAGATCAAGGCCTGCATGGATGCCGCCGACTGTCAGCCCGACTTCTGCTTGGATCTTTATGATTCTTCAGGTAGGAACTTATCCAAAATCCGTCTGGATACCTAACATAATCTAAACATTTCAAAATGAAATAAGGTACCCCCTGTATAGAGTTAATTAATTTTTTTAACGCCGATAGGGCTTTTACAAACATACATTACAATACAATACATTCATGAAATTAACGGGAAAGGAAGACAGAATTTTTCAAAATATTATCAGCCAGCAACGTTCTTTTGCACAGAGTTAAACAATTTCACAACCTAACCTAACATAACCAGACATAAGCAAACCTATGCATTTCAAAATGAATAAATTATTACAAGTACTGAATAAAACATCGGAAAGTAAGTACCTACTGTACTTACCTCGGAACCAAAGTTTGCACTCACTTGGGTCAACAGTTTTTGCTTTCTTTACATTCAGAGCTAACATAAAAAGGTTGCAATATTAGCTGACTTCGGTGACATATTTTATAAATTGTTCAATATTATTTATTGTATTAAGCATATAATAATAAGGAACTCAAGTTAAAAATATTATGGCTTTAAAAAAATATATTCATATAGATCAATAAACGCTGATTCTGAATATATAAGTTTTATTAAATAATAATAACGCAAGACATGGCACGACCAAGTGAATCAGATACTTGAGTCGGGCTACGTGAAGAGTCGGAATTATAGAAGAGCATGTATGAGACGATGTATGAATGTGAACGAGGCAAGGAGTGTGTGCCAAGATCAAGTTGTTTGGCGGTCCGTCCTCTCTGCCTGCCCCTGCGGGGAAACTAAAATGTTAGTTAGTTTTAATAACGCAGAGTTTGTAAAAAATTATTAAAAAGTCCATTTTTAATTGCGTCATTGAAACACACTGTCAAGTTGGTATTATTGAATAGTTTAGTGTTGACGTCACTGCTCACCATAATTTTCAAGTCATTGTATTGGAATGTATGACAAAGCCATCGTATTAATAACATTTCATCTTATTCGCTTATTTACATATTGTTTATAGAGATTTAGTTGTTGTGTTTATTGAATCATTATTTAGGCCTAAATAATTCAGTTTCAAAAATAGAAGTATCTCTTATTAGTTTATCTCTATTAATTAAAATATTAAAAAACTACCGTACAAAAAAAATAGTAATGCTAATTCCAGGGCCAATTCTTCGAACTTCGAATTTCAAAATGGCGGGAGTCGAACAGCTGATCCGATGCCGTATCTCCCACACGCACACTTTGATGCGACCGAGTCCCGCGCCACTGCAGGCCGCCACGTAAAGACCGATAGGTTTACAGCGCAGTTAACTGTGAGACTTTTCTGCACGGCGGCCTGAAGTGGCGCGGGACTTGGTCGCTCCGAAGAGTGCTTGTGGGAGATGCTATTCTTTGGTTTTCTAAATATTGATTACGACTCGTGAAACAAAAAATATAATCTAATATTAATAATATAATAAATAAATAATTCCACCTAAATAATGTTTTTACTTCAGAATAGATTCGCAGCTTCTTCCATATAGTAACTGTCATACAAAATGACAACACTTGCTGAAAATAAAACAAACTTTTGGTGAATGATGACGTCACACGATTCACCAAACATACGTTGGTTTTCAGGGAATCTTGAAAAATTAAAATTTTGACATTTTTTTAACTATTAACTAACTATATAGTTACAAAAAATATGCAGTTATTTAAGTTAAGTTAATTTAAAAAAAAAAAAAATTGGACTAGAGTTCCTTATTGAGAACAGATTTAATTGCCATAAAATTGTTGAAATAAAATTTTATTTTTATGACAAATTCTCTTTTTAAAGTCTATTGCGTAGTAAGTTTTTATATTGATGAGGATTTGATCAGGGTCCCAACCAGGTCACGGTCGGAGAAAGCGCCAGATGAAGTTCATGCTCTACGAGAACTCCACCAATGTGCAGAGATCATCCAACGGGATACGAGCCGAGGCGCTCACGCAGAAATACAATGACACAACCCAATTCACTAAGTTCAAGGAGAACATTGAGTACACGGTGGTGATGCCCGGAGAACTGTTCCACAAGACTGGGGCTGCAGAAGCCTCTTGTAACTCTTCCCTTGTGATTGCTGGGGTCCTAGGATGTCTGCTCTTCATATCAGCTTTGATTGTAAGTATTTAACCATCAAAAAAACTTCATGTTCTATGAATAAGTAATATCTTCCTACTCCTTAGTCCCTAGGCAAAAATTCACTTTTATCAATAAAAATCGAATTTTCTTGTACCTAATATCAATGAGTGATTCATGAATGAGCCGCAAAATTCAGCTAGCTCTTTTTGATGAGTCGTATTTGTAAGAAATCTGGTAATCCGTACCATGGCATAATTGAACGGTGACATTTTTTTCTTTTCTTTTTTATATTTTTTTGTTTTACAACAATTCACTAATTAAACTCACTATGACTATAAATATTAGGGGCCGTTCAAGTATTACGTAACGCACATTGGGGGGGGTCTTGTAAAACGTTACTGTGCGTTACCGGAGCGGGAGGGGGGGGGTCGAACAATGCGTTACGTAACATTTTTATTTAAATAAAAAACAAGGGAATTAAAATCTTCCAAGTTGGCAATCCTTTTCGTTTATGTAGTACGGGGAATCCCTCGACTGAATTGTACATCATTTTTATTTTATTTTAAGCGACTTTCCAGTACTTTACGCAACTTAATTGTGACTTTTAGGTAAAAATTGTCACTTGGGTGTTATGTAACGTTTAGGTGGGGAGGAGGGGGGGGGGGGGTACAGAAAAACGTTACGGCGCATTACATGGTCAGGAGGGAGGGTCAAAAATCTTCAAAAATTGCGTTATGTAATACTTGAACGCCCCCTTACTATCAACTTCGTTTCCAAGAATACAGCTAAAGGAATGACGCAAATGGGCAGGAGAGTGATAATAATGGGGCATAAGCCTAGCACGGCGGTCGAAAAATCCCCAAATGATGTAACCATTCAAAGAAATGAATAAAGAAAAATTAAAAAAATTAAAATTCAGTAAAAGTTGTACCACTGCAAGCAGCTTCATCTTCTGAACCTTCAACCCAAGGTGTAGAAAATACTTTTATCAAGGTTAACTCATTCAAGGGTTAGTGCGATGATTGGGTACATAGCTTGAAGTTCATGTTTCACTGGAAGATTTGAATTAACGGCAGTGTTTTTCAAGCTACATCACGCGATCAAAATTTCGAAAATTTTTCTCGAAAAAGGCCCGTATGAGCTAAGGGGCCATCCATAAATTTCGTCACACCGTAAGGGGGAGGGGGGGGGGGGAAGGGAGTAGAGAAGTGTGACATTATGTGACAAGGGGTATGGGGGGGGGGGGGTTATCAGCTCTGTGACGACACATCTAAAAAATAATTTAACTACTGTTTTGATTATTTTTAGATGTAAAATTGCAAAATACGTGACATCACACTAGGGGTGAGGCGGTCTCACAAATGTGACGATGCGTGACAGGGACAGGGGGGAGGGGTCAAAAAAACATGATATTCGTGTGACATAATTTATGGATGCCTCCTAACCTTGTTAAACGCATTTTCTATAAACCTTGTCTTCAACAAGTAAAAGCACCCATTTTTTTTATTTTTTTTTTATTAATAAAATTCCTTTATTATTTATTTACAGTTTTTTACATTTTTAAATTAAATCCCGTTAAACTGATTGATATCAGTTTGTCAACGGGTTCTTTTGACAATTACTTTTTTTTAAATTGAGACAGGTCTTCGACCAAGTCGAAGAGACAGGTACATAAAATATACAGGTACATGAAAAAAAAAATTGTTAATAAAATTTATAAGAAATACAGAACAGAGAAAATGAAAGAAATAAAAGAAAAGACAAGAGAAAATAATAATGGAAAAAACATTAAAACGAAAAGCGGAAAATAACAGAAATTAGTACAAAAAACTTCTTTCACTTAACCATTTTTTTAGCGCACATTTCCTTCTGAAACTCAATTCACAGCTTTTTATTGCGTTGGGTAACATATTGTAAATTATTGGAACAAGGTATTCTAGAGTTCTTTGACCGTATTTATTTAGGTATCTGGGAATTATAAGTCCATCATTTGCAGTTAGTCTTGTATTATGAACATGAACCACTAGTTTATTATATTCAGATTGAGATGTATGCTGACTCGCAATTTTAAGCCACAATATAGCACGAACAGATAATACATTTACAGAGTTGTATAATGATGATTTTGGTATATCATGTCTTTGTTCGTATTCAGTTTTTTTTAATAATAATTTTACCAAAGAATATTGTACGTTTTGCACTGAAAGAAGATTTGTTTTTGTTGAATGTCCCCATGTGGTTATTCCATATCTTATTAGGGATTCCGCCAATGACAGATATACTAATCTAAGAGTATTTAGTGGAACAAAAAACTTCAGTCTATAAAGTTTGCTCACTATAGCTCTAAGCCGTGTGCAAACTTTTTGTATATGTACATCCCATTTAAAATTACAATCAATTGTTAAGCCTAGATATACGTATTTAGAGACTAGTTCAATATTTTTACATGAGCATGGTTGTATCACAGAATTATGGATGCAATTAAAATCATGAGAAACAATTTTAGGAGTTATGGTGATGTTGGCATGAGGGGATCTGATGTGCATAAGCTTTGTTTTTTTAGCATTGATTATTAAACCTACATCATGTGACCATTTTTGAAGAGTGGCAAAGTCTATTTGCAGTAAAGTATTTGCAATTAATAAATCCTCATGTGAAATAACTAATGCAGTGTCGTCAGCATAAACATAATGTTTTACATGAGAGAAAATCAATTTCATTGCAGTAACATATATAATATACAAGGTAGGGCCTAGTATGGACCCTTGTGGTACGCCTGCGAAAACGTTCTTTTTTTTGCTATAATGATCTAAAATTTTTACACAAATCTTTCTATTTTCAAAGTAATTAACAAATAATTTAAGTAGGTTTCCTGTAATTCCAATTTGTTCTAGAGTTTCTAGTAATTTTCTATGATCAATTGTATCAAAGGCTTTTGAATTATCAATAAATAATACGAGTACATGTTTCCTTTTATTAACCTTTTAACCGCTAAAAAAATATACCTAAGCAGTCGTCCCCACGCGGCACTTTCTTTTTCGAATGTCATTTTTACATAGACCCTTTTAGAAAACAAAATCATTGTCTGGATGAATCCTAAAAACATTAATAAATCTTGATAACATCATCCTCCAATATCGAAGTATCAATAAACATTAATTTGAGATCAACTGAAATGAAGATAACGTTATAATTGCGTTAATATAAACACGCCGTGAATATCAACAAACAAAGCAATCTCTAACATGGCCGCTTCTAGCAACGTATGACGTAACATATAGCTAACTACTTGCTCGTGTAGTGAAATACGAGACGCGTCAAGAAGGGCCACTGCGCCGATGCTCTATTTTTATTAATTGTTTTTGTGTTTAATTCGTAAAACTCCATTTAATTTTTTTTTTTTTTTTAATTTAATTAAAATTTAATTTGATAATGTTATAATGTTTGCAAAACCATTTTCAAACTGTAAACTGAAACAGCTGTAACAAAAATACACACTAAAATACTTGCAGAGCTTGATAATAACGTTATCAATTTTAATTTTATCAAATTTTAAAAGATGCTATGGTTTTAGTTTATAGATACTTCTATAGTTAACATTTTATTGATATTTATGTTGTGAAATTATTTTATATTGTTTTCACTGATAAATTTGCATTAATAAGATCGACATTTTACGGCAGTAAATCGCCGTAAAACGTTAATTTATGCGGTTGATATCGACCTAATTCGTATTATTATTTGATAAATCTAAATTGGTTTACACCGGAATGCCGTATTTTTACGAATTTACTTCGATTATATGGATTTAAAGAGCCGGCTGCGGCGAAAATCGGCCGCAAATTTCTATTTTCGAGGAAATTTACCGTATTTTTACAAATTTACTCGAAATATCTGAATTCACAGGGCCGGCCTCTATGGAAACGGCCACAAATGTTTGATTTAAACAGAAATGGTGGGTATTTTTACGAATACTATGAACATCTTAATTAGAATGGACGCCTGCAACGGAAATCTGCCGCGAAATTTCGATTTAAGCGGAAATATCGTATTTTCTGTGAATCAAACGGGTATCTAAATTTAGAGGGCCAGCCACGACGTGATTCGGCTGCGAAATTTCGATTTACGCAGAAATATTTTGTATTTTTACGAATTTACTTCTAATTCCCGAATTAGAATGGCCGCCTGCAAAGGAAATCCGGTGCGATATTTCGATTTTCGCGGAAATATGGTATTTTTGTGAATTTATTTCAAATAGGTATCTAAATTTGGTGGGGCGGCCGAGATGGGATTCGGTTTCGGAAATTTCGATTTACGTGGAAATATATTGTATTTTTACAAATTTACTACGAATATCTAAGTTTTAAGAACCGGTCACGGCGGCAATCAACCGCAAATATTTGGTTTACGCAGAAAATATTCGGTATTTTTGCGAATTTATTATGAATAGGTTTCTGAATTTAGAGGGCCGGCTAGGTTGAGATGGGAAAGTCAAAGGTTCAGCAGAAGAAGTTGTTGGCTGAACTGACGGGATTGAGACATAACTTTCATAATGCCCAACAAAAACAATATCTGAATCGTCATCAGTCATCACTTATTTCAAAAACACTTTCCGAATCTAACATTGCTTCAATATCAATTTCGGATAAGCCATGTGTCGACAATTTGAGTGTTGCTAAAAAAAAAGTTTTAAAATTCATACGTAAACACACAAAACAAGATGTTTTTAAAATTGAATTAGTCAATTTTTAAATAATACAACAATTAAATAATTATGTACACAAAAATAAAGTAGATTTCAAAGTGGATATCGACGCACAAGTATTATTACTAATACGCTACGGGGTCCGCTCGAAAGAGACAATCAGATTCGCGCGCATTTTCTAAACTGTGACTGGCGGCTGGGGCCGCGCTCTCGGTTTTATTCATTTACCAAGATAAACAATGAAGTAGTTGATAAACATTCTCAGAGAGGTCGCACCACAAATGAATATTCTTATTTTTAATATAAATTTCGATCGTATAAGGCATACATGTGCTTAGAAAACGAAGTCGAAACTTGAAAATGACTGAAGTCAGCCGCCGCGCGGTGTGAGCCACTTGATGAAATGACTTTAGTCAGCCGCCGCGGTGAAAAGATTAAGATCATTATTAATTGTATTTGAAAATTGTTGAAGTAGTAGATCTGTGCTCTTTTTTTTCTGGAAACCATATTGATGGGTATCAATAATAGAAAATTTTTCAAGGTACTTTATTAGTTTTATAGATATATATTTTTCTAGGACCTTTTCAATTGCAGGTAAAATACTGATCGGTCTATAGTTTTCAATTTCACTGTGTTTACCACCTTTGTAAATGGGTCGGATGACGCTACATTTTAGATCTTCTGGTATAATTGCCTCCTTTAAAATCATATTAATTAATAGAGTTAAGATAGGTCCTAAAATATCGAAATGTTTTTTAATATCAGACATTCTAATTTTATCTATCCCCGGCGACTGACTATTTTTAAACTTCTGACAACTTTTTCGATATCACAGAGTTTTGCTTGTGTTAAGAGCATGCTGTGTGGAAGTCTATGTTTTTGAATATTCAAAGCTTTTTTATCACATCTATGTAATAATTGCCTAACATTTTCAGAATAGAAGTTAGCGAAATTGTTAGATGTTTGTTCAGTCGTTTGTTCTTTTAAGAAATAGTTTGATATTACTTGATCACAATTACTTTTGCTCTTTCTTCCTAACAATCTGTTTATTTCATCCCACGTTTTTTTTGAGTCTGCAAAATAATTTTTAAATTTTAATTTGCATATGCTGATTAATTTCGTAACTTTATTCCGATTGCATTTATACTCTCTTTCATAAAATTTATTTGTAGGATTATTTTTCCATCTTTTGTAAAGTGCATCTTTTAATTTGATTTTTGATAGTAAATCATCATTTATCCATTCATTTATGGCATTTGGTCTGGTTTGAGGTTTAAAAGACTTTACTACAGTACTTTTTTCATAGATTTCATTAAATTTAGTTTTTATTTTATTATACAGAGCAACGCAATTCGGTTCTTTCAAAAGGATATTCCAATTATACATTTTTATTTCTTTATCAACACGTTTTTGAGAGAGAGTTGTGATTTTTTCATTTTGAATATTATTTTTGACATCATGGTAATGAACATTTAGTCCTGTTATAAAATGATCAGCAATTGTCGAATCAATAACACATGCGGACAAGTTATATTTATTAGATCTAACATATATGTGGTCAATACAAGATTTGGTTATTTGACCAGCAACAATTGCTTCTCTTGTCGTAACATTAATACATTTAGTTAAGTAATTACTTGTAAGTATATTTTCATAAGCCATTATATTTGTATCACTTTGATTCAGTAAGTTGAGATTAATGTCCCCAAAAAATATTACATTATCATTAGAATTTACATAATTACGAAAAAAAGAAGAAATTTCATTTAAGAATTCCTTTTTATTGAGGTTAGGTGGTCTGTATACTGCTAAAATATAAAAATTACATTTATTTGGTAGTGTCAGTATTCCAAACACATTTATGGTTTTAACTATTTCTTGTTCAAAATGTAAATATTCCCTTATATACAGCAAAATACCGCCTCCTTGTTTATTGCTCCTGCAATAATAATATGATTTGTAGCCTGGAATATCGTATAATTTAATAAGCTCCTCGTGAATTGCAGTTTCACAAAGCATTATAACATCAATATCTTTCAAACAGTTTTTTAAATAGGCATGAAGAATATCCCAATACTTGTTTAGAGACCTAATATTAATTTCTACGCAGATTAGGTTAGTATTGCATTTATTTGTATTTTGGCCGGAGATCCAACATTCTAAATTGTTTGCTCGGGTAAATTCTACATCATTGTCATTATCAATATAGTTGAAAGCCATATCGATTTAACATAAAAATATTACACCCGTAACATTCAGTATAATGCTTAGAAGTTGAAATATAGCATTTATTAGTAGCAAGGCAAAGTACATAATAGCATAGGTGTTCAAAACATACTTGAATATAGTCGACATGTAAACAATACATATAAAATAGATTTTAATACATATAAAAATAGGTTGGATCTTATAAAGAAAAACCATCAAACTGTTTTTAATAACAGTATTAACTTTGTATATTTCGGTATTGTGGTTTTTGTGTTTAGTATTGTTTGATAATATGTCCAGAGAATATTGTTGTAAAGCTATGAACAAAATAGTATTGAGTAATTCAAAATAAAATTGAATTATGTGGATATGTAAGTAGAAAATATAAAAAGAAATGTTTGTTTTAGGACACTTTGGGAAGAAACTAATCAAATAGCTATTTTTAATATTCATATTATGGTCATATCTTTCAATATTACAGTGTTTGAATATTCTACTGTTTAATAATAATACGTGAGAAAACTGCTGTACAGTTATGTTAAAAATTGTATTATAGAATACACAATGAAATTGAAAAAAAAAAAATTGAAAATACGGGTATTTAAACCGCAATTAGAGATTTCAATTTTATAACACCCCGAGGAAAAAACTACTAAAACACAACTATTTTTAATAATCAATTTTTTGGTGTGCAATTTCAAGCATTCTTTTATAAAACTTACAATTGATCTTGTCGTTTGCTCGGTGATTTGATAGAAATGTCAGTTTATTTTTTAGATTATGTTGTTCGCAGTTCAAACAATTGGGCATTTTGCTTGTATTGGTGCAATCCGTATGAGTGTGAGGGCCTCCGCAATAGCTGCAGCTAGCCGCGTCCTTTTCTTTCCCGAAGCATCGACTTGATGTGTGTCCAAAACGTAAACAATGGAAACATTGAACCAGCGGGTTGGCATCTACTGCGTAAATTCTTTGATATCCGATATTTATTTTTTCTTTTTGTAATATAGCTCTTCGGATGTCCTTATCCACCTCTACAATGAAGTTCATCGTGTCGTTGTATTTATTTTGAGCAATTTTTTTCACATTTATTAGTGATTTGGTTTCTTTATTCTGTGAGCAAAATTTGAGGAATTCGTTTTGTTCAAATAAATCTTCAGTGAAATCTTCAGTGTTATAGTCATTGAAGATGCTTTTAAAAATAAGTGTTGGTTTTTTCTTCACAAGTTCTTTGGCTTCGACATCCTGTAGTTCTTTGGAGATTTATTTTTGGAGTATCAGTCAGTGCATCCTCTTTTTTGAAGCATTTTATGATCAATCTATTTTGGGAAATTTTTTTAATGCTGTCAATACTAATCTTTAATTTTCCGTTTTTAATTTTTTCTTGGATTCTTTTTTGGAGTTTTTCGTTCGATTCTTTATTATTTTGATTCGGGGTTATCATTACGGAAAATTCGTTTTTTCTATTTTTTTGACAAACTACTTAAAAGTAGTTTATTAGGACTTTTATTTTTTCTGTAAAATTTTATTTTATTTGATTTCCTGTAATATTGTATAACTTTTTCTTTCTAATAAAAAAAAAACAAGTATAAATAAACTCAGAAGGCATGAGTTCAAAAATTTATTAAATAATCCATAAGCCGCCGCATTTTAAGCACAGATTATGTAAATCATACTTCATTTCCACTATTACTACAAGAAACAACTATTTCGTACACAAAATAGGTTATTAGGTTCTTAGTTTACGTAAACTAAGTAATTCAAGCGTATTTAGTTTGAAACAAAACTTGTCAAATCCATATTTAAAAAAAATGGCGGCAATGGAAAATCGAATTTTAATGCATATTCTTCCTTCTATCCCGATTGAAACTGATGTTTATTTTGGTAATTAAGTTTAAAAGTAGTTTACTTTAAAAAATCTATGCCTATTAAAAGCGTAGCGGCAAGCGGCGGCTTGTATATTATTCACCAAAAATTTAAGTAGGTTTAGTCATTTTTCATACCACTTCTCCCTCGCCTTTAAATTGTTGTCGATTAGCTCCATCCATTGAATTGAGACGACTCTTTGAGTCATGACCCATCACCAGTACGTACAAATCTGACAATAATTATAACATCCCATGATTTTTCACAGGTTTGCTCTAGTATTTTATGAAAACTATTTGCTTTTCTCGAAAGTTTAAAACTATTGTGACTATTGCAGTCTATTCCAGAAAGATTATATTATTTAAAATTGGAAAGTGTTGCCACACTTATAAAGTTTTATTAAAATTCCAACAGATGTGTTACCTGGCCAGCAGACTACATGCCGCTGTCCTACAGAACAACATGCCCCATTTGTCAAACAAATCCATTGATCAAATAGTGAGGGAGGTTCACGCACATTCCTACGGAGACTCCATCGGGTACACTGGGAGGCCCACACTTCAATAAACTGCTCATAAATTCATTTGTGCTGAAAATAACATTTTTATTAAATTAGAGAACTAAGAGATATATTGGCAGGTGAAATTGAGCACAAGTGCTAACTTTCTCCAGATCCAGTGATTTTATTTAGATAATCATCTGCAATTCAATTTAAGGTGAAATGGAACATACATTATAATCTAAGCGTTCACAGATGGCGCCAACTTAATTATTTCAGGAAAAAAACACTTTTATAAGTTATGGCTTTAAAATATTAACAAGAATTATTTATTTGCGCCCTATATACGCAATATGTTTAAAGAGCTATGTCCGTACACAAATTCAATTCCTTCGAGAAAGGCATACCAATACAATTTTGGATTGAATTACCGATACAATATTGTATTTGGAAGATACTATCAGTATCGCCCTGGTGTAAGACCACCATTCAGAATTGAAACGTTGCTTGAAAATGGCTTTAGCCGTGTTTAGTGACCAGATCTGAATAGCCAGGTACTTCCCAACCTTCCTCTTCCCCACCTCCTTCCCCTCCCCACTACCTTCAGCCTCACAACATACCCCAATTGGGGATGCCATAGTCTCACTGGCTCCAGACGGGAGCAGTTGAGATTCTTGTGCGGTATTCACTGTAAAAAAAAAAAAAAAAATTTGTATGCTTTTCTTGGCAGAATTGAGTTTGCACATGGACAAAACTATTTATACACAATCATTTTGCATGTGTACAGGCATGTCTTAATATTTTAAAGCATTTTTCCCTAAAATAATTAAATTAGCACCATCTATGAAAGAGCAGACTTCTTCCAGACTGCTATATGTATTACTTTGCACTGAAAGAAGATTGCATTGAATTTTTAAATTACAATTTAAAGACATCAAATTATCCATGTTCTTATACCAAATTAGACGTAAGGAAAAATTGTTAAGTTGATAATTATTATTTTATGTTATTTATTTTTATTATTTACAATAATTTATTTTGAATAGGTACTACAATATTTTTCTGGTTAATATTATTATTTTTAACTTGTGACTGGGAAATGGTAAAATGAACATGCATGAATTTTCTTCAATGTATTAAAGATAGACATTGTATCTATTTCCCAATCATGACTAAATCAGAAAACCTAATTTCTTGCAAGTTGGAAAATGTAATTTAATAATATATTATATACAATGATTAAAAAAAATGTTAATAAGTACCTACTTAAATTTACAGAATATTTTTTTATTTAAATTTACTGAATATTAATTTTATGTAGAATATTTTTTTTATGTAGCTGTGCAAGGTATAGGTACCCACACCCATTTTCCTTTCTCGTAAATGTTTTATTCGTACTTACAATGAAATTACATTTTAGAGTTTTTAGTGTAGGTGTGCGGCACTCTTTATATGTATATAACTCTCAGAGATACTAAACTGGATTTAATAAAATGTATGACTTTGGAAAATCGTTTTAAGTTATATAGTAGATCCGATTATCCAATTTTTGATAATTGGACATTCTGGATAATCCGATGGGAGAAAATTTTGATAGACAACATTTAAAGTCTGCATAATATTATGCATGTGCAAATGATATAATTCTTCCGTAATTACAACTATAAAATATTTAAATAAATTATTCATACATGGTGCATTTTATTTAGCTTTAAGACCCTTAATAACTTTATTATGTTATTTTCTGCTTTTCAAATTCATCCCTTCCGAATTATGTAAGGAAAAGAAGTTCAAAGTAGACAACTTTGGAGACAGGGTCGGCCCTGAGTCAAATGGCGCCGTGTTAAGTGTTAGATATTATCGGCAGCTTGGCTCTTTGGCAAGTCCGCGCCCCAAGCGGACTGCTCTTATTGCGCCTGCACGGGGCCGGCCCAGTTTGGAGGAAATATATACATGGGCAACTAAAACATGAAAGTCAGAAGGTACGGTCCAACTTTTACTGCTAGGCAATAAAGATCAACAAGAAATGTCATGTGAGAATGTTTCTGAATCCAAACGGCTGACCATTCTTCGTCCAGATTTCAAATATAGAAATTCGTTATATCCGTAGATTTTCAACCGTCGTCAGTTATTGTTGTCCACTTGTTTCGTTATCTTCTGTATGCTAGGTATTTATATTATTAATTTTTAATTAATTTATTATGAAGCGTGGTTTTGTTGCGATTTTTGAGAGGAAAAAATAAAAAAGGGAAAATAAGTTGTAGTCTTTCATTATTCTGAACCCAAAAGATGTTTACAAAATCAGTTTTTCAGGCAAAATACAATTTTTTGTTTTTTTATTAAATCTTAGGGAACGTACCCATACTATGTGACCAACTATCTGCAATTTTTAGACCCCCCTCCCCCCGATGACTAAAAACCTAAGCCCCCATCCGCTCATTTGTACCAAGCGTGGTATTTTCGTGTCACGTAGTATGGGTACGTTCCCTTAGACACAGTTGTTTCACATGTGGCAAAGTTATCAAATAGCCATTCAGCGCCATTTTTTTGACAGTTGAAAGGTTTCCCTTAAATGCCGATTCCAAGTCTGTTTCGGGATTTGGATACATTGTGATCAGCAGAAGAGAACGTCTATCATTTTAAGCTTGTCAGATTATAACAATTTGAAAGAAAGCTGAAATGCACCTAGAATAAAGGCATTTCGGGGGTCTTTTAAATGTCAACAAAATGGAGTTTAATGGTAATTTGATAACAATGTTACATTTAACTACTGAGCATTTATTTATTTATTGGTTCATAAAACAAAGGTCTTAGTAAGTTTCCAAGCCATTTATTAAAAGATAACAACAGTGTCACAGAACAGTTGAGAATAAAATTAAATAAAATATCAAAACCAGTATGATGGAATGTAGTAATTTTATTAAAACTAATAAAAATCACTTGATTATTTTTCTGTGTAACCAGGTAATTAAAAAAAGTGTAAATGAATAAATTGTGGAAAAATATATTTCTTGTGTTCATTATTTGTGTGCTTCATAGAAAATATGATAAATTTTATGGCAGATAAAAATAGAATGAAAAAAATGCAGATGAAAAAGTGTAAAATGTAATATTGTGTTCATTTTGTATGTGCAACAATAAATTTCAAATATTCAAAACTAATATTATCAATAAAAAAAATGATGGAAACCTTCCACTAGGAATGGGACACCATTTAAGGACTGACATAATATATTATAATCGATAAAATAATTTCAATGCCTAATATTTTGTTTATAGTACATAGGGTGTAACAGCACGTAACCAAGGGATTTTAACCAGCAATTAATTCCTGAGCATATTTGAAGTGACATTTTTTTTGGATTTAAAAAAAAAAAAAAAAAATTCCATCACATGTTGCAACTGACTAGTTAGGAGAATAGCACGATTACAGTCTAGCGTATCTCGATAAGCATTGTGTCACTTTTTCGCAGCATGTTAACACACAAAACAGCAGGAAGTTTCGCTCAAACCAATCGCAATGGGATATATCCTATAGCGATGTGTTCAGTAGCGACGTGTTATTGAAAAATATTTTTTTTGTTTAATAGACAAAAAAACATCATCATACTTGAAAATATCTACATTTTTTTATGTTCAGAAATCGCTGGTTAAAATCCCAAGGGTATGTGCTGTTACACCCTGTATATATTTGACACCGTAGTATGTAATTTGTTGTATTAAAAACTCTATTATTAGAATTGTCCAAAAATAATTTTTTGGTGTCTACTTTGTAAAAAGAAATTCTTTATAAGATGAAATCAGCGCAATAAAATAATATGAAAAACTGACTAGTGCAATGACAATACATTTATCTTATATTTTGGGACAAGGGAGTTTGTTTGTTTACGGGGATAAATAATTGATTGATTGAAATTGACAAATATTTGACACATTTTAAAGAAGAGCAAAGCGCCGCTAGGTTTTGAACGAGCGTAGACGTATGCTTTAAGAGAATTTATTAGTTAAAATTTGCACTGTCTTCAAATGTGTAAATTGGGCCTAATAGTATTAAATAAGCATTAGAAAAACTATGTAGCATTATATCGTTTGTTTGATTGTATCCCTCTCTTTACAGTTAGTTGGCAAACACACATTTAATTAAATAACATTATTCAACACAGTTCCCCGTCTAAAAAAATACCATAATATTTACAAATTTTTGGTTTTTGTCCTCACAATTTATAAGTATGTAATATACTAACGTTTGTGTATAATACTATCATTATATACATTTCTTCCAAGGTTTCAATATTAAATCCAAATTACATATAATATGGTCCCGACCATACTACATAAATATTGATTCATTTAGAAATGGAGAAATCTAAAATTTATCATTAAAATGAAATAGCCAAACTAGACGATAATAAAATAAATAATATTAATGGTAACATTTTACTATACATAGATATGTAGTTTACATTCAGGCAGCAACCAAATGGTAATCTCTCTCTCTTTTCATCTCTGTAACGACCAATGAACTAAACAAGGATAACCTTTCCTAACAACAAAACCAAGGCACATTCAGAAATTACATCTTTTCAAAAACATGTATTTTTAACAAACATCTTCTTAAAAATCTCAATTAAAACGAATAGCTAAAAAAATATAATATTAAATAAAAATAATATCTACACATAGAAAAAACTAACATATTTATATAATACGTACATAGAAAATTGGTAGAAAACGAGGTAATTGAACCAACTACTTAATTATGGATAACTAATAATTTAATTGAAGGTGAACTTTTTATTTTAAGTCCAAATCAGTACAAGACAAGTTCAAAGGAAGTGAGAAAATCAATAAAAGTCTATTCCATTCAATGTCGGCGGAGAGAGAGCGTATTGTGTGAAATGAATAATATATTTTAAACACAACAAGGGCACCTTTAATTTGCATTATTCTAACTAGGTGGGTACTTTTATTCGAGCTGCTTGTAGCTGGTAGTGTGAAAAGACAAAGAAAAAAACAATTATTTCATTTGAAATTGCATAAAGGTAAAGCTAGGAGTATTGGCACAATAAAACATACATTATAATTTTATGAAGCACCCTGAAGTTCTCGCATACATCAATTATTTATTTATTTACATTCAATATTACAATTATATACCAGCCTGAATATAAAACAACTTCGTGAATATGACATTATGCCTTTTCACTACATTAAAGTTAGTGGCAAAAGGGTTGATGTACATTCAAGATCTTTGTAACTGCCCTTGCAGTTTGCAAAACAGCAAAATATGCTTAAGCCTGTAATTAATTACCTTTCTCTCAATATTAAACATAATGAAACCTAAATTTGATTGCAATTTATTCAGGATGGTAGACAAATGTGTATTGCACAAGGCAAATCATAAATATACGTATTGTACACGTATTTATTAAATCACGAAATCCACAATATGATTCGTAATAAATTTACGTAAACATAGAAAATTAATTTAAATATAAAAGCAATATATTTATGATGTAACATAATATATACGTATTTAAATATTTGTATGAAATTCAAGAATCTTTATAAAAACATTTTTTTAAATAAAAAAAATATATAGAAATTAACAAATGCATTGCGACGACAAACCAACATTTCGTGTCCGTAATTACATTATGCAATATAGAATTTTCCGCACACCGTCAATAATATTTCTAATGATGTCAAATTCCTAATCAAAAATTTTGAAAACTTTTCTAACGTAAAAGTTTTCCGGTGGAATAATTCGATGCATCTAAAAAAATATAACAAAAATTAAAATTTCACTCAAACATGCGTGCGTCCATACAAACTCGTTTCTCTTTCAACATAAAATACGCTTTAATTTATAGACAACAAACTATATTAATAAAATTTAATTCAAGAAACAGTCACAAAACTAACAGCACAGAACACCCTGAGATTTGACTTCATTAACATTGATGGTACGGGGAGGTTAAACAAAAGTCAAATCTACAGCATGTTCCACATATAAACAACAATATGTACATGCAGACTCAAACGCACAAATGACCTTATCACATACAACCATACAAACAAAAAATTGAATAAATAATGATGTTGACTTCAATCGGACACCTCACAGTCTCCATTATGGTCCTTTCCATTGGACAAAGACTTGATGAGTTCCAGCTCTTTTTTCTCTTTGTTCTGGTTCCTGATCTGGAACTGGAGGCGGTGTTTGATGATCCGCTTGACGATGTGTTCGGTGGTCATGGTGTTGTGCGAGTCGATGACCTGGAAGATGCCCCTCTTCTTGGGGGCGGCGTACGGGTCCGAGCCGTCCCGGTCGGAAGCGATGGCCGTGGTCCCGTGGCAGACGACGCTCACACGGAAGTGCGTCATTAGTTCCTCCGTCACGCTGTACGGCGCCCCAATGACCACCTCGTGTACGTACTGAAAAGTTACACACATCACTTAATATTTAACATTGTACAGTACAAACGTATACACGACCAAGATAACATTGGTCAAAATACCTGCCAACAAGCAAGGAGCACAAGAACAACAATAGAGGATAGGAAACAAAATACTTTTGAAAACTATGCATGTTCCATGGTTTGACTCGACAAACAAATGTTTTGGCCAATCACAGCTCCTTTTATACAGAGTTTGGTAACAAAATAGTTGATATTTATCAATGATTAGCAATAAATGTGTATACAAAAGTTTTATTTAGTGATAAGAAGATAATTACTATAATTTTTTTATGTTCTTATAATTATATTTCTTTTATTATTTGAAGAAAGTTGAATAGAATAACTTATTCTTATATTTCTCAACAACGCATTTCTCATTATTTCTCAGTCTTTATTGAGTATTATGCCGCGAATGTTATTTTAAAATACCTAATAATAAATTTAGATTTTTTTTCATTCTCGACTTCTTCCTTAACCCCTCCGCAACTTAAGCAGATATATGCGTAAAAAATATGACAGCAGTCAAGTACAATAAGCGTGCTTATACGTCAGCGCGTGTGTCTCCATAGAAATCGTCTAACTCCGTTATTGTTTTAGTTACATCCCTACCGACCTTTCACTTTTTATTTTACGGATGTAACTAAAACAATAACGGAATTATAACGGTTTCTATGGAGACACACGCGCTGACGTGTAAACACGCTTATTGTACTTGACTGCTGTCGTATTTTTAACGCATATATCTGCTTACGTTGCGGAGGGGTTAAGTAAAATTTCACTTTGCCAATCAACACTATTGACAGACCATCCGCCATTTTTTCAATTGTCACTATAATGTTGGTATCCCTGACCTGATGCAAACAACAGCTAGACTGTGGCTGACTTCGTGAGATACATGAGGCGCCTAATTATGAAATTTGTCTAGTGGACTTTTTTTCAACGATTTTTTAGACTGTTTATCACCTTCCAAATTAAAGTAACCTAACCTAAGACTACTCTAAACATGGTTTGTGTAACATGGTTTGTGCCCCTTTATAACGCCTACTCGCGTCAACGCAAGAAAAACATCCCAGTTTTCAAATAGTTTAGCGGCTACGCTAGGTTTGTGTTTATGTAACATGGTTTGTGCCCCTTTATAACGCCTACTCGGGTCAACGCAAGAAAAACATCCCAGTTTTCAAGTAGTTTAGCGGCTACGCCAGGTTTGTGTAACATGGTTTGTGACCATTATTAATTCTGTTTTTCATAATTACGCGCCTTATTATATATCACACGAAGTTGGCTACAATCGTATCAACCTTCGTTTATAGCAAGTCTGAGATACCAACATAATAGTAACAAATTCATTCTTTAAACGGCTGTATCTCCCTCAATTTTGCCAAGCGCACCTTAATTTCTTTTTTATTCAACTTTTCCACACTTTTCTCATCTAGAAGGTGCATTTTTATTAAAATCCCCTACATTGGCGGGATCTGCATTTCACCCTACAAGTTAACAAAATAACACAAAATTATACAGATTTTGAAAGAACAATATTGTTGCATTTCTTACAGATTGAGATTATGGGTACCTACTGGTACCTACTAAACTAATATAATAATTCGAAAGCTTTACAAAACCTTTTTAATACCTTTCTAAAACAGTTTTTACTATTCGGCTACGTTCAGAAATGCTTCATTTATAGAGCTTTGATTGTGAAGTGGTAATAACACAAAGTTTTCGTAAAATGTCATTTCATTTGAGACATCACGAGTGCATATTCGCGAAAATTCGGAGGGGTTAAACAGACTTACGAGGTATTCTTGGAATGCGCGCAGTCTCGAATTAGAATCCCAATAAAAATCTCCGCAGTCAGTAAGCGACTCTACTTCAAGTCTTATAATTGTTGTTGAAATTAGGGAATACTGTTTTATCCACAATTGTTACAGAACAGTGAAATGGAGTATCCTTATTGACTTATTGAAATTAAATTCGTGCTATGCATGTTTCAGAAAGGAGACAGTATGATTTTCCACAAATTGAATAATGACTTACCTTGCAAGCAAGTACGCTGAGCACCCTCTCGTGCAGGTTCATGATTGGACAGTTGGATCCCTTGTAGCGGTTCACCTCAGGGTCCGTGTGGAGCCCCACGATGAGGAAGTCGCCAAGCGCTCCCGCCCCCTGCAGGAAGTCCAAGTGCCCCACATGGAACAGGTCGAAGGCGCCTGCCACGTACACCACCTGAATACGTACATAGACATTACATCACATGCACTTCACTATGAAGAGCTTGAAATCGTCACTAGCAAAATCACTGCCAAAGAGGAGGGTGCGGAAAGCAGGGGAAGATCACCAATGTGTTGGTCTGATCAATAGACTGATGGCAACTCTGAGGACTGTGAAAATTTGAAAAAAAAAGTCATCATAAAGGAGACCAAAATTTCATTTACATTTTTTACTCCAAATAATAACAGGATCGCTGGTTAAGGCCCCCACAGGACGATTCTGGTTCTTCTTAATGACAGTAATCCTCTCCTTTCCTTGAAATTAACGAATTATTCGTCAATTGCGAATCTCATTCTCTCGGTGGCAGCTTGTGATAGTTAAAATCCTCTCCTTCACGAAGTAACACTAGCTTTCGTAAAGGAGACCCTACTACACAATTGGAGTGAGGGTCATGATCCTCGGCAATGAGGAAACGACTCAAGAATACAGACTTTGACCAAACGCTGACAGGCAGGGAACAAATCAATGTAGCAACCTACAAGTGTACCTTGTCTGTGGGTTTGGGAGAAACCCCATTACTAAACTGGATGATCTTCTGAGTTGTGGGCAGGAACTGCGAGCAGCCCGTGTAGGGGCTCCTGGCTGCTGAGTCTTGGCCCATATTGGAGGAGGAGTCTAGAGCTACAGCGTATTCTAAATCTCCCCGTCTGAAACAATTACAAATTACACCCATGTATTACTATAATTTTGAGGTCAGAAACTACTTTCAACTTCTAGTAAGAATCATAGAAGAATTTAGTAATACTAATTGATCCTACAACCAGTGTTGCGCAATTTATTGTTTTATTTTAAATCGTCAGATTTATGAGTAATTAAATTTTAATAAGTTGTAACACTGAAAATTCACACTTCACATTGTTTATAGGGAACATTTAGCAAATATCTGACCCAATACCTAAGGGTTAAATTCACAGAACCAAAACAAAGAAAGATTAAAGAAGTGTACCGTCACACTGTGGAGAGCACATATAACGAGAGTTTAAAAAAAAAAAAATTTATGTGAATACTGCACCGCACAATATTCCAATACGAATACAATGAATACTCCGCACTCTATTTGGAGCCAGTGAGAAAATTGCATCCCCAATATGTTGGAAGGCTGAAGGTACTGGGGACGGGAAGGAGATGGGGAAGGATGAAGGTGGGGAAGTACCTGGCTATTCAGATATGGTCACCAAACATGGCTAATTTTCAATTCCGCAAAGCGAATTTTCAATTCCAAATGGTGGTTTTACATCAGGGTGAACACAGTAAACCACATTTTAAAAAACATTTTTTCTTCAAACTGTTCAGTTTGTCAAATAAGAGTAGAAAATATATGAGGGCGCCACTGTTGATCAAATGGCAATACTAAACACATAACTCATGGTGTTAAAGTAAAGCTGTGTAACCTACATTTTTATAAAAAATTAAAAAGGCATAATAGTGGAAAAAATATTTTTTCATTGCAGTATAGATACCCGCCGATCTCAAAATTAGAATTGCATATAGGTATATTTTATTATACCTTTGCAATTTTGTGTTAACATAATGAAGAATAATTATAACGTAATAAAATATAAAGCACAGTTTAGACAGAAATTGCTCACATTTATTTAATACTTGATAAAGTACCTAGCGTTGCCTGGGCTTTAGATCATGTCTATAATTTTAGATCTGAATATATTTAACTCATTCAAATCTAAAAGTAGTGGTGAAGAATCACCATTGGTGATTCTTCCTTTCTATCTATTCAAATTTGTGTTAAATTAAATTAAAGCAAATCGCTTTATAAATCACCTTTTAATCAAATTTATCTCATGAAGAAAAAATGTTTTTTAAAATGTGGTTTACTGTGTTCTATACATTAAGTGTCATTGCACTTCAAAAAAATATTTGACAGTTAAATTGGTGTTGCCAGTCTACAAATTTAGTAGTTCCAGTTTTTATATTTTCTACTCTTATTTGACAGACTATACAAATGGCGTGTTTTATCAGGTCGTTATTAGTTCCTAGCTAGGCAGATTGCCTGTTGTAAGGAACAAAATAAATTTATGCGTTGTGTATTATCTAATTACTGTGAATATGTAGTGTTAATAGGTATAGTTTGGCAATTAAGTCTAGAAATTAAATAAATTGGAACGAAATGTTTTCATTACTATGGCAGCACCGAATTACTCACTCTGCTATGACGTTTCCTACGGCTATCATGTTATCGCATGTTATGGTCGATTTAATGTCTTAAATCTGAGTATAAGATCGCTCATTTAATAATATTTTTATTCATTGTTTGCCTGTGCATTGTCTCAATTTAATTAAAATAAACAAACCAATACGTAGTGATGCAAGAGGGGTTATATACTGCGTTTTTCATCGCTGCCTAGCCGAAAATCACACAAAGAAGCTTCTGTCTAATTTAGAAGATGTTTACAAACGAACTGCAAAATGACTGGTACGTAGTATAGTTTGTTTAACCTCTAGGCTGCGTTAAAATGTGCGTGTGCCGACACTACTACGCGGCACGTTTAATATTTTGATCGAGCCGAACAACATTACGTTTTAAAACCGTCATTAGATATATTTTAAATGATTGTTCTTTGTTTGAATTCAGGTCAATAAACTCGTCCATGCTTTAACTATCCATAAATAATCCCAAATGTCATTTTAGAATGGTGTTAATATAAACAAAAATTATTCAACAAAAGTCAGACGTAAACATTACAGAATTATCTTTATGTTGCCTGATACTTACGTCTGCCTGAGTCTGCCGCGCGTCTCATGTTACAAAGGACCGATCAATGCGCCGAAATGTCGAAACATAGAAACTGTTTTGCTGTCATAATAATACGAAGTATTTTTACACACATAGGCATATTTTATGCGCACTTTAAAATTTATTAACCACATCACCCTTAGGTACTACATTTAACTTTTTTTCTCGTTTTTAACATTAATTATATAAACATATTTTAAACTACTTTTTATTCACTTTGGCACATAGTTTTTTTGTTAATAATGATTTTTATTATGGTAATCTTTAAAACACGGAACCACACACAATGCAACATTACATTCTAAGCACATGTAACGTGTAAATTTTTTAGCCTTAACTCTAAGTGTTGTATTTGCACAAACATGGCATTGACGACATGGATTTGACCGTTTACTTGTAGGGGGGACAAAACCGGGCATATGATTCGCCAATTCTTTGGCAGCCAAACGTAATGGGCTATCGGATGATTGCTGATTTCGTGTTGATGGTATTATTTCTCCAAAAGTTGTTTAATGATTGCGTATTGAAATTGAGTCAAGGTCATTTGCTTTTCGGAAACTGTTTTGTGAAGAATGTGTGCATTTAGTAAGAATAAATCAATAATATGGAAAGCAACCTTCTTGTACCATTTTATGGATTTTCTCATACAACTTAGATTACTCAACATCATGTCAGCCTTATCAACCGAACCCATACATTTATTGTAGTCTAGTACACACTTCGGTTTTTTAATTGGTAGGCCTGTATTTCTATCACACTTTCCAGTCTCTGCAAAAGAAGCATCGTGCACAGTTGTTAACAAATGAATCTCTCGTTTATCATGCCACTTGAGGGCTAACAAGGGGCCTGTATGTTTGGATTCATGGTCACCTTTTTTTAACTTACTAAATTTAGGCATTCCCTTTCTATTTGCTTTTACTGTTCCACAACCGTTTGTTTTTTGATCGTGTAAGAATTTAAGTAGTTTTGGACTTGTGTACCAATTATCGGTCCATAATGTGTGATTTTTGCCAAAATAATCTGTGAGTAATGTGGTTACCACTGCTCCAGAAACACCTAAACATTGCCCGTCGTGGATGTCGGTTCCTTCTCCACAGTATATAATAAAATCTAATACAAATCCCGTGGTAACGTCGCATAGTACAAATAATTTTATTCCGAACCTATGACGTTTACTAGGGATATACTGCTTAAATTTCAAACGCCCTTTAAACACGATTATGCTTTCGTCAATGCACAAGTTTTGGTAAGGGATAAAGGTCTTTTTAAATATTTCTCTGCAATGGTCAACCAAAAGTTTTATTTTATGAAGTCTGTTTCCGGGGGTTTGTGTGGCAGGGTCAGAAAAATGAAGCATTCGAAGAAGAATCTGATATCGATCTCTTGGCATAATCTTTCCGAATTGAGAAGACGCTAAAATAGGATCCGTTGTCCAATATTCTTCGATCGATATGTGAGAAACCCTAGTCATCAGCATAGTTATTGCAAAAAATATATACATTTCAGGCACTGATGTATCTTTCCATTGACGGAGTCGAGATTTGGGAGTTAATGATATTTGATTAACTGTAGCTCTATAGTATCTGTTGGATTCTAGAACCATTTTCTCCATTATTTCTAGATTCAAAAAGTGTTCAAAAAAATCTACCTCTAATGAATCTTTTGTCAATGACATGTTTGTGATTCCTGACGAAAAATCATCAAATTCATGAAAGACCGGAATAAATGGACCCGACACCCATGATGAAAAAATGTCACTGTTTGTCGAAGATGCGTTTTCACGGATGCTTGAAGTACCGGGTTCACTGGTATCGGATGCACTGGTACCGGGCACACTGGTACTGGGAAGAGTTACACTGTGTTCACTTTGAACTTCATCATCACCATCACCGATATCAAATAAAATTGATTCACCGTCACTATCCAACTCTAAGTCTGATTCTAAATCTAACACGCTCTCAAAAATTTCTTTATCACTAAGACCCCGTGACATTTTGAATATTATAATATAAATAATTACGAATAAAAGTTTTATTGAGTTAAACAAGGCTAAATATTAAGAGTAACGAACACTAATACACCATAATAAACCTAAATGCGAAAAAAGTATTTTTATTTTCACAAATTAAAACAATCGAATCGATGTACGTAACTGAATGAAAATTGAACAATCGGCGCAGTGTTCTATTGAAGCGCCTTTGTTTGTTCTACTGCGACTGCGCGAGATTAGTAATGGTTGGTACCGACGCGCGAGATTCAAATCAACTGACGGGGAAATTCTGTCTCCTTGGCTTTAAATGGTTCCTGAGAATAAACAAATAATATTTCGGGATAAATTTAGATAGATGTCGCTAGAGATATGATTGGAGAATTTTTACATGTAGAATTTGGCCCTCTATCTTGCATGTACAAGAAACAGCAAGGATTCAAACCCAGAAATAACTATAGTTGGCTCCCGCGTGAGAGGCAAGTTCGCTGAAATAACTAAAGATTATTCCCGCCGTCTGGAGGTTATTAAATTTCATTAGTATTACAAGATTCATATTATTACGATTATAACCATTACAATCTGATTTGAGGTTATGTTTAAAAATCCGAATTTGACACTCTCATTTGACATTTCATGTGAAGCCACAAGAAATATATATTATCTTGTGATTTTTTTTAAATACCTTCTATAATTATTATTTTTAATTGTTAAACTAACGTTTAAGACAAGATTTTTATGCATAGCACAAAGGGTAACAATTATTATAAGCAATAATTATCAGCCTGAAACAGTCATCCACATTGAAAAATCTTCCGAGAAAAGATACATGACGCCAACGGGACTTGAACCCGTGCCCTTCTGATTGCCGGTCAGCTGCTCTCCCAATTGAGCTATGTCGGCTTATCTTATACCCGCCAAATGATTCAATATATACTAGTGTATTTGTTATAATGTATGTGTATAATGTATGTGTATAATGTATGGTATAATGTATGTAATGTATGTAATGTATTATACTAGTGTAATGTTTTGTTTATACTAGTGTATATTGATTGGCGGGTATAAGATAAGCCGACATAGCTCAATTGGGAGAGCAGCTGACCGGCAATCAGAAGGGCACGGGTTCGAGTCCCGTTGGCGTCATGTATCTTTTCTCGGAAGATTTTTCAATGTGGATGAGTGTTTCAGGCTGATAATTATTGCTTATAATAATTGTTAACCTTCTATAATAATAATTTTTCATGATGTTTTTCACACACAGGTAAATTTCAATCAACGGTAAGGCGAATCGTCAAGGAAGGGGAAAAAGCAGATGAAAAATTTGAAATAAGTACCGGGAAAACGAAAAATGGGGCGCCCTAAAAAAGAGTTGGATGATTTTGATATTTGTGCCATTCGTCAAAAAATTCATTTGTTTTTACATAGTAAGTGAAGAAGTCCCAACATTAAGAACTTTACTAACCATACTCAAAGAAGACATTGGATTTGATGGTAGCCGGGAATATTTACGAAAAATTTTGCATTCCATCGGCTTTGTTTATTGCAACTTAATTTTGAATATTATCTTTATAACTTTGTAATGTTGCATGCTAAAAGTATAATGCACTTCATTTTCAGACCTTAAATTGTTTGAATAAAAGTTCTGACGAATGTGAGTAGGGTTTTTTTAAAATTGTTTTTATTATTAGTTTTTGTGATACGTAAATTGTTTGTTTTTGATTTGTATATGTACCGCCCCATCCTATAATGCTGTATTACCTTATAGCGAAATAAAAGACCACTTAAAATATGTTTTGTTCTATTTTACTTATATTTAATTAGAATTTTACTTCTATTATTTTGTTGTCATTTAAAACCTAAAAAACGATCGCAGCGCCATCATTTATTTTCTACACTTAATTGCCAAACTGTACGAATAATATTTAACAATTTTTCTATCTCCCATTTACCCAAACCAATTTTAACCATTCGGTTGTTATTGGACTGATGTTTGGATGTTTTGCAAGTTTTAATGTTTATTTCTAGGAGAATTATATTATTATAAATTTATTCCAGATACGAACATGTCTTTCAATACTTTACTGCTATCTTCTTAAGATACTGTAATGATAATCAGGCAATCGTGTGTCAAGGTATTACTTAAAATTAATTAACTGCTAAACCAGTTTTAAAACCATTGTGCTATCTATCATTCATCAGTATATTTATCAGTAAAATGTTACAAATCATATCTGATTGGTTCGCTTTCATAAAATTCCTCATGTGGTCATACTTTTTCAAAATTAAGCTTAATTTAGATAAAGGAATAATAAAAATATATTTGCCCTTATCTTGTTGTAAAAAAAGATAATCGAAATTTAATAAGAGATGCAAAATAATTAATCATTGAGGATTATTGCAATTATTTCGACTTAAAAACTAATGCCACTACCGTGCAATATACATAACAAGTTGCAGAAATACAAGTTAACCCGTCAGGCAAATTTGATCACTTTTTGAAACAACTCGTGTAGGTCTCATAGAAATCGTTACGTCTCCCTTATCATCGTAGTGAGAAATATGATGTAAACAGTGTTAGAATGAGAAATTACCATGCTTTATATTCAAATATAAAAGTTATCCACAAAAGAAGTAACATGTAGACCTTTATGAAACCAAAGTTTCAGATTGCAATTTGAAAAAAAATTATGAAACTTTGGGAATTTTTTATTCATTATTTTTACATGGAATGACAAAAAAGTGAGGCGACAATTATGTTTGTAATACATTTGTCAAAAAAAAAAAAGTAGGTGTTTTTATTTTTTTTTAATAAGGAACTCCAGTGAAAAATATTATGGCTTTAAAAAAATATGTTCATATAGACC
This sequence comes from Limnephilus rhombicus, assembly GCA_929108145.2. NCBI lineage: Eukaryota > Metazoa > Arthropoda > Insecta > Trichoptera > Limnephilidae > Limnephilus > Limnephilus rhombicus. The sequence goes on along the minus strand of OV815279.1, from coordinate 16,698,871 downwards.
AAGAAACGCTGATTCTGAATATATAAGTTTTATTTCATAATATTAAACGCAGAGTTTTTAAAAAAATATTAAAAAGTGCATTTTTAAACCTCTTTCAAAACACAGCGTTAAGTTGGCATTACTGAAATGGTTAACTGTGACGTCACACTTAACCTGTCACCTGGTGATAGTGTGTTGACATTTGAAATGACTTGAAGTGCACACGTACCTATGCAATTCAACATTTCGTGTGTTTGGTTTATTTTCATACTGTTTATAGAGATTTAGATAAATAATAGTTATTGTGTTTATTGAAACATAATTTAGGCCCTCAACAATTAACGAAAAGGGCTATATTTGCGGACAATCTGCAATAAATTTTGTCTATTTGAGGTTAAAGTCGTCCTATTTTGACATTTTGTTATGTATTTTCAAATTGTTTTTAGTATAGGGCTTTTTATACAAGTTGTTACACACTCGTCATGATCAGTGTATTATAAATACCAGTGTTTCTGTATGTATTATACATAAAACAATGTATCTACAAAGTAACGCCTGACACAAAACACGATGTCACATGTATTTGCAATGAAAGAGATGATTTATTGTTTTTATATTGCACTTTGATTAAATACAATAACAGTAGCGGTGAAATGTGGACATTTTACCAATGTTTTTCTATATTAAAAGCAGTTAATCTTAAATAAAAACGCCTCAATTTCTCACACAAAAGTCATTGAGTCATCCTATATTAATTTTATTCCGCCATTTTCTTAAATTCAAAATCAGGGATGCTCAGCCCAAGAAAATTATTTCCCTAGATTTCGAAGTGAAATTTCACATTTACGCAATTACCTACGTAGCCACCCGATTGTGTAACACTAATCCTGTTATATGTTAATTAATATGATAATTAATTGGAAAGATATCGGAACTTGGTAAATATACTAATAATACCGTGATTTTCCAAATAAAACACTTTTTGCTACGTGAAGTAATAATTTAAAAGTACGAATACACTCACCACTGAATTAGAAACTGAATTCCAAATAAAAAAAACACTTTGCAAAATAAAAATCATAAGCAACCCGCCGCTCATTTGTACCAAGCGTGGTATTTTGAAGACGGTACGTTCCATAATATCATTTTGAGTTGTCAGTGTTAAAAATAACATTGCATGTAAGTACATGAACAATAATTAAGATTCATAGGAATTCCAAAAAATATATATACGTATATATGTATATATATATAAATATTACCAGTAATATTGTCATATGTAATAAAATTTTTGCCAGAGTTCGAAATTTCCCTAGATTTTGTCCTGATTTCCCTTATCCCTAAAAAATATTTTTCTCCCCTAGATCTAGGGAAATTTCCCTCGACATGACATCACTGATTCAAAATGACAACTTAAAAAGTAAAAAACTATGGGTGGGTGAAGACCACCATAGATACGGTGCGTTTCTGGGAGTCTTTAAAAATTAAAACTTTGACAATTATTTTAACTATTAAAACTAACTATAAAAATAAAAATAAAAATGCAGTTATTTAAGTTTGAAGGTTATTTAAGTTTGAAATTCATTAAAAAAAATAAAAAAATTGGACTGGAGTTCTCTATTATAAAAAAACGTAAAGTGAGCTATTTTGAAAAGTTTTTATGTTTGCATGCAAAATTTTTGTTAATTTGCATTTAAAAAATTACATCTTTATTTCGATTTATACAATTTGAAAGTGTATTTTATCATTTTTCAAAAACAGTTTTCGGATATGTTCAGAAATATTCAATTTATTTGGATTTTATTGTAAAGCGGAAATATTTATGGTCGAGGCCTGAGGAGTTAAAAGAAACAAAGCTAACATTATCAAGATATATTATTTTCCACTCATATTTTATGTTAATTTCGGCTGACAAGCATTATGTACTAGAAAAAAAACAGCAACAGAATATTCTTCTCTGTTAGTATAATAGAGAGTAAGACCTTGAGGTGTTCCCCCCAAGGTCTCCTGATACTGCCTTGTATTGTTACACATATTCTATGTAACTAATTACTGTAGCCCTGATATTCACCTCTGATCTTTAAATAGGAAAATAATAAGTACGCAGCTAAGTTAACTTCCTAACAGACGCAATGAAATCATCACGACAAACACAAGGTGTTTCATTGTTTGCCTTGAAAATACAGAGAATCCCCTCATCGATTAATGCAGGAATTTTACTATCTTTTAATGCAAGCACAATGCTATCTTGATTGCATGTAATAAAATTCAGATATCGTAGTAGGTAGATTGTACAAATAGATTTAAAATACGTCATCATACTTTTTGAATGAACTAGAAAGACGTTGATAGTATTTTTTTTTAAATTGAGAATGATGTAATCAAGAATAAAGAAGAAAACAAAAAAAGCGATGTGGGCATGTTTCGAGATCCAAAAGTCGAACCAATCGGACGCAAATTTCAAATTAAAAAATTGGGTTCCGCCGACAGTTGGCCCCCCGGGATTAGGGTTGCCATACGTCCAGAATTTTCCGGACATGTCCGGAAAGATAGGTCTTTGTCCGGAATGCGGGAGAATTCTAAACAGTCCGGAATTTCTACTGATATAAAAATGAAATAAACCAAATTATTTTTATTACAAATCAAAGTAAAAACATCACTTCTGATATTTAATGCTCCTGGAATAAAAATAAAATTTGCCCGTCCTGGGGGGGGTGTGGGATGTGTGTGGCTAGGAATTGTGCTCTAGAGGTGACACTCGATCGGGTGGCAATCAATATTATGTTAGAAGAAAGTCCGGAATTTTTTTTTTCGATCCGGGAACCCTAACCGGGATACTTATATACTAATTACACAAAATATAACTAGGTTAGGTGACCCTGAAGGATTGTGCAGTGAGGATGTACCGCCGAATACCAAAGTACTTATAAAAAATATTTTCATTCAAATGCATCAAGGAAAATCTACCTTGTACACCAGCACATAAGTACAAAAATTCGACATATCTAAATTTGTTTCTTATTTATTTTCATTCAAATGCATCAAGGAAAAATCTACCGTGTACACCAGCACAGAAGTACAAAAATTCGACACTGTATCTAAATTTGTTTCTTATTATACCAACTTGTTATTAAGGGTATTTTTGAAGTCGATTTTATGTTTGAAATTGGTAAATAATGCACAAAATTTTTTAATTTTATAGTAAATATCATTTCGGGGTGCCATTGTCGGCGGAATTCTGTCTCTTAGTACAAATTCAAAATCAAATGTCAAAAAAAAAACAGAGAGACGGAGTACGCTATGTCGATTTGCTGTCTCGATCTAATAGCCAAAGGTATAAAGTCAGCAGCGACATCGGTTTCCATTCAAATTAATTTTGAATTATTATTATTTTTTTTAAATGATTACCACACAAGAGTTCCAACTGATCCCAACCGCCTGGAGCCAGTGAGATTATGGCCTCCCCAATTGGGGTATGTTGTGAGGCTGTAAATGGGGAGGGGAAGGAGATGGGAAAGAGGAGGATGGGGCTAATAAGATCTAGTCACCAAACATGGCCATTTCAAGCAAGGTTTCAATTCTGAATGCTGGTCTTACACCAGGGCGATACTGAGAGTATCTTCCACCCTGGAACGTGCCGCAAATAAGGCATATTATTTTATTTAAAATTATGAAAATATGAATCAATCAAATAAAATTTACTTGCGCACGCCGGTATTTGAGCCCTCGACCTCCGAATCAGAGCCTCGCCCCTTGACCATGAACGCACTTCTATGTGAAGGTGAGTATATTGTCTATTCAGTAGGTATAACCACAGAATCCACACAGCCCATCAAAATACTGGACAGGCTGTTAATGGGCCAACCAATTTCAGAAGACACAGTAAGAGTACGCAGAGAAGACAGAGTGCCACACACGCATGTAAACTCACCTAAAATGTTGCCGTGTCATCAACAGCATCCTGCCGACAAGATCTGTTGTAGATACTCCAGCCGTTCTTTGTACTTCCCTACAAAACAAAAAGTCATCAATACAACACACAGGGCAGCCATATTGTGAATGTCTCCAAAACGAGAATAAATAATCTTCAAAATTACATAAAATTATTCAAATATTATTTATACTACGCAGCTAAATTATTACCCTGTTTCTTATCACTACCTTGAACTCTACTGGTTTAAATAATTTAAATAATTTCTACTGGTTTAAATAATGCAAGATTGTGACACATGATAAGAGGCCCAAGTTTTTGTTGTAGGAATTTGTTTCTGAACAATATATTTTACTAATAATAGTACGCTGAACTCTAATGTGTGATTACCAAATTCAAAGCTGCAGTTTAAATGTGTATGAAATTACACTAGTCACTTTAGAAAATGATTGATGAAAAGATGGAGAAATTTTGAAGTGCCATTAGAGTACAACAACTTAAGTACGAAAGGCATTTATTTCTAAGATGACGATTAAACCTGCAATAAAATTTATGCAATATCATTACATAGTATAAAATGAAGTCGCTCAAAATGCATGTGCGCGTTAATCTTTTAAATTACGCAACTGATTTTCATACGGTTTTCACCAATAGATAGAGTGATTGAAGAGGAATGTTTATATGCATAATACATGTAAATTATATTAGAGAAAAGCCGAGAAATTCAAAGAAAACATATTTTTGTGCGATTTAAAACGGCTGGCGGGCCGTACTATGGTCACTTTTGAAATTCGTTCTACGGAAGAATTTGGAAAATAGATGTCCTAGAGTAAGTAAGTATTTGATTTTCCCTTTTCAAATATCCAGTGTTGCATTGCAAGCATTGTATAATTAGTGGCGAGTTAATTAGTTTATATGTATAATACATGCTTATTATAGTAGAGAAAAGCCGATAAATTCAAATATTCAATTCAGGCAGCGGCAGCGGGTATCTGGCAAGCGGGTGGTGTGGATTTTATAAAGATTGGGTAATGGCGTTGTGTTTTGTTAGCCACAGCAACGTGTGGCCAGGTCTGCTAGTGCTCAATAAATTGGTAAGGCAATTTCTTGCATATACATTTGCAAGATACTTTCAAAGTAAGTAAAACAAAAGAACCATTTGTAAAAATGTTCGGGAGGGACAAAAATATGTATGTATTAAAAATGTATGTTTCTTGTAGCTCCAATCGTCACCTTATAGAACTTGGATGTCTTAAATTAAAATAATGGAAAGCAAAGCATAGTTTGTATATTATATACTATTATGTATTTTACACAGAATGTGAAATACCTGATAGGTTCAAATGCCCACAGACTGGGTTAAAGAATTAAAATACTGGGATGAAATATATGGCGGCAAATATAACTGAGTGATTGACAAATATAAAGTGATCTTCACCGATATCGTCCCGCGGCTTTAACTAAATGATAGGTGTCGATCCCGTCAGCTGTCATGGTTATGTCATCTGAAACAATCAGACCTAATTAATATTGGTACACAGACAAGGGACTGCTGGCTGGTGCTTACGCTCAATCAAACCAATCAATCCATTCATTCATAACACCCTTCAATACTTTTGGAGTGATAATAACTAACATTATATTATAATAACAGCTTGAGATGGTATCTACAGATGAAAAACAACTAGGATCATGAAAGTATTCCACACTTCCACAGCCAGAGTAGTTCTCAAATGTTTTCGTCTGTAAGTGTCATCCTGGCTTTCTTCACCAAAATAAAATATCTATAATATAAATATCTATGGTAATAAATTACATCTGTTCATCTAAAACATCTTATTCACTAACTGCATTAATGATTGTAAGACATTTAATTTATCTTAGAATGCAAATTATTTAACCATCACGAAAGAGAAGCATAAAACAAAAATTGTAAACAAAGCGACTAAATATTTCTTATTGAATAATGTGAAAATAGGAAATACATAATTGTTATAATATTCAATTTGAAGAGGGTTAATGAATAAATTGAATATAACACATATGGAAGCTGCTTTGACTCTAAAGAAAAATAATGGATTTATTCAATTTGTTCAATTTCCAATACATTATTAAATTTTACAACCAGCTGTGATTATTATAGTAAAGTATGTTTACATTATTCGAAAGCAAATTGTGCATATTTGTATAGCTGTGTTTACCAAAAACACAAGTGATTTAAAAATATACTATTAATTATAATTTTATTTTACACATGTCTTCTAAAACTCGTGTTGGTATCGGAACTATTTTGAAAAAGTTAGCTTAAGTTAAATCTGTTTGAATATTAGATATAAATGTAATGCATGAATTATTTACCCCCATGGACGCAGAGGTCACACTGGTACTGGTCCAGGGTCTCGAGCGTGGTGACGTAGGGGGCCCCTTCCACCACCTGGTCCACCCACTTGATGGCGCGCACCATCTTGTAGCGCTCCTCCTGCGTGAACACCGGAGGCCCCTTGTGCTTAGTGATCTCCTCGTCCGTGTGCACCCCCACCACCAGCTTGTCCCCCAGGGCTTTTGCCTGCCGCAGCGAATTGGCGTGCCCAAAGTGCACCATGTCATAACTAACAAACAAATAGCAAAATGTTCACGATCAGATACTTGGCTCATTTTGAACAACAATTTCAACTTCATTTTGCAAACCTTATTTGAAAAAATAATTATAGATTAACAGCCTTACTAAAAAATGTGTTGAAAGTTGAATATAATTGATAAACGACTGTGTACGTGAAAACCTTACTAATATAGAAGGGTTCATGGAAAGGTATATGTCGCAGGCCAATTGTAAAATCAGGCAGATCATGATGCGCCTCAGGCATTTTACGATCGGCTTACAACATATACATTACTTTGCCAGCCAAAGATGGTTGTTTATCAGTTTTATAAACTGTTAATAATAATAATTTCTCATTGAATTGGGGAATTTTTCCAAGGTATTGATATAGCAATTTTTACAAGATGTTGTAAAACAAATATAATTATAGAAACTAAATAAAACTACTTTTTATATTTTGATATTTAAGTTAAAAATTTTATTTCAAAAATGAAAAAAAAAAAAATTGTTCTTTTATTTAACCACTCAGACCCATATGCTCGTTTTCACGATAATATAACATTACTAGACATATGTACGACGTATGAGCGGTACCTGAATTATTAAGGAATTTTCAAGAAAACTGTCGCTTCACTTTTTACCTCGTTCGTACAATAAGAATGTAAATAAAATACATAATACCAAAATATAAAAAATAATTTTATCTAGTTTCTAAAATTATATTTGTTTTACGACATCTTGTAAAAATTGCGAAACCAATACCTTGGAAAAATTCCCCAATAATTTATTTGAAGTTGCTTTAATTCTCAAAAAAATAACAATAAAAAACTATTGTTTGTACATCTTAAAACATTTATTTCTCTGATATGTATTTACCAACAGATGTATTAGACATGCATGTTTAAAAAAATCATGACTTTCAAGAAATTCTTAGGCCTGTAAGTCAACAATAAATTGGTACCATCTTCATGAGATTTTTAAATTATTTAATAACATTTCAGAAACTAGAGAAATCGGTTGGACTTATGACCCTTTGGGTCCATAGTAATATAGATAATGGTAACAGTGATGAGGTGTGCACAGCAACAACTGATACCGTCTCTCACAGAATGTATGCATACATTTGTTGGGTTAAAAGCCAAATATTTGCATTAGGTTAATAAAACTATGCAAACAGCAACTAGTAATTTCAAAGCCTTAACTAATGTTTGATTAAATTTTGGAAGTCTTTTTGCTTCTGACTTTGAAGTCTGATATGTAATACTGTTGTATTTGTCTTTCTGGTATAATTTCCTACACCTGTGGACAGTTATCAATATCGTAATAATTTGTTTCATTTAGTGAAATTTGCAATTTTTAAATTTTTAAACTTGAATGTGAAGAACATATTTCAAAGACAAAGTGAGTAGCTTGAGGTTGCCGTAAAAAAATTGGTACCAATTGAATAAATTTCTAGAATATTATGGCAGCAGTAAATCACAAGACAGTGAGTGATAAGAAAGCAATAAATTATTACAAAATGACTTCAGTCAAACCTGGAGTTAAAATATTTCCAGAATAATAAAGTTAGGGCTTACATGATAAATACTGAAAATTCAAAATTGTCCTCTTACGAAAACAAGATATATATATTATTGAAGAAGATAACAATAAAAATCTAAACGAAAATATGAAAGAGAAGCAGACACAGAAAATTAAAAAGTTAACGGCCGCAACTGGGACTCGGACTTACAAAAAAAACTTACTTCGAACTTAGTCTTACCGGGACAAATGCCTTTACCAATTCGGCTACTGAGACCTCTTATTTAAACTTAATTTTTGTCAATCTCGTATTTCATTTTCATTTCAGAATTAACAATATTATCTTCGACTAATTTTTTTCATATTATTGGCAGCTACCTTTTTCATTGGAAACAAGTGTTCGAAGAACTGATATATAATGTTGATGGAAATAACCTTCAAAAGTTATAAAGAGTTGTTTCAATAAAAATTGAATATTCATTTAGACTTTTAAAAAAAGGTCAATAGGTATTCCATATAAATAAAATAGCATATATTTATCCGAGACACTATCTAGGTTACAAACCAGTTCTTCGAATACTTGTTTCCAATGAAAAAGGCTGCCAATAGTATGGAAAAAAAATTCAAAGATAATATTGTTAATTCTGAAATTTGAAATATGAGATTGACAAAAATGGCGTTTAAAAGAGGTCTCAGTAGCCAATTGGTAAAGGCCTTTGTCCCCATAAGACAAGAGGTTCTGGGTTTGAGTCCCAATTGTGATTGTTAACTTTTTATTTTTCTGTGTCTTGTTTTCTTCCATATTTTCATTTAGATTATTAGAGCAGGTAATAAAAATTGAAAATATATATTTAAATAGTACTCATCACAGAAAAAATCATCAAAGTACTTCTCCCCCACTGACAACATTTGAGGAAAGAACTATTATTTGAGATTCTAGTTTGCAAAATACATATTGCTTATTGAATAAAAAGCATGCTATTGATTTATTATACAAATAAGTAATTTATAACACTTAAATAAATGCCTTTGTATATTCAGAAAACATGTTGGTAGAAAATATTTTCGAGATAACATTCAGAACAGGTGTGCATACGTTTTTAATAAATAACATAAGAACACTGATTAGAGTTTCAACCTAAAGTAATGAAATTTTTAACCTAGAAACTACCTACCCTATATATTACTTAACCCTCCGTCGGGCGCAGCCGGCCTCAGAGGCCAACAAAATACATTGTTTCCCTCTCCACTTCTCAAAGGCGGCCCACTGCCCCTTCCCTCCTTTTACTCGCCAACTTTAGGGACCTAACACGGCGCTCGCTTCAAGTCAGGTGTCGGCCTTTAAACAACTCACTAACAACCTCCCTGGCTTCACAGGCCGCCTGCGCCCGATTGGATTCCGCCCTCTTTTCAGGCATTTTATATGCAGATTTGCATGAAAATATTTTACATGCTTTTTTTTTTTTAATGACTAGAAATTATGCTCTCTATCAACCGAATGATGTTGACGATATGCTGAAGCTTCTCCTCGACGACGATGTGAAATTTTTTTTATTTTAGTTTATGGTTGGTAATGTTTAATAAACTGTTTTTTCTTATTTTTTATGTTAAACTTTGTATAATTCCTTTCTATAGATACTAGTAAAGACTATGTATTAGAATTAAGATAGTGGGAGTGGGAGGAGGGTGGCCTCTCAGGCCGGGTGCGCCTGATTTCGGACCGCCCATAGGTGCGCCCGACGGAGGGTTAAATTTTTTTTTAAAATTAATTTTAATTTTGAAAAAATCCCTTTCTGTCAGTTAGACAATAATAAGTAGAATTGCAATCTTCGGAAATGATAAATAATGCGTATTAATCATTATTTTGTTCATTTTCATAAACACGAAAAATCACGCGAGAAAAATCACATGGCGTTCCTTGAGAAATGGCATTTCGCATTTTTAAAGATAAAAAAATAACCAATAAAATGCAATATTTTTCAATTCCAGTTACTGAATTACTTATTACTAACTGTAATCTACCTAGCACAATTTGTTTTAATTTTTTAAAGTGTTTTTTGAGCGTGGACTCGCTAGGGAAATATTTACCCAAAATGTATATATACAAAACTAATAGGAATTGTAATAAGAATTTCATAATGTAAAAAATAACATTTCTGGGATTCAGTTATTAGGTATTATTATCTTAGGAGAATTCCGTTAAAAAAAAACTTTTTTATATCATTCACGTAGTAGATTTTTTATTAATTTATGGATAAGCCACCGCGTTTTTATGCACAGATTACGGAAATTATACTTCATTTCAACAATTATTACAAGAAACAACTATTTACGAACACAAAATAGGTTATTAGGTTCTTAGTTTAGGTAAATTAAGTAATTCATGCGTTTTTAGTTTGAAACGAAACTTTGCAAATGTTAAATCCATACAAAAAAACATTTCCGTAATGGAGATGGTATTATTTATGCATTAAACCGCTTACTCGTTAATACGGAAAACTTTTTATCCAAACAGTTATATTTAGCATTATTATTACGAAAAGTGAGTATTTATGTCGGGGGAGACCAAAAAACATGCAAAAAATATGCATTTAACATTTTAATTTTGTTAAAATTAATTCACTCGCACGGTAACGCCATGTTCATTCATCGTTTTTATTTTAACATTTCATCAATGCTGCCAATCATAGAAAAATATTTTTGCGTAAAACAAAGTGAATGCATCATTGACAAGTATTTGTAAAAGTAGAACATGGAAAGAAATGTATTAAATTAATTACACAAACCCGCTAGACAAACCCTGCGTAGCCAAACAAACCATTCAAAACCTGGGATGTTTTTTAAAAGTATGATGAAAAGCGAGTTTATTTTAGAGAATTTATTTTATAAGATTGGTACTTCCGACAAATGTCATATTTGATTGTCTATTAGCTAAAAAAGGAACATTCCGTATTATCCGTGCATCAAACTTCGACAACACGAACGTTCCGTATTATCCGTGAGGTGGACTAACTGCATATTTACCGAGATGGTGATTTTTAAACTTAATGAAAATCGAATTTTCATGCATATTTTTCCGTCTATCCCGACTGAAACCGATGGTTCTTGTGGTAAGTAATTAAGTTTAAAAGTAGTTTAATTTTCAAATTTTATGCCTATTTAAAGTGTAGCGGCATGCGGCGGCTTGTCCATAATTTACCGATTTTTTTTATCACACATGTTCCGTGGTGCAACTAATCATAGTTGTAACAAAAAAATGCTTGGAATGTAGATAATAATTATTCTTGCATCCGTATGAGGAGGGTTATCTCATTTAGATAAACATTTCCTATTGTCATTCAATATAACGTAGCCATGAAAAACACCAAACGAAATGGAATTATAAATTCAAATGTCGTCTATGCAAATCAAAAATTCATGGGGATTTATGAATTTAAAAATGAAATGTTATGAATTCTAGATATTTGCATATTTTTATAACTACGAAGAATAATAACTAAATAATATTAATAATAATAACTAAAATCAACGATCGCAAAACGGTCAATAAAACAATAGTATTTAATTCATGTATTTTTCAAATAGGAAAAACAAATCGCACACATAAACAAAATACAGTCGGAATATTTTTTGAATGACAGCTCAGTAGAAATTTTTTAAATTAATTTCGGCAAATTATGAATAGCATTATAACACTGAAAGACGAAGGTCAAACGATTACTATTTTCGTATTAATATCGTATAAAAGCGTAAACTAAAATTGCGCGGTGTAAATTCGACTGACATTGAAAATCGGCTAGGACCATAATAATCACCCAGCCCGGCAAAATAATACGTGTTTTGTGGAATACACTCACCAGCCATCACACCAAACGCGAACTTCTCCCTTCTTTCCGTTTTGTTCTGTCATATTTAGTCACGGACAGACCGAAAAATCTTTTCACACACCAAACCAACCAGTTGAAATTCCACTATGAAATATTTTCCAAATAATTGACTGATTCTTGAATGCGTGCGACTGTCAATTGTCTCGCCCTCTGATTGGCTAATTCGATCACGCGATGGCGCTACTGCATACCTGCATGCAAATACGCGGAAACAAATTGCCGGAACTCAAATTTTAAATATCCAAGCAGGTATATAATTTATTCTTAATACTTCTACAAGACAAGTACTTAATAATCCATTCATAAACATAAGAAAACACTGTGCTAAATATTGACATTTAAAAGAAAATTCGAGTGCGTGCAGGACGCAACTCCATTTCGAAAAGCAGCGGTAAATATGATAGTCGGTGATTGGTTCGACGATGCGGGAAGAATTCTAGTACCAATAGTAGAAAAAATTGCTTCATTGAATAAAATACAAAGGTGGTTTATTTACAAACTGTGACTCAAGGGCGGATCCAGGATTTTTTTCTGGGGGGGCACAAGGGGCGAATGGGCAAAAAAATCAACAATTACTGTTAGAAATAAACTAGAAGTATCATAGGTACTTCAAGTTTATTTCTACAAGTTCAAGTATAATGTATATAGCCCAGTCAGTGGGGAGTTTTACCTTGCAAAAGATCGTGTAGTAGCGATTTTGATATATGTTGTTAAGATTGGGACAAAAAAAAAAAAAAAAAAGTTTTTGACCTTGGGGGGGTCGAGCTCGAGCCGCCATCTTGGATTGAAGGTGCCAAAATTTGGTTTTTTCAAAATAATTGTGCAATGGTTGATCTTACGACCAAATTGCGAAAGACAAACTAGAAGATAAAATGTTAAATATTTTTTGTTTCAATTTTTTTTTGTAAGTCTAATAGGTAACGAGTTACAGTGGCGGAAATGTGAATATTTTTCTAAAAAATGGTGAAATTCCCAATTTTTGTTATTTTTTTGGGCTATTCATTACATAATTATAATTTTGTAAACTCATTTCCACACCACCATGAGATAGAGAAAATGGTGCATTTTTTATTGTGGTATCCCCAGTAGGTCTTCTTCCTCTTCAATGGCATTTCATTCATTCAACCCATTTCGAGCCTTGGCCTCCTTCAATATAAGCCTCCACCGCCCTCCGTCCTCGGCCGTCGTCTTCCTAACTGCGACATGGAGTAGTCCTCTTGGATCCTTCCTGGCATCATCTTCCCGTCTCAGCCTAGGTCTGCCCACCTTTCGTTTACCTCCTGGATGTTCTGTTAGAACCTTTGTAACATATAATAATTACCTATAAATTATACCCACCATGGCTGGTCTTCCATCAATATAAAATAGTGTTAATACACAAATAAAATAAGCAAGGCACTGAGGGTAGGTAATTAGTAAAAGAATGCCAAGTCAGAACAATGATTAATTTATTATAATAAAAACCTGCCCTTGGGAACATTCTAAATTAGCAATGAGACTCTATTAAAATAAATATAATTAATCATCAGGGGTGGCTGGATGCGTAAGAAGTATCCAGCTGTAAATTTGATCATAAATTCTCTGGCCGTGTCTATCGGAATCTTGCAGGTATAATTTAAAAGAAATAACTGATGGGCGCCTGTGATCGTATAAACGAAAACATATTTATATTTCAGTAATCTCTAAAACTAACTCAGACAATAACTCGATCTGTTACAAATAAAATTTCAATCTCACATCTCGTCGTCCGATCATGATGAAATGGGTCCCAGCAAATGACAGCCCGCGCCACCACACAACCGTACCAATCGCGGTAATTCCGTCAACTGACAAGCCGAACATTCTCGAATAATACCTGAGTCATGCGTGGAACGCTTCGGTGAGCAATGCAGCCAACTAGCCCATGCAAAATTGCGAATACGCTGGCAGTACTGTTACACCTTCTTCGGTACTTGTGTTTTTTTTTTTTTTTTTTACATTAACTCCACACAGGAGGCCCTGAGGAAAATAATTTCCCTCAGGGCCTATGTCATCTGGGATGCTGTGTGGAGGGTCTTTTTGAGGAGAGGAAGGAATGAACATTGGTCTTGAAGAGACCCATGTTGTAGGAAGGAGGAAACACAGAGGCCGGCAAATCATTCCACAGCCGAGCTGTTGAACATAAGAACGAGTCGAAGAAACGACCCGTTCTCATGTGACTAATGTCAACTGTGTACAAATGTTGGGCACGCGTTTGGCGTGTTTCCCGACTATGCACCGGTGCCGAAGGGATCAATGATGCTAGTTCCTCGGAGCATCTTCCATTGTAATACCGGTAGAACAAGGATAGCATTCCCACCCGACGCCTGTGCTCTAAAGATTGCAATCCGTCTGTTAAGATGGGAGAATCTATCAAACGGACCGCCCGTTTCTGCACAGAGTCGAGGGTATTTTTCAGGTATTTTGGAGCTCCAGACCAGAGGTGGCTGCCAAATTCAACCGTGGGGCGCACTTGCGATTTGTACAGGGTTAGCAGTTGTGTACTTTTAAAGTATCTGCGGGCCCTGTACAGTACGCCCAGTTTTTGGGAGGCTAACTTTACTCTGGCTTCGATGGAGCCCCCATACCTGAGCTGGTCACTTAGGGTTACACCAAGCAAATCAATGGAGGGCCTGTTCGGAAGATTGCTTCCGTTGAAAGAGACTAGATTTTCATTGCGATCCCTTTTAGACGTAATCAGACAAGATTGGGTCTTTGAAACATTAAATTCAACGAGATTATTTTTACCCCAAGAGAAAACACTCTCGAGGTAACCGTCCATTCTTTGCTTCAAAGCCTTACGAGCTGTTGGAGTTTGTGAGCCCTTTGGGGGCTTGTCAAACAAAAAGCTATCATGAACTGTACTGTCATCCGCGTAGCAGTGAATTGGTGCACATGACAAAAGGTCGTTGATGTGCAACAAAAACAGAGTTGGAGACAGAACCGATCCCTGCGGGACGCCAGCATTTATCGAGTGAGAGGAAGAGGTGAAACCATCGACTACCGTCTGAATCGACCTCTCCCTCAAGAAGTCGGCAATCCACGTACACAAGGATGCGGGAAGTCCGTATTGACATCGATGCACATGTCCGACCCATCTTAGTCTTTGGAGCCTTAGATAGAAAGAGAGTCTGGGAGTTTGGTAAATAACATAGATCTTTATTGTGGCGGATTCTCCATGCCTCTCCCTCATGTTAATGTAAGTACTTGCATACTGCTTTCTCACCCCGTATGCATGGACATTGGAGGGTCTAGAGTCGTTCAAATAAATGTAGCTTCGTTCAATAAAATAGATTCTTGACGTGTGCGGTGAAGGAGGAAACCATGTGTTTCCTTATAACGCCATTGGGAAAGTGGTGGGGTTCCCTCCAATGCCTGTCTCTCTCGCACCGCTCCTAAGATTCTTCGAAGTACCTTTCTTTCGAAGGTCTCCAGCTGTTCCCGCCACACATCCATAGGCCAAGACCGTTTATTTTACCAATAATTGTTTTATATAGGGTTTTCCTATGGCCGTTTCGGGATTTGAAACTGGCAACAACGCGAAGTAAGTCTTGTTAGTGCCTGTGATGCGCTTTCATACTTCTACTGAGTTTTCTTTGTCATGCGTTATGATAGAGCTCAGGTATGTAAACTCTTCGACCATTTGGAAATTTTAAGTGTCTTTATATTTCAATTTATCTTTTATTCTGTGGTGTGGGGTTCTGGTTTGCACCATGATTTTAGTTTTATTCTCATTGATTTGCAAACCCACCTCTCTTGCCGAGTCTCTTAAAACCTCTCTTACAGCCTGTAGGGATCTTTCGACAATGTCAAGGTCAGTATGTCTATTCCACAGATATTCCAGCGATGGTATGGCGAGCCGCACAGAGTTCGACTAATATTCGTAATTGTGTTACATATTCGCTATTGCGTAATAATATTTTTTTGTTGATCCCGGTTAGTTGATATTGACATCTTAATAATAGTCTTTGTCATCAATGTCATGATCTAACTCATTATCTGTGGTTCTGAGATGCTGGGTTTCCATTGACAAAATCTCTTCATACTCAATTACAAGAAATAAATTTTAATAAAGTCTCGGGTGCTGGTTTCTTTGTCATTCTTATTGGAACAAGCCCATTGGTGCCACGTTTCCAGGCCCAGTTTTCTGGATTTTTTTTTATTCCATACCATTTTTGAACTCCCGTATAACAAGAAAGCGTTTTCCTCCATCTGCTATGTCTTCTGGTTTTGCATCATCTTGTTTTCATTTGTATACTCAATGAAGACGCACTGGCAGATCAGCTTTTTTAAGGCTTACTAAATGTTCATTATCACTACAAAGTAGTTTCATCCATGCACTCGATAACGTCGGGTTTGTCACAGTGGGATCTTAGCCTGTAGCAACATAGGCGCTGAGGTGGCAACGCTGCATTCAGGACTGCAGGCACGCAGTATGTTGCCGTCTCTTTCTCTCCTCTATGTAACACGAAAAATTACTGTAATTTGAAATAGAGAGTTCTCAAAATGTAATGAATCGATTCTGGAGTCATTTTCCAAAAAGAAATAGCATTATCTAGTAGTCAAAAGATAGCAAGAGCATTGCTTTTTACCTTTTGTTGGTCTGCACGGAGCAAATTTCTTCTGGCAAGTTCGCGCCGACGATTCTTAGGTGTAATTAAGTACTAGTTTTATGAAGATCATTTTTCAAACACAAAATAACTATACCTACATATTTTATATTTAAAAAAATGCCGATTAATCGACACTGTACTGAATACTTAATTTTTATAATTTTATGCATTAAGACTGTCATACCAGTAAATCATAATTCCTATTCCGACTATAACGCTCACACATCAGCGGTCGCGAGCGGACGTTTTTGGAACTAGATTTCGTTCCGCCGCAAGCCAGGTATCACGTACCTATTAGGCCTTGTGCGCACTAGCGGCTAGCCGCGCAGGCGGTCAACCGCGCGGCCAGCAGCGTTTTTATTTTAGTATGCAACCGCTCATATCTGTACGCACCCAACCGCCGAAAAATTTCATACTAAAATGAAAATGTGGCTGACCGCGCGGTTGACCGCCTACGCGGCTAGCCGCTAGTGCACACAAGGCCTAAGTTCACGCGAAGCTGGGCCTACAGTATGGTTCAGATGAAGATGTTGAATTCTCGCTTCCAGAATTTTAATTAGTAGTAGTTATTTGTAATTTGTGTATCGAAGTGCATAGACATAAATAGATACAGAAACACAGTAGGTATAAAGGAGATACCTACACAAAAAAAAAACAATTTGTTATATTTTTTAAAATATTTTGGTTTTGGTTTTTTGATGGAAGAATTGAAACGTTACTTGAAATGGCTTTAGCCGTGTTTAGTGACCAGATCTGAAGAGTCAGGTACTTCCCCACCTTCATCTTCCCTAACTAATTCCCCTCCCCCACTAACCTTCAGCCTCACGACATACCCCAATTGGGGGTGCAATAGTCCCACTGGCTCCAGACGGGAGCAGTTGGGACTCTTGTGCGGTATTCATGAAAAAAAGAGTAATATTCAGTTGGATTGTAAAAAATATCTAATTTTGAAATATTTATTCGTGGAAATAATTTTTAATTTTATATTTATGTGAATACCGCACAAGAGACCCAAATGCTCTCGTTTGGAGCCAGTGAGACCATGACATGACTATGGGGTATATTGTGAGGCTGAAGGTGGTGGGGAAGGGAAGGAGATGGGGAAGAGGAAGTGAGGAATTACCTGGCTATTCAGATCTGGTCACCAAACACGGCCATTTTTAGCAACGTTTCAATTCTGAATGGTGGTCTTACACCAGGGCGATACAAAAGTATCTTCTACTCTGGAATGTGACACAAATATATTATTTTTAAATGAATTAATTGTGAAATAACCCAAATTAGTCAAATAAAATTTAATTACCCACCCCGGGATTCGATCCCACGACCTTCGGATTGCGAGTCAGGAGCCTTAGCTCTTGACCACGCCGGCCGTCAATAGGTAGTATCAGTAATTTGGAAGGCGGGTATGGTTACCGCCGCCCCGGGAACCATGTATTGGATTATCAACACCTCTGCCATAGGTACGGGTAGCCCGGGTTCATGGGGCGAGGTTTGTCAGAATCTCGGCGGTGGTGGCGTCTGCCCACCAACTACGTGGAAGGTCGGATCGGGAGAGACCTTTTTTTTACAATCGCTCGACACATTGCCTATCTCTTCTTTGGGGATGCTGTGTGGAGTAGTGTTGGGTAGGACACGATATCAGGATGAGTTTGTATGATGTACTCGAATATTGAAATGAGGTGTTGAGGTATCCCACCTCATTTGAGGTGAGGTGTTGTGCTGTATTCACTTATCAATACATAATTTCCAATAAAAAATAATAGAATAAAAAAATTAAACAGTTGAGACTCTTGTGCTCATTAATTATTGTTAATAATTTACAATAAATTTTTTTTTTTTTTAAATTAAAAAATTGGAGCAGTTGGGACTCTTATGCTCATAAATTATTGTTATGTGTATTCACATAACAATAATTTACAATAAAAAAATATTTAAAAAAAAATTTTTTTTTGGGGCAGTTGGTACTCTTGTGCGGTATTCACTTAACAATAATTTAGAATAAAAATTAAAAATTTTGGAGCAGTTGGGACGCTTCTGCGGTATTCACAATACATGAATGGTTTGCCCCATCACCACCTCACGGTTCTAATACAAAAATTTCATAGAATATATTTTTATTTTTTATTTTATTAGCGTTATAAACAGTCTGTGCAAAATTCATAAATGACAGTGATAAAAATAAGTATGTCATAGACCAATAAAATAATGACAAATTTCAATTTAGAACCATAATTCAAAAATATACAATACCTACACCTGATATAAACAATTATGATAATATCTTCTTACTTAAATCTACAAAAAGTAATTAACTGAAAATTTTCAAGGGATTACAGTTAAATTTTGATGGATATCAATAATATATTTCAGGAAGTGATTTTATTTGAATTCGAACTGCTAAAAGTAGGAGAGAAAATATGGGGATACTAAAAATAAAAAAGAGAAATACAGAAATCAATGAAATATTAAGTTATTAGTTAAACATGTGGCATTCAATAGTGTTATTTTTTTATGCATGCTGTGAATTTATCAAGGTTTGTATTAAACACATCGATATTTGGGCATAATCTGTTAAAAGTGCTACAGCTTCTTCTTACAAATACATTTTCAAGATAATTTGTCTTGCTCTTAGGGATATAAAAGGTGTCTGGAGATCGAGTAACTCTTAATGGACATCTGAAATGAATATTTTGTAGTAAGTACGGGCTATCAATGAAGTTATGAATAATCTTATAGAGCATTAACAGGTCTCTAATATCTCGGCGTTGATCAAGAGATTTAAGGTTTACGGGGACATAGTTTTCATCATTTCGCACGCGATAAGAGACATATTTCATAAACTTTTTCTGAACTCTTTCTATATTTGCTTTATATGTAGAACAATGAGGGTTCCACACTGTAGAAGCATACTCCAGATGGCTTCTAACATAGGATATGTAGAGAGTCTTAAATGTTTGTGGATTTTTGAAAGCTGAACTTACTCTAAGAATAAATCCCAACATTTTCAAAGCCTTCGACGTGAGATTGAAAAAGAAGCTTACTATCTAATAGAACTCCAAGATCTCTTATTACATTTACTCTATTTAAAATATTGTTCTTAATAATGTAGGGATATAATATTGTGTGTTTCTTTCGAGAATAAGATATAACACTACATTTATCTGCATTCAAAAGAAGGCGATTTTCTAGACAATATACATTAACCAGAGAGTCAAGGTCATTCTGGAGCTCTAGACAATCCATCTTAGGCTTAATGATTTTGACAATCTTTTTGTCATCCGCATATAGGTACAGTTGAGAGTTACGAATGGTTTTGTTAACGTCATTCAAAAAAATGTTGAATAAGAGGGGGCCAAGGTGAGATCCTTGGGGAACTCCTGAGGTTACGGGGACGAAACTAGAGCAGAATCCTTGTACAGTTACAGCTTGCGTACGATTGTCGAGATAAGAGGCTAACCAACGAAGGAGGTCACCATGTATACCCATTGCTTCGACTTTCTCAATTAAGATGCTGTGTGAAGTATACAAATACTTCACGCCTCACCACCTCATACATTTGTCCCAAACTATGCGTGACATGACATGTAGTTTAATACATCAACCACCTCACACCTCACCTCATATTTGTCTCATGCGTGACAATGTAGTCCAATACACCAACCACCTCACACCTCACCTCATATTTGTCCCGTACATGACATGAATGTAGTCCAACAAAACAAACCACCTCACACCTCATATTTGTCCCTCCTTCATATTTGTCCCCCCTCAATATTTGTAGTAATACAAAGAAAAAGAGTTGGTACAAATACATATTGTGTGGTGGGGGGACATTTTACGTGTTTGTATGGGACATTTGAGGTGCCTCTTGTATGAGGTACTCAACACTAGTGTGGATGTTCGTTTTAGGGAAAGGGAGAAGAGGATCTTCTGAGAAGGAAAGGGGTATTAGGGGTGGGTAGAAATGTGGGGGTCAGCTTGTCCAGGAGAGCAGATGTATGAATCCATCCCTCCCACTGCGGTGCAAGGTGATGTTCCGAGAGAGTAAGGCTGGAGAAGTCAAAGGGACTCTCTCAACCACTTTCTCCAGATCCGACTTGCCATGCAGCTGGTGCGCAGACGCATCCGCCACCAAGACCTGAAAAAACCTGTGAACCCAGACACCCCTGCTAGTCACCAAACGTTGGGATGACCTACGGCAGACGTGTTGGTCATCTAAAAAATGGTTCCCGGGGTGGTGGTACCCATACCCGATTCTCGTGTTTGTTATTTTTGTAATACGAAAAATGGATATAAAAAACCTACCCTCCCACCCCTCTCAACCCCCTCCCCCTCTCACCCCCTCCACCCCCGCCTCCTTTACCCCCCTCAGCCTACCCCTTCACCTTTTTTTTTTTTTTACATGAGCTCCACACAGGAGGCCCTGAGGAAAATAATTTCCCTCAGGGCCTATGTCATCTTTGAGAATGCTGTGTGGAGGGTTTTTTTAAGGAAAGGAAGGAGAGGAGAGTTCTGGAAAGGAAAAGGGTTTAAGGGGTGGGTAGGAATCTGGGGTTCAGTATGTCCTGGTCATCCGCCTCCAAGACCTAGACAAACCTCACCCCATGAACCCGGGCACCCCTGCTAAATCATCAAACGTAGCGAACCACTTGGGGTGACCTATGGCAGAGGTGTTGGTTATCCAATAAAGGTTCCCGGGGCGGCGGTACCCATTCAATTCACCTCATCCCAACTCTTCTTTAACCTCCCTCCCTTGGGAGCTGTTGGACTCTTGTGCGGTATTCACATAACAATAATTTACAATAATTAAAAAAAAAAAAAAATTGTTGTAGTTGTGACTCTTGTGCGGTATTAACATAGCAATAATTTACAAAAAATAAATTTTAAATATATATTTTGGAGCAGTTGGGACTCTTGTTCGGTATTCACATAACAATAATATAACACACATACAATAAAAAATATTCGAAATTTTAAAAATTTTAGCATAAAACTATTCAATGAACATGAAATTTTGCGTTCCGTTCGGTCAACCCTGTAGATTTTATCAACATGAAACCGTTTACATTCAAAGTTTCGTATTCAATTCATAATTTCAAAATGTTACGATATAGAGCGCCGCGGAGACGACTGGAGGCAGCGGCTCTTGCCCGCGGAATGAGCTCTGAAATTCTCTGTTGCGAGTATGAGAAAAATCGTGAAATGCGAAGCTGTAAATTAATTAATATTAAATACTTCCTAAAATTATTTTTCGCTCAAACTTATTTATGATTTGTCAATAATGTCTTAGCACAATAAGTATGTAAAAAAATCTGAAATATATTAGTTTATAAGTTCGCAAATAAATACACAAACTGACTAAGTTTCGTCAAGAAACACATGTACGTATATATTTTTTAATGATTTTATTTAAACTCAAATTAAAATTCTAAAACATGCGTTTGCTAGATAATGCATTGATTTATTTGACTGCATGATTATATGATTTGAAATGGGTGTGGTATAATACAAAATCTTTTTTGAAAATTTAACAAATCTGCCAACGACCTATGGTATAACCTTATTATACTAAAAATAAACATTTTTTCTCAAAATTTAAAACATGCGAATGCTAGATAAAAGAACAATCTTTCGAAATCCATTTATAATTTTTTGTGGAAAAGAGTCAATACGTCTAAAATCTGATTTAAAAATAACATATTTCTGGTGTTCTCTGGTTCTTAAGTTTTTCTGGATAAAAAGGGTCATTCATTTTACAGAATTTGAACAATTCATCAAATTTCAAAGTTAATTTTCAAGTTCAGTGAAAGTTATGTGAAAAAACTGGCTAATTGATATGATAACAGAACTTGAATAGAACCTTCACAGAATTTGCAAATTAACTTTGAAATTACATGAATTATTGTTCAAATTTTATGAAACAACCAGCCCTCAGTTTATGGAAATAAAACAATATGTAACAATGTAAAATAAAGGGATTTTATTTGAATTTTGGTTAAGATAGTTTTATTTTTAGTACCTACACTTGTTTCTTATTTTTTAATATTTCGCCACAGGTTTTTTAAAACGTCCATATAATTAATTAGCTTTTATTTAGAGCGCCCTTGGGGTAATTTTTCATAAAAAAAATGGCTCTATACAAATCAAAAACTATCATTGTTATGTGATTTGAGATTTTCACAGCCAAAAGTTTTATCGTGATTTATTTTTGGGTTATTATCTTTTTTATGCTTCCTCCTTCTTTATTCAACGTTTCGGATAGGATTTCTGTGTCCGTACAGGGCAGATGGGCTAAAGAAGGAGGAAGCGCAACTCGGCATAATAACCCAAAAATTAATCACACATTTATTCAATTTATCAATCATGAACACAGAGATACCTAAAAGCATAATGCTAACAATTGGATAAACTTATTTAGTAGAATACAATATTCATGGATTACAACAAGGAAATACGGTAGACGTCTTTAATTTTTTTCTGTAAATTAAAAGCATAGCTTCTTGTATATTGATTTCTGTTTGCAAGTAAACTTGGTGCCAATCACAGGATGTTTCCTCACGCATAGTCCTAAAAAGAAATCAGAAGACAAATATATATTAACATTTAAAATGAATGACTTTATATACGTAGACGAGTATATATGTAGACGAGTGATAGAAATCTCAAAGTGGGAAGCCAAAAGCAAGGCAATTGCACTGTACTCGATTTATAGTACTTTAGTACCAAGGGAACGTACCCATACTACGTGACTAACTTTTTGCAATTTTTAACCCCCCCCGGTGACCAAAAACCTAAGAACCCGCCGCTCATTTATACCAAGCGTGGTATTTTGTTGACCCCCCCCCCCCCCCTGAACAGGTCACGTAGTATGGGTATGTTCCCTAAACTGCCAGGCGTCGAGTAAGGTCTTGTCTTACCAGTAGGTAAATTGCATTAAAAAAGCGCCAAAATGCCCTCCTGTGTGATGAGAAAATGTTTCCATTACACGGCAAACAGTACAAACAGTAGTAAAAGCGAAGAAATAAGTACAAATAAATTACTTATTATTAACGATTATTATAAACAATACAATATTACTTTTCATGTTTCCCGCCCAACGATTTTATGCGTCATTAGAGAAAATACACGCACATTCTTTAATTTTCTTATGGTACGGCCTCACTGAGGCCAACTTGCAACTTCAAACGTTTGGAAGATTGTGGAGAGGGATAGTTTGTGCGTTGGATCGAGTTGGAAGGTTGGAGTTCGAGTTGGCCCTAGATCGGCAATGGCTGGTTCGTGCAAGTTGGCCCAATACATTAGTCTGCGCGATATTATTACGGGAGAGTGGTATAAAAATTGTTTTGAATTATTATTTTTTAGCTTTATGAATCAAAATCAATATTTTGTAACCAAAGCATCGCCTGCACAATTGCAGGTAACTGATAAGATACAGTGCCGAATCAGCGTCCGCCATTTCGGAGTCCGGAGTTGGAAGGTTGGCTTCAATGTGGAAGTAGCATATCTTTTTAATACATGAATAAGTTTTGAATTAAGAAATTACTGAAAACCGCTGAAAACAAAAGAGTGTTGTTTACTTGCCACATTGTATCTTGAGTTTGTGAGACAATGGCGAGTCTATTTACATAACGTCAATGTTTAAAATGACATATAAAATTAGATTCATCATCAAGGACACTAATAATATTATTTACCTGTAGAAAAACTTGATCAAGTAGTCTAATTCCTCCAGCTTTTTCTGCACAACCAAATTTTTGACATAGGAAGCAATCATGTCCACGTCGCATTGCATCGGCGATATCGTTGATTTAAACCAATCCCTGAGCATTTGCCGAACTTCTTTCCAATGTAAATCTAAAATATCCTTATCTTTTTCCACCTTCTCGTTTATAAGTTCAATCTCGGTAGCAACAATTTCGTCAAAAACAATGGGAACTTCGTCAGGGGGTTTTGATTGACATTTCTGTTGGAGTCTTGGCTTTTCGAGATTTGCCTTCTTTTCAATGTATGGATTTGAATATTCAGAGATATTTGATTCTATTTCTTTTCTTATATCTTCCGGTAAGGCAGCCAAATAATCTGGATCAATCTAAAAAGCAATTAAATACATAAGTATATGTTCATTTAGTATCAATAGATATTGTGTTATTATTAGGCAAAAAAAATCCTGAAAAGTGTAAACACCATTAATTTATTTTTAGTCTCATCAGGCGCAGGGTTAATTTTAGGTGTGTTGACTTTCGCTGGTTCTTTGGTTTTGCAATTTGCCAATATTTCTGACTTTAAATCTTCAGGTAAAGCATTCAGGAAATCTTGATCTAAGTCTTCAAACTGTAATGGGAAACATTATTGAATCAATTTAACTCGGACAAAAGTTGTTAAGTAAGATAACATCAAGACATTTTTTGATCTTACATTGTACTTATTGCCTTCGTTTTTATTGTTTGATGAATGGTTATAATTTGAAGTTAAAAATACATTCAACTTTGTATTTTTTTCTTTATGCAGTGATGCATTTTTTGGAGGCCTGCCTCGTTTTCGTCCTGTCAAACCGAGTGATTTATTTTTCTTTCCAACATCCGGCGTGTTCACATTCTTTAATTTAGAAGCTGTTTCTTTATTAGTTAGAAGATTGCTTCCAGGAAGAGGAAGGCTTTGAGGCGTTACAATCATGCTTTCAGTTTTAGATTTATTTGATTCTATGGCAGTTTTAGGCAACTTGTTTTCGTGGTTCACTTTATTATTCGCAGGTTCAACTTCGGCTAACTTAGTTTTAGATCGCAAGAAGTTTTGGATTCCACCCTTCTTCACCCCGAAGTTGTCCTTACTTTCTAACTTTGAAATTTGAATACCTATTCCTCTCATGTCTTCAGGTTTCACATCTAATTTCTTACAAATATCCAATACTTGTTTGGTAATAGCATCTAGATTGTCTGTGGCTTGCGGGAAGTTAATAGTTTTGGTTACATTATCGCAAAAGCCATGCCCCATGAATTTAGCCGTTTCGACTGGAGCGTTGGCCGCCCGAACCATGAGTTTGAAGGTCAGAGCTTTTCCTATGACATTAATCTGAGACATTCTGGTGCAAACTTCTGAACAGAGTTGTCTGAGGAATGTTTCACATTGCAGGAAGTCTTCAAATCTTATTCCATAGTTCACACCGGCTGATATGGACTTCCTTAACTAAAAATAAAAAATAAATTATATTCACATCCGCTATAAAATTTTCACCAGTTAACCACTGGAGCGTTTTTGGCCATATTTTGGCCAATTTGCAAACACCGTGAGTGTCCACTGGTCATATTTGGCCAATTTGAAAAGATATTTTAAAACATTTTTTGTATTGTTTTAAAAAGTTCCAGCTTGTTGCGATCTTCGGATAATCACAAGGCGAACTTATTTCACAGTTAAACAAGAGGTGTCCCGCATGTCTTCTTAATTATTTGTTTTTGACTTTCTGCAAACTGAAATTATTTAAATATTTTTTTCTTCCAAATCATTGATTATGCGCTTACATAATATTAAAAAATGCACTTTCAAATTTAAATTTATTACTGTGACTAACAACTAGGCCATAGATAACATACAGAAGTCATAATATTTAATAATCTACAAATAAGAATTTTTGCATTCATAAATTTTATGGTTTTTTAATCTTTTTTTTATGAATTCTAAAAATATTGGATAAATGGTCAAATAAAGGTGCTTTCAATGGCTCTGTAATACTGTAAACAGTTTATATGTCTCTATATTAAAATTCCGAGGAATGATTTTTTGAAAGAGGCCGGGGAATTTCCAAACAGAATGCTAGCACTCTAGGCTAAAATTGATCATACTGCAGAATATTCTAGTAGTTAACTTGTTCAGTGCCACCACAAAAAAAGGGACATTAGACCATCTAACTGTACAAAGTCGGCAGTGAAGTTGTATATTGTATGTTATCCACTTGCTAGCTACATATATGAACATAGGTTCATATACCTAGCTTATAGTAGGCTGACAAAAAAAAACACAACAACAACAAAAAGCCGCACAAACGAGATAAGAAAATTACTATGTGCGAACATAAAAAGAACATACTATTGTGAAATTCAGCGCTTTATCATCCAGGCCTCTACAATAATTAAACAACAGTTGGCCAGTTTTGTTCCCAAAATGTTTTTGCAATTCGGCGAGTCCAGTGGAGCGTAGCGAAGCACAGTTCGTAAAGCCGAGAGAAGTCAGCTTACTTTCCATTTGCCGACCAACTCCTATCAAAATAAAAGTTCATATTTAGTATCCAGATCCAGATACAAAAATGTACTGTCTATATTAAATTCAATTCAATTCAATTCAATTTATTTATTCTTTAAAAACATTACAAAATTTAAAATTTTAATGCGTTTTTAAAAAAAAAAAATTAACAGTATTACCTTAAACATTAAATTAAATATATAAATGGTAGGCAAAAAAGAAAAAAAAAACTATATAAGTATTAATTGAGCTTGCCTTTTAAAGGCAGCTTCACTGACGCTAAATATGTCGATATCCGAATTAATTCTGTTCAACAGCGAGATTGCTCTCCCGACTGGCATAACCATTGGCAAGTTAGTTCTGCAAGCCGGGAGATAAAACAGTCTATGCTGTCGATGACGGAGATAACCATCGGGAACATAGAAACTAATGCTCTCCATGATAGCCGAGTTTTCGAACCTTCCACGAATCAGTCTGAAGAAATGTGTTACAATGAGCACATCCCTTCTGACCCGTAGAAGGTTCACACCGAGCATGCCCAAGAGAAAGTGGGTAGGGTAGAGCCACGGATAGTAGCCATATTTCCTCAGGTAAAGAAATCTCAGAAATTTCTTCTGAACTCTCTCTAACATGAGGGAATACTTTACTTGGTGTGGACTCCAAATCACCGACCCACTCTCAAGCCTACTCCTAACCAAAGCATTGTATAGTACTGTGAGAACCCGGGTGTCTCTGAAGTTTCTCGCAGTGCGTAGGACGAAACCCAACATTCTCAGTGAAGTACTACACGTCATTATGATATGATCATGAAAAGTTAACCTACTATCAAACAAAATACCAAGATCTTTCATAGTGGAGACACGTTTTAAATTTAGAGCCCTCATAGTATACCGGTAAAACCAGGTATGATACGCTTTAGTGAAAGAAAGAATGAAACATTTAGAGATATTGAATTCAATCTGATTCCGTTTACTCCAGTCAACAATTCTATCAATGTCTGATTGGAGTCGAATGCAGTCTTCTAAAGTTTGTATTTCCAAGAAAAGTTTTAGATCATCTGCGAAAAGAAGTGACCTGAAATGCAGAATAATTTCCGTTACATCATTAATAAAAATCAAAAAGAGAAGTGGTCCTAAATTAGAGCCCTGAGGTACTCCTGAGAAAACAAGAAATAATTTTGATAAGAATATTCCATGTGATACAAATTGTTTTCTTTCAGTAAAATAGCTGGCAAAGAATATAAGAAACCGGAAAGAAAAACCTATCGTTGACAATTTCTTTAATAAGATATCATGGTTTACGGTGTCGAATGCCTTTGAGAAATCATTGTACGAGCAATCTACTTGGTAGCCTTTATCTAAAGATTTGGAAACATAATCTGTGAATACCAATAGATTGGTGTCAGTTGATCGGCCTTTTCTAAACCCATGCTGTTCCGATATTAAGAACGGCTCTACTTGAAACTGCAAGTGTTTATTAAGTATCGATTCAAATAACTTAGCTGGGGCAGAAAGTATTGCCACCGGTCTGTAGTTTTCAACGGATGTCCTTGATCCATTTTTGAAAATAGGACAAATTTTTGAGATTTTCCAGGAATCAGGAAATACACCAGTTTCTAAAGAGAGGTTGAATATAAAACTCAAAGGCATTTTTAAAAATTCAACACATCCTTTTAAAAAAAAGACTGGTAGAAAATCTGGCCCAAGCGAATTTGTATGTTTCATTTTTTTTTATCAAAGATTTAACATCTGATTCATCTATATGACTTATGTCAATGTTTTGGGCTCCCTTCACATTCATGTTGGCAGCAGCAGTGGGATTTAGTAATGGAGGTTCATTACTATACACTGATTGGAAATGATTTGCGAATGCATTGGCTATATCCGCTCCTCTAACTTCTCGATCACCATGCATCATGATGTCTGTTATACCACCATCCTTGCGTAGTGATTTGACGTAGTTCCAAAATGTATTGGGATCATGTTTGATATTACTCTCCATAGATTTAACATAATTACGGAATGCTATATGAACATTTCGTTTAACAATTGTTCTGAGTTTACTAAACTTTTCATATTCACTTTGATTACCAGTAGCTTTCCATTTTTTATGGTGAGCATGTTTCATCTCAATGTTCACGATGGTATCTCTAGAGAACCACTTCGGATATCTACGTCGACCATTGTTGGGAGGTTTCCTAGGGAAGCAAGCGTCAAATACATTATATATACATGTATAAAAATAGTGTAGCGCCTCATTAACAGTGTTAAAGCTACAAAGTTCTTGCCAATCTAATTGGCTCATCATCTGATAGAGTTTATCAAAATCACCCCTATCAAATATCCATCCGCGCAAAGTGTCATCTATAATTTTAGGAATTTGGTAGCCTTTGGCGGCCTTTTACAAGAATACCGGAACTCTAATGCGGGGTGATATTTGTCTTCATAAACGAGGGGAGAATCGATGTGAATGACGTTTAACGCAATGTTACATAAAATAAGATCCAACGTCCTCGAATCCGAATTAAGAATACCATTATTCTGGGAGAGCCCGAACACTTCACATAAGAAGTTAAGATCATTTTGAACATCATTGCTACTTCGTGTGGAATAGATGTTGAAATCTCCCATAATTATAATATTCCTTTCTCCGATAAGATCCATGTTTTCGTGTAATTTATCAAAGAACAATTGAAACGTTTCCAGGTTTGATGCCGGTGGAAAATATATTATACATGTAAATGTAACAAAAAAATCAATTGAAATTTTTAACCATAGGTCTTCGATGCCAGCCTCCAGAGCAGGTATGTGTTCAGCTTTTAGTTTATTTTTAACAGCTAAAAGACAACCGCCACCTTTTCTTTGACCACTACCACCATCTCTGTCTTTCCTGAATACATGGAAACTGGCATCGAATAATTCCTGGTTGTATACACTGAGGTTTAGCCAAGTCTCAGTAATTCCAATAACATCGTAATTGTTTACCAAAACATTAGAGAAAAATAAAGAACATTTTGTTTTAAGTCCTCTAACGTTTTGATAAAAGAAGTGAATGTTATTGGAATGTCAACTCGGTTTGATAGTTGGAAGCCGAGGCGTTATAATCTTATTAACCCATTCCTTCAAAAACGAATGCTTGGGCCAATGCTTAGATTGTTGAAATTCTGCCACTACTGACCCAGGAACACCGATTTTAAACGATGCATATTCTCTCTTCGTATTAATCTTATGCAACTTAAATGAGGAGATACTAGCATTGTTAATAATTGATTTTAAGTGCGATGACAGGTCATCCAATGAAGTGTCCGGATGTAAGGGGTACAGGTGGAAGTATTTCAATTCATCCTTAATCGCTTGACTACCTCGTACAGTGATGGGACGCCGTTTTTGCTTAATCAAAGTCCAAGATTGGCTCGCTGGAGTTTGAGTTAGTTGCGGTGCATCTGATTTATCTCCATCGGGCGGGGGCGGTGCACACACAGTTTGGTTGGATGGGTGCATAGTTTCACCAACGAATAAGGCATAGGGAGACGCTGTTGAAGTAGACGCGATAGGGATTGGACTTTTATTTGAAATTTTCTCTTTTTTTTTTCTTCCTTGTGAGCATTTCGCAGCCTGCGAGCGGGTTATTCTTCCACCAGTGATCAAATTTGCGGCTGCTTCTAAGGTAGGAGCCGGCTTTGAAGATTGAGTGATGCGTGGGGGAATCGAACCTGAAGTGGAGGTACCAGATCCTGAAGTGGTACAGGGTACAGCCGATGCTGATATTGTTGTGATCCGCGGCTGGGTTGATGTAAAAGTAGCATTGGTTGACGCCGCTGCTGAATATGATTTGAGGGTGGGCACATATTCGGGGGGAACGGTGGTCTTAAAAGGAATTGAAGCGCTAGGACAAGAAGAACCAGAAGTTCCGACAGCACTAGCATAAGATTTAGTTGTTAATTTTTCATTCTGATTAAGCATTATATTTTGGCATTTGATTAGAGTGTCTAGTTTAAATCAAAGTCATTGCTAATAAATATGTAAATAAATACCCGGTAAGTCGCCAAGAGAAATATCTGCAAAATAGGCTTCTACTTCGTCTTCCTGCAAATAGAACTGTCCATCTGGTTTGGCTTTCTTAGTTGCAAGGCGAGCCTATAAAGTCATAAATAATACTTTAAATAATGAAATACACTTCTCTTAGTAAGGTTTTTAATTGTATAAAATTTACAATGCATTTATTAGTCAGACTTACTTGTAATCTATTACTGCCAAATCCCGTGGAGCAGGGACATCCCGTTTTTTTCTTAATTTCCTCACGGATGATAGTTGCGAACTCAAGAGGCTCCAGAAGAACATCGTTCAACAAATTCGTGCAATCGACATACATTTCATCGCATGACACAGCTTCTATATCTAAAGTGTATCTAAAAAAAAACAAAAGTATGGATAATTAAAATTTACTCAGATTCGTTAGTAAGATTGCCTGTCTAGACATTGAATGTTACAAATGGAACTAAGCTAATTAAGTAATAATTATTATAATATCCAGATTTTACTCAATAATACCAGCAACTAATATTGTCAATAGGTATCTCTGTGGTTCCATTTAATTTTCAATATTAGTAGATTCCTGTTTTACCATAGTAACCATTTTCCTTCACATAATAGAGCCGTATCTGTAGATTCCTGTTTTATCATCCCCACCATTTTTCCTTTGTTTTTTTTTCAGACTGAATTTTCCCTCTTCAAATTTGCAAACTCATCGAAAAACAGCTTATGACCGAAGCGTCCTACTGTTTTCATTATTATAAAAGGAAGGGATTGAATAAAATATATGATTGACACACCAAAACAGCTCATCACACATTGACACACCATAAAGTGTTCCGAATTTAAAAAAATTTTCAATTGGTATTTCTAAAAAACCACATGAATTAACTTTATAATTTTTTTTTAATGCTCTGTCTCTAGCAACTAGTTTGAATTAAATAATAATCCAGGAATCACATCAGTTTTTATGACGCCCATAGGATTTGTTTTATTAACAAATACACCCTCCCATCAAAGCAAAAATCTAGTTGGACTCTCAGAAGCTCGGCGTGTATAAGGCCCGCAGATACTTTAATAGTACATAACTGCTGACCCTGTACAAATCGCAAGTGCGCGTCCCTCTGTTGAATTTGGCAGCCACCTCTGGCCTGGAGCCCCAAAATACTTGAAAAAACCCTTGAATCTGTGCAGAAAATGGCAGTCCGTTTGATAGACTCCCGTCTTAAAAAGCGGATTGCAATCTTTAGAGCACAGGCCTTAGATAGGTATGCTGTCCTTGTTTTACCGGTGGAGAAATGGAAGATGCTCTGAGAAACTAGTGTCATTGATCCCTTCGGCATCGGTGCATAGTCAGGAAACACGCCAAACTCGCTCCCAACATATGTACACAGTTGACATTTGTCACATGAGAAAGGGTCGCTTCTACGCCCTGTTCTTGCATTCAACAGCTCGGCTGTGGAACAATTTGCCGGGCCTCTGTAACTCCTCCCTCCTACAATATGGGTCTCTTCAAGACTTACTTCTTCTTCTCCTTAAAAAGACCTTCCACACAGCATCTTCAAAGATGACATAGGCCCCTCAGGGCCTCCTGTGTGGAGTTATGTAACAAAAACATGCTATAAATATACATACTGAGCAACAGTATTGTAGAGAATATACGCCACTTCTTTATAGGCTTCAAAGTCATAGGAGATAGTTTTAAGGTTAGGGCTCAGCCTCAGAGCGGGCCCCATGAACATTCCGTTGTGGACTCCCAGCGCTCGTGCCTCGTAAGAACAGGAGGCGATCTCGCTCATAGACCCATATTCCTCATTCTCATTCCCCAACCCGTCAACACGACTCTTGAATTCTGCTTCCAATTCTAGAACCGTATCCTTACCCAGATTCTTCTGCATGTTATTCTGAAATAAATAAAAAAATAATCACATTCACTATCTTTTATTTGATTTTTGTATTTTTTATCATGGAGACAAAAATATATTTATTTATTGCTGTTAAACCCCCCCACTCTTTTTACTGATTTAAAAATCTGAAATAAATAATATGGAGTCTTGTCTTATTGTTTGGCAGTAAAATGGGTATTTCGAAGCTCCATCGCTCACAATTTTTTTTTTTTTTACATTAGCTCCACACAGGAGGCTCTGAGGAAAATAATTTCCCTCAGGGCCTATGTCATCTTAGGAGATGGAGGGTTGTTTTAAGGAAAGGAAGGGGAGGAAGTTCTGGGAAAAGGTACGAGGGATGGGTAAGAAACTGGGGGTGAGTGAGTCCAGGAGTGACGGACATATGAATCCATCCCTCCAACTGTAGTGCAAGATGATGAATCGAGAGATTCTGGCCTGAAGAGGATAAAAGACCTCCCTCAACCAGTCTCTCTCGATCCTGTCCACCAAGCAGCAGGTGAGCAGACACATCGGCCGCCAAGACCTGGACAAACCTCACCCGCATGAACCCGGGCATCCCTGCTAAGTCACCAAACGTAGCGAACCACTAGGGTTGACCTATGGCAGAGGTGTTGGTTATCTAATAAATGGTTTCCGGGGCGGCGGTACCCATACCCGCAAATCATTTAAATTGTAAACAATTGAAATGATTGAGCAGAAAATATTGCTTTATCCGACAAATTAGAGATTCCACAGTGGAAGATACTCTCAATGTCTCCCTGATGTAAGACCACTATTCAAAATTGAATTGTTGCTTGAAATGGCTTTAAATGACGTGTTTGGTGACCAGATCTGAAGAGCCAAATACTCCACCCATCTTCCTCTTCCCCATCTCCTTCCCCTCCCTGCAACCTTCATCCTCAACATGCCACTATTGGGGATGCCATAGTCGCAGTTGACTCATGTACGATAATCACATTTAAAATAATAATAAAAAAATGTGCATATTTCATGATGCCAGAGCCCACATTTGAGAACTTCATTCGGCATCATAGTTGAGGAAAGTTCATTATTTAAATAAATAAATCAAGAGTAAAATAAAAACTGTTGTTCTGTATTTTTAACATTTTTCTGAGTTCCTCTGAAGCATGTGATATAACATTAAAAAAATACATTCAAGCATAATAGTCGGATATAATGCTGGCATTACATTAGCCATGTAAATTTACTATAACTAACCTTTCTCTTAGCTTTGTATAGATCGAACTCTGCCTTCCTGTCAACTCCTTCCCTTTTCTGCTGCTTTGCACCGCCCCCCTTGGCGTGCGTAACTGCAACGGGCTGTCCCCGTAAATGTGGATATTTACGCAGTCCAACCGACACAAAGAAACAATCCATGTCAATGTGCATGATTACTTTACCTGCATTTATTTTTTCAGGGGCCATTTTCTGCAATGATTTAAAGAAGATTTAGAGAACCAAAAAAATATATAATTTATAAATAATGTACAACATAATATTGATCAGATCTCCAGTACTAAATAATATTGTTCAGTTAGCAGCTGAATAGTGCACAACATTGTAATCTCACACAGAGGTAATGGATTCAACCCTCTTCTAGCTAAGTTCTCCATCATAACATAACCAACATGTTCCACTTATAATATTCATGTGCATGCTATTGAAAGAATCATTACATAGTATAAAATGAAGTCGCTCAAAATGTATGTGCGCGTTAATCTTTTAAACTACGCAACGGATTTTCATACGGTTTTCACCAATAGATAGAGTGATTGAAGAGGAATGTTTATATGTATAATACATGTAAATTATGTTAGAGAAAAGTCGAGAAATTTAGAGAAAAGCCGAGAAATTTAAAGAAAACATATTTTTGTGTGATTTAAAACGGCTGGCGGGCCGTACTATAGTCACTTTTGAAATTCGTTCTACAGAAGAAATTGGAAAATAGATGTCCTAGAGTAAGTAGGTATTTGATTTGAATTATTTTATTTGATGAAGTCGCTAAAAATGTATGTACGCATAGATCTTTTAAACTACGCAACGGATATTCATGCGGTTTTCACCAATAGATAGAGTGATTCAAGAGGAAGATTTATATGTATAAAAACATGCTTATTATAGTAGAGAAAAGTCGAGAAATTCAAATACAGTCAAACTTGGTTATAATGAGCACGAAGGGACCGACTAAATTTGCTCCTTATAGCCATTACTCCTTATATCCAAAATAGGTTTTTTGAAAGTCGTATGTACCTACCTACCTGCCTTTACTCTAATATAATCGCAAATGTATAGTAAATTCGAAAATGTGAGTAGGTATTATACATGTATTTTTAAAATTTATAAGAAAAATACACTAATTAATAAATTATTGTTTTAATCTACTATTGTTTTAAAGATTTCGTTTTTATGCTTCCCAATTTCCTCCACAAAAAGTAACACATCTTAGATCACCTGGTTCGAGGTTTAAATAAAAAACATCACTAAAAATTATCTATCGATTGCATATTGTATCGCATTTAAAATCTCACTTATTATAAATCATTAGCTGGTGGGATTGTTATTGATTTTCAACTAAAATTATAGTTGTCACAACCTAGTGATGCACAACCCGATTCGTGCGGTCCGCGGGCCATTGTTGTATGAGGATGTCCCCCTGGTTATAGAGAAAAAACCCTAAATCCCTAGTTGAGAACAACTTTTATAGAGTTTTTGTCAATTTACGCTGCTTGACCTAAATGGAACTAAATTGGAAAACCCTCAGAAAAAAAATCCCCAGAAAGCGAAATCTTGAATTTAAAGAGACAGAGCCCCCCCTAAGCTAAAAAGTTTGTTAGGTACTTATAGCTCGGTACCATCATAAACACTTTTATTGATTTTTAAAACAAAATTGATGAGGCACAATGCAAAAGATGATGTAAAAAGGGAACAAATTTGCAGATTTTATGACAATTTTACATGGTGCCCGATGGGTAACAATGTTTCACATAGCCGACAATCTTACTCAGGTAGTGCCATAAAAATATGAATCTGTCCCTAACGGGATAGGAAATTCCCGCCAGCCGCCGCTGTTGCACGCCGGGCGTATGTCCCTCCAAGGTCCTTTGAAAGTTATACCTTACTATGAGAATAATTCCCAATTATTGTTTTTTTTTTAAACCCATTTAACCTTTTACAAACTATGTTGACATCTTTTTATGTATATAGAAATTGTGTTGACAAAATTATTTGCACGTTATATCAGTGAATCGTCCTCGTTATAACAGTCAATAATTATATGAAAATAAGTCTGAACTAAAATATCATTTGGTAATTGCTCATTATAGCCATGATCTCGCTATAGCCATGATCGTTATAACCAAGTTCGACTGTATTCAATTCAGGCAGCGGGCAGCTGGCAACCGGGTGGTGTGGATTTTATAAAGGTTGGGTAATGGCGTTGTGTTTCGTTAGCCACAGCAATGTGTGGCTGGGTCTGCTAGTACAAAATAAATTCTTTTTTTTCTAAGTTTTAAAATGGCTATTCAAGTAAATATGTTGACCTACAACACTCTTTTAAATGATGTGAACATGCTTAAATTGTCAGACAGAAGGATTTTCTGTGACCTGGTATTTCTATATAAAATTCTAAATAATGCATTTGATAGCCCAAAATTGCTTGATTGATAAGGTTTCAGATTCCACGACGTAGAAGTTGGGATTTATTTCAGTTCAGAAATTCTGCGACTGACTACTATATGTATTCCTCTCTGCCAGAATACTGTTGGAAGGAAATAATTATATAGTCAGTGAAAATTTTCAATTTTATCATTAAACAAATACAAAATGTTGTTAATGAGACAGTTCCGATAAATATAATAACTATTTATAATTGATAATCATATTCCCCAAACACGGAGTCGACAAATAAATAATGTGGTACATAATAGGAAGGAATTCGAATATTGTCAGGTTATTCGTAACCTGCAGTACGTTACGAATACACGAATATCTTAACAGATTTCAATAATTAGAACAGTTTCTGTGTTTTATCGCTATCATAAAATTAATGAATGTTCTCCAAAGAACCAGTGTTTTGTTTATTTCGACTCTGGTGCACAGCCTGAAGACAGTGTGCCAACAATATTCCCACAAAAATTATTTATTACCGCTTTAATTATGTGTTCATTTTACACTTACTTTTAGTGAGGCGGACCTCAATAATTCTCTCAATGGAAAACTATGATCACTCGAGTCTCTCAGTTCATTCACATATTGTTTAAAGCCAGCTCCAAGTTGTGAGATGTGATGAAGTCTTGAATTATTGTAATATTGGGATAAAAATTTGGGATCATTGGCCGTGCGGGCAAAGGTATTTTTATCCACATCGGCGGGTATAACAATGTTTTTATTTGGTGGTACAAATTTGTCTATTGGAAAGATTATTTTATCAGATGATATTACTGTTCCATCTGTTGGTAAAACTGATTCAACAGGACTTGTTAGCTTTGTTGTATCTAAGTGTGACGATAATTTATTTGGGGGGAAATTTGTACCACCTAATGCTTCAATTGTTTTATTTTGGAGGAAACCTGTTTCACAAAATGTTTCAACAGCTTTATTCGGGTGGAATTTCTTTTCATTTAGTATCTCAACAGTTGGAAAAATTGCATTTTCTGTTAGTAATACTGTTTCATCCATATAGAACTTTGCTTTTTCTTGCGGTAACATTATTCTATTTTGTGTTTCGTTACAGCTCACATCTTCTATGATGTCTTCTATAACACAATCACCCTTGTCATCTAAAGTTAGACATTGTTTTTTGTGTTGTAGAAAACTGGTAGACAATGGCTTGGTTGAACTGGATTCAGCACTTTGAAATTTCAAACGGGGCTGCAATTTTGAAAGATTGGTATAAAGAAGGAAATCTTTGTAATCCAAAAGAGAACCCGCTTTAATACTTTCCGATACCCATTCGGGCTTAACTATTTTTGTGGTCGGCAGATTTTTTACCTGAAAATAGAAAGTTAAATCTTGAATACACAAATATGGTCAATTAGCAGAAAACTACCTCCTAATATTAATAAAGATAGTTTTTTTTTAACTTACTTTAGTATCGGGCAAGTTGGATGCTATTATAAACTTTGTTCTACCAGATTTAAAATAATGGTGGTATATTCCACCATGTTCAGCCATTAGAATTTTTAACTCATTTGAAGAAGGTTTGGTGTAGCCATTCACAAATATGGAAACTCCGCTAAAAATGTCGCTAGTTTTCAATTCTTCTTTTTCCACTTGTTCCAAAAACTGATCTTCAAGTTTTGATATTTTGGCATTCATGTATCCCCCCTGTAGATAAATAGTAAATTAATCAGTATATAATATAAACATCCA
Source organism: Limnephilus rhombicus (assembly GCA_929108145.2). Taxonomy (NCBI): domain Eukaryota; kingdom Metazoa; phylum Arthropoda; class Insecta; order Trichoptera; family Limnephilidae; genus Limnephilus; species Limnephilus rhombicus. Next base: position 16,660,779 of record OV815279.1, on the reverse strand, counting down.
ACAAAGCGAAGAAGTATTCTATTTCAAGATGCCAAAAACGCACTTCAAATCCATTATCTTCATCACGTTTGTGTTTTTTCCTCATTTTGGTTCTCTGTAGCGGTATATTCATTGTGTTCCCAGGTAAGGATAATAGTAAAATGATACAACAAAATACAATTTCCTAAAAAAACGAGTAAATTCTGTCCGTAAATAAACCAATCTTATTCTGTCCCATAAATAAACCAATCTTCTGTTTCTGTACTTCTGTCCTAAAATTTGAGGCCATAAATAATTGAGGCTGAGCCGGCTGAGCGGGCTAAGCGCGCACGAAAATTTTCTCCGGTGCTGTCAATTTTGACAGATTCGAAGAGAGAAACATGAATGAAACTATCAACAATAGAAATTTGGTTGCTTGAGACCATAGTCACCAATCACCATAGCTATTGCTCTTGTAGGAGAAAGGAAATAAACACATTAAAAAATATATTTTTTTTACGTGAATAGAATACAGCACAAGAGTTGCTCCCAACAGCCTAGAGCCAGTGAGACTACGGCATCCCCATATCCCCAATGACCCCAATTGGCGTATGTTGTGAGGCTGGAGGTAAGTGGGAGGAGGAAGGAGACGGGGAAGTGGAGGGTGGGGAAGTACTGGCTATTTAGATCTAGTCATCAATCTGAATTCTGAATGGTGGTCTTACATCAGGGCGATACTGAAATTATCTTCCACATCAGAACGTGCCGCTTATACACTTTTTTTAAATTTATCTTATCAATCAAACAATTTTTTTTGCGCACGCCAAGATTCGAACCCGCGACTTCCGGAATGCTACTCGCGAGAGATGCCCCTCGACCGCGAAGGCCGTCATCGTTGCTACGCCTCGTCACAAGGGAACAAAAACGAATGAAGATGAAGAAGGGCAGGTACTCTTACAGAGATCCGAGCATGAGGAACTGTTTATTGAAATATGGTGATGTAAGGCTTCCAAAAAGTATTACAGATGTTTTAAAGTGTTTTTTGAAGACTAAAAATAATTTTGATTTACAAAAAAATTAACACCTGAGGAATTAATGTGATTTATATTTAATAATAATTTTTATTTTGCTTTTAACCGCCTTTCTTCAATATAATTGTCATTAAAAAGTACCTACACAATTTTTGGTTCATCGGCTTTCACTGACCACTTCATCGACAATGTAAAAATAGGTCCGGTCATTACTCCATCACTCATGAAAATATTATTTATTAATCTATTTTATAACGGTACCTACCACGTTAATTGAACCGGGAATATTTTCAAAACACGCGCGTTTGCAACACTCGTGAAAAACGTCAACGAAATTATTAATGTCAGTTAGTTTTGCGACAGTTCGGTCAGCGAGGTGAACGGGGTTTTATAGTCAGTAAGTGTTGGGAAAAGTGATAACATTGTGTTAAGTGATAATCCGAGTGAGTTGTACCTTCCTAAATCATGTTGGAGGGATACGGTCCTGTAACCCAGGCTCTGCTTGGGACTCTGTTTACCTGGGGAATGACCGCCGCTGGAGCGTCGCTTGTAATCGTCATCAGAGGGACGAAGGTACGATGAACTTTTTATTAAATGTCCCTGCTAATACATCCGGGTCATCACCTGGCGTAGGATTTAACACAAGCATTTATTACAACTTTCAGAATTGCACAACCACATAACCTCTCTCGAGTTGTTTACGTTTACAATTTACAATCCACAGGTTCACGTATTCTTATAATTAATTCCTTATTTAATGAGCCGTTCTTGAGTATTTCAAGGTTTGTAAAGCCAATGGTCATATAATATTTATATATGTGATAATACTATCATTCTGTAGCCTGTTATTATCTTGAATATAATATTATTTTTGTTTTCTTAGTGAATTTATCTCTTTGAAACTAAATGAAATCAGTAACGTTCACGAGAAAAAATAATTTGCGCAAATTGTGATACTTGTTACAACTACCTTGGCACATTATTTATTTATTTTCATTTTTCTAATAGAATAATGTTATTAACTATACATTAAATTGCAGATTTATATGTACACTCATTAATCTGTAATTATGGAGATAAATGTTCACTAATAGCACCAACAACATTAGGCACACATTTTTTTAAACTATGCTTTTATTTTCGATCCTTGAAAGGTGATATTGCGTAAAAGTGGCAGTGGCAGAAATTAGCTAAATTATTTTTACTGATTTCCAATAATTGCCACCTCAAAGAACAGATGATCCAGATCCCGATTGCAGAATTACCTTAATCTCTGGCACTGTGCTCGGGTACTCCAGGTCCTCTGTTCCTAGATTCCAGACTGCGTTATTGAAAGACAAATATTACTTCAAATTAATAAAATGCTTAGTTTTTACCACTATTATTGTTTATAAAAACTAACATGTTTCGTGAGCAACGCTCACTTCTTCAGTGGTAAAAACTAAGTATTCTATTAGTTTGAAATAAAATGGTGCCATAAAATAAGTTTGCTATGTTAATGTTAGAAGATATTACATCAATTTTTTATAAGAAAAACTCTCTTTTATAACTTTTGAAGGATATTTCCATCATCATTGAAGAAGAAGATAACAATAATAATCTAAACGAAAATATGAAAGAGAACAAGACACAGAAAACAGAAAAAAGACAAACAAAACTGCGACTCGAACCCAGACCTCTCGTCTAACCAGGAATAAAAAAGGGTGGTTGCCCATGATATGGAAAAATAATTAGTTGAAGATATTACTGTTAATTCTAAAATTTGAAATATGAGATTGACTATTATGACGGCTTGACAGAAGGTGGCAATGGCGAAATTGGTTAACGCGCACGTCCCGGTTAGATGAGTGGTCTGGGTTCGAGTCCCGGTTGCGACCATTGTCTTTTTTCTGTTTTCTGTATCTTGTTCTCTTTCATATTTTCGTTTGGATTATTATTGTTATCTTCTTCTTCAATCAAATATTACTATTTAAAAAAATATTGCACAAATATAAAAAAGTGCCACTGTTTTCATTTACATTTCTACTTTAGCGTGCAATGTTTGTTAATTAGTTTTAAAGCATAAAAACAAACTTATTGTGCTGTTATTATACTGTTTATTTTATTTAGGTTAACTATGTCAGGTTTTTAGACTAGTTTTTTTCTTCTTTTCATCACTTTTCAAAAGTGTTCTGATTTGTCACTGTTCTATAGAAATGTAAAGCTAGACCTCACGCTGAATGGCACAAATAGAATATTGTACAGACAGGTAGGTACCTTTTAAAATTAAGGAAAATATTTCACTAACTGCCCCACTTATTAGCACAGAAAATTACATTGCATTTCAACTTAATTACTACAAGAAACAACTAATTATGTTTGGATTGACGTTAAAAGATTCACTAAAATTCCATTTTTATTCAATGAAAGTAAAAAAAAAAATATGTATAAAACGATTCCTTTACCACCATTTTAATTGTTTTTTTGTATGATTTGAAATACGCATTAATGACTTAGTTTACCCAAACTAAGAACCTAATAACCTATTTTGTGTAAGTAAATAGTTGTTTCATGTAGTAATCGTTAAAACAAAGTGTAATTTCCATAATCCGTGCCTTAAAGCGCTGCGGTTAGTGGAATAATTTTACTGTACTTAATTTAAAGAATTTTGTTAAGGCGATGCATCACATTTTGTAACTTTTAGAATCAGGTCGCTAACAATAACACTCCTTATGTAGATGGTGACAATGTTTAAATTCCTGATTAACACCAACCGCCTTTTTGATTTATACAAGAAAAAAGCATTGCCAAAAGTGTGTTTTATTTTAATTTGCAAAATTCAGGCACAAATATTTAAATGTTTTATAATAATTTTCTAAAGAACTTAATTTGCCACATTATACAGTAAAACCATAACCGAAAAGGGGTACAGAAGTATGAGATTTTGAACTTCAAAGCACTTTTTATAGGCCTGATAATTTATTTTCTTGGCGTATAAAAAGACTTATCATCAATCAGTAGGTGCGCTTTTCTGTATGACTTGTGTATCGACTAATACTCCAGTGAAAGGCTCAACTTTGGCATACAAACGAATAATACTATTCATCAAACTAACACATGCAATGCTATAACTGTCTACACAGTGTGCAATACTGTAATTGTGTAGACAGTTATATCATTACATGTGTGTGTGTGCCATAGTTAATGCCCGGGGAAGTCCCTTGTCACTTTAGGCGGGTATTTAGTTGCAGTAAAAAAGGATAGATTTAAATAATTGATATTTTTTTAAATCACTTGATTTTAATCACGATTTAAATCATCTCAACCCTGAACCTACCAATAGAAAACAGTTTTTCAATTTTAGATGAAGCTGTGATGAGTTATCTTGTCCACCGGAATATTATCTTCCAGAAACCAGTTCCCACCAGCTGAATTTTTCAAATTTTTGGATGAAAATTTTATAAAATATGGTTAAAATATTACATTTTTATTTGTTTAAAATTTTAAATAAGTAACATAATTTATTAATTATATAAAAAAAAAATTGAGAAAATATTCTTTTTTCTAACCTTCGAAACCCATGTAACCCCTTAAGATAGGTTAGGTTATATCTGATTTTTAACAACCCAGATTGGGTTTGTTTACTTTAATAAATAATGCAATCACTTTTGATTCCCGTTTCCATCTTGTTATAATTTTGCATGTAAAATAATTCTGCAGTGGGTCTATTTATAAGACTCTTGTGTTGAACACACAAAGACGGGGTGTTATTGATCTATCTAAATTTAAGCACGGCATTACTAAACACATCCTCTTTAGTTCTCAATGTTAAAACACATTTATACATGTATTTAAGTATATGATCTTATCGTTGATAAGATATGTAACACTCGTATCTCAAAATTTTATATTTAAACCAATTTGTAAACCACAGACTGCCTAAAGTAATATAATATCCGTACCAAGTAAAATATTCCCTCATGTTGGAGAGAGTTCAGAAAAAATTTCTGAGATTTCTGTACATGAGGGAGTACGGCTATTACCCGTGGCTCTATCCTACCGACTTTCTTTTGGGTATGCTTGGAATGAACTATCTACGTGTCAGAAGGGATGTACACCTTGCTACGCATTTCTTCAGATTGATTCGCGGATGGTTTGAAAACTCAGCTATCTTGGAGAACATTCATTTTTATGTTCCCGATGGTTATCTTCGCCATCGACAGCATAGGCTGTTCTATCTTCCGGCCTGCAGGACTAACTTACTTGCCAATGGTCATGCCGGTCGGGAGAGCAATCTTGCTGTTGAACAGAATTAATTCGGATATCGACATATTTAGCATCAGTGAAGCTGCCTTTAAAAGGCAAGCCCAATTGATGCTTATATAGTTTTTTTTTGCCTACCATGTATATTTATGTTTAATGTAATACTGTTACAAATATATTTTAAAACGCATTAAAATTTTAAATTTTGTAATGTTTTTGAAAATAAATTGAATTGAATTGAATTGAATATTTAACCGAAATCCAATCCAGTGTTCAAAACACTTTACTTCGTTATTATAGCATCTTCTAAACATTTGATCACATTCTCAAACCCTCAGGCTAATTTGTTCGCTTTTGGGAATAACTCATATAGGTCTCATAGAAATCCTTGTGCCTCCTACTACCACTGTTTGAAATAGGATCTAAATGGTATAGGAAAGAGAAAATACCACGCTTTATATTCAAATCTAAAAGTTAACCTCAAAATAATTAAAATGTACACCTTTCTGAAACCAAAGTTTCCGACCGCAATTTGAAAAAAAAAATTATGAAACATTGTGAATTTTTTTTATTAATTATTTTTGCATGAAATGACAAAAAAGTAAAGTGACCATAATATTTATAATATGTTTGTCTAATAAAATATTTATGGTTTTATTTTTTTTGGTTATCAGTAATTTTAGTTTGAAAAAACTTAGGTAAATATGCATAGAGTCCAACTCACGGATAATACGGAACGTTCGTGTTGTCAAAGTTTGATGCACGGATAATACGGAATATTCCTTTTTTAACTAATAAACAATCAAATATGACATTTGTTGGAAGTACCAATCTTACAAAATAAAAAGTACCTACTTCGAATTATTGGATTGAGGTTCAAACTACGAAAGCTGCATGTCATCATAATTTCGATATACATCCCAGGTTTTGAATGGTTTGTTTGGCAAAGCAGGGTTTGTGAGGCGGGTATGTGTAATTATTCTAATACATTTCTTTCCATGTTCTGCTGTTATAAATACAGGTACAAACTTGTCAATAATGCATTCACTTAATAACATAAATAAATTATTGTTTAAATGGCAATAATGATTGGCAGCATTGATTGATTGTCTATGAAATGTGTGGTGTTATTAACTACCTACTGCGTAGGTATTGGCAAACGTTACTTACAACCGGCCAGTCCGGAATAAATATCCTTGCGACCAGATGTGCATTTATTTTACCTCCGTATTCCCGTACATTACATTGGCGACGAGGATAAATTTTGTTAAAAATTGCATCGATTGTGATAATAGTGAACAACGATGGCTAAGTTCAGCGAATATGATGTGATCAACGGAAATTGGACCACTTACTGTGAAAGATTAGAAAGCAGTTTTTTGGTTAATAATACGGTCCAAGATTTAAAAGTACCCACATTAATTTCAGTGGTGGGCGATATTGCATATGAACTTATGGTTAACTTATGTAGCCCGGTGAGACCAACTGAAATGAAATATGAAGACCTGAAAAAAATTATGCATGATCATCTTCAGCCAAAACCGTCAGTGATGGCGGAGAGATACAAGTTTCGACAAACCAGGCAGCAGCGGGAGGAATCCATTTCACAATACGTGGCGACACTGAGGAAATACGCAAGATTTTGTGAATTCGAGGAGAAACTAGACGAGAATTTGCGAGATCAGTTGGTGTGCGGACTTCGCAGCGATGTGATTCGACAACGCCTTTTTGCTGAGGAGACGCTCACTTATGCTAAAGCCGTTTCATTAGCAAGCGCTCTGGAAGCGGCAGAGAAGAACGCAGCGGACGTGGAGGGCGCAGAGGTGCTGGCTGCAGGAAGCAAGGAAGGACTAGCGGGGCTAGGGGCGGTACATGCTCTAGCGGAGACGCAGATCAGGAACTCAGCGGGGAAGAGACAGGGTACCGCAGGCAGGAGCAGCTGTCGGATATGCGGAGGCCAGAACCACGAAGAGGTCAGATGCAGATTCAAGACCTACATCTGCAGCTGGTGTAAGCAGGAAGGCCATTTGAGGCGTGTTTGCCCTAAGCGAGACCAGGATGGGCGGCAGGCATCAGAGGAAGGCCGCACCGAGAGGCGTTTAAGAGTGCGAGATTCGAGGGGTGCTGTGGAACAAGGAAGGAATGCTCGAGTCAAGAACCAGTACTTCGTCAAAGAAAACGAAGAAGATGAAGAAGAGATCCTCCAATTGTCCCTGCAATCGTGTCACTCGGTACGTAAAGAAATCACTATAGAGGATAAACCGCTGATTATGGAGATTGACACGGGAAGTGCCATTTCGTGTATTAATAAAGTAACATATGAACGTTTGTTCAGGAGTTTGCCTATTAAGAAATGTAATCTCTCTCTTAGATTTTATAATGGTTCTAAAATACAGCCAATTGGAGTTTTTCAACCAAATGTTACATGTAACGGAATTAAAAAAAAATTAGATCTTTATGTAATTGACGGCGGCATTACTAATTTGTTGGGGAGACAGTGGCTTGCCGAATTAAAAATAAATATTCCACTTTTAGAATATGACAATTATTTAATTAAGAATAATCAAAAAAATATTTTCGATTTTTCTAGGTATAAAGATGTCTTCAGAGGAGGCTTGGGGCGTTTCACCGGCGGGCGTGCGAAATTATATGTACAGCCGGGCGCGAAGCCAGTCTTTTGTCGCGCACGACCGCTCCCGTTCGCGCTACGGGAGCGCGTTACCTCAGAACTTAAGGCGATGTTGGCAGCGGGCGTAATTGAACCAGTGGAGACATCAGAATGGGCTACCCCCCTGGTACCCGTTTGTAAGAAGGATGGCTCTTTAAGGGTTTGTGCTGATTTCAAAATTACTTTGAACCCGGTCTTATTGGTCGATAGGCATCCTTTACCCAAGATTGATGAGTTATTGGCAGGTTTAAACGGAGGAATTTATTTCTCTAAAATTGATTTATCGACCGCCTACAATCAGATTGAATTAGATGAAGAATCAAAAAAATTCACGGTAATTAACACTCATCTCGGGTTGTTTAAGTATAATAGATTAGTGTACGGTTTAGCGTCTAGCCCAGGGATTTTTCAGAGATATATGGAAAATTTGTTTAAAGGAATACCGAACGTTTCCGTTTTTATAGACGATATTTTGATAACTGGAAAAACTCCTCAGGAGCATAATGAGTCATTATATTCGGTTCTAGATGTTTTACAGAAAAAAGGGTTGCGCGTGAAACAAAATAAATGTGTTTTTTTTGCAGACCGGGTATCATATTTAGGGTTTATTATTGATAAAACGGGAATCAGTACTTCCCAAGAAAAAATTGAGGCGATCGTAAACATTGCTGAACCGACAAATGTCTCAGAATTGAGATCATTTTTAGGCATGGTCAATTTTTACGCAAAATTTGTAAAAAATTTAAGTTTATTGTTAATGCCCTTATATAGACTGCTTAAAAAGGAGTGTAAATGGCAATGGGACAATTCGTGCAGGAAGGCGTTTGAAAAAGTAAAATCATTATTGACCAGCACCGAAGTCTTGGCGCATTACGATCCGGAGCGGCAATTAATTTTAACATGTGACGCATCTTCGCGGGGACTGGGGGGGATTATTTCTCAGCGCGGGGCAGAGGGGGAAATGGAACGTCCGGTGGCATACGCCTCACGAACCTTGAATAGTGCCGAAATTAATTATTCACAAATTCACAAGGAAGCGTTGGCAATTATTTTTGCTGTTAAAAAATTTCACCAATATCTATATGGACGTCATTTTTTATTACGTACAGATCATAAACCTTTGGTGTCAATTTTTGGGCCAAAAACGGGGATTCCACAAATGGCAGCTAGTCGTTTACAACGATGGGCCATAATATTGTCCGCTTATGATTACGATATTGAATACGTACGTTCGGCGGATAACGGAGCCGATGGACTTGTCACGATTACCGGTTAAAAACAGCGGGGTGATAGAACAGGAACAAGTCGAGCAAACATATTTGCATTTTGCCGAGGATAGTTTGTTATTGGATCACGCGGTATTAAAAAGAGAAACACAGCGCGATAACATTTTAGGCAGGGTTATCGGGTACATTAAGTATGGTTGGCCGGAATACGTTGAAATAAATCAGTTAAAACCGTTTTTCAATAGAAGAAAAGAATTATATGAAGAACTAGGATGTGTAATGTGGGGGCATAGGTTAGTCGTGCCAGAAGCCTGCAGGTCAAAGGTTTTGACGGAGTTACATGAAAGCCACATGGGCATTGTAAAGACGAAGAGCTTCGCGCTGAGCTATGTTTGGTGGCCAGGTTTGGATGAAGCTATAGAGACGAGATGCAAGGAGTGCGAGGTATGTGCAGCTGAAGCGGCGGCCCCGCCGGCATCGGTTCCGCGTCCATGGCGATGGCCGGAACGCCCTTGGAAGAGACTTCATCTCGATTTTCTGCAAATTGCGGGACGCACGTACTTAGTTTCCATTGATGCCACTTCGAAATGGATAGAAATTTGTCACGTGACACGGACTACGGCTGAAGTCACAATTGATAAATTACGGGAAATATGGGCACGTTTTGGGCTACCGCGTCAAATCGTTTCAGACAATGGTCCTCCTTTTACTAGTGAGAAATTTGAAAGCTTTATACGGGGGAACGGTATAAACCACGTATTTTCAGCACCTTACCATCCGGCGTCTAACGGTGCGGCCGAAAACGCTGTTAAAATTTGTAAAAACGTCATTAAAAAAGCTTTGCGGGATAAAGTAGACGTAAATATAGCATTACAACGATTTTTGTTAATCTATCACAACACAGAACATTGCACTACGGGGGAGACACCGGCACGAGTATTACAGGGCAGAACACTACGTACCCGTTTAGATGCAATGAGACCGGATAGGGCAGCTATAGTAGAGGCGGGTCAAGCGCGACAAGTCCAGGCGGCAGGTGGGGCCAACCGAGCAGTAGGCGCGGGTGATAAAGTTTGGTTCCGTGATTTCGGTCCAGGCAAGACATGGGCAGGGGGGCAAGTAATGGATAAGGTAGGGACTAGGAATTTAAGAGTATCAGGGCTAGATGGGGCAACATACAACAGGCACATCGACCAAATAAGACCGAGGAGTTCATTGGTGTTCCCGTCTGTTTCCGGAAACGGAGACCAGGTGGGGTTGAGTCCCGAGACGGAGACCACTGTAGTAACGCTGCCCCCGCCTCAACCCGTCAGCCCCGAGGAGCCGCCCCAAGCCTCAACTGAGACTACGGTGAGTCGCCGCTATCCAGAGCGGGTTCGGCGCCCCGTTGATAGGTTTAACATACGTAACGACTAATGTAATTTTATTATGTATACATAATAATCATATCTATATATTTTTTTTTTCGCTGTCCAAGCAAGGTTAAAAATGTTTATTTATTATTATTATATTTTTTTTTTAGTTCTAGGCTGATACGATACTTATAGTAGTATTTAGGGGTGAAGGTGTGGTGTTATTAACTACCTACTGCGTAGGTATTGGCAAACGTTACTTACAACCGGCCAGTCCGGAATAAATATCCTTGCGACCAGATGTGCATTTATTTTACCTCCGTATTCCCGTACATTACAAAATGTTAATTAAAAATGATAAATAAAAAATCGGCGTTACCGCGTAAGGGAATTAATTTTAACAAAGTTAAATGCATATTTTTTGCATGTTTTTTTTTGTCTCGCCCGACATAAATACTCACTTTTCGTAATAATAAAGCTAAATCTAACCGTTTGAATAAAAAATATTCCGTATTAACGAGTAAGCGGTTCAATGCATAAATAATAAAACTTAATGCGAACCATTTATGTTTGCATTCAAAGTTTTTATATTTCAAAAATTATATGTTTATTTCGAATTATACAACTTGAAAGCATGTTTCATCACCTTTCAAAAACAGTTTTTAGATTTCGGATATGCTCAGAAAAATTAATTTTTTTTGGATTTAATTGCAGAGTGGAAATTTTTTGACCTTCTGACAAAATACGCCCGAGGCCTGAGGGGTTATAGAGAATTTTAAGTAAAACTGTTTTTCCTCATACTTACCGAAAATTTTAACACCTTGACTCAAGAGATTTTGCTTCAGCGGCCATAACAAATGGGATCACGAATCATAATAATTGGATCACCAAAAAAGTCAAAAATATTTTGTACTAATCTGTAACTAATAAACTTATTAAAGTTATCTTTATAGATTAGTTTATTAACAACAAGACAATTAATTAAAATTTGTTAAATTGATTGCTGATTTTATTTAATTCTTACAAAAATAAATAAAATGTATGTTTTCCTGTCCCCTTTCCTAATATTTTAGGAAAAATATGTATGAAATAATAAATAGCTCGAACCAGCTGTTACCTTGACATCCATCTGAACCAACCTTTTGTGTACCTTGTAAAGTTGGCGATTTTTTTCTTCTGTGGTCGCTGAAAAAAAACCTTCTTTGATTTTGAGGTTGCAGCTCTAAGAAGGTTGCAGAATGCTGGTTTACATAGATATAAATGTAAACTTAGCAGTGTTGTTCCATAAAAATAATTTTTATACAAATATTTTTATAATATTATAATAATGCACATGGTACGTGAAAAAGTTATAAGCAACATTAACTCCACACAGAAACTTCCCCTCAGGACATGTCATCTTTGGGGAGGATGTGTGGAGGGTCTTTTTTTAGCAAAGGAAGTTCTGGGAAGGAAAATGTTATGAGGGGTGGGTAGGAATCTGGGGCTCAGTAAGTCAAGAAGTGATACACATAAGAATCCATCTCCTTTCCTGGAGAGTCCTGTTGGAGATGTCAAAAGGTCTTCCATAATAATGGGCAGGGGAAGGAGATTGGGAAGAGGAAGGTGGGGAAGTACCTGGCTATTCAGATCTGGTCACCAAACACGGCTAGAGTCATTTCAAGCAACGTTTCAATTTTGAATGGTGGTCTTACACCACGGCGATACTGAGAGTATCTTCCACTCTGGAACGTGCCGCAAATATACTATATATTATTTTTTTAATTAATTAATTGTGAAATACCACAAATTAATCAAATAAAATTTATTTGCCCATGCCGGGTTCGAACCCGCGACCTTCGGATTGTGAGTCGAGAGGCTTACCACCCCTGGGCACTTAGGCACCCCTGCTAACTCACCAAATGTAGCTAACCACTTAGGCTGATCTATGGCAGAGGTGTTGGTTATTTAAAAAATGGTTCACGGAAAGACTGTACCCATATCTGCCACCCAAATTACTTACTCTAAAAAATATAAACTAATGGTTTGTTGCAGAGGAAAGTGCTGGATGCGTCCCTTGGCTTTGCGGCCGGCGTGATGATCGCCGCCTCGTATTGGTCGCTGCTGTCTCCAGCCATCCAGCTGTCCGAGGAATCGGGCATCTACGGGGAGAAGGGCGAATACGCCTTCCTCCCCGTCACCGTTGGCTTCCTGCTGGGGGCCATCTTCGTCTACGGCACAGATGTCTTCCTCGACTATCTCGGCATCAGCTCGGCCAATATGATGCTAGGTAAGTTATTTACTAAATTTGTCAACTTCTTCATCCTTTCTAACTATATTTTCTAATGTTCACACCCCGGTTGCTACAATAATCATTAGCTTGGTTCACACAATACACAATCCCAACTAGCAAATAAATAATTAAGTCATCAAAAGTCCACAATGAAGTGTACAAAATCATTTGTGACTATAATAATATATTCAGACATTTCCATTAGTGTGCAACTATTGCATGCCTCTACGAATTTGGACTACGCTGCAAAGTAGAAAATCTATGTGCAGCGAGATGTGAAATTTGCCCAGCTTTTTCCACAGATATGTTTATTTTTTATATGATACCTCGCAAGAGTGCCCCTGTCTCTACAGATGTAAAGACAGGGGAACTATGTTGCCACCTGGTTGGGCAGCATTGTGAGGCTGATTGAGGAAGAAGATGTAGAAAGGGATTTATTAATGGAGTCTTAAAGAGGCTAGGATTGCCGTTAGCTAGTTCCACATACGAGCCAACTTACATAAAAATGAGTCGAAGAAACGACCCATTCTGACGAAGCCAGCATCAACTGAAAACGGGTGTTCCATCGCTTGTGTCCATCGAGGATCCATTAAAATATCGGTAGATCAGACTCAGATGCCTACATTGCGTCTGTCCATTAGAGATGGTAATTGGTCTGTTAACAATGGATTGTCAATCAAGACGGACCGCTCTCGTTTGCACAGAATCAAGTAGGTTTATCAAGTATTTTGGGGCTCCAGCCCAGCGGTGGCTCTCAATGAGTAACAATTTTAAGCTTCCAATGTCATTTCACATCTGAGATATCCATCATATCGTCAAGAAATTACACGATATGCTGATTATTTGTTTCATATTGTGTTGAAACTCACACAATGCAGAGTACAACTAAAGTTAAAGCTTGATGATAAATACATAGCTTCAATGTTGTTTACTTAATATCACGGTGCTGTATCAGGATAGACATTGTCTAGTGAGGCGGGTAAAGTCATGAACGTGGAAAAATTAAAATAATGTATACCGAGTTGCCTTTGCCAAGCGCCGTTGAGGTCACAAAACAGCGCTCTATAAAGTTGACCATTTATATATGCATTAGACATCTGATTGAAGTATGCAAATATTTATTTATTGCTTCTTTCATGGTAGGTATTTTTTTTTTCAATTCAATTTTTAGCCTCTCTAGGACAAGCTTTTGTTGAGGTTAATAATTTTTTAATTAATTAAGAAAATATTAGCAAAATTCAATTGAAAATCTGAAACAGAAAAACAGAAAAAGATAGTCACATCTAGAACTCGAATCCAGGACCTACGCCTTGCCGGGCCAGAGCGCTACCAACTGAGCTAATGTGTCCCTAGCCAATTCGGTCATATTTAACTGTATCATACTTCAACTAAGAACTACCAACATTATCTTCATTTTCTTAACGCATATTTTTATTGATTGTTATCTTTATGCATGATTTCAAGATTCAAACCCGAACTAAGGGGGTGTTCAAGTATTACGTACTCCCCCCATGTAAAGCGCCGTATCGTTTTTCTATACTCCCCTCCCCCTCCCTAAACTTTGTGTAACACCCACATCAGCATGAGAGCCTTTAAAGGCCAAGAACAGCTGAAGATGTAAATTTCCCCTTTTCCCGCTTTTGAGGACATTATACTAACTACAAACTCACTTTAACAACACTGACAGATTTTCAATTGATTTTAGCTAATATTGTCTTTATTTAATTAAATTTTTAATTGTGTTAAAAGAACCTAACAGGTTACATTAACTTGTAAAAAGTAAGGTTTTGCCGTGAGCTTAATCTTTGGCGGTATGATTATCTATGTCTCCAGTTCAGTAGGGAACCATATGGGCATTGAACTCAGTCCAACGGGTTGCAAGTCAAATGCATATCCAACCAATGGGAATGGCCAGCTAGTTGATTTAGTATTATTGAGCAATTTTTCAATAAATGTGAAGTGAGATTGGACCATTACAACAGTTTTGCATCCCACATTTAATAAAACCTAAACGAGACGGCTGTACTTTTGTTTTTTCTATGGCATCATTGGTGCTCAGATTTTCTCTAAAACCATATTGGGATGGTGATAGTAATTTGTTTTGTTCAAGAAATTGAACAATTTGCTTCTTCATTACAGTTTCCAAGATTTTTGAAAAAGAGCTTAAGAGACTTATGGGTCGGCAGTTATATATATCCTTTTTGTTACCACTTTTATGTATGGGTATAACTGTAGCTTTTTTAAGGCATGAAGGGAATACATTTGTAGATATAGACAGATTGACCAAGTATGTCAATGGGAAGGTCAGTTCATTTTGTAGTTGTTTTATTGTTTTATTTGAGATTATGTCATTTCCCGATGATTTATTAATATTAAGGGATACAATTGCATTTCTGATTTCAGTATTGGTTACATCAGTTAACTTTAATTTATCTATCTGGTTCATATTTTCCTTTTCTTCTGGTAAAATGCTAGTTATTGGTTGTCTGATTTTCTTTGCTAATTGTGACCCTATATTAGTAAAAAATTCGTTTACGTATTCGAGAATTTTGTCCGGATGCTTTGCGAAAGAGATTTGGGTATTTTCAATTGTTAATTCCTCCATGTTCTTGTAATGGGATGATTTTGCATTTGTAATTTCATTTCGAATAATTTATCAAACAAGTTTGATCAAAATCTGATAAAGAGTCATAAAATCATGAGCTCCTCCTGCAATAGGTAATGTTTCTATCTAAATTTACCTAAAACATGCGCATTCAATTTAATAAACATAATTTGAAAGATGCCCAATATTTAACGTTTCATGTTCAAATCTTACTCAAGTGTACCATCTAGTCTAGATTCTTCGCTGCTCTGACTTCGTCGGTAGCGCGCAGCGGTTCCCCGTTCGAGCATACTTCATACTTCCCCACCCCGAAATATTATTTCGGTTTTGGTAAATTACCCCTTAAACAGTCCTCTAGAAGTGAGACAAGCAGTCCACAATAACTGTTATTACCAACTTTGATGGTAGGGGAAGTAGACGGAAGGCTGTAGAAATGAGATTCCTAAGTCGTATATGGGGGCAGACATTAATTACATGAGCTCAAAAGGGGGGGAGGGAGGAGTCCAGAAAAATCTCAAGTTACTTAAAAGAATAATATTTTAAGAAGATAAATTTGGGCCCCTTCGTATAGATTGGAAGAAAAACTGTTCACGAAATTAATGTATGCCCCCTGTGTGATAAAACCATGTACATATTACTGTATTACAAATGTGGAGATCGCAAAGAATGAATTTTGTTCGTATTTTATTGCCATACCGTTTATCCGATTGCGTTGAAACTTTTTTGATTTGTTGTGCACACACCCGCGAAGGTTATAGGCTATATATAATGGTAAGCATTGGCATTATGAAATTTGTATAAAAAAATTACTACAGGTGGTGCACGAGTGGTTTGAAAATGCGTGTATTTCATATATTTTAACAGCATGGAGGGAAGGCAGGAGGCGGAGGGTAGCGAACGAGGTGGGGTCGCGGGAGGGGTGACGGGGAAGGTGGAAAGGGAACGCGAGAGGGGAAGGAGACGCGGGAGGGGAATGGGGACGCATGGGAAAGGACATGCAGGGAGAAACAATTTATTTCTTTGAGTGGCATTGCAACGCATGCCGGGTAACCGCAGTAGTGAATAAGATTAAGAAATATATGCTTGTTTGGACATGTAGAGCGGATGAACGAAAAAAGGAGTGTGAAGAGATTAAATTACAGTGAATGGTAGAAGAAGTTGGGGACACCGAGGAAGATCAAATTCGAGGGCTTACAGTTAAACTTAATCTGCAAAAAACATACAAATAATTCTAAGCCAAAGTCAAACGATGTTATCTACAAAAAAATATACAAATAATTCGAGGGCTTAAATCAAAAAACATTATCTAAAATATATACAAGAATATAAATTATGAAAAATATACTTTATCTAAATGTATACAAAAATATATACCAATAATTAGTATTTGCATGTTGGTCGATTCATCAAATTATTTGTATGTTTTTTTGTGGATAGCGTTATTTGACATTGAGACCTAGAATTTTTTATTGTTTTTTATAGATAACGTTATTTAATTGCTTCTCTAATGAAATTTAATTGCTTCTTGTCAAGAGTCAGAATAACAGAAGTGTATGTACAAATATGAAAGAACCAAGGAGTATGTGCCAAGACAGAGATGTGTGGCGGTCCAACTCTCTACCTACCCCTGCAAAACCCCTGATGAAACAGCGTGATGGTTAGCTCTTCCACGTGTTATGTCTTCCTCACGCTTAATGAAATACTGAGTTTTATCGCCCAGTGTTTGCTGTGGGTTTAAAAAATTCCACAACTATTGAAACACACATTAATTGCAGATAAAGCATTCCTTTGAAGAAATCTAAAGCAGTGGCTTATCACCGCTTAGGCAAACAATAAATTGTGATTATTATGTTAAATAAAACATGTGTTTGATAACTGTGTGTGTCAATCTTCATTGAGTTTATGAATTGTCAGCCTAATTATCATTCAAAGTTAAATCATAATATGGTGGTTCAGTCCCACCACTTCATTACTGAATAAAACTTTACTTATTAGAAAAAGGAATACATGCATGTCGCATTATATTTAATTATTTTACTGTTTCCCAGTACATTTTGTTGGTATGTATCAAAGATATTCAAATACAAAAGAGATACGCTATGATGTCCGCGCATATGTCATATGATGTCGGTGGACTACGACCTAATTAGAGTAGTTTGCATACGAAAAGAATTTTTTCATTTCATTGATTTTTTTAAGGTGTGCATTAGTACCTATTGGTTAATACGGAAAGAATTCGTTAATTTAGTTTAACATTCGTTTGGTTTATTCGTTAATTATTTGTTCATTTAGTTTATTTGTTAATTGGTAAACAATATCGGCGACACCCAGAAGTGCAGTCCCACTAAGTAAAAACCGCAGATAGCACATCTATTTATATTTCAATATCTTTGGTATGTATTTATATTTTGTAGCATCTGCGCGAATCAAGATACTTGATAGGTTTGCTACGTTTGGTGGCTTAGCAAAAGTGCCCGGGTTCATGGGGTGATGTTTATCTGGGTCTTGGCGGCAGATACATCTGCCCACAAAGCTGCATGGGAGACCGGATCGAGAGAGAATGGTTGAGGAAGTCCATGAGACTTCTCCAGCCATACTCTCTCGGTACACCACCTTGTACATTAGTGGGAGGAATGGATTCATACGTCTGTCACTCCTGGACACACTAACCTCCAGATTCCTACCCACCCCTCATACCCTTTTCCTTCACAGAATTCCTCTCCTTCCTTTCCTAAAAAGTCACTCCACACAGCATCCCCAAAGGACCTGAGGGAAATTATTTTCCTCAGGGCCTCCTGTGTGGAGCTAATGTAAAAAAAAGTAGATTAGTTTAAACCTTAGTCAGGATGTTCTTTATTCTGATTTCTTTCTCTTACAGGACTTTTTTGTCTTTCGATTTTATCTTTGGTTGAAAAGTTAATAGTACATACTTTTTGTCTATGGCTCGTTCCTCATTCTATGGCCTTATGACTGAGTTTTTAGTGATTTATAGTCAATTTAGATTTTTTAACAAACGTCATGTATGCCAACATATCCTTAGGGCTTGTTTATGCCAACATATCACTAACGGCCGCGTGCGCGGTTCGGCTAAGCGGCTGGCCGCCATGAGGCGGTTCAACTGTGGCAACTAAAACTGGGTTGCCTCATCATTAATAAAATGGACGCCGTTAAAGTTAATTTCGTTTGAATAAATGCTTTTTGAATTTTTTAAATTATTTTTTTACAATGTGGAGTGGCTTTTATCATCTTTGGGGATGCTGCGTGGAGGGTATTTTAGAGGAAATGAAGGAGAGGTAGTTCTGTGAAGGATAAGGTATGAGGGGTGGATAGGAATATGGGGTCATTGAGTCCAGGAGTGACGATCTTGTGAATCCATACCCCCCAGTGCGGTGCAAGGCGATGTTCTAAAAGAGTTCTGCTTGAGAGGTTACAAGGTTTCCCTCAACTAGTCTCTCCGATCCGGCCTGCCACGCAGCTGGTGGGCAGACACACCCGCCGCCAAGACCCGGACAAATCTCACCTCATGAACCTGGCACTCCTGCTAAGTCATCAAACGTAACGAATCAATTGGGGTAACCTATGGCAGAGGTGTTGGTTATCCAATCAATGGTACCCGGGGCAGCGGTACCCCTACCCACCTCCCAAATTTAAATTAATACATGTAAAGATTTTTTTTTGCATTATTGACATACGAGGTATCTTCGTTTCCAAAAATAACCACTAGCTAGGGTCCGACCGAACTTTCGGTTTGGGCCAAAAAACGAGTTTCGGTTTCGGCCGTCATTTAGCCGAAACTACGGCCGAAACCGAAACTGAATTCGGGAGGTTTCGTTTTGCGATCGGACATGTTCGGTACACTGAACTACGAGCCACAAAGTGTAATTTTGCTGCGTCCGCGCTCATAGTCGTGTCAGGACTTGATTCACTTGTTTGTGTTCGCTCCGCGAACTTTGCGGTACTTTGGTTTATTTGTTGTGAAATTAGAGTAGTTTATACTTAACGTTATTTCGAAATAGATAAGTTTTATTTCGCTATTGAGATGATTTAGTTCATGATAGGCCCTGAGGAAAATAATTTCCCCGAGGGCCTATGTCATCTTTGGGGATGTGTGTGGAGGGTTTTTTTTAGGGAAAGGAAGGAGAGGAGAGTTCTGGGAAGGAAAAGGGGTGGGTAGGAATCTGGGGTTCGGTATGTCCTGGTCATCCACCTTCAAGACCTAGACAAACCTCATCCCATGAACCCGGGCACCCCTGCTAAATCACCAAATGTAGCGAACCACTTGGGGTCACCTATGGCAGAGGTGTTGGTTATCCAATAAAGGTTCCCGGGGCGGTGGTACCCATTCCCGCCTCCCAAAATATTTTGTTCTTAAGATGAAAGAGTATATTTTGTTAAGTGTAGGTACCTAAACAAATTAGGTTTAAAAAATAATTTTGCTTTCTACCTTTTATTTTATGTTATCTTAATATGTATATAAAACAAAGTCGGGTTAGTTACACTATTTATTAGGTCCTTACATATGAAATTGGCGTTTTGTATGGGAGGAACATAAAGTCGATTGTTTTTTAATATAACTTATTTATTTAATCAAAGTATGTACCATTGCTATCTATGCACTTTTGTCATCTCATAGGTAGTTCATCGGTCCCTTTACTGAAAAAACCATTCGGACGGGAATCAATAAAATCTTTGAAGGCGGTTTGGACTGCCCCATCGGAGTTGAATTTTTTCCCTTGCAAAAAGTTATCCAAATTTCGAAAAAAGTGGTAATCTGTTGGGGCAAGGTCCGGAGAGTACGGTGGATGGCTTAGACATTCCAATTGAAGCTTCTCTAATTTGGTAGCCGTATGTTGTGCAGTGTGTGGTCTAGCGGTCAACGCGCGTTTGTTTTGTTTGTTTTGATTTGCTTCACTCAATTCGTGAGGTACCTACCCACCTTTCAAGCTTTTTCACCTTCCCAATTTGCTTCAAGTGGATTAAAACAGTTTTAACAGTTAGGTTGCACCCGCAATTGCTTGAAAAGCAAATAATTCATTGTTTATTTTTTTTTCCCTACATTTTTTTTAATTTTGTAGGAGATTAGTTTAACGCCTAACAAAATATAAAGGCATATCATAATAAATATTTCACAATTAACAGACTCTTGTGTTTTTGTCTTACGATCTGGAAAGGTATGTCCAAATTTGTTCCACCCGCAATAGCACTTTGAACCTCCCTCCTGACTATTTAAATACTTCAATAAAATTCTTATAAACGAATACAAAGTGAACATGTTAAAATAATTTAATTTAAAATGTTTTTTATTTTATCATTAGGAAGCATTACATGCGTCTAAATGTTGCACCCGCGATTGTGGAATCGCCCTAATATAACTCGAGATTGGCTGCACCGATTTTGATGATCTTTGATTTGTTTGGATTTGTCTCCGCCCGGGATAACAGAAAAACTATTAAAACATCGCAAAAATTCACGGAAAAGAGAATTATGAAGAAAATTATTTTTTTTATACATTTTGTATGGAACGAAATCTCATATTTTGAAAGAACTGCAGCAATATTGTGATAGGTATAATATTTAACTGTGTGTGAATTACAAAAATTCAAAAATGTCAAATGTCAATGAGTTGATTGTTTAGCTTTTGTTCTTAATCATATAATGCTGCCTCTCTTTCTTACACACTAAATGTCAATAGTCGAAAATGAGACAAACCGTGAACGTATGTCTCTGCACCCCTCCAAAGGAAAAATACAATAATAATAAATCTCTGAAATGAAACGCATTTTTTTTTACATAAGCTCCACTCAGGACCTATGTCATCTTAGGGGATGCCGTGTGGAGGGTCTTTTTAAGGAAGGGTAGGATAGGAAGTTCTGGGAAGGAAAAAGGCATGAGGGGTGGGTAGGAATCTGGAGGTCAGTGTATCCGGGAGTGAATCCATCCCTCCAACTGCGGTGCAAGGCCATTGCCTTGACCGAAATTGACATTTTACCTTGACCTTTCCAGCTGGACTCTTTCGACCCATTGGTCGAGAGAATCCGGCTGGAAAGGTCAAAAGGCCTCCCTCAACCAGTCTCTCTCGATCCGGCCCGCCACGCAGCAGGTGAGCAGACCCATCCGCTGCCAAGACCCGCACAAAAGTCACCACAAGGACCCGGGCACCCCTCCTAAATCACCAAACGTAGCGAACCACTTGGGGTGACCTATGGCAGAGGTGTCGGCTATCCAATAAATGGTTCCCGGGGCGGCGGCACCCGTACCCGCTTCCTTAGAAAATTTCCCGTAAGTAGGTGGAAAGTAAAAAAAATCACAAAAAATATAAATTCGTACACAATGCCATCTCTGATACTGACAAAAACAAAACACGGACAGTTGGGCATCGATAATTGCTTCATTGCGTAATTTTTTACTTAATAATTTTATTTTATTTAATTCAACAGTTATTGATTCTGAGGCGGTACGAAGTTCGTCGTGTCATCTAGTTTGTTAATAATGTTCAAATAGGTAATACCTACTATTTTTTTTTAATATTATTTACAAAACGATTTACGATTACGATTTCAAAAAGCATAAATATTTCATTTGAAATAAGGAGTGACAATAATGTTATGTTTATTTTTAGTTCAAATATCAGACTGAATGATTAATATATGATTTTAAAATAAAGGCTGATTGATTAAGATTGACTATTTATTTCCATGACAAAATGACCTTATATGGATGTTTCGGTTTCGGTTTCGGCCGAACCTGAGACCGAAGCCGAAACTCAGTTTCGGTTTCGGCCGTAAAAACTAGTTTCAGTCGGACACTACCACTAGCTCTTCCCATTGTTTGAGTTTCAACTCACTTTTTTTATACGCTGCTCCTTTAAAATTCCAAATAGCTTCTCGTTTTTAAATTTCAACTATAAATTTTTCTGTGTCGAAATTGATGGCTGGGGAGACCACTCAGCAGCGGCTAGCAGCGAACTAAACCACAACTGCCTAAGTGCGTACAGTCAATATGGCGGTCAGCCGCGAAGCGGGCCGCTGCCCTCCGTTCTATCGCTGCGGTTCGAATTTTTCGGCAGTTTGGTGCGTACGAATATGCATATTAAAATAAAAATGCAGCAGCCGCGCGGTTGACCAATCATTTCTATGAATATAACTAGCTATTCTAGGGAAAATACTTACAGTAGATTATGTATTATTTTTACTTATAAATAAATAATTACCTACAAAAAAATCAATCTATAAAAAAAATAAAGTTTTTATTACTATAATACATCTATTTTAAAATAAATGTCTTTTAAAAATTTTGGGTATTTTTTCTTTCATTTCTCTGGAGTCAATAACTCTACCAACCGAGCCAAATCCCGATTGTATAAAACCAAAGATATTGAAATATAAGTAGATGTGCTATCTGCAGTTTTTACTAGGTGGGACTGCGCTTCCGGGTGTCGCCGATATTGTTTACCAATTAACAAATAAACTAAATGAACGAATAATGAACGAATAAACCAAACGAACGTTAAACTAAATGAACGAATTCTTTCCGTATTCAAACTATATTGTTAACCAATACTAATGCACATCTTCAAAAAATCAACGAAATGAACAAATTATTTTTGTATGCAAACTACTCTAATTAGAGCGTAGTCCGTCGACAGTTGCGTGGACACCATAGCATATCTCTTTTGTATTGGAATATCTTTGTATAAAACCGACATTTATTGCATATATTAACTGCTGTAATGTCGTAGAATTTCAAAGAAATGCGTATACGTCCGCATGTGTGTGCGTGATTGCCACCAAAAGTTGATAGAATGCATTGTCATTGACTACGAGTCTATCTGCAGAGTTTCAACTCGATTGGATGTCGGGAAGACGGTTAATTTCCACTTCCAAGATTCCATCTCATATATTCATTCATTCATGTATTCATTCATTCAAACAAAACCGAAATTCAAATAAGTAAGATAATTTAAAAACAAGCAAGTTATTATGGAAATAGTATCAGCTGATCACAGCTGAAAATTTAGTGTCGGCGATCAAGAAGTTAATATTAATTCTAATAATATTATTTAACCCCTCCGCAACGTAAGCAGATATATGCGTTAAAAATACGACAGCAGTCAAGTACAATAAGCGTGTTTACACGTCAGCGCGTGTGTCTCCATAGAAACCGTTATAATTCCGTTATTGTTTTAGTTACATCCGTAAAATAAAAAGTGAAATGTCGATAGTGAATCATGTTGCACATCTCTATTCAAGTTGTCCATAGAAATACATAAAAAGAACATTCTGTCAGACGCGCAGTCTGACACATAATTTATCCCGCCAAATTTCCTACGGGCGCCCGACATTGTTAATTTCTATTAAATATTTTTATATGAAATGATAAAAAAGTGAGGTGACAAAAGTGTTTATTACACATTTATACAATAGAATAAGTATTGTTGTTTACATAATCTGTGATTTTAGTACCGTTTTCACATAAAAACATCACGTGAGTCATTTTCACATTTTTTTAATGTTTACATTCTAAATTTTAATATTTACAAATGTTAATATTTATTTGTAATATAATAATTCGAAAGCTTATTTTGTAACCTGTCTAAAACAGTTTTTACTATTCGGCTACGTTCAGAAATGTTTCATTTATAGAGCTTTAATTGTGAAGCGGTAATAATACAAAGTTTTCGTAAAATGTCATTTCGTTTAAGACACCAAAAGCTAATATTCTCGAAAATTCGGAGGGGTTTAATTACATATGTTGCTAATTATTGACATACTCCCAAGTATTGATTTTATCCTCCTGCCAACAAAATGATACATTTCCATTTTGCCTGATTAAATTTACAATATGATTAAGTAAACGACCTTCCATAATGAGGCTATGTAATCCATCAAAAAACATAACAGTTTCACTTAAATGAACATGATATAAATAACATTCAGAAAATATTTAGTTTAATGCCTTATAATCAGTTTTTTGTTGCGCTAATAAATTAAATGCATTTTATGCAATAACTGTATTAATTTAAATAGCTATCTATATATTTATTTGTGTTTTTTGCGCAAGGTTTTAATTTGTTGCCAATATTTTATAGTTTTTTGTGGCCTTTGTTACTATTTAACAGTAAAAAGTTGGCAATCACGGCTGTTATGTTTAATGCCCTTCATATTTTTTTTTATCTGTTTTTGTTGTTATTTTTTTTAACAGTCTTTATTTATATGCACATGATTTCAAATATATATTGTGGTTGAAACAGTGGTTTTCAGTCACCTTTATTGCATTTATACAATATGTCTATACTTTACGGGATGTGTGAGGTTGCACTAACCACCCTGCAATCTATATATATATGCATATATAAATATCAAAATATGCTTGGTTATGAATATATGTATGAGTATATGAGTTGTCTTTGCGTTGCTAAACCATTTATCCGATTAAGATGAAACTTTAGGGATTTGATGTACGCATGCCCGCGATAATTTCTATATACAATAGAAAGCTCTGGTGTCATGAAATTATGCATCATTGCATTGCTAACCATTCATCCGATTGCGATGAAACTTTGGGGATTTGTGTGCATGACCGCGGTGGTTTCTTTGTATAATAGTGAGCTCTGGCATTATGAAATTTGTATCACAAAATTGCAATAGGTAGTACGAGAGCTGTTTGAAAACTGAGTGTACTGGGACTGAATGTGCGGAATGATGGAGGGGGGTTAGCGGGACCGGGAAAGCGGGAGAGGGGAGTGGGGAGAGGGAAGACAGAGAAGGCGCAGTGGGAACGCATGAGGGGAAGGGGACACGGGAGAGGAAGGGGAGGCGGAAGGGGAATGGGACGAATGGGAAAGGACACGCAGGTAGAAACAATTTCTTTATTAAGTGGCATTGCAACACAAGCCGGGAACTCACTAGTAAAGAAAAAAATAAAATTATGATTTCTTAAATAAAATTCTTAGAAATAGATGTAAAATACAACGTTTCTAATGCATATTGACTATTTTTTCTGTTATGATTCAGTTGGATTCAAAAATATTCCATGAAAAACATATTCCCCTGTCACAAAACGCGAATTGGTAGCTAGTGAGTTAAAACGAATTGCAAATGCATCAATTTTCACCTTAAATACGGCATAATATCCCAAAAGTAAATCACAATAACACTGTGAAAATCTCGAATCATATCAAAAGGACATTACATTGAAATAAATCATTAAATGTATGGCACTGGAGATTCGTAAATCGTTTTCATTTTTATAATGATTTCGGCCAAGTGAAAACAATAATAATTTGTAATTTAATAAAATACATAACTTGTTTACAAAAATATTACACTATATTGACCATGAATTGACTTTAACTTCAGTTTATGGAGATGTACCACAAAATACTCTTTAATTTCTGATAATACATACTTTTATTGCTGGAGTATGGTGAATACTACGTAATAAAATTAATTAAAATGTATATATGTGTACATTATTTTCAAAGACAGCAGTTTAAATCAAAGTCAAAGCGAGTTTAGTTTTCGCCGGCGTATTTATTAACCCTCCCGCACTGGAGGGGGGTACTACATATCCCCCGAATGAGAGGTTTGTGTGATATGTAAGGTGGTTTTACTTCTAATACTATAATATATGTAAGTAAGTAGTCCTAGAAAAACTATTCGGTAATCGATCTGAATAGTTCTTCTTTTTTTATCCTCTTACTATTTTTTAAGATATGAAATAATATCTATCCAATTCTGACAAAATTACTCTCTCCCTCCGGATATTTATTACTTTAAAAAAATTCCTCAGCACTAAAGAGCCGCGAGTGCAGAAGTAAAAAGTGTATGTTACTGGAAAAGGCTACTAAGGGAAAGAAAATCTATTTGGTAACCCATGTGCATTAATTTTTTTTATCCTATTACTACTTTGTACTATTATGATTACTATTTTTTAAGGTGTTAAATAACATCTATACAATTTCAACGAAATTACTCTTCCTCCTCTCGATATTCATTGCTTTTAAAAAATTCCTCGCCGCAAACATGCCGCAAAGTGCAGAAGTAAAAAGTGCATTTTACTGTTAAGGGCTACAATGTTTGCATTTGGGGTTTGCTTGATTTTGTACGATAACGGTATTATATATTTTTATGGCCTCCGTGGTCGAGGGGTAAGGTTCTTGACTAGCTATCTGAAGGTTGCGGGATCGAATCAAATTAATTAATTATTTTACAATGAATTCATTTAAAATAATATATGTTATATTTGCGCCAAGTTCTTAAGTGGAAGATGTTATCCGTATCGCCCTGGTGTAAGACCACCATTCAAAATTGAAATGTTGCTTGAAATGGCTTTAGCGTGTTTGGTGACCAGATCTGAATAGCCAGATAACCCACCTTCCTCTTCAGCTGGAGCAGCTGGGATTCTTGTGAGGTATTCACATAAAAAAATCTCTTTTACCATTTTATATAACTTTATGATTGACTACTGAGTGAATATTGGTGTCGTCCGGTTAAAATAGTAGGTAAAATAAAAATAGTCACTAATGCATCTGGAAAGGGCAAAATGAGTATTAAGAGACAAAATCGCTCTGCGATATATGGGGTACCCTGGTGACCCTGATTCGGGTGATTCATGATTTTTACCTTCAGTCATATTAGGGGGCGTTCAAGTATTACGTAACGTAATTTTGAAGATTTTTGACCCCCCCCCCTCCTCCCCCTGTAACGCGTCGTAACGTTTTTCTTTACCCTCCCCCCCTCCTAAACGTTACGTAACGCTCAAGTGACTATTTTTAGATTTTTACAAAGTACAGGAAAGTCGCTTAAATACCTTTTTTCTTGTTTTAATCGCATTTGCGGTAATAAATAAAACAAAGAGATTTTGAGAACAAAAAGGGTTGCCAACTTGGAAGATTTTAATTCCCTAGTTTTTTTTATCTAAATAAAGAAAAAGATGTTATGTAACGCGTTGTTCGAACCCCCCCCTCCCCTCCTCGTATGGCACAGTAACGTTTCACAAGACCCCCCCCAAGTGCGTTACGTAATACTTGAACCGCCCCTTAAGACCAAGGAAACAATGGCAAAAATTGCGCTCCGTGCCAACATTGGTACCTTTACCGGTAAAAGAACCAACAATTCATGAAATTTTGCTGAATTTAGATGTTTTTCTTAAAGTGTATTTGAATGTTTTGGGGCAGGAGATCCACCTGAATGCCCCGGATTACTCATTTGGTTGCTGTGCCACTGAATAGAAATTTTATTGATTTGTACGTTATTCAATGCTGATGTTTACTCATTCATTTTAGCGTAGTTAATGCTATTTGTGAAAGTCGTAAAATAAAAAAGAATTTTATTGTGTTGAAAGCAAAAAGCGCACAGTTGAACGTTTAAAAAAAATGTACATTATCGATCCGTGTAAATGTGTCCAATGGGTTAAGAAGTTAAAATAAATCAATGTCACGAGACTTATCTTTTTGTGTTGTGTCAGATAAGAAAACGACATGATTTCTATCAAAATTATACAAAGTGATCCAATAAAGCAGATAAGTCAATTGGAAGTAGTGTGGATGATTGATGTGCTACGCCTATCTTTAGTATCTGGATGTGCCGTGACATTAATGATTTTTGCCCGCTTGACATTCTGTTTATTTTTGGTAGAGATTATCAAATTGACAAAAAAAACTTATATTTTTGTTGTGCTCTTTTACAATGCCAAAATATCTATTTAATTTTTTTTTATCAAGTTTGATTTGTAAAACTATTTGATAATGCCTTCAGAAGGCGAAACAGCTGTCACAGAACTTTTTTTTTATTAAATTAAATAATAATATTATTAAATATAAAGAGACTTGTAAAAAAAATTTAAAAAGTCAAAATATCTGCTTCGGCTCTTCTCCAAGCTTAATGAAATTCCAAATAGCCCATAATGCTTGGAGATGAAGGAGATTGGGAGGGGAAGGTTGGAGCGCATCTAGCTATTCAGATCTGGTTATTAAACACGGCTAAGGATAGTTCAATCAATGATTGTCTTTCACCATGGCGATACATAGCTATTACTTTGGAGCAGCGCCCTTGAGGTGATTTTCAGTGCCTTTGAGGTGCTTTTTCACAAAAATAGCGCTTTATAAATCAGCCAAATATTATTATAATCTTACTGTAATGGGGGAACCAAATCACAGAATAGGTACAAAATATGTTAAAAATTAAACAGATATTTTGTAAAACAAACAAGCCCCTTGTAAACCTGTAGCCCATGGATAAAACTCTTGACTAGCGATCCAAAGGTCATGCGTTCAAATCCCAGCGTGCGCAAGTAAATTTTATTTGATTGAGTTGTGTTATTTCACAATTTAATCATTTAAAAATAGTATAAAGTATATTTGCGGCACGTTCCAGAGTGGAAGATACTCTTAGTGTCGCCCCAATGTAAGACCACCATTCGGTACAATCAGAAATCGGTAAAAGGTTTACGAGACGTTATGTTGTCAGGGCTAAATACAAATTACCCCTGACCTTCAATTTCTTTTCCTTATCACATTTCTTTCAATCTGTCATCAAATTGATGCACCATTTACAAGGTAATAATTCAAACGAAAAACCGCTCTAAGATGGCATGACAAATTATTGAGATTTGTTATCATTATTATCAATTTGAATTTTTTATCAAATTAATAAGGTTAGTAGGTTAATTTGCTTGCAAAATTCAATGTCAAATATTTTATTTGATTTTATGATAATGTAAAAAGTTTGATTCTTGCACAGAGTACCAATTTTGGCACAAGTAATTTTACTTATATGGTCTGTGTTATAGAGTCACAAGTTCCTTTTTTTTGCGGAGACGGTTTATGACTAGTTCCCGTGTGCACTTAGGCCATAGGCCCATTGTGCTATATCCCATTTTGCCTCAATCCTTTAACAATAACCCAGTCCCTTTTATAAAGTTCACCAGGGTTGTCATTGGATAAGTGGCTAAGTCTTCTGGTTCTACAGTGTGTCTCCCCGAGTATCTGAGCCTAGTTCCCACCAGGGCAGGACATTGGCACCAAAAGTGAATTGGAGTCTCTTCATCCGCTTCACATTTTCTACATCTATTGGTGCTTTCCACTCCCAATAACTGCATGTATCTCCTGAGATGGCAGTGTCCCGTTAGTAATCCTCAGTTAGTTAATTTTTAATCATAGAAGAAGATACTGTCAACAACTCTCAATGAAAACATGAAACAGACAGGGATACAAAAAATAAAAAGGTAACTGTCGCAACTGGGACTCAAACCCTGCTCCTCTAGTCTTATCGGGTCTGGTATCTCTTCCAATTGAGCTATTGCCACATCATTACATTCCTTTCTTCTTCTTTGCGTGCCGTATCAGGTCCCCCCCACGTTGGCGATCACTCTTGAGTGATTCCTTGAGTGAATTCCTAGAGCTCAACTTATGGAGTAGTAGAATAAAACATGAATTATTTTGTAATCTTGCATATATTATCATTGTAATGTATAAACAAAAATCTTGAAATAAATAAATAAATAAAAAAAAAAAATAATAAAATTTCTATCAATCTTATATTTCAATTTTTTTATTATTAATATTATCGCCTTCAATTATTTCCCATATTTTTTGGATGCCAACGGGAAAGGGGAAGGTGGGGATGTACCTGGCTATTCAGATCTGGTCACCAAACCGGCCAAAGCAATTTTTTTTTTTACATTAACTCCACACAGGAGGCCCTGAGGAAAATAATTTCCCTCAGGGCCTATGTCATCTGGGATGCTGTGTGGAGGGACTTTTTGAGGAGAGGAAGGAATGAACATTGGTCTTGAAGAGACCCATGTTGTAGGAAGGAGGAAACACAGAGACCGGCAAATCATTCCACAGCCGAGCTGCTGAACACAAGAACGAGTCGAAGAAACGACCTGTTCTCATGTGACAAATGTCAACTGTGTACAAATGTTGGGCACGCGTTTGGCGTGTTTCCCGACTATGCACCGGTGACGAAGGGATCAATGATGCTAGTTCCTCGGAGCATCTTCCATTGTAATACCGGTAGAACAAGGATAGCATTCCCACCCGACGCCTGTGCTCTAAAGATTGCAATCCGTCTGTTAAGACGGGAGAATCTATCAAACGGACCGCTCGTTTCTGCACAGAGTCGAGGGTATTTTTCAGGTATTTTGGAGCTCCATACCAGAGGTGGCTGCCAAATTCAACCGTGGGGCACACTTGTGATTTGTACAGGGTTAGCAGTTGTGTACTATTAAAGTATCTGCGGGCCCTGTACAGTACGCCCAGTTTTTGGGAGGCTAACTTTACTCTGGCTTCGATGGAGCCCCCATACCTGAGCTGGCCACTTAGGGTTACACCAAGCATATCAATGGAGTGCCTGTTCGGAACATTGCCATTTCAAGCAACGTTCCAATTTTGAATGACTCTCTTTCACCAGGGCGATACTGAAAGTATCTTCCACTCTGGAACGTGCTGCAAATATACTATATTATATTTTTTGAATGAAATAATTGTAGAACAACACAAATTAATTCAATCAAATTTACTTGCACATACCGAGATTTGAACCTGCGCCCTCCGGATTCAAATTTGATAGCCTTAACCCTCGACTACGGAGGCTGTCATGCATCTGTTCAGGGTATTTGTAGGATGCCTTTATATATCCACATTTCAAAAGCTTAAAAGGTGTCAATGCTTGGTTTAGTGTTCAGATATTTAGTTTCAACAGAATATACAATATTGTATTATCTTCTTTCATCTCTCTTTTTTCTTTGTTTGAAATACAACATAGATGGCTCTGAAAATTATTTTAATTTTAGAAACGAGCGAAGAGTGTTAACAATGTGTAAAAAGCCAGAATAATAAGTAATGAAATAACAATGAGTGTCTCGTTGCAGCCATGACCAAGTCCAGCTCCATGTCCAAGAACAAGGTGGACGATGACTGCATTGAGACCATCGCCAACGACCGGCGCAACTCCAACACGGCCACTCACCCCATGACACTGGTGGCCATGGAGAGCGCCAACGAGGAGACTCTGGACAGCTTCAGCGACTGCATCAACAACCAACACTCCAACCACAAGGGCTTCAGTCGAAGGAGAACTGTGTCTAGCAACAGGCACTCCGTTGAAGTCGTTCAGGTTTGTACTACCCATTTTTAAACAGTTGCTGTCCTGCAGAATGGACATTTGGCTAAAATCTAGTTAATAGAAACCCTGTTATGTGTGTTGCTCCTATCATAAAATATGTACTTGTAGAGGAATAGGCGTTTGTTTATTGTTGCGAGAATTAAAGCGCATTCCGTGTTCGGGGACTTTGCTTTGGAAGATGCATAAAATTTACATGGGATGCCAGACATGTTTTTTTTTAGAATTCATAATATGCATGTTTTTTTAGGTATGTATGTATGCAGTCTGTTAGTTAATTCTATGAACAAATGTCTTACAGCTGTTGTAAGGAACTTTTATAAATAGTTTAAACTCCCCAACAAATTAATGTAGGTCCCTTGTAAGTCAGCACTGCCTCTTACGAATACAGTTTTCTTCATTGAATTATTGTTCTACTTCAAATTCAATGGAATGAGCCCTTTTGAGTTTTGTTCCTCCCACAACAGAGCCTAAAAGCTGTAACAGAGATTATTACACTGTCCTAAAGATCTGATGTTGTAACATCTCTTTTTAACAGATTGCTGGTCCTATTTACCTGATGCTGTAACATATTCTTCAACAGATGATCCTAAAGACCCAATTTTGAAACATATTCTTTAACAGATGGCTCTAAACAAATGATGTTGTTACATCTTCTTTAACAGTTTGCTGATTCTAAGGACCCGATGTTGTAACGTCTCCTTATAATAAAAAAGATTGATGGTCTCAAAGACTTGACTTTGTAATATCTACTTTTAACAGATTGATGGTTCTAAGTACCCTATATTGTAACATCTCCTTTATGAGATTGATGGGCCTAATGACTCGTTGTTGTTACATCTTCTTTTATCAGATTGATGGGCATAACGACCCGATGTTGGTATAGGTTGGTTGGTGGAGGTTGGTTGGTTTATTTATCAGATTGATCGGCCTAAAGATCTGATGTTGTTACATCTTCTTTATCAGATTGATGCTCCTAAAAACCCAATTTTGTTACATCTTCTTTATCAGATTGATGGGCCTAAAGACTCGACATTGTAACAATTAACACCTCCTTCAACAGATTAATGGGTCTAAAGATTTTAACATCTTCTTTAGCAGATGGATGGTTAAGGTTCCTGGTGAACTTCCTCAAGAAACCCCGTGCTTAGCATACATACTTAAGATGCAATTTAATGATATAGTGACCGAAAAGACAAACTTCTTAATAATATAGTGACTGAAAACAAAAACTTCTGAAGAGCTAACTTCTTCACTGTATCGACAATGCATTCTTGGAAGCCCGTGAAAAAGTGTTGATACTAAATAAATAATTAAATTGAATTAAATTTAGCAGCAATTGAGACTAGCGACAGTTGTTTATCCCTGACCCTATTTATGCAAGAGAAGAAAATGGACACGATGAAAAGGATAAAAACATGATGTTTTATGATTGCATTGTTGTCAACATAATTATAATAGGTGTCAGATTTCTTTTTCCTATCAGTGAATTGATTTAATCTTTGAGGTTGCCAATAACAATGTTAGGCTTGTTTTTATATAAGAACTTTTTGTGTATGTTTATATATTGCCAATTACTTTTGGCTAATCTCTCTTCTGAATAGACCTTGATATATTTCAAAACAATTCATAAATAAGTATTGGGCACATGTTCCACTAAAACAGGCCAATAAGCGGAAGTTTTTTTAAATTATATTGTTTTTAAATCAAATATCCTATGAATGGATATGCACAGTTTCTATTACTTTTAACATTTCCATCACGTGCAATGCAACAAGCTTCCTTGTTGATTAAATAATATGATAATATCTAACGTAATTAACCTGTTGCACACGAACCACACAATACTTGGTTGTGAGCGGTCACAACAGTTGTCAGTTGTCACCTAACATCAAAAAATCAAGCATTTAAAGAGTTAACCCCTCCGGCCTCGATATTTTGTTTGTCAGAGGGTCAAAATTCTGTGCAATAAAATCCAAATAAATGGAAAATTTCTGTACATATCTAAAAACTAAAAACTGCTTTTGAAATGTGATAAAATACGCTTTCAAATATTATAAATCGAAATAAACATAATAGTATAAAAATTTTGCATGCAAACATAAAAAAAGTTTTAAAAATGGCTCTCCTTCCTTTTTTTTAACTAAAATTACTGATGATGAAAAAATATTTAAACGCATACATATTTTATTAGACATTATAAATGTTATTGTAATTTTTTTGTCGTTCCACATAAAAATAATTAATCGAAAATTCCCAAAGTTTCATAAATTTTTTTCAAATTGCAGCCTGAAATTTTGTTTTACATTCTACTTTTCTTGTGGTTAACTTTTAAGTTTTCTCTTTCTTACACAGTTGATATCATATTTCTCACTATGATAGTAAGGGAGGCACAACGATTTCTATGAGACCTATATGAGTTGTTCCGAAATGCAAACAAAGTAGCCTGAGAGGTTAATATTAATTTTCCAAACATCTTTTCACCATCAGGCAGTTGATTCAATAATTTCTGGAAAATATAACAGCACTGCCACACTGCAATACTTGTACGTAGATATCTTCCTCATCGTAGCTCTATTCTACTTTTAACTTAAGATCATCCTGTGAGCGCGCATTTCTCCATCCCTCCCCCGTCCGCTGCTTGAATGCAAATTAACACATTAAATCCCACACGCATGTTTAATAAACTAATAAATTATTTATTATTTTCCACGTACTTGCAATCAAAAATTTTAACAATTTATTAATTTAAATAATTATTGTAATGGTTTTACAATATACACATTGCATTTTATGTGATGTAAGATTTATTAAATCGTCTATCGATATACTCAATTTACAGTCAAATCACCGATTTTTGTAAACTGTGACAATGCATGTTTTAACAATAGTTTCTTCATGATTTGTGTGAATGGTACATGTTTGCGAGATATCATATTCCCCAGATATATTTTTATACATTGATAAAATATATTAATTATAATTTTGATTGTGGTTTGTGTGCCACCTATAAATAAATGAAACTGGTGAACACCAACATTCAGTTATTTTATACATATCTATAAATATGCATTGCTCATATTGTTACAATTCGAATAGCTTTAAATATAGGACATAATTATTAATGTCTAGCTTTCCTCTTTGGATTTAATGGCAGTGATAATCAGTTATTAATCATAATAATAAGTTCTTTGGATTTAGTGACAGTGATAATGAATTTGGACTCAGCTGAAACATTGATGTTTGAATATCTATTTTATCATGGGGTCTGAATGGGTTAAAATCTCAAGACGCGTTGCATACAACACGACAATCCATGAGCAACTATGGGCGGAGTAACAGTGAGCTGGTGAAGGAATAGAATAAGGCTGTGGGGTATGCGCAGTACGAACCAAATTTCGTACACGTATACCAAATTTCATTTTCTTAGTAGCCTGCATTCTGTGTAGGTATTCAGACTTGTTTTCTTTCCAACCAAGCATTGAATAATATTTGAATTACAATAGAATTAGTCATCTGTTAGTTTTCTCAAGTTCCTAGCAAAGTCAATTACGCAGCTTCATAAGAGAGAAAATAGACGTAGGATATAAACAAGGAATGGAAGGAAAAAGCTTAACGAAATCACTTACCAAGTCTGCGAAGGATTTCGGACACACAAGCACAATTACTTTCTTTATTGGTTTATGTTTATAACAACAGCCAGACCATAATTCCGAGTGCATTACCCCAAGGTAATCCATACTAATATTATAAACGCGAAAGTGTGTGTGTGTGTGTTTGTACGCTTTCACATCTAAACCAATAAACCGATTTTCAAAATTCTTTCACCAATAGAAAGCTTCATTATCAGCGAGTAACATAGTGTATAATAGTAAGCTCTGGCGTTATGAAATTTGTATAAATGAAAATATATATATATATTTTTTACATTAACTCCACACAGGAGGGCCTGAGGAAAATAATTTCCCTCAGGGCCTATGTCATCTGAGATGCTGTGTAGAGGGTCTTTTTGAGTAGAGGAAGGAATGAACATTGGTCTTGAAGAGACCCATGTTGTCGGCCGAGCTGTTGATCACAAGAACGAGTCGAAGAAGCGACCCGTCCTCATGTGACCAATGTCAACCGTGTACATATGTTGGGCACGCGTTTGGCTTGTTTCTTGACTATGCACCAGTGCCGAAGGGATCAATGACGCTAGTTCCTTGGAGCATCTTCCATTGACATACCGGTAGAACAAGGATAGCATTCCCACCTGACGCCTGTGCTCTAAAGATTGCAAACCGTCTGTTGAATCTATCCGATGGAAAGCCCGTTTCTGCACAGTCGAGGGTTTTTTTCAGGTATTTTGGGGCTCCAGACCAGAAGAGGTGGCTACCAAATTCAACCGTGGGGCGCACTTGTGATTTGTACAGGGTTAGCAGTTGTGTACTATTAAAGTACGCCCAGTTTTTGAGAGGCTAACTTAACTCAAGCTTCGATGGAGCCCCCATATCTGAGCTGGTTACCTAGAGTTACTCCAAGCATATCAATGGAGGGCCTGTTCAGAAGATCGCTTCTGTTGAAGGAGACTAGATTTTCATTTTGATACCTTTTAGACGTGATTGGGTCTTTGAAACATTAAATTCAACAAGATTATTTTTACCCCAAGAGAAAATACTCTCGAAGTAACCGTCCATTCTTTGCTTCAAAACCCTCTGAGCCGTTGGAATTTGTAAGCCCTTTGGGGGCTTGTCAAACAAAAAGCTATCATGGACTGTACTGTCATCCGCGTAACAATGAATTGGTGCAAATGTAAAAAGGTCATTGATGTGCAACAAAAACAAAGTCGGATACAGAACCGTTCAAAGAGGTGAAACCATCAGCAACCGTCTGAATCGATCTCTCCCTCAAAAAGTCGGCAATCCACTTACACAAGGATGCGGAAAGTCCATAAGATGGCAGTTTGTTGACAAGTACTCGGTGGCAAAACCGGTCAAAAGCCTTGGAAATGTCCAGTGCAACTGTTTGGGTCTCACCGAAACGTTCCAGGCATCGACCCCAAACATGCGTCATATACGTGAGAAGATCGCCGCACGAGCGGTTCCGCCGGAATCCGTATTGACGGTCATTAATAATTATGTTCTTCTCAAGGTATGTGAGCAGTTTGTTGTTGATCACACACTCCATCACCTTGGACAGAACAGATGTGATCGCTATGGGGCGGTAGTTGGCCGGGTTGGAGCGGTCTCCCTTCTTTGGAATAGGATGGACAACCCCTTTTTTCCAACCAGAGGGCACAGTGCCAGACTTCAGGGACATTTTAAAAATATACTTTTGTATGTAGCTACAACTTTGCGGTTATCCATTATAGATAAATGAAACAATGTTACTTTGTTAATTTGGCTTTTAACATATACAAGTGGTTCAAACAAAGTAACATTGTTTCATTTACGTTTTAAAAAGCTTTGTCAAAATTGGAGCTATTTCTGCAGCGCACCTTTGCAGTACTAGTGCAGGTATTCCGTCAGGCCCACTAGCTATATTAACATCAACCCCTCGTAAAACATGGAGTACTTCCCTATGCCGAATCCTCAGCTTTTTCATATGAAAACCGCAGTGAGGAACCGACGTCGGGACAGCACCTTGGTCATCGAGGGCTGAGTTTTCCGCAAACATTTTACCTAATAAATTAGCCTTTTCGGTGGTGGTGTTTGCTAGCGAGCCGTCAGGTCTGGTAAGAGGTGGCAGACTGGATATGCAGAAATTGCGACCTATTGAGCCCGCAAGCGATCAGAATTGCCTGCTGCCATGCGGGCACGCAGCCAGCTTTTTGCTGATCTGCAGGTCGTGCTCGAATTTTGACCTATTTATTATTCTCTTGGTTTCCTTTGCCACTTTGTTGTATGCTGTTCTGTCTTCGGATGTTCTAGGTGTGTTGTAGGCTGGGTAAGCCGCGTTTTTTTTTGTTGCACTACTTCAGAGCATTGTCGACTGAACCCACACCAGTTTCTTTAACAGTCGATGGGATGAAGCCGTCTATCGCGGATGTGATGACTTCACCAATTTCCTGGGCACATCTTGAGGGATCCAAAGTCCAAAAACAGACAGCTGACTACGGGAAAGCATTGCATTAAAATGTGCCTGCAGACCGAACCAATCTGCTGGCCTATAGTGCCACACTTTTCTCTTCAGCCTTTCGTTTAGCGGTCTGAAGTTTATCGGGATTGATGTTTTCACCAGGCAGTGGTCGGACGATCCTAAAGGCGCTGTGACTTCAATCTAGTAACCGTATGGCACAGTGGTTAAAAATAGATCTAGCAGATTGGAGCGGTGAGTATGGACATCAGGAACCCTTGTAGGCTCCTGAACCATTTGCTCCAATCCGTGGCAAAGGGCAAAGTATTCCGCCTGTCGTCCAGCCGAGTCTGTTGATCCTGACAACTTCAACCAAGGTTCGTTATGAACATTAAAGTCTCCCAGGACCACAAACTCTGCCGTAGGGTAGCGGGGCAAGAGGTCATCAATAGTGTCGCTTAAATGTGTGTATTTCATATATTTTAGCGGCAGGGAGGAAAGGCAGGGGGGAAGGTGGGGTTCGCGGAGAGGGAAGAGACGAGGGAGGGGGAAGGCGGGGAAGGTGGAAGGGAACAGGGACGCACGGGAAAGGACATGCAGATTTCTTTGAATAACGTTGCAACACACGCCGGGTAACAGCTAGTTAATAATAAATGACAAAAACGAGAGGAAAATTAAATTTTTCTTCATAACAAATAACACCAACAATGTGCTTCCAAGACGGTACCAATTCCTTCTTCTTGCTTCAAAAAATGACAGCACTCGAACTTCCACAATCTTTTTGCAATATGTTGCATATTCAAAACAGTTTCTAAACTAATAGTGATGGTTAGAGAGAGGTAGGAACTGGATAAATGACATCCCAGTAGAAACCAACCGTATTTTTATTTCAGGATCAAACAGTCCCACTTCAGTGTAATGCATCTAATCACTTTAGAAATGTCAAATTAAGCATGTATTTCCTATTTGTTCAGACCTACGAGGACCCAAACCAGAACGCCCAGCGCGCCCTGGAGCAGAGACAGTCCCAGTGGAAGAGGATCATGCTGCTGGTGGTGGCCATTACGGTGCACAACATCCCCGAGGGTCTGGCCGTGGGGGTCGGCTTTGCAGCTGTGGGCAGCTCTTCCACATCCACTTTCCAGAGCGCAAGGTTTGTGGAATTTACCCTTTTGAAATGTTACTTCTATGTATCCATGGTGAGCATTTCCAGTGTGGATTTTATTTCCAGTGTTTATCATAAATAATTATGAATAATTAACACAAAGTGTATGTCTGGAAATATGCAATCTCTATTCTTTCATTCATTCATTCTCTATTCTCTAGTCTCTAATGAGAGAAGGAACTTATATAACAATAGTTCATTTACAGCGTTGATTTATACATAAATCTCCAAGATGAGGTTTTCAATATGAACTTAATATCATTTTAATATTTTAAGATACCCACATCAAAAGTCAATTAGACCTTCCTTATTAAAAGTATTATTTAGTGTAGGTATTTTGTTTCTAAGAAAAAATATGATTTAAAATGAAACAAATAAATACATATTTTTTTTACATTGGCTCCACACAGGAGGCAATAAGGAAAACAATTTCCCTGAGGGCATGTATCATCTTTGGGGATGGTGTGTGGACAGTCTTTTTAGGGAAAGGAAGTTCTGGATAGGATAAAGATATGAGGGGTGTGTACGAATCTCAGGGTCAATGTGTCCAGGAGTGTAGGACGTATGAATCCATCCCTCCCACTGCGGTGCAAGCGGAGTTAGGTTAGGTCTCCCTCAACCAGTCTCTCCCGATCCGGCCCGCCATGCAGTAGGGGCAAACCTAGAAACTAGAAAAGACAAACCTCACCCCATGAACCTGGGCACCCCCGCTGCTAAATCACCAAAACTAGCGAACCACTTGGGGTGACTTATGGTTACATATTACTGGTTTATCGTATTATTAGAATGGGACATAGTATAAAGTGAGCATGGATTATTTGATGTGGTCTATTTGAAGAGTAACTACTGCACCAATAGCTTTTTGATAACTTTTTGTTTAAGCTCTGACAAAATCGATAGAAGCTACTTAAGAACTTGATTTTATACATTGTTTAAATTATAAGACGCGATATAATAATAATAAAATATTTTATTTGCATCTATAATTATAATTCATCCTTCAAATATTATACAAAATATGTTATGTACATAATATTGAAAACTGTCATGTCATCTGATTCTCCTATAAAAATAATCACAAATTTGATAATATTTTGTAAATCTAGAATGTTCTGTGTCACGTAAAGGATATCTAGAGCCTATCTAGTAGTACTAGATTACAATTATTTTCATGCTAGAACAGGCTTGTTAATTTCTAAATTGTAAATAACAATTTGCTAATCCGTGATTGATGTTTGCATCGCCATTGAACTCTTCTATTTACATTGAAGATTGTTATCATTTTGTGTTTTTAACCCTTTACCGGTGACAGGCCGGAGACGCGCCGGCGCGCGAGTCACATGCGCATGCGCGAGAAAATAATTCAAATATTTGAATAATATTTTCGTCAAAAAACTTTTGGTCTGTGATTTTGGCCCTTCTATGTACATAATTTGTATGAAGAACAGTGTCAGAATCGCTTGCGCCAACAGTACTCTATGATACGCATTGAAGTTTCATTCGCCTTGCAACACCAGAATATTTATAAAAACGATTTCTTCTATGACAATCACCTGTCAAAATTTGCCGCGATTTTAACCGTCGCAACTGACGTGATATAATGTTCCGCGTCTAAAACATCGTAAAACCTATTAATTTACGTAATAAATGCAAGTAATGTTGTTTTGGTAGATAGTTTATTGTGTTGTGAACGTGTTTCAGTCAATAAAATATACAATAGCTCAAAATTAATCAACAAAACATTCAACTCAAAGTTCAAAATGTGTGCTTTTTTAGTGTTTTTTCGTGAATTTTAGTGAAATGGCCTGGCCTTTGACCGGTTAAAAGCCAGAGTGGAAAACAGAAAATTATTTTTTAAGCCATCAGATGGGTGATTCAGTTCAGTTTTAGTGCCGGTAACCCGGGTGTTTATTTTATTTTCTTTGTGTACATAGATTTCTTTTACCCACCTCACTAGACAAAGTCTGTTCCGAGGCGGGTAAATAACAATTTTTATTTAGTGAAAAAGATATGTATCGAAGTAGACATGGATATAAAAAGATAAAAATATAAAAAATAATATAAGAAGACAAAATAAAAGATAAAACAAAAAAAAACAAAAAAAAATTAAAATTAAAAAAATATATACATATACATATAAAAACATATGCATATACACATACGCATACAAACATAATGTTGTTATAATACATTAAATCATTACATTTAAATTTTGTTTCTTTAAATGTATATTTCCATAAAAAGATTGCATATGCAATTTAAAATTCACATGGAAATAATTGTAAATACAGTAGGTGCATGATAATTAATTAATAAGAAAGTACATATAAATACAGTGGGAACATGATAATTAATGTGTATTTTGATATTATATAATTTCATGAGGAAATTATGTAGAATGTGTCTAATGTACTCGTGTTAGTTATTTAGGATATTTCGAATATCTGTTCTTTTCTTTTCAGTCAACCATATTAAAAATATTTTGAACAGCCAGTTCGAGTTATTTGTGGTTACATAAGTTTTTGTTTGTGTTAGGAAGATATTGAAAATGTGTGGAGCCATGTATGATTCATGTTTTTTTGCGAAAGTTGATTTGATATAGGGAACTAGAAAGTGATTATTCAGATTTGCTCTTGTGTTTTTCGAGTGAAGTATGTGGTGAGATGATGTCTTGATATAGTTTTTATAGATGATCTTTCTTACGAATAGCTTATTTACGTCTAGTAAATTGTTTTTAATCATAAGCCGTTCTGTCGGATGTTGGTAAGGTTTTTTAAACATAATTCTAATTATTGTTTTGTAATTTATTTTAAGAGGATTGAGGAAAGTATCTGCTGCTCCCCCCATACTGATATACCATATGTTAGAATACTTTGACAAAGTGCAAAATACACATTTTTTAGTTGATTTAATGACATGATGTTTCGTATTGTTTTGATGATGTATGATAATTTCCGAATTTTTTTTGTTAGTAAATTAATATGGAGATCCCATTTTAGTTAAATTTTGTCACAAGCACAGCATGTGTTATTTGAGAAAGTATTGGTGCAGGGGTGAAGATGTAGTTGTGGATGGCTATGTGGTTGACCAGCCTTTGTTTTGCTGAAAGTTAGGTATTTTGTTTTTGAAATATTGAGTGTTAGTAGATTATTTTGTAACCATTTATTTACTTCAATCATCCCTGTTTCTGTGTTTTTGAAGACGTTTTCCCATGATTGTGCCTTGAACAAAATTACTGTGTCGCCTGCATAACTGATTACTTTGTAGTCTATTTTTCCTAGGTTTATCTCAGTTAGACTATTTATGTAGATGAGAAATTGTATGGGACCCAAGACACCGCCTTGCTGTACTCCATACCCGATATCCACTTTGTCACTGCTGTGTTTGTTTATTTTTACTATTTGGTGTCTATTTTCAATGTAACTGACAAACCATTTTAGCGGTGGACCGGTTATGCCGATATTTTTAAGTTTTTGGTGTAGTAAGTTATGCGAAATGGTGTCGAATGCTTTTGCTAGGTCTAAGAATACTCCTATCACATTTGATCCGCCATCAATGCTTTTCACTATGTAGTTGCTTAATTCTGATAAAGCGTCTTCTGTACTCATTTTCGCACGAAATCCAAATTGGCGGGTTGAGAGAAGATTGTGTTTTTCAACGTACGCAAGTAATCTTTTTTTCATAGCTTTTTCTAGTAGTTTAGATATTGAATTTAGCAAAGTGATTGATCTGTAATTAAGAATTAACGTTTTGTCTCCCGATTTATGTATTGGAGTAATACATCCTATTCTGTATCTTTTGTGTTAAGTTAGCGTTATGAGACAATTAAACACAATAAGACCAAATCCATCACATGTCGGAAGGAGCCGTCATGCGTTATCAACTTTAAAATTTCTGTGATTTTCTACGGCTTTAAATGGCTTGTCTATGCCTGTCGTGTGTTGATGTCAGTTGGTGTGGATTAATTACCTACTTAAAAACACAAATTACTATTTATTAGTTATTATAACTACTTATGTATAAGCCCAATAGGCATTCATAAATGACTATTCGCTTGTCATATTTTTTTTGATGATATTTGAGTCGTTAATTTTCCCGCGATGAACATCTTTTAACTAGAATTACGCTCAAAACGCACCATCACCTC
Source organism: Limnephilus rhombicus (assembly GCA_929108145.2). Taxonomy (NCBI): domain Eukaryota; kingdom Metazoa; phylum Arthropoda; class Insecta; order Trichoptera; family Limnephilidae; genus Limnephilus; species Limnephilus rhombicus. The sequence goes on along the minus strand of OV815279.1, from coordinate 16,617,932 downwards.
TGGTGTTAGCGTTTTCAAGAGTTGATGTCTAAGGAATAATGCGTTAAAGAAAACTGTGTTGTATATGGCCGTTTAACATGCATAAAATCAAAGGTGGAATCTAAAGTTTCATTAGCACAAGCGATTCTGATTTTGTTCCTCACACATTTTTCAAAGCATAAAGGTCAAAATCGCATCGCAAATAATTCTAACTAGGATATTGTTAGAATGCTCACATGTTCTCCGGAGATCCATCGGCATTCATCTGGTTAAACCATCCTGATTTTAACAAATTCTTTTTGCGATACATACATAAATAATTATATGTTTTTGATGTATTTGTCGTGAACGATACAATCATTTTGAAATTGTAGTTATTGCTTCGTCTTACTGGGACCTTTCTGTTGACATTGGTTTTAATATTATTTTACCAAGTAAATAAATTACATTACATATATGAAATCGCAAATCATTTTTGATACGATATAAGTGGGAATACAGGTTTCATGTACTGTTTTTTCTCTGATAAGCAATACAATTCTGATGATCGGGAGTTTCAATAATTCTTCGATTCAACAGGTTACAAGTCGTGTTTATTATCGTCTTATTTAAAAAGAATATTTAAAAGTTAATGTCCGTTCCAAAATATGCTTTTTGTTGATCTGGAGCTGGATAAATGGTCACTGAAGGTGCCAACCTATAGATCGGATATAATCGTCCACCTTCGTAACCTTTCGGGTATTAAACCTGAACAAGCTACAGTTGTCTCTCTCATATAGTACTACTTACTGACCACTTTTGACACACATTAAAACTACACATAACTACCTAAACTGACGACATCTGTTGAGAGATATTTAAAGTAAAGGTATATTTTTGAAAATATAATTATGTATTAGGAATTTTTAATGACTTAGGGGATATTTGGATATCGATTATTGACTATTTAGAATTGTAGATTAATGATAAATATGTATAAATGATATGAGCATATGGAAAGTGTGTTAGACATAAACATGGTCTTTAGTAGTTGTTATCTTTTACTATTAATTGATTAATTTTCATCTTGATGTTATGTTTGATAGTTCACACAAAACACGTTCAATTTTGTTAGTTGTTTTTATTTAGCAATTAATTCTCTAAATTAGTAATAATTACTTGTGGGTAATCATTATTATAATAATTGGTTTATTATCGCACACCTAGTACAAGACCATCGTGTGTAAAATCCTCTTATATTTATTATAGTAAAGCAATTTGCACAAATTGATTATCTTGATTGTGTTCGACAATCGTAACTCTAGGTGTCGTATTTCACTTGCATAAGTATAAACCTATGATTTCGAAATAATCGACTATTTCAATTTAAGATTTTTAAAAAATTCCTCACACGGGGTGCATTTAGTGACGAAACTAGATTTTCAGTCAAAACCGACACTTATTTAACCCCTAATTCCACGAGCATGTTCTGTCAGATGGTCAGAAAATTTCTGCTTCACAATAAAATCCAAATAATTTTAATACTTCTGAATGTATCCAAAAACTAAAAACTGTTTTTCACTGGTGATGAAATATGCTTTGAAATTTTGTTATTAGAAATAAATATATAAATTGCAAACATAAAAAGTTTTAAAATTGGCTTTTACCATTCAGTTTTTCTAATTAAATATATAGGAAAAAAGAAAAACAATCAGAGAACCTTACGGTCATTGTTTCCAATCCTACTGATCAACAGTTGAGCTGAAATTTTGACTCAACCCTCCTCAGATGCACAAACACATCATTCCCAACGCAACTCTCCGTTCAAAATAGAGGAACCAAACAACTGGATTATAAGTAAAAGGATTAGTTATAAAAAGTGTCAACAGAGTAGAGTGAAAAATGACAGCGAAATGTCAACCGTCATTCAGTTCATGCATTATTTTTCATATTGCTTATTGCTAATTTTTACCATTAAATAAATGTAGACAATGAAAATGAATATATTTATGATAATACATATTTATAATAAATTTAGCAGAATGGGCGGACATAATGGACAATAATATTAAGTTACAAATAACAAGTTGCAAATTTATCAAAGGAAGCCATTCCCATGTATCTAGTTAAACTTTACCTTTGAGGTGCACACCATATACTGCAAATTTCTGAGAAATGGATTGTTCCGTGTGTAACTATTATTTAAGCTTGTGGATTCTTATGCAGATCAATGTTAAGTTAAAACCTGCCTTGTGTTGTGAACACAATGTAAAAATTGAGTTGCGAAATTCTCCCTTATTCTTACAATAATATACTTCTTCATACTTCTTACTAGCTTCAAAAATCTGTATGCGGCCCGCGGGTGATACTACAAACATCCAAATGGCCCCTGATGCCGAAAAGGTTCCTCACCCCTGATTTGGAGTATCGCCTTTATTCATTTTTTTCTAATATTTTTTTTATAATTCACTGAATTAGTCCAACTATAATTTATAATGCAATAAGAAAAGGTTATAGTTATAAAAAGGCTCCGTAATTAATTGTGTAGTAAAAAAAGTAAGAAGTTAATTAATTTAATCTGTTACTTTAACTCACTTTCACTATGTAAATGATAAAAAAAGAACTCACTAATCAAAGGGTTAAGGCCACAATAATATTTTTAAGAATTATCCCGTTTTTATCAAAGGTAGAATAGACATCCAGGAACATTTCTGCATACTTAACTCAAAAATGCAATTTTTTGACTTGTGCCACTATATCGCTCAGGTGGAAACCGTAGTAGAAACAATTGTACATTGATCAATTGTGAAGATATCCTTAACAGGTTGAAACCGGTTACAATCTTAGATAAATGAAGTGGAAAAAGTTTAAAATTGTTTTAATATATTATTATAAAGTTAGTAAGATATTGTAAACGTATTGTAAAAAATCTCTACGAGAAAATCACATTTTATTATTTGAATAGTTCAACGTCATTAGCAAATAATTCTATTTGTGAGTATTTTACAACTATGTATCATTATCTTAATACTTGAAAAGTAAATTAAGACTGTAAGTTGTAAATCATTGCAAATCTCTATTTTATAACTTCACTGGCTTAACATTAAAGTGCAGCAAATTGCATAAAGATAACAGTATTTACCTTATGCTTGTGATATTCTTCCATTACACACGAACATGTCAAAACAGAAAAGACACAATCACAACATTAATTGATTTTAAACTTAAATCGTGATGGTCGTTAAATGTTCAATATACATAATTATTATTCACAGTGATTCTGTAGTTCTATAGGTATCCTTGATAGCTCAGTGGTTTAGGGCATTCCCCCCAGTAGTAGAAACTATTATTTTTGATATATTTATATTAAAATGTATTTCAAATAAACACATTTTTTATTACGTGTATATTTGTATATTGTCCTCCACGCTAGGAGTTAGTTAGTGGAGGACATTTTTCAAGAGCTAAATTAAAGATAGGGATAATTTTTCTCACATTGTATTACATTATTAGTGCGCCCCACGGTTGAATTTGGCAGCCACCTCTGGTCTGGAGCTCCAAAATACCTAAAAAAAACCCTTGACTGTGTGCAGAAACGGGCAATCCGTTTGATAGATTCTCCCATCTTAACAGACGGACTGCAATCTTTAGAGCATAGGCGTCAGGTGGGAATGCTGTCCTTGTACTACCGGTATTACAATGGAAGATGCTCCGAGGAACTAGCATCATTGATCCCCTCGGCCCCGGTGCATAGTCGGGAAACACGCCAAACACGCGCCCAACATTTGTACACGGTTGACATTACTCACATGAGAATGGGTCGTCGCATGTTCACTCCTTCCTTTCCTCAAAAAGACCCTCCACACAGCATCTATAAAGATGACATAGGCCCTGAGGGAAAATATTTTCCTCAGGGCCTCCTGTGTGGAGTTAATGTAAAAAAAAAAAAAAAACGTTATATTTATTTGTAATTTTCAAAATGCTTTTGAAAATATTTTTTGTAAAGTCACAGTGGGTACCAATTTACTGCAAAGCAGCAGAGGCGTGCCGTCTATATACGAACATAAGCTAAGCATGTCTACCATACTTTCATCTTTCAAAAATTTTTACGGGATACTAATCACGAAACTCAGCGCTGCTTGCGCCACACCACCGTCACTATAACATATAAAAAGCAGAAACTAAGTATGCAAAATGACATAGCATTGACTCTATTCTAAACAAAAAACATACAAGTGTTTGCAAGGAATGACTTGTTTGTGTTAGTGTCTATAAAGGCCGTGCCTTTCTGCAATGCCAGTGTTTGTAAGTCACTGCCATCTGTTGGTACAACTATTAATTAGCACAACTTTACTAATGAAATAATAATAATAATGTTGATTTCTTTCAAAATATTGTCTTCGGTTTTTTGGTAGGTAATCTCGGAAGCTGGAAGCGGATGGCGCTGGTGTGTATGTGATACGGTTTAAAATGTATTATTTAACTAAAATGTTGAAAAGTGAGGTACTCAAGTTTTGAAATAGTGCATATTATTTATATTTATATCAGTATTAAAATAACTTTTTGATCAAATCAGACTACATTTACGGCAAAGATATTGAAATATAAGTAGATGTGCTATCTGCTGTTTTTACTATGTGGGTCTGCGCTTCCGGGTGTCGCCGATATTGTTTACCAATTAACAAATAAACTAAAAGAACAAATAATTAACGAAAAAACCAAACGAACGTTAAACTAAATGAACGAATTCTTTCCTTATTCAAAATATATTGTTAACCAATATTAATGCACATTTTCAAAAAATCAACGAAATTAACAAATTCTTTTTGTATGAAAACTACGATAATTAGCGCGTAGTCCGGAGACAGTTGCGCGGACACCATAGCATATCTCTTCTGTATTTGAATATCTTTGATTTACGGTTATAACAGATTTCAGAAGCTTCGCATTGTTTCATAAAACAAAATATTTGTTGCCAAAAGGAGAATTTTATATTGGTTTACATTTATGTATTTTTAAGGCATAAACCACTTTTTTCTTAACTATTCATTATTAGGAAATCTGTGTCCAGATATTCCCGAATAGCATAAAAGCACAATGTGAATTGAGATATTTTATTTAATTATTGAACTTTGAAAAAAATATTTTTCCCCAACTTGCACGACAGTCTGGGGAAATTTTATAAAATATATAATATAAACTGTTTTTCCTACTGCATATCCTGATTATATGATAACAAACTGTACACGCCACTGCTTAACACCATGTAATGCTCGGTGAAAAGTTTGTACTGCAAATCTGATAACAGAGGTTGGCAGGGTGTATGAACCCCCACACAAAACGAAAAAAAAAAATATACTGTTTCATTATTTGATCAAACATGGTTTAACCGCACAAAGCTTCAGGAATACATTTTTTGCTACATTCTGTTTCATTTCATCCTTTCTCTAATTTAACTTATAAACCCAAAAAACGATTGGTGACTTATTATATGCAAGGATATATATTTACATTGTTTCCAAAATATTCCACCGATTCGTTGTTACACGGATGACAGTACAGTCCATGATAGCTTTTTGTTTGACAAAGGGCACACAAACTCCAATAGCTCGGAGGGCTTTGAAGCTAAGAATGGATGGTTACCTCGAGAGTGTTTTCTCTTGGGGTAAGAATAACCTCATCGAATTTAATGTTTCAAAGACCCAATCCTGTTTGATAATGTCTAAAAGGGATCGAAATGAAAATCTAGTCTCCTTCAACGGAAGCAATCTTCCGAACAGGACCTCCATCGATATGCTTGGTGTAACTTTAAGTGACCAGCTCAGGTACGGGGGCTCCATCGAAACCAGAGTTAAGTTAGCCTCTGAGAAACTAGGCGTACTGTACAGAGCCCGCAGATACTTTAATAGTACACAACTGCTAACCCTGTACAAATCGCAAGTGCGCCCCACGGTTGAATTTGGCAGCCACCTCTGGTCTGTAACTCCAAAATACCTAAAAAACCCTTGACTCTGTGCAGAAACGGGCGGTCCGTTTGATAGATTCTCCCATCTTAACAAACGGACTGCAATCTTTGGAGAATTGGCGGTGAATCTCTTTGGAGAATCAGGTGGGAATGCTGTCCTTGTTCTACCGGTATTACAACGGAAAATGCTTCGAGGAACTAGCGTCGTTGATCCCCTCGGCACCGGTGCATAGTCGGGAAACATGCTAAACACGCGCCCAACATTTGTACACGGTTGACATTAGTCACATGAGAACGGGTCGTTCTTGAGTTCAACGGCTCGGCTGTGGAACGAACTGTCTCTTCAATACCCATGTTCACTACTTCCTTTCCTCAAGAAGACCCTCCACACAGCATCTTCAAAGATGACATAGGCCCTGAGGGAAATTATTTTCCTTGTGGAGTTAATGTAAAAAAAAAATCCTTTTCTCGTAAATGGCATCTTGTTTTTAAATTTACCGTTGCATCCCCGTAATCTTTGGACAATGATTTTTTTTTAGCCCAGTTTAATATGCAAGATAACATTTGCAATTACACTATTGAAATTACAGATTTCACCTTGGTAAATGCATTATCAATAATAATAGACGCATTATATCATTATTCATTGTAAAATCGTGATACATGTGGATGTACACCATCTATTGGCGAATGTCCAAAGTATATCTTTCACTATTATCTTATTATTGGTTCTTGTCCGAGATATTTTAAAATTAGTTTCGCTACTGCACTGTAGATGTTAATAGTCTGTAATATTTTAATATTTTGGAATGGTCTCAACTCGACTCCAATCTTCCATATAATTCTGAAATTTGCTCATTTAAATAAAATTAATTTATAAATTCACCTTTCCTTTCTCTGTAATTTTAAATGATGGCCTAGAACACCCTTGGTAAAAGCCAGAAATAGTTGAAAAAAAATGTCTGCTTTTGAATACAATTGATTTTTTTTATTAATGAATTGTGTAGGTATCTATCGTTCGTATATTCATCTATTCCTGATTCTAAATGCTGTTTTTCACAAAAAATATATAATAATCTATCTAAATTTGAATCATAATATTTTGGCTGAATTTTTTTTAATCAAAACCTTACCCAATTCTCACACCAAATTAGAAGAAAATCGAAAAGGGGAATAATGTCTCGCAGAATAGGAAATTTACAAATATGTAGGCATCTACCTACGGCACAAAAATAAATAAATATATGAAAATGTAATATACGATCTTAGCATCACCTTCAAATTATACATTGCTTACTGTGGCCATTAAAAATTAGTCAAATAAATAAATAATCTTCAACTGACTTATTCTATTGTATGTGAAGAATATTCTTCAACTCAAGCTTGACACATCAAACTTTGCAGTCGGTAGTGTCGCTAGAGTAGATTTTGTGCATACAAAAATGTTAAAAACATAGATATTTTATTACTTTTTTTGTCCGCCTGCAAAGTTTAGTGTGTCAAGCTAAACATCGGTAGATCTTTGTTCAAGAGAGACGATTTGACCGAACACCCACCGCTTTGCGTCAAATACTAATTAACCAAAAGTGTGAAGTTAATGATAAGGAGCCGGTAGTCTAGATTGGAGCTCGGGAGATTGTTACCGAAATTTTCCATAAAAATTCGAGAGCGGATTCAGCAATATCCACGCATTACTTTACTCTCTTATCGCGCACTTGCGCTTGGGTTGTAGGTAATTTTTTGTTAGTACCCCTTCCATACCATTGCCCATTTCATTATGGTTCACTTGCTGCATTTGACAAAAAAATTAAACGGGACAGAGCTCGAAGTACGGCGAGACGTAGTCTTGCCGATAGTATAGAACAGACATCAGGAGTAACGCAGAAGGCCGTTGAGAAGTCCACACTACTTATGGACTTCAACACTTCGTTAGTGTCTTAGTCTTAATTAAAAAAATATATTAGAAAAACGTTATCACGGATGACAGAAGCCTTCAAATTGTGGATGTAAGTCGAAGGATCATCAGTACTGGAAGGAATGGGGGAGGGCACCAAGATAGAGACGATCCAAAGTACGTATAGAGCCCTAGACGAACCAGGCAACTATTTAATATGGACAACTGAAGGAACTGGTGAGGCGCATGCATTGGAAAAGAAAATAATAGCCAGAGAAGGTATTCCACAAACCACCGAGCAGTCCCAATGAGAATGCGTACGGCTATCGTACCAACCACTGAAGCCCGAAGTCCGCGCCCTTTAGCCGGCTCCCTGAGGAAAATATGAGCGTCGGGATGTCATAGGGGGGGGGGGGGGGGGGGAGGCGTCGAGACCGCGCGGTTACGAGGAGGCACATGCAGTTGTTATTAGTGGAATACATTAGTAGATGCTGGAAATCTGAACAGAATGATGATACCCTAATTCACCTATGGTGCCAATGACCCGCCCTGATAGGAGCAAATCTTGGGATGACACATTATGAAACCAGGAGATACAGCCAAATATCCAATGACAACCTGGCGAACTTTATGAAGGGACCCCGTTACTGTTAAAGGAACGAGGTTAAATTGGAGAGAGCACAATGGGCCCATCGGGCTGGCGGGAACTCTGGTAAAGCGTCTTCGCTTTAATAAAAATTAATGATATTATACAGGATGTCCGGGGGTAGAGTGCACAAACTTCCGGAGGTGATCCTACATGATGGTAGAAGTAAAAAAGATAATTAATGAAGACAATATTAGCGACACTCAATCGAAAATCTGAAAAAGATATGGTCTCATCTAGGAATCCCCTTAGCCTTGCCGGGGCTCCACTGAGCTGGCTACGCTACCACTCCTGGTCCTGGGTTCGATTCCTAGATGAGACCGTATATAAATAAAAAAGATAAATAACTTTTTTTCGAAATTCCAATAAAAATATTAAATTCCAATATAAAATTACATTCCCATACAAAATTTTTGTTCCTTTGAAAGAAAATTATTTTTTCTTTACAAATAATTCAACATTTTTCCCGAAAACCGTTGGAATTTCGAAAAAAAGTTATTGGTCTTTTTTTTCTTGTCGATTCACCTCCCCAAGATTGTGCACTTTGGCCCGGACACTTGCAGCGCGTCCTCAAAATACTTTGCACTTTTAGGGTAGGTACGAATATTGTGAAGTTACTAGCTACAAAGAATTATTTACTAATAATTCTATACTTTGTGTCATGTTATTATGTGGAACGATTTTCAATTTTTTTTTTAAATAATTAAAAAAAAAAGAAAGACAAACATTCCCGTGGTACAAATAACCTGAAAATATTTGAAAATCTCCTACTTCTCTAAAACGCGGTGATGGACGACTTAGCCAGCCGATGAATTGAACTCACGTGGCCTAGTGGGACCCAAAAGCGATTCCAACTCAGACACTGACCGGTCTAAATATAATCCAGTAAAAATCCAGATTGATGAAAGACCTCGTAATCTACGTGAATTATGTGCAGTTTAAGAGTTGTTTCGGGCTTGCTGTGGCATTCAGTGCGAAGATTTCCAACCATTTTCCAAGATGATAGTCAACCTCCTATAAGAGGGCACCAGAAGAAGAAAAATAAAAGCTTTTCTTGCGATAGGAGAAGGCGGCAGGAGCGCAGGAGACGCAGGAGATCGTCCTGCTCGGAATTCGTGTCTCCTGCGGTTTTTTCCTACCGAAAACGGGCACCGCTTAAGGAATCGCTCTACGGAATTCTGCCGGGTCAAGTCTGTCCACTCGCGGAATGCAGTTAGTTGTTGGGAACTTCTCGAAGCCAATAAACTGGATGGAATTTATTTGTAAAAGTACTCATGAGGAGGTACAATAATTAAACTAACCGCCGAAGAGAGTTGCTAACGTTTTAAGGACACTGGAAGCGTCACGGTCCAACCACCGCAGTTTTATCAGGTACTTTTATGCGATATGTGACGTGGCCATAGGCAGTCCCAAATTACCTGACAATAGCTGAGCATTCGCAGAGAGTAGCGCGATCTTACTCGATTTCTTTTTAGACCGTCATCCAAGTTAGACATTATTCCGCCATAATAGTAGAAATTAAAATTAAAATGGCTTTAAGTGGTATGTTTGGTCACTAGATCTGAATAGCCAGGTACATCCCCACCTTCCTCTGCCCCACCTCCGTCCCAGCTATCTTCAGCCTCTCAACATACCCCAACTGGGGATGCCATAGTCTCACTGGCTCCAGGCGGTTGGGACTCTTGTGCGGTAGTCACATAAAAAAATCCCTTTATCGTTATATCATATTATATTTTGACGACCTCCGTAGTCCAGTGGGTAAGACTCTTGACTCACAACCCGGAGGTCGCGGGTTCGAACCCGGCATGCGCAAATAAATTTTATTTGATTAATTTGTGTTATTTCACAATTAATTCATTTAAAATAATATATAGTATATTTGCGGCATGTTCCAGAGTGGAAGATACTATCAGTATCGCCCTGGTGTAAGACCACCATTCAGAATTGAAACGTTGCTTGAAAATGGCTTTAGCCGTGTTTGGTGACCAGATCTGAATAGCCAGGTACTTCCCAACCTTCCTCTTCCCCACTTCCTTCCCCTCCCCACTACCTTCAGCCTCACAACATACCCCAATTGGGGATGCCATAGTCTCACTGGCTCCAGACGGGAGCAGTTGAGACTCTTGTGCGGCATTCACTGTAAAAAAAAAAAAAAAAATCATTAACTGCATTGAGAGAACAGCGTTATAATTATTAAGGGCCCGCAACCCGGATTTGTACCGATTTATTACATATTTCCCTTAAACACGGTAAGTTTTAAAGCTCTTAAAAAAAATGTTATTCTTGAAGATAATAACTAGACTTTGCCCGCGCCGAAACGCAAATTATATAAAATTCCCTCCATAGAAAAAAATCGCAAAGTATGCTCCAAAAATTATTATTAACACGTTTGTTTCAGTTATTTTACAAGTTATATGTTTGAAAAAATTCACAGTGTTTTTTTAAATGCTGTTTAAGATAATGCCCGCGAGATTTTTGCTCTATTTTAAACGAGTCGTGTTTTATTAAACATTTTCGCAATTTTCGCATCGATTTTGTCGCTGTAAATGTTAGCGCTCTCCTCTAACATTCGTAATTTCTTATCTCTCCATCTTCTTCTTTTCGGGCCCGGTTGCAGAGCCTTAAAGAACTGGTCTAGTACCTAGGTACTCGTACCTACCTCTCACACCAAATACTAATATTAATTATTATGAATCATATAGAATTCATTATCCCCTGATGAGATGTGATTTTACCGTAGCTTTTCCACTATTTTTGGTCATCTGTCGTGCGTTTATTCCTGCTGAAAGTTTAACCTCTTGACATATTAAATCACTGGATCCACCTGTGTCAGCATATTGGACCGTACTTATTTACCAAAATTTGACCCTTTTTAATACATTATTAAAAAAAATGATTAAATAATATGACGAATGGCGAACTTTCGTCGTCTTACACCAGTTCTTACAGCCGCCACAAGTGGTCCCGTGTCCCGTGTCCCGTGGGCTGGGCAAGCCGGGCTTCTCGCATTCCTCGTAAGATTCTCACGGGCTGTAGACAAAACAAGACGACACCAGGGTTGCTACTTGATAAACATCTAACCCTTACTAATAAAACTTATGAATAAACTTTACACAACTGATAAATAACCGTTTACAGTAACATAACATTACACTCGGGTGTGTAAAATGTAAATCACGTTTATTAGCACACTTTGTGCGGGAAGGGTGGTTACTTGAATGGCTGGAAATTATTGAATTGCTGTTGAAGCTTGGAGAGCTTGAATTGCTGCCAAATATTTTTATATGAACATTGTATACCAATCTCTTTTAAGGGTTCCAACTATATGTATATGTATAAAATATATACATATTTTCGTACATCTCATGCAAATCTTCCCCACCTTCTTATCTCATTGTCTTTTGCGTGGAAGAATATTTCATCAAAAGGAAACTTACACTTTGGCAAAAAACTTACACTTTGTACATCGAAGATATGTTGGTTTAAAACAAATTCCATTTTCTCGAACCGGTTCCTTGTTTTCGCTGGCCTGAAGTATGTTAGGAGGGGAATTCAGTCTAGAGGCATATTAAATTAAAAAATATGTATAAAGTAATTACTTCCCGTTAATGAAATATCTTAGTAGACAACTATTCTAGTATTGGATGACTATTTCAAAACTAACTGCCAAAAACCGCAGAGGATTATCGATGACAACAAGGTAACATTTCTATACAATTGTGCATACTTTTCACCCCATCTCTATCTGCATTAATGACGGACACTGCAAGGCTGCCTGAAGCTTTGACTCAATAAGGAGGAAGCTCTTTTCCAGTATTTAATGACTATTCCAAAACTGGCTACTGAAAACCTTACTTAACGATGACAATACGCTATCACTTCTACACAAATAAGCGCACTTATTACCACATCTCCATCTGCACTGATGATGGGCACTGCAAGTCTGTCTGAAACGTTGGCTTAAGGAAGAGAAAAACAAATGGTAAATGCCCCCAAAAAAACCACCACAATTCTCCTAGAATGCATACATTTTCCTTAAAAATAATTTTTCTTTATGTTGACGCTGATAAACTTTGTGCTGCGTCTTTCTGTTTTCTGTTCAACCGTTTCAAGAATTCACTCGTAGCTGCTCTTTTAGATTAGATTTAGACATCATCAAAATTTCAAGTAAACCTGGGGAAGAATTTGTTAAGTTTGGTAGCCCTTACCTCGCTCTTAGGAAACAATCGGTCGCCGCATCGCCCGCGCATTGGAATTCGCCGATTTACTGCAAACCTTCGGCCGGAATCCCAAAAGCACACTTCGCGTGCAACTGCTCCCGTGCCCTCCTTGCAAACAGACAGTCTGGCTCGTGTGGCGAAGGAATTGGGGTGTTTGTGGATTTCAGCCTTTACGCTTCGAGGAGCTGATGCCAAAATCGGTGACCGTACAACTAAGAATGAAATCAACTCAACACCTCCTTTGAAAAGTGATGAAAAAAATATATAAAAAATTGCTAAAATGGGTTACGATAGTTTGGGTCTTGGGATATTTTTCAATTATTTTTTTCCAGCCGTTACGCTTCGAGGAGCTGATTCCAAAATCGGTGTCAGGACAACTGAACACCACAAAAAATTCAACTCAACACCTCCTTTGAAAAGTCATGAAAAATTGGTTAAATAGGTTAGGTTTGTTTAGGTTTTGGGCTATTTTTTTGTTCTATTATCGACTTTTCAAAGAGATGTTGAGTTGTCTTGATTCTGAGTTTTTAAGGAACCGTCAAAATCGATGACCCGACAGAAATGATATTTACTATAAAATTTAAAAAAATTGTGCATTTTTTACCAATTTCAAATGTAAAATCTACTTAAAATATTAGCTCTGGTTATACACGGTAAAAAGAGAAGCATTTGAATGAAAATAAGTTTTATATTTAATTAAATGAAGACAATATCAGCGAAACTCAATCGAAAATCTGGAAACAGAAAAATCAGAAAAAGATATTGGTACCTCTGGGACACGAACCCAGGACCTCTTGCTTTCCGGGCAAATATTCATCTGCCTTTCCGGGCATTTCGCTTATATTTTCTTCATTTTTTTTACATAAGCTCCACACAGGAGGCCCTGAGGAAAATCATTTCCCTAAGGGCCTATGTCATCTTGGGGATGCTGTGCGGAGGGTTTTTAAGGAAAGGAAGGAGAGGAGAGTTCTGGGAAGGAAAGGGGTTTAAGGGGTGGGTAGGAATCTGGGGTTCAGTATGTCCTGGTCATCCGCCTTCAAGACCTAGACAAACTTCACCCCATGAACCCGGGCGCCTCTGCTAAATCACCAAACGTACCGAACCACTTGGGGTAACCTATGGCAGAGGTGTTGGTTATCCAATAAAGGTTCCCGGGGCGGCGGTACCCATACCCGCCTCCCAAATTTAATTAAATGTTACAATTTGAGGTTTTACTCATAAAGTTAACATAAAAATAAAATATGTTTTATATTTTGTTATTCGGCGGTACGTCCTCTCTGCACATCCCTTCGGGCTCACTTAGTTACATTTTGTGTAATTTGGTATACCGTATTTTCCCTAAACCGACTGAACATTGTATATAAGTACCTACGCCGGGGGATCAATTGTCGGCGGATAAACTGTCATGTAACCGCCAAAATCATATTGATTGAGTAACAACTGCTTTCGATCATTTATTGATTGCACGCTCTGTATAAATATTTAATGCCTTTTCTTTGTACCTTTCAGTGCCTAATATAAATATTGTCTGCATTTTCTAGATAAATTTACTAATAATTGGTAATCAAGCTAGAAAATACTTGAAAAAACCCTTGACTTTGTGCACGAACTTTGTGATTCCCCCCTCTTAACAAACGGTTTGCAATCTTTAGAACACAGGAGTTGGGTGGGAATGCCGTCCTTGTTTTACCTACCAATATTTCGTTACTTGCGTTATTGATCCCTTAGGCACCGGTGCATAGTTGGAAAATACGCCAAAATATTGTACACGGTTGACATGAGAACGGGTCGTTTCTTCCTGCCTCTTCAAGACCCACGTTCACTCCTTCCCCTCAAAAAGACCTCAGCATCCCCAAAGATGATATTGGCCACGAGAGAAATTATTTTTCTATTCGAAAGCCCAGTCAATCACGGGCGTGCACTCCGCAAACATTTTATTAATTTTAAAAATTAAAAACCCAACGAATAATTTGTCAGCTTTCTAAGATAATTCCTTTAGAATTGCGCGCTACGCCATTGAAATTTACAGTGAAAATTGCAACGCCATAGGGTTAAAAAGAAAAACGAGTTAAGCGTCAATTTACAGAAAATTAAAACATTTGAAGACAAATTTATAAAATTTTATGTCCCATCTTTTTCTGGTGCGGCCCTGCGCCCTGCAGCCTACAATAATTCCAAAAAATGATCTCAGTAACAGAAGTGTGCCAAATTCCGGATGGATTTTAAAATTCTTCTCTGGGTTACCTGCGATATATCAGTTAGCTATGCCGTGCGTTTGTTACCTGGCCTAGTCTCGCGGTATAAAGTCTAAACAACATAGAAAAAGACCTCATCGCCTTCCGAATAATTATTGAGGGCGACAGGGCTTACTGGACGACTGGACTCGAGGACCAGCGAAGCCTTCAATTTTGCACCCCATTGCAAATTATCCACCATTTCAGCATTCCTTCAGAGCAGTGGTCCCCAACCTTTTATCATCGCAGACCGATCAACGTTTGATAATTTGAATTAAAAGTTTTTCTCGAAGTTTCGAAGTTGGTTTTAATTTAAGAGTGAATCTGGGCAGTCGTTTTAATCTACACCCAGAATATAAGACACTGCAACTATGCACGTTCTCGAAAGGAACATTTAAAAGTCCACAGGCCATCTCACAGTTGAAAAAAACCTTTTGTATATTCCGATTGCAATTATTTATGTGCTAGAAAGGAGACTTTGTAAACCCACAAGTTTGCTCAAATGGAGAAAAACGAAAGTTTCTAGAAATCGTTCTCGAAAGTGACAATTTTAAATCCACATGCTGACTCACTGTGGAAAAAAACCTTGTTCATGTTCTGAAATTACACAAATAATGAAAAAAAAATTACAAATTTCAAAAACAAAAAATTTGGAAAAATGTATGAGCACATGCGATACTAATGTGCTAGCGGAATGAGTGCTAACCAGACTGATGAACTGGCGCAGAAGTCCCGGCTCACAAGTGAGCGACGTGAAGATGGGACTTCTCCTTCTTTATGCGAAATGTCGCTCGTTATGCGAGCGTTTTTTTTTTGTAAACTCTGTTTTGGTCGTTATGCGAATTACTCATTATGGGAGGTGCTCGTCATGAGAGGTACCACTGTATTTTTTGTGGATCATTATTTATTTTTTTATTATTAATTAGGTAAATTTGATTTTTAAACAGGCGGCCCAGTACCATTTGGTTCACGACCCGGTACCGGGCCCGGGGATTGAGGACCACTGCTTTAGAGTATTTGTTCTATGTTCAAATAGGAAGTATTTTAAAATTTTACAGTTCACCTCTGTTGTTTGATCGATGACAATTAATCCCCCGACAGTTGGCCCCCGGCCTACTTATGTATACACAATATGCAGTCGGTTTAGATAAAATACGGTATACCTATTCACACCAAATATAACTAGGTGTCCCCGACGGAGTATGCAGAGAGGATGTACCGCCGAATACCAAAAGTATAAAACATATTTTAATTCATATGTATCAAATAAAAACTACTAATACAGGACGTTAAGGGCAGTACTTGACTTACTTTAACTAGTGATTCCTGACATTATTGATGATGATTTTGGATTTTTTCGATATCATGTTTTTTCCAATTTTTTTTCTTCAAAATCAAATAAAAAAAATCTTCCGCATGTGGTCACTGGTCACTCAGCCGAGTAACCTCCCAACCTCCTACCCCGCCCCCAACTCTCCAACACCTACTATTTTTTAATGTTTTTGTGGGAAAAAAGCATAAACATGTCGCCGGAGACCAAAATTTCATTTACATTTTTACTCCAAATAATGTCAGTAATGATTTAAAGTAAGTTAAGTACGTCCCTTAACACTCTGTATTCTTTATTATGTAAGTACAATCAATCGACATCGAAAAAAAATAAACTCTTTTAATGTCCTTAACAACTTAATATTAAAAGTATTTTTGAAGTCGATTTTAGGTTTGAAATTGGAAAATAATGCACAACAATTTATAATTTTATAGTAATTATAATTTCGAAGGGGCCAACTGTCGGGTCACCCTGTTGTATAGTCGTCGGACCTCTGGACCTGGAGGGTTAGTAATTACTTATTATCTCTAAAACAGTGGTTCCCAAAGGGGGCGACTAAAAGATTCAGAGGGGTAGTGGTGATCTCGGGGAGTATTGAAGGGGAAGTGAGGGGGGGGGGGGGGGGCGAGCATCTTGACGACTGCCGTGGTCGAGGGGTGTGGCTCTCGACTAGCAATCGGAAGGTCGCGGGTTCGTTCAATTCGTTAATTTAAAAAAATGTATAGTATATTAGCGGCACATTCCATAGTGGAAGATACTCTTAGTATCTCTCTGGTGTAAGACCACCATTCAGATTTTAGAAACGTTGCTTGAAATGGCTTTAGCCGTGTCAGGTGACCAGAACTGATTAGCTGGATACTTCCCTGCCTTCCTCTTTCCCATCTCCTTTCCTTCTCCAGTATCTTTAGCCTCACAACAAACCACAATAGGGGATGCCATAATCTCACTGGCTCTAGATGGGGGACCGTTGTGCGGTTTTCGCATAAAAACAATGTTAATCAGTCGAAAAAGAGATAAAGTTTGCAGGAGGGTACGGGGAAATGTACGTTCAGAAATGCGTGAAAAATAATAGCTTAGAAAATGGGGTGGTGAAAAAAGTTTGGGAAATTTTCGTTTTTTTTAATATTAATTTTTTGTCTGGGTTTTGCGAAGTTTTTGAACATTAATACATACAAGAGGTTCTGCTAAAAATAATTTACCTCAGTATCTATGTAACCCTGCGGGATGCCGTGTGGAGGTTATTTTAGAGGGTTCTATGACAGTTGATCCGCCGTCAATTGGCCCCCCGGCATACTTATGTACAATATGCAGTAGGGTGGGTCACGAATGTATGGGGGAAAAAAATCTTGTTTTGATTTTTCTGATAGTGATAAAAGGGTGTTAAATGGTGATAAAAAATCACATAATTTTTTTAATAATGGTTGGATATCATGTTCTTCCTCCGGATTGACTTTGAAATTTCACATAAAAGAGAAAAACCCACCTTTGTTAAATCTAAAAAAAATGTTAGATAATCCATTAAAAATGAAATATTTTTATTAAAACACGAAATAGAGGGAATATTTTGATTTATTTATTAAAAAAATATTAATATTTATTTATTTATTTTCGGGAAATCAACAGTTTACATTTTTCCAGTTTGTACATGTTCGTGTAGCCAAAATAAAACCAATTATGGATTTCCTCCATGTGACTTTACCTCTGATTAAACAGCATAATAACAAATTTTAAATAATAAAATTTATAATAAAGGAGTATGAGATCAAAAATTTTATAAAACAAAATATTAAGTATATAAAACAAAAAATTTACATAATATCAATACATTGGTAACCATAAGAAGCCAGGTTGTACATATAAATAAAATCATAACAGAATTAAAATATAAACGATAGAAACCTAGACACATAACATATTCATGTAACATCAGAGAAATACTCTTTTATGTACCCCTTATATTTATAATCAAATTATCTCAAGGCAAGTGTATTCAAATACCAGCAAAATTCTTCTTACTCTCAAATTTCGGCATTATTTTGCGAGATTCAATCTTGGGACTTTTGTAAATGATTTCGTAAAGATATACTATACTTGCTATGGAAGATTGCAAAAAATATGGTTTAAGGCAGGGTTTCCCAACCTTTATTTCGCCGAGCCTCCCCGAACCAAAAAAATATATTTTCATGCCCCCCTTAATTAAAAGTTTCAACAAAAATAAGAAACATTTTTTTTATATTTACTAAATTATTTATGTGAATTTCAAATAGGTACAATATAGATACAATATATTTATTTATTATGGATCTTTAATAGAAGAGGAGGTACACTTTTAATCATTAATTGCTTTTACATTAACATTTTTTAGTTTTCGCATTGTATAGATTTTTTTTCGGAAATGCAAACGTACCAATTACTTCCCCCCTGACATTTCTCTACGCCCCCCTAGGGGGGCGTGCCCCCCTGGTTGGGAAGTCCTGGTTTAAAGGATTCATAGTAACTTTTATATACATTAGAAATAACCCTTTAATATGAAATTTTCAAAACTTTGAAGTGAATCCGGAGGAAGAAGATCGTACCAGAAATTTCAAAAATTTTAAACACGTCGTTTTGAACCCATTTGGCACCCTTTTATCGCTTTTAGAATTTAAAAATAACATTCTTTTTAAAATGACCCAATGACCCACCTTCTTAATATGCATTCGGTTTTGGGAAAATACGGTATATCTAATAACTCAAAATAAAACTAAGTGACCCCGAAGGGATGTGCAGTGAGGATATACCGCCGAATAACAAAGCATAAAACATATTTTGATTCAAATGCATCAAGGAAAAATCTACTTGTCTATGTACCATGTATACCAGCGCGTAAGTACAAAAATTCGACTCTGTATATAAATATAAAGATATTCATACCAAATTATTGTTGAGGGTATTTTAAAGTCGATTTTACGTTTGAAATTGGTAAATAATGCACAAAAAAATATAATTTTATATTAAATGTCAAATGCCGTCACAGGGGGGGGGGGGCATTTTAGAAGAGAGGAAGGAGTGAACATGGATCTTGAAGAGACCCGTGTTGTAGAAGGGAGGAAACACAAAGGCCGCCAAATCGTTCCACGCAATTCTGATTTATTTATACTAACTTATCGTCAGCAAATAAATAGTCATGTGATAATTAACGGGACTCGACAAAAGTCTAATTAAAAAGATAGATCCAGAGATTGGTGTTTTTTTAATCACCCAGTGTCAATGGAATGTAGTGCCGATTTCGGGTCACCGTGTACTGTGACTGGGCCTGGTTGGCTGGTTGCGCCGGCAGCGGTGTTCCCATACCCTGCCGCCTCCTGTGGGTGGGTGGGTGGCGTGAGGCGGGGGGAGGCAGGGGCTGGCTGCAGGAATGTGGTCCGGCCGGCGAGCGGGCGGATTCCTTAGCCTCTCAATAAGGGCCTTCTAGCGGAGGAACAGGAGAACAGAAGAACAGAACGGAGCCGAGAGAGGTGAGAGTACCGACTAACCTCGAGAGAGAAGAACAGAGTGAAGAAGTTAGATTTCGTAAAATATATCTTCATTGATATTCGGTGCCGCGTTTATTTTTTATGTACCCTACGACAAGCAATGTTTATACTGCCCATTCATCAGCACACGTGTATGCACGATCCTGCTGCTGAGAGCTCCGCTACAACCTAGTTTTCTGTTGCTACGGCGCTATCGACAGCACTCCCGTAGGAATTATTAACCTCTCAGGCCTCGGACATATTCTGTCAGAAGGTCAGAGTACTTCCTCTTTGCGATAAAATCCAAATAAATGAAATATTTCGGAATGCATCTGAAAACTAAAAACTATTTTTGAAAGGTGATGATGATATATGCTTTTGAATTTTATTGTTAGAAATAAATATATCATTAAAAATTTGAATGCAAACGTAAAAAAGTTTCAAAATTGCTCACCTTACACTTTTTTAGCTAAAATTAGTGAAAATCGAAAAAAAGAAAGCCACATATACTTTTTATTAGATAAATGTATGTGTGTTATTATCTCCTCGCTTTTTATCGTTTCATGTAAAAATAATTCTAAAAGTTATACATATATTTTTTTTTTCAAATGAGGTGGTAACTTTGGTTGCACAGAAGAGTGCATTTTAATTAATTCTGTGGTTAACTTTTATTTTTACATAAAACTGATGTTATCTTTTTCTAACACCTTTAAAATCATATTTCTCGCCATAAAGCAGTAAGGGAGGCACAACGATTTCTATGAAACCCCTCATGAGCTGTTCCCAAGAGCGAACAAATTAAATGGGTTAAAAATGCATAAAATGTAAATTTGTGCATTTGGTCTAAATATTATGTATGATTCTGACCTTGTTCTTGATACAGTTTCTTTATACTTAAGGGTCAAAATCGCGAATCAAAATATATATATTTTTAATTTTTGCCAGTTTTAGCGGTGCACCTACGGCCTAGAAGCGGTTCAAACTGCCACATGAAACTGTTACACGTCATTTCATAGAGTTTTTCGTCTTCTTTCTTTCTGTATTACTATGAAGAATAATGACTCCCACAAAGTCCACAAAACAAAACCCTTTATTATTTATAGACTTATTTTATGGGGTCATTTGAAATCTATGTTTGAGACAGATATTTAAATTTTTGGTAGTTATTTACTGTCGCATTTCGTCTGAGTTTCACACGGTTTTTTTTTTTTAAATGTATATTTTTTTCTTATTCAAAGCGCTGCAGCTGACGTAAGTGATGCATAAGCGGCCTACACACGACACTGCATGTAGTGACTGCGGCAGTGACTGCAAAGAGGGTGGAGTTGAGCGAACTAGCGCTGTCTCGTTCTAGCGGCCCTTTAACAAACGAGACGGCGCTAGTTTGCTCAACTCCACGCTCTCTGCAGTTACTGCCGCAGTCACTACATGCAGTGTCGCGTGGAGAGCCCATTAATCAGATTTTTTGGTGTAATTAAATACTGCGAATAGAACATATCTTGGCATTTGAAATAATCGTTTTTTTTTATAAATCTTTTTCTAAGCCCACAATAAAATTAAGTATAAGGCCTTCAAAAATTGCTTTCAAAGTCAAATGTCCTACTTTTGAACCCCTTTTCACTTGAGGTTTTATTGTTTAACCAGCTGGTACCCGGCATGCGTTGCAATCAGGCGCGGCTGGCCCAAACGTTCAATAGTGCGCCGAACCGCCAACAAAATTGAACATTTTACAGCTCAACGTGTTCCTACTTAATATTTTTTTAATTTAAATTACGCACAATGTTGAAAATAAAAACTAATCACGTATTTAAATGCATGAATTTTGCCAGAGATAATAATTATTGCAGCCGACTGGAGTTCTTTTCCCGCGCGCTAAGAACTAGGAACCTACGTACATACCATTCGGCGCGTTTCGGTCAAACGCCCCGTTCGGGAATTGTCATTTTGTATGGTGCTCCTACAAACATGTCCAGACCGTCAGAATAACGAAATGTACCAAAAATCTGCTTCTGGCGACGCGGCGCACGGCGCTACGAAGTGCGTCGAAAACATCCGACGTATTCCGAAGGGCTCCAGCAAAATAGGTTTGAACGGGATAGTAATATTTAGCTTGCAAAATTCAACCATAAGTCAACGGGTCTTGTTATGTTTGGGATTTAGGGAACCTATTTGACAACGACATTAGTTTTTCAGTTAAAAATGACTTTTTATGTGTGTGCGTTTTAACCGGGTACTGGGAAGAAGCTTGAAGTTTATTTATTTGATTATTAAGGACCGAAGAAGTTTATTTTTTTATTCTCTATAAATGTGGTAGCTACGGTAGCTAGCTGTGTGACCTACCAAAAATTAAATTACATTATACGTGTTTGATTTATTGATAGGTGAACCACCAAACATTTTAGGCACCAGCCGCGCCTGGTTGCAATGCCATTCAAAGAAATAAATTGATTCTTTCCCGTGCGTCCCCGTTCCCTTCAACCTTTCCAAATTTCATAACGCCAGAGCTTACCATTGTATACGTTACTCGCCGATCATGTAGCCTTCTATTGGTGAAAGAATTTTTAAAATCGCTTTTGTGGTTTAGGCGTGAAAGCGTAACAAACAAACACGCACTTTCGCATTTATAATATTAGTATGGATGTGGAAAATTAAATAATTTAGAAAATGATCGTAAACTTTTAAACTTTTGTGCCTGAACTTCGAAAAATAAAATTATTTTCACCTTGTGAAGTAATTTTTATCAAAATTTAACAACGAATAAAATTATATCGTTGTTCCACAACTTTTATTATTAAGGCGATCGAATAGTCCAGGAAAAAATCGAAATCGGAATTCACGCCCTTTATGGGAGGAATTTAAAAAGTATTTTGTAAAGGTTGGAAAGGGTATTTGAGATTTTTTTTACAGGTTGATTTCTTATAGGCCTCTAAAAATATGAATTCCCTTTTTACACATTGTTTATTGTAATAAAACTGAAATTTAAAATTGATTTCACGAAACTAAGCGACGTGGAGCCACACGTCCATTTCCCGCTCCGGCAGGGGCGTGACTGATACGAAATAGGTGTGCCCGGTGCATGGTTCTTGTGCCCATGGCATAAGAGTCACTTCAAGAATCCAAATTCGTAGAGTGCGGGCCGTATTGATTGATATAAAAAATAACGACGAGAAAATGCATATTTTATTTTATTTTTTGAAGTTCCAGCGTAAATGTCATTTTTTTGTGATTAATATAAAATAAACTAAATTTGCCATATTATACAATAAAACCACTTCCAAAAAGGGGTTTATAAGTAGGAGAGTTTGCACTTGAAAGTGTTTTTTAGAGACATGATGCTTTATTTTTTTCTAGGCTTATTAAAAGACTTATTAAAATGTATTCCTAACAATGTTTGAACGCTGACGTAACAGTAGACCATCGGCAGAACTACACCAACACAAGATATCCCTAGACTTCATCTACTACCCCTAGAACTTACGTTGGAAGTTATGTGGATAGTAAGTAGGTACCTATTGCGGTAGGTACTGTGGATGTGTTCCTAACAATGTTTGAACGCTGACGTAACAGTAGACCGCCGGCAGAACTACACAAACAAAAGATATCCCTAGACTTCATCTACTACCCCTAGAACTTACGTTGGAAGTTATGTGGATAGTAAGTAGGTACCTATTGCGGTAGGTACTGTGGATGTGTTCCTAACAATGTTTGAACGCTGACGTAACAGTAGACCGCCGGCAGAACTACACAAACACAAGATATCCTTAGACTTCATCTACTTCCCCTAGAACTTACGTTGGAAGTTATGTGGATAGTATGTATTAGCCAAAGCACAGAAATCACTACTAAGGGTTATACTTAAAAAACCATTTAGATACCCCAGCAATGATTTATTCAAAGAGATAGGAGTTCTGGATGTGAGGCAACTATTTATAAGAAAAGTTATATTATACACACACAAATATCGTCACCTCTTCCCCTCCGTAGAACATTATCACAACACCCGACATGCAGGGAGGAATCCAATAGTTCCACTTGCTACTATGACATCCCTTGCTCAAAGACAATATTCTTACCTAGGTCCAAAAATGTTCAACCTTATACCCGGTTCTTGGAAATTGAAAAGTGCAAGCGTCCTGCGTAAATTAGTCAATGATTGGATTCTGAACTTAGGGAGAGTCGAAAGTGAACGTATGCTGTATAACTGGTAAACAAAATCACTCAACTTTCCTGATCACTAGACCAAAATTCCTACCACACTTCATTGAGTTCAATGTTTCGACATCCTTTCTGATGTTTTTTATACATGGGATTGATGGTTATGCGCCCCTGCAGCCTGTCTGCTCCGTGTTGGTGTAGGTATATCACCGCTGTAAAGCGTTGACATGCACGTCGCTAACTCTGTGTGAAACTTGGTACCTTACAATGGTAATGATTTATGATAAATAAATAATACCTACATAACACAACATGTATGGCGTACGAAGTAATGCACCAATTTCACCAAAGTAGCACTAAATTTGGTACTATTTTATTATTATTCATAGTTTATATTTCCATCTACATTTATAGTTATTGTTTTTATGTTTTTAATGTTTTTATATTTTAGCAGGAGTAGTTCAAGAGGGTGTATATTCATACTGTCGTACTAATAATATAATACTATTCTTAAAACATGTTTTAAATCAGTGAAAATAATTTGTAGTTACAAAAATCATTGTAAGTAGTTACATCGCTAAAAAAATAAAATCATATAGATTATTACGTTCATTATTATATCTATTATTGTAATTTTAATATAGTTTCTCCTATAAGTGTACTATGTATTAAAAGTTCAAACTCCTAAACACATAGCTTAACATAATTTCATTTCTTTATGTTGTAAATCTTTTG
Organism: Limnephilus rhombicus; assembly: GCA_929108145.2. Lineage (NCBI taxonomy): Eukaryota > Metazoa > Arthropoda > Insecta > Trichoptera > Limnephilidae > Limnephilus > Limnephilus rhombicus. The sequence continues at coordinate 16,593,301 of OV815279.1, read as the reverse complement.
TAATTCCTTCATCTTGTTCTTGTAATTCTTCCATCTTGTAAATCTGAATGTATTATACATATGTTACCAGGTTAATTCGGTAAATCCGATTATAATATATGCTACCAGATTACCTTTTCTACTTTGTCACAAAAAAATGTATGTGTACTTATATTTATATATTTTATATACATTTTCTTTATTACACACCTTAGCTTCAGAAAAAAATGAATTTTTCTGTTTTTTATTTTTTTTTTGGTTTTGTTTTTTGTTATGTAATTTATGTACATTTCAGGTATAATATGAACTAAACATGTCAATTTGCCTATCCTGGAACGGGAAACTTTCCTAGTTGGACAGGCAAAGCTTCCTAATTGTAATTTGTAATTTTGTATCTATAATAAATAAATAAATAAATAAATAATAAATAAATAAATAAATAAATAAATGTAGGTACCTATTGCGGTAGGTACTGTGGATGTGTTCCTAACAATGTTTGAACGCTGACGTAACAGTAGACCGCCGGCAGAACTACACAAACACAAGATATCCCTAGACTTCATCTACTACCCCTAGAACTTAAGTTGGAAGTTATGTGGATAGTAAGTAGGTACCTATTGCGGTAGGTACTGTGGATGTGTTCCTAACAATGTTTGAACGCTGACGTAACAGTAGACCGCCGGCAGAACTACACAAACACAAGATATCCCTAGACTTCATCTACTACCCCTAGAACTTACGTTGGAAGTTATGTGGATAGTAAGTAGGTACCTATTGCGGTAGGTACTGTGGATGTGTTCCTAACAATGTTTGAACGCTGACGTAACAGTAGACCGCCGGCAGAACTACACAAACACAAGATATCCCTAGACTTCATCTACTACCCCTAGAACTTACGTTGGAAGTTATGTGGATAGTAAGTAGGTACCTATTGCGGTAGGTACTGTGGATGTGTTCCTAACAATGTTTGAACGCTGACGTAACAGTAGACCGCCGGCAGAACTACACAAACACAAGATATCCCTAGACTTCATCTACTACCCCTAGAACTTACGTTGGAAGTTATGTGGATAGTTAGTAGGTACCTATTGCGGTAGGTACTGTGGATGTGTTCCTAACAATTTTTGAACGCTGACGTAACAGTAGACCGCCGGCAGAACTTCACAAACACAAGATATCCCTAGACTTCATCTACTGCCCCTAGAACTTACGTTGGAAGTTATGTGGATAGTAAGTAGGTACCTATTGCGGTAGGTACTGTGGATGTGTTCCTAACAATGTTTGAACGCTGACGTAACAGTAGACCGCCGGCAGAACTACACAAACACAAGATATCCCTAGACTTCATCTACTACCCCTAGAACTTACGTTGGAAGTTATGTGGATAGTTAGTAGGTACCTATTGCGGTAGGTACTGTGGATGTGTTCCTAACAATTTTTGAACGCTGACGTAACAGTAGACCGCCGGCAGAACTTCACAAACACAAGATATCCCTAGACTTCATCTACTGCCCCTAGAACTTACGTTGGAAGTTATGTGGATAGTAAGTAGGTACCTATTGCGGTAGGTACTGTGGATGTGTTCCTAACAATGTTTGAACGCTGACGTAACAGTAGACCGCCGGCAGAACTACACAAACACAAGATATCCCTAGACTTCATCTACTACCCCTAGAACTTACGTTGGAAGTTATGTGGATAGTTAGTAGGTACCTATTGCGGTAGGTACTGTGGATGTGTTCCTAACAATGTTTGAACGCTGACGAAACAGTAGACCGCCGGCAGAACTACACAAACACAAGATATCCCTAGACTTCATCTACTACCCCTAGAACTTACGTTGGAAGTTATGTGGATAGTAAGTAGGTACCTATTGCGGTAGGTACTGTGGATGTGTTCCTAACAATGTTTGAACGCTGACGTAACAGTAGACCGCCGGCAGAACTACACAAACACAAGATATCCCCAGATATCATCTCCCTACCGAACCAATTAAAAACGTGTTCCTTCGGAATGCTGTCGAATATTCTAAAGCCGCGTTCACACACTCGCTCAGCAGGCGTGCCCGTTTTATCACTTCGGCGGTACAACAAGGCAGAAAGTTGGGTGTCAAGGCACTTATAGACGAGCAGGAAAAAAACAATATCGTATGAATGGGTTTTCGAAGACACCCATAGTTTTGTTTGTTTGTGTGGGTATATGCGTGCACGAGCCGCGATACATGGTGTGTCGAGCTTCCTCTCAGCGGTTATTACTTATTACCGAATTACAAATGCAAATGAACGCTTATTTATCTAAATTCGTATAAGCTTTATGTCATTCAAGGTGCGATTATAAATTCATTGGAAAATTGAACAGTCGTTAGTATTTTTTTGGTTTTTTGGTTTCGTGGGAGAATTCGTGTTTTTAATCCGTTTAATGAAAAAAAAAACTTATTCAATGATAAACAAAAGAACCGAAATGAACCGCTACCTCTCTAACACCCTCGGGGAATGAAAAAGGATTGGTAGGTACTTTTGCGATAAAGTGTCTAAATAGGAAACGCAATTAAACCCGTGCTTTTAACAACTCTTTTTAACCATTAACCATTTAACAACTCTTTTTAAATACATCTATTTGAATTTCGATTTTATTATCTTGAATTAATTAGTTGATGAATAAATGCTGTAAGTCACCCCCAGAGGTTCGCTACGTTTGGTGACTTATCATGGGTGCCTGGGTTCACGGGGTCTTGGCGGCACATGCGTTTGCCCACCTTCTGCGTGGCGGGCCGGATCAGGATACTGATTGAGGGATACTTTTTGTCTCTCCATCCGGACTCTCGATCCATCGCCTATTAGCGCCGCAGTGAGAAGGATGGATACATACTCCTGGACACATTGACCCCAGAATTCTACCCTCTCCTCATATTTTTTTTCTTCCCAGAACTTATTCTCCTTCCTTTTCCTAAAAATACCCTCCACACAGCATTCCCAAATATGACATAGGCCCCGAGGGAAATTGTTTTCCCCGGGGCCTCCTGTGTGAAGCTAATGTAAAAAATATTAATGCAAAATCTTGGAAGTGATAATTAACCTATTTCCCGATATCCGATCGAGCTGAAACTCGGCAGATAGACTAGTTGTCGATAACAGTACTTTTTTCAAGTTTTAGTGACACTCTCGCACACACACACACACACACACACATACACATGCATTTCTCTGAAATTGGATGAGATGTTGGCGCAAAAGGTTTGTTGCGATGCGTAGGACCGTGGCGGAAATTCGAAACTGTTTCACTACATAATAAAAATAGGGGTATCATAGTAAAAATAACATTGTTTTTACGGGTTGATTTTTAAACTCTTTTTTCTGAAACCTCATACTCCTAAGCACCATCCCTTTTTTGTACTTAACACCCTTATCCCTTGAATTGATTATAAGGGAAAACCCCGTCATTAGTTGCGGCCACCGTTCCAACACCATCCCTCGATTATCACACTCCAATTGACTTCTTAGTGTTTATTCTAAAGTCCTATTATAAATGTACTCCGTTTTACCGCGTCGTTTAAATAAAGGTTTTTGTACTCTTAAAGGTTAATTTATTGAAATGATCCAGAGTGTAACGGCTTCTGTTGTACCACAATAGTCCCTAATAACCCGTGTAACCCTTTTCATTTAGGTTTTTACAAAGACCTAACTGCCCGGAATCAGTGGGACTAAGATATCCCCAAATGGAGTACGTTGTGAGATTGAAGAGAGGGGAAGGAAATGGGGAAGAGGAAGGTCGAGAATATAAACGTATCTGACTACAAGTATACATATATCAAGGGTGATTCTGTATCTTTTGCGACAGCGTAACTCGTGGAAAATCGGCCATAACCGACACATTTTGACAGTTTTCTTAAATGCGGTATTCCGTACCGCACTAACGAGCTAAATACTGCAATTGCGTTAAGACACCAACTCTTAAAAATAGTTACCCTAACGCCAGATATGACGGCTCGTTTGCCGCGTAGAAGTCAGTAGCGGAAAAATTTACGAATCGAATGCCATCAAGTACAATCATCAAAATAATTCGACGAACGGAGAGTCATTTATGGACGCCTATTAGGGTTTTGCGTAAGTGGTTATAATCACTAATAAATGGCAATTCGTGTTTTTAAGTAGGTAATAATGACATTAACACCACGACAGGCATAGACAATAGCTTGTGTCGCTCTCCATAGAGAGAAAAAATGGCCTTATTTTTAAACGCCCGGTGTCTCAAAAGTTGCGTATGATCTGTAGCTTTTCGAAAACGTAAAAATAAATTAAATTGTTGTCCACTATTAGAAAAAAATAGATTCCGTGATTTGGAAAAAAATAAATAAAACAAAGGGTCCATATTTTATATGTTGTACCAAACTTAATTTTTATTCCATAAGTGCAGTACAAGGAACGCAAACATTTTTTTTGAAACATATGTGACGTTTTTGTTAAAACTATAAAAGGGAAAAATAACACTTTTTCTGGATAAAATCTGCATTCTTGTTAACTTACCTTTATTCATGAACTTGGTTTTTTTATATTTTCGTCAACTATACGCATTTTTTTTAACAAACTAACGTTAAAAGGTTAAATTATTGAAAAAAAAATTATTAATATAATTTTTTTTTAAGTTTTAGGTTTTTTTTCTGATTTTCAAAGCATTATAGTAACCATTTTTTTTTTTAAATAAATTTAAATGCGTTCTCATTTTCATTTTAAGACGCAACTTTTGAGACCCCGGGCGTTTCTGAATTCAAGTTCAAATAATTGACACACCCAAATAGACAAGCCATTGAAAACCGTAGAAAATCACAGAAATTTGACAGCCGATAACCCACGACGGACGCCGTCCGATAGCGGACTGTGATGGATTTTGCCTTTCTGTCTTAATTGTCTCGTAACGCTACCTTAACGCAAAAGATGACACACATATATAGATTCACCCTTCTGGTTACTGAACATGGCTAATGCAATACTTGAATGCTGATGGCGGTGTTTCACCAGAGTGATCGAGGATTATCTACCCCTCTGGAACGTTCCGCAAATACCTTATATTTATGAACGATTCTGGGACTAAACGAGGCCTGTTCTGTCATCATAATAGATAACTTCTCAATTCTATTTATAGGAGTAATACGGTCATCGGGGGTCAGTTTAATAGTGTCAATTATTGTGATGCCTAAATTGTAGCATTCGTGAAGCTGAAAGTATGTACGTATTTAAAAAAATCGCATCGGTATCATAGCCTTTCAAAAACTAGTGTTATTATTTTTGTTTATAATATTTTTTTTGAAAAATTAGGAATGAACCCCGCTAGTATACTTGAAAAATCACGACTTTCGTCCAAAAAAAATCTAAAAATTAAAATAAAATATTTTTACTGAAAACATTTGAAGTTGTTACGAAAATAGTGTCTGCTGGCGTCCAGGGGGTGATGGTTTTTTACCCCTAAAATTTCAAGAGTTAAATAAACAGAGTTATTGGACTATTTTTAACAGTAAAGTTTACTTAGAGACAGCACTGAATTCATAATTTAGCTGTCGTGCGCAGTGCGCACAGGCCTGCATTCTAGTCTGATCTGTATATTTGATGGTTGTTGGTATGATGTACAGTCCTGTGTTTTGTGATTGTCCCTCCTGACGTCACAATAGTGTCATCCTGTAGATATAGTTAGTTACATAGTTGGTACAGCTAGAACCTGTGTTTGTTGTCGGCCAGATAATATAACGTCAGCCCGTGGAATGGTGGAATGCCTGCCGCCTGCTGCCTCTCCGCCAGACCCTCTGAATAATGCCTAGGCCAGGAGTTGAAAACAACACGATTAACTTAGATTTATGGTTACTATTTTACGCTAGTAAGAACATTAATTTATAGGGGGACTTCGATAAACAGTTTTAGGAGATTTAGAGTCGGACTTTGATTTAAAAAATTATATTTTATTTATAAAAATTACATAAAAATTACGTTTTTCTGTTCAAATTATTTGTTATTAGTAAATATTATAATTGAACGGCAATTTAAGCAATTTTTTATTATCAGAATATACCCTAGTATTTATTTTTAAGTTAACAATATAAAATGTTACCAGATTATATGTTGAATAATGTTCGTATTAATAGTCGAGTTCATTGCCATCCTACGAGAAACTGCAACGATTTTAGGCTTCCTAAAACAAATTTTATCGGAAACCCAAAAAATATTTATTATAAAGGTTTTAAAAAATTAAAAGGTTTCAGAACCTCTTAATGTTAAGGAAGCTCAAAGTCTTGAAGTTTTTCGTGGGTAATGTCTCAATGTTGTGAGTCAAAATTTTAGTGTGTAGGTCATAGAATATTATTATTCTAGTTTTAGAATAGATTCCATATGAATAAATTGGGATACATTTATCCGAGACGCTATCCAGGACACAAACCAATTCTTAGAATAATTGTTTCCAATAAAAAAAGGGTAGTTGCCCATAATATGGAAAAATAATTAGTTGAAGATAATATTGTTAATTCTAAAATTTGAAATATGAGATTGACAATTATGACGGTTTGACAGAAGGTGGCAATAGCGAAATTGGTTAACGCGCACGCCCCGGTTAGACGAGAGGTCTGGGTTCGAACGGGACTCGAGTCCCAGTTGCCTTTTGTCTTTTTCTGTGTCTTGTTCTCGTTCATATTTTCGTTTAGATTATTATCTTCTTCTTCAATGATATATTACATTGATGGGAATAACCTTCAAAAGTTATGAAAGAGTGTTTTTCTTATAAAATAATCGAATATAAGTTACCTTTATTCGTACATATTTTACAATATATTATATTTAAGTTCATCATTGGTCATGTACACCTTATCAGAAAGAGGAGCTCTTGTGCCTGATAAGGGAGCCACGATTCTTGCTTAGGGTGTATGTTGTTTTGTATAAAATATTTACTTTTAATATATTAAAAATAATATATAGTATATTTGCGGCACGTTCCAGAGTGGAAGATACTCTCAGTATCGCCCTGGTGTAACACCACCATTCGAAATTGAAACGTTGCTTGAAATGTCGTTAGCCGTGTTTGGTGACCAGATCTGAATAGCCAGGTACTTCCCCACCTCCCTCTCCCCCATCTCCTTCCCCTTCCCATTACCTTCAGCCTCATAACACACCCCAATTGGGGTTGCCATAGTCCCACTGGCTCCAGACGGAAGCAGTTGGGACTCTTGTGCAGTATACATGTAAAAAAAAATATATATATATTTTTAAATTGTATAATTTTATTTATTTTTTCTGATTGGTTGATAATATAGCGCAATTCAGAAAGCAGATTATTATATTTTTTTATGGCTTGGTAAATAATGGTTTTGCATTTGAGTTGTTTTAAAATTAGGTGCTATAAATTTATTTCCATTTCTCATTAGTTTGTAAAATTCTTGGTATTCTTTATGATTTTTTTATTTATACATTTTTATAATGGAAAATATTTCATCGAAATTTGGTACTGGAAAGAATTAAAAAGTGATTCTGTTGAGAAGGTAGATTTTTTGTATTACTTTTATGTTGATTCTTTGTGAAACTTTTACTGAGTTTAGATTGCTTTTGTAAATCCTCCCCAATCTATAATTCCGTAGATAAGCACAGTGAATAAGGGCAGAGTACACATTTTTGATTAATTTCACATTTAATTGTTTACATTTACATGGTTCATACAGTAAATTCATTAACAGTGCAGAACATTAGCAGGTATTTATTTATTTTATTTTACAGAAACAAACAGTACATTATTACATAATGGAAAATAGTTACAAAGTTATAGAATTAATACAGTAATTGGTACCAATGATATGTCGCTGTTATATGCTTATGTTTTTGTGAGATAAATAATACATTATACCTAAATTAAATTAGTAAATTATTGAAGGAGAGGGGTGTGTGAGAGTGTTTGTTTGTGTGTGAATGAGAGGGAGGGGGTGTGGATGTGTGTGTTATGTGTGCGAATTCAGTGTGCTAAAAATGTTTTTCTTAAATAGAGGGGAGGGAATCAAAAAATATATCGGTATTTGTGGTTTTTTTAATTGAATTGAATTTTTGAAGGATGCGGGAAATGGGGGAGTTGACCGCAGCGTTCGTATTATTACTAGTTGTGTAAAAAAGGTTGGTGTGGCGAGTTCTTTTTAGATGGGATGTTAAAATTTATTTGGGATAGAAGTTCTGGGCAGTCTATTTCGTTTTGTATTATTTTATGGAGAAATGTCATGTCAGCTACCGTTCGCCTGGATTTCAGGGATTGGAGAGTGCAGATGTAATTATTGTTGTATTTATAACCGAGATACTTAATACATTTATTTTGTATGCGCTCTATATTATTGACGTATTGGGTGTATTTGGGATTCCAGACAGGCGATGCAAATTCCAGTGTACTTCTGACTAGTGAGGAGTAAAGCATTACTAGAGTATGTGGATTTCTAAATAATTTACTCAGACGTAGTATGAAACCCAACATTTTGTAAGATCTATCAGTGATTGAATCTATGTGCGTATTAAATATAAGTTTACTGTCTAAATAGACTCCAAGGTCCTTACATTCAATTTTTGAGATCACGGGTTCATCGCAGAGTGAATATGAAAAGTTAATTATGTGCTTGTTTCTAGTAAAGAAGGTATGCTTGATATAAAATATATTCAAAACAACGTACACGAAAGAAAAAAAATAAGAACACAGTAGGAAGCAATGTTGAATCAATGTTCTTGGACGCCCTCGGCTATCGAACCAACGCTCCTTTGTAGATCCAAAGCTAAGCAATCCAAAATAAACAAAACTCTTTGTTTATATTACCATATTGATTCAATTAATAAAAACGATTCTCAAATTAAATTTCTTAATTGGTTCCTCATCTTGCAAGGAAACTGAAGATGTAGATATGTCTTAATTTTCTTACTAACATGTTTCTCAATGTCTGACTAAGAGTGTTGTGACTTATGTTAAAATGAAGTAAGTTAAGTAGGACCAGGAATATACGGGGTTATGTTTTACCACTAGAAGACTTAAAATACAATTTCTTATTAAATATTCAAAAAATACATACATTAGAAGATAGACGTAAAATAAACGACTTAACCTTTTTATTCAAAATACTAAACTCGCTACTAAGTTCGATTGCTGCGAACTCCTGCAACTCGTAAACTTACTAATACCCACAGTAACAATACGACAAAATACACTATTCTACTGCAGCATTCATAAGCGGAATTAAATTGCCCACTCACCGATACAACGATTTCACGATACGGGAAATCAGTACTTAGGTGATGTTGACGAATTTAATATCAACTTGGCGATTTTTGTGGATCTTGTAACATATTTATTCCAACACTATTCCTAATCCTAAACAAATCTCGTACTTTTGGAAACCTCTCAAATCGGTGTATTTTTATGACTTGTGTTGATTTTTATCTAATTTTATTTTTTATTATTTCTTTTTGTTACAAAATTATCTGTCATGAATTAATTGCACTACCAATCATGTAATCATCTGGGCGTTAAATGAATAAAAAATAAAAATTTTAAAAAAAGTTAGGTTATGAGCGGTTTCACCGGCCAGCGGTTGCGCGGCCGCTGAAGCGCCGTTGTGCCGCTGGGCGGTAGTGTTTGGCCGCGCGGGGCCGTTCAACCGCCCGCCGTGGAATTCCATTGATAAATTTACTTTATACTCACAAAAACTGGGACGGGCCCCTCCCGCCCGCCACCAGTCCGCGGTTGCGGGTCGCGGGTAGGTAGACTCCCAGTCCCCGGCCGGTAGGGCCGACACACGACACATCTCTGCATCATGTCATCTCTACGTCTCTCATGCGCTCCGGCGACTAACTTCTTCATCAGATATGTGTGACTTACAGCAGCTCTGGCTTCAAGGGAGTCATTATGGCTGCTTGTTTGCTCTCCAGAGACTGACTTCAAGGGAATCTGTATTATAGTTGCGTCTTTGATCTCCCAAAATTGACTTCATCGTGAGATCTATATTGTATTATTATTATTCTGCTTATGCGCTCTGCTGGAACATTTTTTTGTTTCCCTGCTTTCTCCTTTGTACGCGCGTAATTACATGATATTATCTATCTCTTAAGCTTATTTTCACCCTTTGAATGGATTTCATCGAGGGATACACTTAGGGATGCAACGATATATCGGAAAACCGATAAATATCGATATATCGACCCGTAAAAATATCGATATTTATCAATATCGACGATACGCCGATATCGATATATCAATATCGAAAAACTCAATATATCGTATCGGAATATCGAAAAACCTGCCCAAATTAAAATACCCACAAAATCGGGTAAAATGCTATTACTGACAACACTGACTGTCTAAAAAAAATATTCTGTTCTGTGTCTACCAACTGTGGCACTGAGTGTTCCTTCTGAACGTCTTTTTTCAAACGCAGGAGCCACTATAACTCATAGCAGAAACCGGGTATAAGGAAGCAGACTGTCAAAGTTACTATTTTTAAGTTCGATATCTGGAATTATTTTTTTAAAAAAAAAACACATTTTATATGACTATGCAAATTTTGTGATTATTCACATAGGTAAGTATAAAAAATTATATACATAGATACATACATAATCGATAAAGTTTGATATAACTAAAACTAGATTGGATTCCTGTAATCTTTAAAAATTAAGAAATATCGTTGTATCGACCTATATCGATATATCAATATCGACTTAATTCGATATATATCGATATCGATATATCGATATTTTTAAAAACCTCGCATCCCTAGATACACGTGTATCTCTGATTCTATTCGTCCCTTCGTAGCCGCTTACTTTTTCACCATTTTACACCTGTCTCATGTCTCTGTCTCCTGTGTATCTTTCATACCTTGGATGAACTTTATTGTGGGATTTTTTTGTCTGTAATGTAATAAACCGGTGGATAAACTTCATCTCGAGATATCTGGGTGAACTTCATTCGTTGATATGAACTTTGTCATATTACTTCTTCTGTACCTTCTGCGTCTATTCTTCCCTTCTTCAAATTCATTCAGATGTTTGTATTTTCTGGATTTTAGCATCCCTGCGACCGAATTCCTCTTGTCTCTGTCTCTCTTACTTCTTTGCCTTATCACTATCACCCTCCACAGTTCACACATTATAATGTAAATACTGGGTGTCTGTGAGATTACAGTAAAGTCATCAGATAAAAAAGTCTTATAATTCTCTGATAACTTTTTTTGGTTAAACCCCACTTTTTCAGATAATGTTCCTTTCTTCATGCCCGTGCACCTCTTTAGAAGCCGTCTTCATTTCATTTCATTGAACACAATATATTATAAATATTGTTTTGTGAATCTTCTTTGAATTCCTAACATATCACTGATGGGTCGATCCTTTGGAAACTGCCTGCTCGTGATCTCGGCGTTTAACGAAGTAATGTCGCCTGCCAAGTAACAAGGCGGTAACTCCAATCTCCTAAGAGATATTGTCTCCTGGTACGAGGTGTTAAGTCCTGTTCATTAATCATTCTACTTGTCAATGGCAGAGCCGTGACAGTATGTCTACCGTGATAGTATTATTGTCTTGTATTTCTTTCCCGATAAATAGATATACACCCCTACAAAATTTTACTAAAATACTCGCGACTATTTTATATAAATTTTATTAGCAATGTTTTCGGTAGATTGGCTTTACAATCGCCAACTGCCTCGTTGTCTGATTATGGACATCGATTAATTTCTCAACTGGAGAATTTCACCGAAAATACGAGTCTTGTGTACAGACCCAGAAACGATCCATCCTTATTCGGGAATGATCGGTGGAACTGCTTCGAAATCCGAAAGCTCTTTTTGATGGTTTTTTAAAATAAATTCTTTAGCGACAATACATGGATTTGCTCTGTATTTAATGCAAGGAAGCTGTTTTCTGAAGCTTTCTGTGGAAGCAGACGTATCGAGTAATCGATGATAGTGATTTTCAAATCTATTGCGAATTGCAATACCATTGATAACTTCCATTCGGGTTCACTCTTTTTACTATTCAAGTTTATCATATCATATATTTTATTTAAAATTTCGATGCGTTAGGCGAATGTTAACTAAAAAGCAGAGATGACTTTCGTACGGTGACTAATTTGTTGCAAAAGTTTTCTGTCTGAATTTTATAGTTCAACGCAATTTTCGTTATTTGTTTTTGGGGTGTTATGCCGTGTTGCGCTACCTCCTTCTTTAGCCAACGTTTCGGACATTGTTGCAGTGTCCATCATCAGGGCAGATCCGGTAGATGTGGCAACGCAATTGTTTTTAGCTTTCAACTTTATTTACGCCATTGTGTATGGGGCTTTGAAATACTTATCCATTCAAGTGTAAAAATAAGGAATAATTTAAGTGAAGACAAAAGTGTAGAATCAACAATAAGATATAATTTAGTCCATATAATAATAATGATAATTAAAACATTTATTGGACAATAGTTTATTTTATATACATCTTATTTTCTTTGATTATATTGATTCTATTGATTAAAAGGGTCGCTGCTCAGCTATACATTCTGGATTTCTTCCGGAATGCAACTGGTTTTCAGCAGCGCCTCTATTATAATATTTACACACATAATAAATAATTAAATTAAAAAAATATAATCAAAGTATGTTAAGATCCCTTTCAGTGAGCACTTATAAATTCTATCAATTTTGATGTGCGGTTGACTGTGCAGTCAGCAACCATTCGTTGCAGAGCTTCTCGGAGCACTTTTTGATGAGGAATAGCTGGGACCACTGCGGTCTGTCAAACAGATGGGCAGGAATCTTAGAATTCATCAAACTGTACTTTTGACGATTTGAAAGATTTTACGTTACTTCCGTCTGTTCTGCGTATGATTCCAAAGCCGATAGAGGTTATGTTATGTTATCTCGAAACATTACGGCAAAATCGGACATACCTATGCATTTTAGGGTGACCGGGCAACTCAGAATGAATTCAACTACACACCTCCTTTGAAAAGTAATTAAAAGTGATGAAAAAAAATACTTAAATAAAATTGGTTAAATAGGTTACGTTAGGTTGGGTTATGGGCTTTTTCTTTTTTTCGTATCTTTTAATGACTTTTCAAAGAAGTGTTTAGTTAAGTTGATTCTTAGTTGTCCTGGAACCGCATTTTAGACATTTAGAACATATTGCTGGAGCCAAAGCACTAAATCTGTAATTCGGTGTTTTGTTATTCGTTCTTCCTTGATTTGTCCCCGTTCCTCTGAGATGCTTTCATCTCTCATCTCTCCGGGTGGCCATTTGCACGGCCTCTTGTTCCCCCTCCCCAACTTTCTCTTCCTCTTTCCTCTACCTCCCGCCGCGGCCGTCCCTCGCCAATCACCGCTTTTAGTACCGCCGAGCCTGTTTCGGTCTGCGCCGGCGCATATTTCCCAGTCTGCATATCTCAGTCCTGGCCAACTGTTTCTTCTCATACCCTCCACAACCAAACCGGCAGACCAGAGACCCACTTTACAAGGCATTCTGTTTTCATAAAAAATTAAATAATCAGAATTTGTAAAAATTTACCCGATTTTCTTTTTTGCGCTTAATTTTTTTAGTAGATGACAACATTATTTCAAAATTTTAAACTTAATTATATGATAAAAAAATCCTTTAAATTGATTGCTGATTTGAAAATTTTCGTATCATGAAAACCAAACCCAATCAAAATCACAGTCCGCTGGTCTTGAATCTACCCACAACGCTACCTAGCCCTATGTATAATAATAATAATAATTGGCTAATTTATATAGCGCCGTTTTCGTGGAATAACATATACAAGAATTAATATTACTGGCTTAAAACTAAGATTTACAATTACAACTAGTGACTTACATCTAAGACTTATAGCTACTTATATTACTGGCTTACAATTAAGATTTACAATTATAACTAGTGACTTACATCTAAGACTTATAGCTAGTGACTTATGACTAAGACATATAGATTCTAACCTAAGACTGGTGACTTATTTAACACGCATATTTACAATTAAGATTAGCGCCAGAAGAAGTAGGAAGTATATACACAATAGCCAGTGAATCTCTGTATTTCAATGTTCTTCTTATTCTTCTGGTGCCCTCTCCTATCGGATGTTGGCTATCATCAGAGCAATATTCATCCTGAAGACTGTATTCCGGAACGACTTCGGCAGGTGCAAATCCTGAAACGTTGGCTCTAGACAGACGAGGAAGCACAAAATGTAGTTTTATACACCAAAAGTCAAAAAGTCGTTTAAAAAGTTTTACACAGTATGCTATCTGTCCTGGTGATAGAGACTAAAAGACTGTCCGAAATGTTAGCTTAATAAAGACAAACAATCGCAAAATCATAAAATGTAAAAAAGCCCTTTAGAAAATTTCTGCAAATCTTACCAAGTTATCACGATGTGTGTTTGTACTCGTATATGTGTTATCCCTTCCTCCCTTCTCAAACTAACGTTTCGGGCAGACTTGCAGTGTCTAATATCAGGCCAGATGCAATACTGCCCGAAATGTCCGCTTCAGACGGACGAAGAAGCCCAATATGGACAAATATCCCAAAACTCAAACAGCCAAATGTGAAAGCCGTTTAAGAATAATTATTCAGCAAATCTAATCAACTAATCACGGTGTGTGTTTGTTACGTCTCTGTATCGTCCCGAACGCAACAACACGCCGCGTGAACAGGTGACCAGGCGACCAGTCGAGTGCGGGTCAAAGCGGCACACCAATCCGATAATAAGTTGCATAATAACTCATCGCAGACACAGCGTCGTCAGTCGCCGGCCCGTCACCCCGTCACCCCGTCAGCCCGTCACCCCGTCAGCCGGAGAATGCGGGCTGCGGTTGACGACTGCCGACCGACGAGGCTTGCTGGATTGGATGGATGGTGGATGGTTGGATCTTCAGATCGTTGGATGGTTGCTCTGCTGAGTGTTGGGCTGCTTGCTTGGTACTGCTGGTAGGTCGGCATTCCTCTCGGTGGTCCGTCCGCTCGGGGCAGTCCGGCTGGCATGCGGTTCTGTCCCCGGCGGCGAGCACGGCCGGTTTCGCGGCCAGGCTGTATACTCCGAATTTGCCGCCGATGAATTAATTAGGTTGTCAAATACCGTATTTGACGAATAATAGCTCATCCCGAATATAGGCCTCCGACCTCCGTGTCAAACGGAGGTAACCGTGCGCAACGGTTACCTCCAATCGTATTGTAATCCTCTGTATCGACCTGGGCAGAGTTCATAATTTAGAATTGAAAATTTTCTTGAAAGATATAATTAATATTGCGAGTAATGTTCGATATCCAGGTCTGAATGACCAGTTACTGCACGACCTTTTCTTTGACATTCCCTTAACTTATTTTCTTCACAATATTCTTAAAAATGTGTATGTGGCCATGGCGTAGAACCAAAAAAGCAAATTTAAGTGCTATACTCTATTCCCGTTATAACCCTAATACTGACAAAATCTTTAACAATCAACACCATGGCGATTAACCAATTCTATTAAAAAACAATAGGTAATCCAATTCAAAACACACGAAATAACAACGTATATATATACAAAACATGGGTCAAAAACCTAAATATCCATTAAGCAATTGCGAATATAACATTTGAATAGCTTCACAGGGTGTTAAGGGACGTACTTGACCTAATTTAACCAGTGAATCCTGATATTATTTGGAGTAAAAAATGTTAATGAAATTTTGATCTTCGCTGATGTTTTTTTTCAACTTAAAACAGAAAAAATCAGTAGAAATTGGACGGTTAGGGTGAGGGGTTGGGCAGTTACTCGAATGAGTGACCAAAATGGGAAGAATTTTTGAAGTGAAAACTTCTTTAGCATTGTTGTGATTTGAAACTCCATCTCTGGGAGATGTAGGTTTTGCATGCGAGAGAATTTTTTTTTTTTTTTTTTTTTACATTAACTCCACACAGGAGGCCCTGAGGAAAATAATTTCCCTCAGGGCCTATGTCATCTGGGATGCTGTGTGGAGGGTCTTTTTGAGGAGAGGAAGGAATGAACATTGGTCTTGAAGAGACCCATGTTGTAGGAAGGAGGAAACACAGGGGCCGGCAAATCATTCCACAGCCGAGCTGTTGAACACAAGAACGAGTCGAAGAAACGACCCGTTCTCATGTGACAAATGTCAACTGTGTACAAATGTTGGGCACGCGTTTGGCGTGTACCCGACTATGCACCGGTGCCGAAGGGATCAATGATGCTAGTTCCTCGGAGCATCTTCCATTGTAATACCGGTAGAACAAGGATAGCATTCCCACCCGACGCCTGTGCTCTAAAGATTGCAATCCGTCTGTTAAGATGGGAGAATCTATCAAACGGACCGCCCGTTTCTGCACAGAGTCGAGGGTATTTTTCAGGTATTTTGGAGCTCCAGACCAGAGGTGGCTGCCAAATTCAACCGTGGGGCGCACTTGCGATTTGTACAGGGTTAGCAGTTGTGTACTATTAAAGTATCTGCGGGCCCTGTACAGTACGCCCAGTTTTTGGGAGGCTAACTTTACTCTGGCTTCGATGGAGCCCCCATACCTGGGCTGGTGTATACCATATATACCATATATATATATTCTTTTATATACCATACCATGATTGATATAATAGAATAATCGGTCTCCCCTTTGTGGGGTGCTTCGTAGCCCCCCACTCTTGTCTACTTTAGTTTCTGAAGTTTTCACTTCTACCGCGTGTGAGCTGCACACTTGTGTTTTTTTTTATCATGTTTGGTTTTGAGGAAAAAAAAACATAAAAAAATTCACTGGATTTCGTTATTTATTATTATTTCTTCATATTCATATGGCGTAGGTATTTACGGGCTCAGATAAATAATTCACCTTAATATTTTACAGCATAACTAGCAAAAGTGGTTTTTACTAGTGTCCGACCGAAACCGAAACTGAATCTTCGGTATCTGTCTTAGTTTCGGCCGAAACCGAAACCGAAACTTTTTTTAGTACCTAATGTTAAAAATCTATTGTTCTAATCTATTTGGGTTATTTTTTATACTTTACAGACAATTTTTTATACTTATAGGTACATATGTTAAATGAAATAAAAATAACAATAATTGAAGTATGTTAAAAATATATATAAAACAAACAAATAATGTTAACATGTTAACTACTTCTTGGAACAAAAATTTGTCAATAAACAACACTTACATTGTGAAGGAAGGACCTCATTTTTTTTTTAAAGAAAGACAAATATTCCCGTGTTACGAATAACCCAACAATGTTTGAAAATCTCCTACTACCACCACAGAAAGCCGAAAATGTTGCTTGTGTTGTGATGGAGGACTTAGCCAGCCGAGGAATCGAACACGCGACGCTCGAGTGGGACCCAAGCGCTATGCCCACTCAACCACTGACCGGTCACTGTTAATTGAGTATTTTAATTTTAATTGCGTTTACAATCACAACATTCGTATTACACGTGTTAAATGAAAAAAATAATAATTGGGGTGTGAAAAAATAATATTTATTTCATAAATATCTGTAAACGAAACAAAAATTAACAAATATATTAACTACTCTTTGGAACAAAATATTTGTCAATAATCAACAATTACATTAATCTACATCTACTAATCGCTCCACAACATCAAGCATACACCGCTTTTCATCAAACCTGGGTTGCGTGGTCCCAAAAACTAATACCTCATTCGCTCAACGACAATTCTGGTTCATCGCTCCTAAAACATATAATGCTCTGAGTACTGACATAAAGTCAAGTAATTCTAAGTCTCTTTATATAGCACGTGTACAACATTGGATTTTCGAAAGGGGACGAGCGTACTTCAAAAATTACATGAGTTCTTAACACTACATTTTAATTATTAATTTTTGCATTATTATTTTTTTTTCTTAGTTTTTCACTTAATTTTATTTATGTTTTAATTTTAATTTATATACCTATATGTTTTAATTTCTATATTTGTACAGAACACTTGTGTTCTTAACACATAATCTTTATTATTAGTTTATGTATTTCAAAATTTGAGGATTCATTTATATTTCTACCTTTCTTTAAAATATGATTTTTTTCTCTTTATTTTTCACTTACTTTTACGTATTTCTTAATTTTCCTTTAGTATGTTTAATCATCTGTTTTAATAGAATAGTATTTAATAAATCTATTTAAAATATTAAATGTACGACTACCACAACACGGGCATTAGCCTAGTGTGGTAGCCAAAAAAAAAACAAATATCTGTAAATAATAAAAATTTTATGAAATAAATAAATAAAATAAAAAACATTATAAAGAAGGATCTCATGAATCGAGTATTTTAACCGGCTGATGGAGTATTTTAACCGACTGATCGAACTCAGCTGATGATGGCGGGTGACACACGCGCCACGAACTCACCCGAAGTCAGCCAAACGACGCGCGATAATTCACGAACGAAGACTTTCGGTGCGGCCGAAGGTTCGGCAGATTTTCTGCCGAAACCGAAACTGATGCCGAAACTCGATTTTTTTGCCGAAACTTGCCGAAACCGAAACCGAGCCTTCGGTCGGTCACTAGTTTTTACCTAATATAATTCATTTACCGCTATTTAAGAACCAGCATATTATGAATTCATTTAAGTTTCTTATTACGCAGTTCCTAGTAGGAAATACCCACGAAAAAATTAATGTCCTTGGAAAACTCTGAATTTTGTATTTACTAAAATGTTTGAAGTTTTAGAAACATTTTGTAAAATTTAGTAAAGCGAGTTATGGGTTATGCCCTTTCACAGTTTGCTGTTGATATAATGCCTTATGATGGAGTGGATAGTGATCTTACACCATAGCACCAGACCGGCAGAGCGGGCAGAGCGGCCACGGGACCGGGCGTGCGAGACTGCCCGCGGCGCCACTGGGAGGGGGCGCGGGGCGCCAAGCGCTGCCTTACTGCTGTAAGTGGGGCCCCTTTGTGGCGACCGCCTGATTAGCATAGCGTGGTCAGTGGCCATCCTTAGTCAACCAACCAACCTCGAGCCAACCACCATAGTCCTCTCCTCATGGTGTTGAATGGATGGACATTGCACAATATACCACATATATATTTTTTACCATTTCTTTAACCCCCCGGGCCTCCACAAAATCATATCCTTCGTCAAATATTCTCTCTTTTGACATTAAATTTCAAATGGATTCTCTTTTTTGAACGTATTTCAAAATAAAACACTGTTTTTGAACGCGGATGAAATACCATTTTAGATTTTAGAATTACAAATCGACGTGATGTGTTTTTTTTACAATTCCTTTATTATTTATTTATATTAAGTCCCGTTAAACTGATTGATATCAGTTTGTCAATTGGTTCTTTTAACATTTACTTTCTTTTTAAATAGACACAAGTACATACAATGTATAAATTGTTACATTTTACATATATACATAATTTTTACATATAGTTTTAGAAAAAATATTGTTAATAACATTTATAAAAAATTAAAACATAAAACAGAGAAAATGAAGCAGCTTGGCAGCTCCATAATTAAAATGACCCCCTCTTCTGTTTATATCGCCTCAGGAGCGGTTACGGCGTAAGATGTATATTGTCTATGGTTGATATGAGCATAAACCGCTTAGGTGTAGACGGTCTGAAGGGATTTTATGGAGAGCGTTATTTGGCGTGCGATGATCTTTTATATTTTATATTTGTGACTGAACAGCGAACACCCCTCATAACGAAAAGCTGAAAAAAAGTTGAAGCATGCGATAAAAAGATTTCCTTCTGAAACTCAATTCTCAGCTTTTTTTAGTTGCGTAACATTTTGTAAATTATTATATATAAATATTAAAATTTTGAGCGCAAAATGTATCTACCACTTTAAACGAAACTACAAATATATTTAACTAGCTTTTTCCCGCGGCTTCGCTCGCATGGTGCAAGGGGGGTTCCCACTCCACCTCCTCTACCTCACTACCTCCCCTCCCCCACTCACCGTCCTCCCCCCCCCCTCCCCCCTCCCTTCCTTACAACCCCCCCCCTCCCCCCACCCCCCCTGCCCCCTCGTACCTTCCCGATCTCTCCCGCCCTCCCGCTTTCCATATATTCAATCCCAGTACATTCAGTTTTTAAACAGCCCACGTGCCACCTTTTACAATTTTTATTCAAATTTCCATTTTTCATGTAGATATATTAAATTTGGTACCTAACAAAGGTACCTATTTAAAATATCTAAAATTCTTGATTCAATTCAAACTATTAGGGGAGTACCTACTTTAAATAAATTTATCAACTTAAAGATTTTCAAAAATAGAATCCTGATTTAAAATGTCATTCTCAAACACGCGAACTGTCAAATGTGCGATAGTCGTTAGGTTTTCTGAAATTATCCAATTTTCTGCGCAATTTTCTTAATTTTTCTCTCCGTAAGAACCATCCTCGTACTTCAAGAAATATTCTAAAAAAAGAATTAGCGAAATCGGTTCAGCCGATCTCGAGATTTGCG
Organism: Limnephilus rhombicus; assembly: GCA_929108145.2. Lineage (NCBI taxonomy): Eukaryota > Metazoa > Arthropoda > Insecta > Trichoptera > Limnephilidae > Limnephilus > Limnephilus rhombicus. The sequence goes on along the minus strand of OV815279.1, from coordinate 16,572,867 downwards.
CTTAGCAACACATTTAGCGATTCATTTTTATATTATAGATTAGACAAAGGTATTATAAAAATTGTTTCCACCTCAATTTTATTATAGTTTTACGTACTTAAAAATTGCAAAACTATTTATTCCTACGACAAATATTTTTCAAATGCTACACGTTGTTTCAAAGAATTATTTAGAATTTTTCGAGAGTATCAATGATAAACTTTTGTGTTCAAACTGAAAGCGTGGTGTTCTCTCTTTCTAACACTGTTTAAATAATATATCTCAGCGTAATGCAAAATGAGAGCATGAATTTTAAGTGTCCGTATCAGGCTGGGAGAAATACCTCCCAAAAACTAACAACGGGTGTTCGACGTCTGGGAGAAATGTCTCACAAAATTGCTCTTGGGGTCAAAGGTCGTTCATCAGCAAATAGGAGAAAGCTTCGGACAACTCCGTTTGGGGCAACTTTGGGAGAACTATCTCTCAAAAAGACTACAGATATTTGACGTCTGGGAGAAATATCTCACAAAATTGCTCTAGAGGTTAAAGGTCGTCCATCAGCAAATAGGAGAATGAACGAGTCGTGTATAATAACATGTTTCGGCGTCCCGGAGTCGTGCAAACGGAGGCCTCTCACTGCCCGGGTGCCAGCCAAGTGAGGGAGTGTTGGCCGGTTAGCAATTCTGTTAGCAGCCCCGTGTTTCGCCTGCCCTGAACTCCGCTCCGGTCGGCAGGGCGGCAGATCGTCAAACCAGCGGCCCGCGGCGAGACACCCCGGCAGCGGCCATGTAATTTTGCACAACGAGATTGAATTGATGAGTTTTTTAATGAAATTCGCCGAAATGTGGACCGTTTTCAATGTCCCACCACACAACACATGCACGCCGGGTATCAAGTATCGATGGCCCATGCTCGACAAACAAAACCTCGTAAATTATTTTGCGTTGAGTCGAATTGACGTCGTTATCGAAAAATTGATTGAGATAATCATAGGGGACGATTTATGCCAACGACATCGATGTTCAACAGTTGGAGCCGATTCCCATACAAACAATCGGACGTCATTAACAGGCTTACTTCTGTGCGGTTGAAATTTAAAAATCCGACTTCGAATACATCTTTGACGCCGCGCCTTATGCAAAACCATTTCGTACTTGAAGTTTGCTAAAAACCTACTTTTGTAATAGAACCGAATTTAAGCAAGAATCCAATAATACCAAAAGATGATCACTGCCACTGAGAGTACTATTGGATTTGTTACTTCGTGAATCTTTCCGGCTGTGGAGAGATTGACGATAATATGATTATTATTGTAACTGGTAGTTGTAAATAATAATACCACGCATCTATATATTATATATGACATTGCCTGTCGCGGTTACTTTGTCCTGGTGACTACCTGTCACTGGATCCGAGGAATCGGGTGTTTGTGGAACCGGTTCCTTTAGAATTTATAAAATGGTCACTCACTCTTAGACGCCGAATCTAAGCCGCCCGCAGGACCTAGCAGCGAAAACCTGCGGAGCGGGTTTTTAACTGCTAGTTATAGATATTTTCATAAAACCGATTTGTCAATACTCACTGGAAAACCTATACATATATATATATATATATATTTTTTTTTATTTTTTATTTTTTTATTACGTGAAATATAAAATCAATTAAACACAGCCTTGTTGAATTACGTTTCAAAATTACAAACCTCGAGTTGTTGCTGCTCGGAAACCATTCATAAATAAATCCCGCTGGAATCTATAATTGCCCCCTAATATTTCAACATAAAAATAAAACGTTTTACGGCGTTCTGTTTTTTCACCATCGGTGTAGTATAATATGAATGTAAGATGATTATCACTTTTTGCGGATCAGAGCAAGGTAAGCGGCATTTCTTTGATATGAACCCAATATTTTATATTATCCTGCTCAAATAATATTTAGATAATTTTTAATCCATTGGATTTCGAAGCTTTTTGTATCAAATTACAAATAATTTTCTTATGTTTTTCCTGTTATTTTTTAGTGTTTGAATTGTGCTTGCTGTTAGAGTTCTACCCGTTTTGCATAGGCATGTCAGAGTAACCACTTCTGGCTAAATCCACTGTTAGTTATTTTATGATATTGTGTGTTCTTCGTTTGAGTAATTAATTACTACGACCGTAAAGCACGAGTTTCGGACTGTATTTTAAATTTAGTTTTATGGAAATTGCAATGCTTTATGCTTTTTTTAGCATGTGATGGGTGTTTTTTCAAAAAAAATGACATGGATTATAATTTTTAACTTTAAATCTTTAAGAAATTTTGTTTCGTATTTGTGCATCGTATTTTAAATTGGCATTGTAATATTGCTGATTTTATTTATTTTTATCAATTATTATTATTTTTATCTATCAAACACGAAATAAACATTCTTTATTTTCCTTGGATTGTACTGTGGTCTAGAAGTGGAAACTTAATTTTATGTTGCCGAATTTTTTGTTATCCCTCTCCAAACAAACATTATTTATTTTATCATGCCTAATTGCCTCCCCACCATTCAACATATCATTCTCTTCAAAGTTTGAAATCCACTCCAATTTTTAATATTATTATGAAATTTGCTTAGATTCCATTTTCCATATATGTACTGAAAAGATGGCCAAAAATATCGTTGGAGGATAGAATGCAGGTACATTTAAAAACCATTTTTGACAGAATATACCAAAATCACGTATTCTTTAAAATATGCACACCTATATCCATACTCCACTCCGGATGAAGCTGTATATATATGCTCGCCTTGAAGGGTGAAATCTAGGCACATTACAAAACCCTTCTTGAAAGAATATAGCAAAATCACGTGCACGTTAAAACATGCACACACCTAAATCCTTAGTCCACTCCGGATGAAGCTGTTTATCCCCTGCCCGAGCCACTCATCTCCGTTCAATTTTCTCATAAAATTTGAGTTAATCTGCTGGAATTGGTTTGGTCCTGCACGCACAGTGTGGGGCGCAGGGCGCAGTGCACACTCGCGGTGCGTGTGGCGATCCTCAGAGGTAGCGTTTTATGTTTTTGCGTGCGTTTGGCCGAGGTTTGACCATTGGTCTCTGGTATGCAAGGGTCGACGTACCCCGCTTACTCTACTTGGGTAGCTGTTTCTTCTTCAAGAAGAGATTCTTCAACTTGGCTTTAGTATTTCTGTTTATTGGTATAATCTGTTTATTGGTATCGACGTTTTTGCTCTTGTTAATTGTGTTCTTTTCTTTAAAGGATTCTCCATCTTATGTTCAGAATTTATGTTTGTTGTTTTAATTTATTTATTTGTATCAAAGTATTGCTTTTACAATAAATATTGAACTTAACCAGACATCACTTCTATAGAGGCTTTAAGCTCGCGACACTTATGACGCCCAGGATATTATCGTAACCGTTCGTACATTAGACACGAACGACTATAGATGATGCTCTTCTAAGATACTTCTCAACTGAGATCTGTTGAGACACCACAAAACTACGTCTAACTAACTGTACTAACGACGTACATAGCCACATATCCAATGACAAATCTGGTGAACTTTATTAAGGGAACGGGGTTATTGTTATAGGTTTGAGGCAAAATGGGAGATAACACAATGGGCCTAAGTGCTCACGGGAACTAGCCGTGAACCGTCTCCGCAAAGAATTAAAAAAAACACATATCTGTAGAAGAAAGTTGAAACTACGTTACTAATCTTATATACTTCTTTTACGCTGAAACCGAACCACTCTCTTTCTTTGATCAATGTTTTATCTCAACCTCACGAAATTAAATTGCTTTTTTTATTTATTCCGATATAAATATATTACCATTGCATTATAATATGCGAGCATGAGGTGTGTAAATAACTCCAGACCCTCTGGGCTTAATACCCAAGAATTATGATTATGAAAACTCTACTTGCGCGAACAAAATATCACAAAGAATGGCACAAAGAAAAACTCCAGGGAAAATAACAGATCCACCAACCTTGTTTTGTAGTTGTTGTAGCTTGGAGGCCTCCGTAATTTCATCCAATCAATAGTTAAGTTCAATCAGTGCAATCCTTTTGTGACTTGAAAACTTGCACAAGAGGTGAGATTTGTCAATTTGTCAAATAATTTTTTGTTTGAAATCTATTTTCAAACCATCAGGTGTCTCTGTTAAATCCAAAGAGTACCTACCTAACTACCATCCTTGTGATATAAATAGATTGATTTAAATATTAGAACAAACAAAATAACATATTGTAATGCCTAACCAACCATGATTACTAAATCTGTTGGATTTAAACAGGCCTCTCGTTGCATCCGCATGTTATTGCCATAACGACCTGTTTATTAGTTATTAGACCAACTACCGCTACGAAGCGCATTGGAAGATCTCGGCTCGGCATACTTCCACGGGGTCGGCTCTCAGGTGGTCCTTGTTAGTGGCTAATAAATTAATAATAAGCCTCAAATAGATTAACTTGGCTCATTGCTCATTACCCCCTGCACCTGGACAGCCATTTGACTTACCTAGATGTATCGCTGATAGCTCCGGTGTAACCTCTCCCCTTTCATCATAAATGATGCGACGGATATTTCTGTAAGGGTGGACTAAGATTTCAAATTTTTAAAACGTGTATTTTTTACAAAATTTTTATATGTATTTTTAAAATCAGGGTTCAGATTGGTGTAAATTAATGTTGGTGAATTTTTCTCCCGTGTTATGGCTTTTCTATTATCCAGAGTTAAACACTTTGGTACTGCCATAATTTGTCAAATTTGAGCATTTCTTATCTTATATAATTTTTTTAAACTCACGTGCTTTTAAGTCAGTCGACGTATTCAATTAACATATTCAAGTCTTGGCATTTGAACAATTATATCAGTACTTTTGAATGTAGCTATAACTTTGTGGTTATCCATTATAAATAAATGAAACAATTTATCTTTGTTTGAACCACTTATATAATGAGTAAATCCGACCGGTTTCGGAACAACCGTTCCTTCTTCAGGGAAAGCGTGTACTAATTTGACTACTAATTAATATACTAATTTATATATTCCGGAATTAGTCAATTTATGTGAAACAATTTAACTTTGTTTGAACCACTTATATAATGATTAAATCCGACCGGTTTAATAACCGTCATAAATTGACTAATTCCGGAATAAATAAACTCAAATGTAATGATTGTCCCTCATTTTATATTGGAAAAACAACTCGTAATTTTGAAATCAGAATCAAAGGTGTCTTAATAATAATAATTTTTCTGAGTTCGCTAACCATATCATTGAAAATAACCATAGTTTTGAAAAAAATAAAGGGATAAATATTCTTAAATTGAAATTAAAACAATTTTTTTTAAACTTATTTCCACATATTTATTTAACCAGTACCGGTTTCATCCTATTATGGACATCTTCAGGCTGGCATTTTATTTTTTATTTTAAATACATAAACGGCTATACTGCCTTTTATAAATAAACATAATATATAGTACAAAAGTAAGAAAAATAATATCATTACATAATAGTAGTTTTAAACTTTAAAATAACATACAATTATTTTGTGTATCACAACAATAAATAACAAAAAGAACAATGAGAAATATCACATTTCATTTCAACATGTCCATTTTGCGTATATAAAGTTACATTATGGAAAAATAATTTTTGAGTGCATGTTTATATTGCGCTAATTTTAAGAAATAAATGTCGCCGATGTTAGCATATTCATTTCCCAAAATGTGTAATCGACTGATTGTAATGTCCATAATAGGATGAAACCGGTACTGGTTAAATAAATATGTGGAAATAAGTTTAAAAAAAATTGTTTTAATTTCAATTTAATACAATATAATTCCACCACGTATAACAGAACAATAAATAAACTCATAAATATTCTTCATATTAATCATAAAGGAAAACGTTTAGATAACTTAGAAGCCTTGGAAATAAAAAATCCCTTAAAAATAATGAATCTATAATCAACAAACAAAAAATATTGTCTTTTAGCCCAATCATGGATTTGTTCCCCTAACCACCCACTCTTCATTAATACCTACCCACCCACCCTACATTAACACCTACCCACCCACTCTACATTAATATCTAGCAACGGCTCCACCCCTACCATAATAAAACATTGTTCCCATCCATATTTCAAAACTGTCAAATTACTATACGCTTTCCCTGAAGAAGGAACGGTTGTTCCGAAACCGGTCGGATTTACTCATTATATAAGTGGTTCAAACAAAGTTAAATTATTTCATTTAATTATATCAGTAATTATTTTCGTGCAACCATTGCTTATTACCAACCCTTTTGTAAAAAATTGTAACATTTCATGTACATAAAGCAAAAGCTCCAAGGGTGTACAAAAGAGTAAATAAATAAATAAAGTATTCAAATTATTAGGGGCAAATCGGTATCGTTATCAGACGTCTACTAAATTTCAAACTCGCCACGTTTAGGGATTTCCTAATAAGAAATTTGAAAAATACTTTGAAAAAAGAACTAGGTACTTTTTTTACCTGTGACCCCAGAGTTTTTTTTTAAATGCTTCTAGCTTTCACCATTCAGGGGTATCATTATGAAGAGAGGGAATGCGAATTTATATATTATTAAATAAAATTAAAATCTCACAATTAAATGGAAGATTGGAGACGAGTTCAGACTTACAAGAGATGAGGTTATTTGTTTAGAGAAGGACAGCTAAAAGTCTGCTTCTTCGAGATTGATCACATAGCCAAAAACTAAGATCGATAGTTCCCATTTCTGGACACAGAAAGTGCAATCTGGGGTGTACAGCAAGTGAGTTTAAAATTGTGAGAGGAAACTAAGCAATGTCCAATTCTCATTCGAATAATTGATTGTCCAATTCTCATTGTTGAAAGACGTTGAAAGAGAATTGTTGAAAGACGCTTTGATGGGTTAGTCCTCCGAAGGCTCCCTTGGATTGACTAGCAATGTGCCAATACTCTACCCAAACACTGTGTGATCTATCTTTGAGGATGAAAATAATGTCAAAGATGGGAAATGTGATTTATGAGGGTGTTAATAAGGTTTGACGCTCCTTATTTTGCCAATAAATCTTCAATACACCTAATTACACACGATGCCAACGTGTCCAGAAATCCAAATCAGAGTTAGGGTTTTTCCAAAGCTTTGGCTTGAAATCCGGCGTGGACACTTTTTTCAGGGTTTTATAAAATAAAGTAAAGTATATACCTATATTTGCACCCCGTGCCAGACTGGAAGAGCTCTGATAAGAGACCACCATTCAGAATCGACACGAGCGTTGCTTAAATTTGCTGTAGTTATGTTTAGTATTCATTGATTTTATTTTAGTAATTTGTACATCAAATTTAACAAATTGTAACTTATATACTATATTTTCTCATGCTTAAAGTAGCTCCTACAATACAACTTGAGTGCAGACTAGTTTCCGGCAACACAATATAATATTTCATTCCTTTGCAGAGTAAACTGTTTTGAGCATTGGCCTTGTCTATTTTTGTAGGCTGATTTCATTGCAGATTTTTGCGTTGTTTCTGTGTACGAGTATGTCATTGTTGTAAATAATTTTGTTGTATTAAAATCTAATTACTACTTACTTCATTTATATTAACTATCAGACAGACTAGTTAAGTGATAGCTAATAAATGTTTTTTTTTTTTTTAATTATTATTTTTATTATTGATTCTCTAACTGACAGCCCTGAAAAGCAGAACTAATTAGCAGTACCTGTAGTCATTTCAAACTGCAGTAATTTCAACTGAAGGTAACAATAATATTATCATTACTAAGTTACTCCATTTTAGCCAATTCCTAGAATCCAACAATATGTACAAATAAAAGTAAAGTAGGTATATTATACTCGATGTTGAGAATTTTTCTAAGTCACCTTTATTTACTTATTTTTACTCTGCATAAAAATGTGTATTTTGTACGAGCTCATATTATTTTTTTTGTATATCATTGTAATTACCCTCCTGTGTACCACTGTGTATCATGCATAATACGTTGAAATAAATAAATGGGAGGGTACTTTCCAAGCTTTCGAGAGAATACTCGTTCCTTTCCCCACTATTAATTTCGTTAGTTTTCCTTCAGAATGTAGTTTGAATGCATTACTAAAAATATAATATGTTAAACGGTGCCATGAAAATTAGGATGAAGCTATGCCAGATATTCATGAGTGATGATGTCCCTTCTTCCGTCAGTCAGGGGGAGAAAGTGGTCTCGCCGTATAATAGGTACCTACATCTTGCGCAGCGGTCACTCGAGGGCATAATGGCCCGGAGATTGATACTCCCAATAATAAACCTCTCGATACAAATCATTCCCTCTTCACGCCTCGCCGCCGCGGGTAATTCATTGCGAGGGGCGTGGAATAAAAAACTACCAAAACGGCGGGCGGCGCCCCGACCGGCCAAACCAACCTTCCTGGCGCCTCGCTTCTCTCCCACAGGGCCTGGCAGGGGACAAGGGTGTTTCCTGAGGAGTGAGGATTGATCATGAAGACGATGGCTGAAACGGTCTCATCTAACTAGAAGGTAGCACACTAATTTGAAATCGTTGTTTTTTTCATAATATTTTCTAAATGAGTAAGTACAAATGCTGTTTGGTTCCAATATGAAGTTAGACACCAAATAGAAGTATAGTCGTTGCTTTGTTTACATATAATAATAATAATTGGATAATTGACCGGTCAGTAGCTCAGTGGGCATGAGTCCCACCCAGGCGTCGCGTATTCGATTCCTCGGCTGGCTAAGTCCTCCATCACGATACAAGCAACATTTTTCGCTTAATGTGGTGGTATTAGAAGATTTTCAAACATTGATTGGTTAATCATAACCCGGGAATGTTTCTTTCTTTTAAAAATTAAAAATAAAAAAAAAAATAAAAAATCACATCGAGTGCGCTGTATATACAACCATACTAATAAACGTGGTGTAAATTTTATGTTATTGAGAAACAACCGTGTTTGTAAAAACCTTAGTAATAGAAACTGATATTTAACAGTCGTAAAATAGTTGATGAAAAAGTATATGTTGTTTATACAGCCAAAGAGGGTGTTCATCTGTTGTATAAACTTAAAATTTCTCATCGAATTTAAGTTATTTGTTATTTTAAATGTCTTATGAATTTCTTCTTTTTGAAGTTGTCTTAAAAACAAATACCACTTTATAAACTAGATAGAAGTACCTTTTGTATTTTTGTTTTTGAAATATGTAATGCGTTGTGTATTTATAAATTAAAATATTTTAAATAAATGAAACAATGTTTTTTTTACATGAGCTCCACACAGGAGGCCCTGAGGAAAATAATTTCCCTCAGGGCCTATGTACCCCCCCCCCCCCCCGTCCCTGTCACACATTGTCACATTTGTGAGATTCCCTCCCCCCCAGAGTGACGTCACATATTTTGCAATTTTGCAAATACTGTTACATTTACCGGAACGGCACACTACGACGGAGGGGGAATGGAATACCACAACGGAGGGGGCGTAATGGGATAGGGAAAATATTTTTGTGGCAGTCGCATGTGTCGCAGTCGTTTTGTGCATGTGACATCACAAAGCTGAAGACCTCCCCCCCCCATACCCTTGTCACACTTCTCTACTACCCCCCCCCCCCACCCCTTAAGGTGTGACGTAATTTATGAATGGCCCCTAATACGAAATTTATAAAACATATTCCTTTTATTTTGCAAGAAAACTGTCTCCTTACTTTTTGTCCCGTTTATACAATAAAAAAAAAATATAATTATTCCCAGAGAATTACCAAAATAAATGACATTTTGAATCTGTTTTTGCGCAGTATAAACGTTGATCTTGGATTTGTATTTTCCTACACATAAATAACAAATTTATTTTATTTAAAAACATCACTTTCGTGGAAGTCTTATAAAACTCGCGGAGTAACAGTCAATTAAAAAAATAATGTATCAGAAATGACCTAACTGTTCAAGATTCGAATCTCATGCCCATCTGACAAAATGCGACGTTGCCATCTCTTACGCACTCCAGCTAAATATTTTTTTTATTAGTTAGAATTCAAAACAGTGTTTGTACAGTCCTTATTCAATATGTAACAAAAACACCGTTTAGCCGTTAGGGAAATGTTTTTTTTTTAATCAGAATGTTAACCGGGTGCCTACTGCATCTCACAGCAAATGGATGCTGATAAAATTCCTTTATCCAAACGCTCCAAACCGAAAATCCCAATCTTATTATTTATCGTGTTCAGGTCATGTTGTTTGTTCCACCGCCGCGCGTCGATCCGATAAGGAGAAGGGGTGGGATGGATGGAGAGAGGGTGAGGGGATGGGAGAGCCTTCCAGGAACCCGAACCTCGGGTGGGTTGGAGTGGTGGGGTGGTGGAGCGGTGGAGCGGTGGAGTGGTTGGGACGCAACTCCCTAATAACTAATAACCGGGCGCTGGGAGAGTTTTACAGTTCACACGGGCCCCGAGGTCAGCCTCGTAAGGCTTCGGCGCTAGATTAACCCTTCGAACAAGTGTTATTAATGATTGTTCGGCCGAGGTGACCGTTGCCTTTTAACTGTAGCTAAGCTTTTAATTAACTGTCGATTTATAGTTATTTTTTTTACATTTATTTATACGCTCACTTACAAGTATATTATAGCTTAAATTGTAATGCATTTTTTTCAGTTCAATTTTTCAATTGAAGTCAGCAAAAGTGCTGCACTGCTGTCATAAAGGTGAAAATATCCCAATTGTAGGATCTTTCATTTTATCTTCAAAGACAGTGTCAAGTTTGTCACAAAATAAAATGGTGCGAAAGTGTAACGCATCAGTTTGCAATTTTTGTTACGAATGAAAATGGGTGTAATGTACCTGTTTCCAATTCACTTGGCACCAAGTTTCTCACTAAAGAAAATATCACTATCAAGGAATAATGTACCAGTTTCCAATTCACTTGGCATCAAATTTCTCACAAAGGAAAACATCACTAACGTTGTAATGTACCAGTTTCTATTTTGTCTACAAAGAGAGCGTCAAATTTCTCACAAAGGAAAATTACGCTAAGATGTTCACAGATTTTTCATCCCCTATATTACGCATACCTCTGCCAATTGAGTATGAGGAATGAAACGTTAAATAAATAAATTTACGTTGACTTGTAAAGTGTGGTTTTTATCATATGTATGTTTGTTGTATCTGGTTGATTTGATATTGCCACCAGTTGCCGAATCGTTCTTCTTTCGGTGTATCGAATAACTGTGATGGTTGAGCGGTGAACTGTCCTACGGATTGCAGTCCGCAGTTCGCAGCCCATCTGTTGGGAGGCCGTGCTCTGCCCAGGAATGTGGTTGGAACCGTTACGCCAGCCAAAGAAAAGTCAGAGACCTCAAACCGTGGCACGATATATTGTACTTTCTTTTTACGTTGTTTAAAAAAATGGTGTGGAATTCTTTAAAATGTATTAATTTATTTATTCATAACCTTGCCCACGTGGGGTGTTGATTGGGTTGTGTGTAGGATTTTCGCAGAAAAGCGTACAATTTATTTGTCCTTTGTCGTAAATCGAAATTTTTATTTTGTTTTCATGAACGCTGGAAAACATTTATCGTGATTGATTTTTGAGTTATTATCTATTCCGTGTTGTGTTTCCTCCTTTGGCCAACGTTTTAGGCAGCGCAACGGTGTCCATTATCAGGGCAGGGTATTTTTATTATTTGATAGTACTTGGGATGTCGGGGCTTAATATATATGTCGGGGGTAATATGTCAGAAGTCAGGTACGCCTCTTACGTCATACATATGTAATGTTATATTATCATGCAAACAAGCTGGTTTGGCCGAGTGGTTTAGTTCTTGGTACCAGGTATAAGGCGGCTACACCAAAACAAAACGCATACAGCCACATTGATAGGAGTAACGCTTGCGACACGATGTCAGATCTACATTCATAATCACATACTTCACCACAATCTACACATCTGCCCTGATGATGGACACTGCAACGCTGTCCAAAATTTTGGCTAAAAAGGGAAGAAGCACAACACGTCATGAAAACCCAAAAATTAGTCACGTAAATACTGAAAATCTGGATCCAGTGATCAAATAATGACGGTTACAATTTTTCAAGGCTTGGATATGATTTTATTTGATTTTTGTGTACACCAGTACGGCAGAGGGCTGGAAAACATATTAAGTCGTTAGGGTACGATCCCTAATTACCAAACAGGCTTGGACAGGGAAACCATTATTCTAACTAACTAACTAACTAACCATCACGCCGTTTCCCCGCAGGGATAGGCAGAGAGGACGGACCGCCAAATAACTCGGTCTTTGCACACACTCTTTGCCTCATTCACATTCATACATCGTCTCATACATTAAACAAATAGACTTGGATACCCAATGCGTAATAAGAAATAGGTTTTCTAACAAAATAAAGAAATATCTTATATTTATATAAATAAGAGTGTCTTCGTATTTATATAAATAAGATGCGGGTGAGTTTAATTTGTATACAAATCTATAGTTTTATTCGAAGAATTTTGCAACTCCGGGGAATTCAGCTAATATAAGATAATATTATTAAAACAAATAATTGGTAAGTAATACATTTTTTATTCTTACATGTTCATATGTAATAAGTTCGAGCTGGAGTAATTGTTTTTTTTTTATGTTGGAGAAGCTGGAAATTTGTTTTTTTATGTAAGCGGTGCTTTAAATTTGATAAAATAGTTTTGAGTTCCTAAGTTTCTAATACCTTTTCATGAGTAGATTTTGTGCCTAAAATGTTCAGCTGTCTTTCTTGTTAGCCCCCTTTGTTGAGTGGTGGAATATTGAGCGTGCAGAGCTCTCTGTAGGTAAAGTATTTATGTAGTGTGTGGTAGGTGGTAGTTGGAGATGAAGGTAGTGCCATGAGCTTAATTGATTTGAATATTTCTCACGTTTCCACTTCACGACAAAGCGACCGCCCGCGCGCTGCGGTGGACCGCCGGCCATATTCCTCCTCTTGCGGTTCTCGTCCCGAATCATCGCGACTGCGGACTGCCACAACAACCTATCAACCGATACGGCGAACATCGCATAACAAGCAGACACAACCAGTATAGCATAGCATAGCACAACAAGAACAGCGCAATATAGCACAGCAAGTATAACATAGTTCGACAAGAATAGCCGCAACAAGCACATCACACACAGCAGAACAAAGCACAGCTTGCATAGCATAGCATAGCATGAACAGCACAACAAACACATCACAACATACATAACAAGTATAACATAGCTGAACAAGAATAGCACGTTACACACAGCAGAACAAAGCGCAGCATGTTGGCATAGCAAAACATAAGCATCACAACAAGCACATCACAACATTTTTACATAGCAAGTAAACATAGCTGAAGAAGAATAGCACATCACACAGCAGAACAAAGCACAGCATGTAGAGCATACATGAACAGCATAACAAGCAAATCGCATTTACGTAGCAAGTATAACATAGCTGACCAAGAATAGCACATTACACACAGCAGAACCAAGCACAGCATGTATAGCATAACATGAACATCTCAACGAGCACATCACATCATATGTACATGGCAAGTATAACATAGCTGAACATGAATAGCACAACCTGCGCAACACACATGGCAGAACAAATCACAGCAGAACAAAGTACAGCGTGCATATAGCATAACATGAACAGCACAACAAGCGCTCAAAACATACACAGCGCAACATAGCTCAGTACATATAGTATAGCACAACAAGCACATCACAACACACAGAGCAAAACAAATTACAGCATGCATAGCACAACAAGAACAGCACAACTAGCACATCACAACATACACAGCACAATAAAGCACAGAAAGTATGACATACCTCAACAAATATAGCAGAACAAGCACATCACAACACACACAGGAAACCAAAACACAGCATGCATAGTACAACAAGAACAGTACATCAAGCACATTACAATATACAAAGCACAACATAACACAGCAAATATAGCATAGCACAACAAAAACAGCTCAATAAGCACACCACGACAATAAGTGCAGCACAGGACAACAAGCACATCAAGCTGTGTATTAACTTTAGTAAAGACACAAGAGCAAAAACAGAAGGGAGACTTGATACCGAAATATGCGTCAACATTTGCTCAAAGACATCATAATAATAATAATATCTAATAGGATAATTTGTAGATCGCCGTTTTTGTGAAAAATCATTTCAAGGACCATGATAGACGTATGCGTCACATTACAATTTTTATATATTATTTTTTGTGTTAAACTCTTACAATTATATTTCAGTATCCGCCGATTTTCCGCACTCTAACTAAAAAAAGTCAATGTTAGAGTTGTTATTTTGGTGTGCATTTTGTTTCTTTAAAATAAGTAATCCATGATAATTTATTATCAGAAAACATTTCTCCCACCTGATTTATGGTGGTGATGTTTACATGTTCGGCTAGGAGCTAGGGCTGGGAGCCAGGAGCTCGGTGGAGAGTGAGGAGTGAGGAGGTAAGGAAAGAACCGAAGGGCCACATTCTTGCACGCGCCCCCCACCCATCTCGGTACACTTCTCGGTTGCCTCTTGCAACTTATCTTCTCTCTTTAAAACTATCAGTCTTTCTCTTTGTGTAATTGTTGCCAATTCTAAGTTACATGGATAGTTTTTCTTTTTGAGGATGGACGGCCGGCTTCACCAATTAGTTTTATTTTTAAAATGCATAGTCTCAATATGTGTTCTCTAGGCCTTAATAAGCATTTTTGTAAAAAATCAGCCCTTTTGAAAATCTATACGTATTTTTGTTTTCTTCTCAAAAGATCTATTGATAAAACGGTTCCACGACAATTCAACAAAGTGGCATTTCCGCACCCTTTTGAAAAGTCATTAAAAGTGGTGAAATAATATTTTTAAAATAATCTATCCTAACCCAATGTAACCTACTTAACCCAGTTTATTATCACTTTTGATGGCTTTTTAAAGGAGTGATGAAGTTGTACATTGTCAAGATGTCCGGTCACCTGATAAAACTCACTTACCTTAATTTCTTCGAGGAGTTTCCCAAAAAATTCTATTCTCATTAAAGTTACTATAATACTATCAACTTCTGAAATAAATGCTCGAAAAGTACACAAACAAACATGAAATCCCAATTTGATTTTATGGTGAAAAATCCATTATTTTTATTATGTGAATGCTTCACAAAAGACCCAGCTGCTCCCGTCTGGAGCCAGTGAGACTATGTCATCCCCAATTGGGGTATTTTGTGAGGCTGAAGGTAGTGGGGAGGGATCGGAAATGGAGAGAGGAAGGTGGGGAAGTACCCGTCGAATTAGATTTGTCACCAAACACCGCTAAAGCCATTTCAAGCAACTTTAAATTCTAAATGGTGATCTTGAAGGGCGATTCAGAGAGTATCTTCCACTCTGGAACGTGCCGCAAATATACTATACCTATATTATTTTTTTATATGAATAAATTGTGAAATAACACAAATTAATCAAACAAAATTTATTGGCGCAGTCAGTGATTGGATCACGCGACCTTCGGATTACCCCTCGACCACGGAGGCCGTCAGTCTAACTTTCATCTGTCATTAAACATATAACCCATCTCCGCTGAAATTACATGTTCTTCTAGTCAATTATTTTTTTTTTGCATTAAGAGGCACACAGGAGGCTGAGGAAATTATTTTCATCATGTGGCCTATGTCAACTTGGATTTTAAAATTGGGAAATTAAGGAGTAAATCTGGGTCTTGAAGATACCCATGTTGTAGGAAAGAGGAAACACAAAGGCCGGCAAATCGTTCTACAGTCGAGCTCTTGAATTCAAGAACTAGTCGTAAAAACTTTCACTTTTCTTTCTTTCTTTCGTAGACCCCTTTTCATGTGTTAACTGTATACAATTATTAGTTATTCTAAAGCCCCGTTCTGATTGAGCAAGTATTTTAGTCGAGTGGAGAGTATAGTAGTAACTAAACGCGTCCGAACACCATAATTTTAGTTGAGTGGGTGAGTCAGCTCTTTAGTAGATTCAATCCATTTCGTTCTATTTTTCGGGCGAGTAAGTACCCCCTCCATGCGTCCCTGCGCACTGACAGGCGCGAACCGACCATTTTAGCAGTGTTCAATTGTGAACGCGTGGAAATGTCGTGGTGATAGAGCGAAGATGCTACCCTAAATTTATTTATTTATGCTGCTATTTATCTCTTTTCGTGTCCATTAAAGCGGTTATCCATCCTATTCCAAAGAAGGGTGACCGCTCCAACCCGGCCAACTACCGCCCCATAGCGATCACATCAGTTCTGTCTAAGGTGATGGAACGTGTGATCAACGACAAACTGCTCACATACCTCGAGAAGAACAAAATTATTAACGACCGTCAATACGGATTCCGGCGGAACCGCTCGTGCGGTGATCTTCTCGCGTATGTGACGCATGTTTGGGGGCGATGCCTGGAACGTTTCGGTGAGACCCAAACGGTTGCACTGGACATATCCAAGGCCTTTGACCGGGTTTGGCACCGAGGACTTGTCAACAAACTGCATTCTTACGGACTTCCCGCATCCTTGTGTACGTGGATTGCCGACTTCTTGAGGGAGAGGTCGATTCAGACGGTAGTCGATGGTTTCACCTCTTCCTCTCACTCGATAAATGCTGGCGTCCCGCAGGGATCGGTTCTATCTCCAACTCTGTTTTTGTTGCACATCAACGACCTTTTGTCATGTGCACCAATTCACTGCTACGCGGATGACAGTACAGTTCATGATAGCTTTTTGTTTGACAAGCCCCCAAAGGGCTCACAAACTCCAACAGCTCGTAAGGCTTTGAAGCAAAGAATGGACGGTTACCTTGAGAGTGTTTTCTCTTGGGGTAAAAATAATCTCGTTGAATTTAATGTTTCAAAGACCCAATCTTGTCTGATTACGTCTAAAAGGGATCGCAATGAAAATCTAGTCTCTTTCAACGGAAGCAATCTTCCGAACAGGCCCTCCATTGATTTGCTTGGTGTAACCCTAAGTGACCAGCTCAGGTATGGGGGCTCCATCGAAGCCAGAGTAAAGTTAGCCTCCCAAAAACTGGGCGTACTGTACAGGGCCCGCAGATACTTTAAAAGTACACAACTGCTAACCCTGTACAAATCGCAAGTGCGCCCCACGGTTGAATTTGGCAGCCACCTCTGGTCTGGAGCTCCAAAATACCTGAAAAATACCCTCGACTCTGTGCAGAAACGGCCTCCTGTGTGGAGTTAATGTAAAAAAAAAAAAAAAAATAGTTTATTTATTTTCATCTTACTAATTTATTCTTCCACCTCTTCTAAAATAAACATTAAAACAAGCATGAAAATGAGCTTAATTAGCGTATTTACTTGTAGCAACCCGTCATCCGCCGTCATCTTGCAACGGGCGGCGAGCACAAATGTACTCTACTTGAAAGTAATGCGAACGGTTTTCGGCGAGTCAAGGAGCCAGTGTGATCAATGTGAATGTACCTTAAATATCCCAATGTTGTCGATATTCCTTTGCCAATATCCATTTTTGTCTGATTTTATTTATTTTTACTCATTCAGCAATGTGTCATTATTGACATACTCGTACCACTGCCGAAATGTAGTTTCTGAAACATTTGTGAAAGTTCCATATTTGTTATTTTTCTGTAGTAACGCATCGCACGATCTAGTTCCATTTTCATAACTGTTTCAATAATAACCTATTGTTATCGGCATTCCACCGATGAAACGTAATTTTTAAAGTAATCATGAAAATGTCATATTTTCTCTTCTAACTGACCCATATTTGTCGGCATTCCAATGCAGAAACGTAGTTTACGAATCAATGAAAATACCATGTTTCCTCTTTGGTCTAAATCTATAGTGAGAAATGGCGTACACACCAGTTTAACTTTTATCACACAATTCAGTTCATTTCAATGACACGTAATTATTATTGCTATCGGCATTCCACTGTTGAAACGTAGTCGCTGAAATAATACTGTCCCATTTCTATTTTTGCCTGTTTCTATTGTGAGCTTGATGTAGTCTAGTTTTCATCAATGATGTTTTTTTTTTGTCGACATTCCACTAATGAAACGCAGTTTATGATGCAATTAAAATACCTCATTTCCTCTTTGATCAGAATGGCTAGTGAGAAATGGCATATTTTAGCTAAAAATTGATCATACATCCAATGACCTGTTGTTATCGACATTCCACAGTCGAAACGCATTCTCTGAAACAATCATGAACAATAACCATATTTTTATTTTTACCTGTTTCTATTGTTAGATATCGCTTGATCTAGTCTAACTTTAATCGCTGAGATTTGATGATGATATATTGCAATGCTAAAACATTGTTTCTGAAAAGGTGTACACATGTCCTGTTTCCTCTGATCTGATCTATTGTAAGCCATGATTATAGTCATATTTAATCGCTCATTCAATGACCTATTGTAGACGACATTCAGCTTTTTTAAGGTGATCCACTTAGTCCTTGAAAAACTCCAAATCGGAAGAGCCCCGCCTCTTTTTGGGAGGGATTTAAAAATACTTGAGAAGACTTTCTTGAAAAAGTTGGAGAAGGAATTTGAGAGTTGTTTTTTACGGGTTGATTTCGTAAAGTCCTGTAAAAAAACCAACTACTGACTCCTAACTCCCTTTCTCACACATTGTTTATTTTAACAAGGAAATTTAAAATCGATTTCAAAGAAACAAACGATGCAGAGTCTTGGGTCGTCCTTTTGTAACTGATACAAAATACACATAGTCAAGAGCGGAGCAGGGCAAACGATTTTGTCGAAATTTGCCAAAATACTTTAAATTTTGGTCGCTTGCGTCGCCCTCATCGAATTTTTAAATCAATTCCACCAAAAGTTAATGTTCATTGTTACTTCAAATGAGTTTGATCCCAGTATCCGCTCGTAAAAACCCGAAGTTATGGCGATCATTCCCGAACACGGATTGAAAAAAAAATATTACACGTTGGTCGCTTTCGTGATCGACTGAATTTTGATTTTTTCCCTTTCACTTGGGGAAATTTCCCCTGAGATTCCCTATTTGGTTGCAAATAATTTTAAAATATTACGGGAACAGCTTTTTAAAACTCCCGGATATCCAAGATTCAAAAAGTATGATTTTAGAATTAAATTGGGAGATGTTTACTGGATTTTAACATCACATTCTATGTTATTTTTTAACTTAAAAATTACAAACGTCAAAAAGTTTACCAACTTCTATAAAAATCTGCTTCTTTTCAATATAAAGTTAAAATTAGAGGGGTATTGATATATTTCATATTACCAATTTTCCCACATTTCACGTGTATTGTACATAATTTTCCCTAAATATTGGGAATTTTTATACCTCTCAACCCCGAACACCTGCTTAGCGGGTCCATCATTGTCTGTTCAAATTGTTAGGGCTGTCAAAACATGGAAATATAAAACACCGTTGAAATATTCATTTATTTATTTAAAAGTTTAGGTTTTTTGCAAAATAGAATAAAATAGTTTTTATAACACGAAGAGAAAAAAAACTTCAATACATAACTATGATTATTATATGTTTTTTGTTATTTATTAATTTATTAACGCCCTTTTTCGGGGCTTTTACAAACATTACATATGACTAATAAGAAATATGCAGAATTCATTGTACATAACCGAACTGTCTCAGTAACAATATTTTATATTTGTTTAAACATAAATTGAAGATGTCCACTGACTGGGTATAATTGTTTCCCTCCATTAGTATTCTTGGCAAAGAGGAATACATATGGTAGTTAGTCCCAGAATTTCTGCACTGAAATAAATCCTGACTTCTAGTATTACGTAGTGGAATCCGGAAGCTTATCAATTCTAGCAATACCGGACTATCAACTAAATCGTTTAGAATTTTATATTTATATTCTTCATTATGTATTTTTATTAAAATCATTATCATTTCCTACGAAAATTAGGTATTTTCCTTTGTACGCTATAAACTAATGATTTATTACATCACTCTTAAGGCGAATGAATAAAAACATAATATTAAAAATTCTTCCAAAATTTGGAACGGTAAGAATAGTGTATCCAAAAATAGTAGAATAATTTCTTTCCCTGGTTGGAATTTATTTATTAACTTATTTCTATAAACGTTCTAGTGGCCTTTACATACATACATAAAAAAATTACAATAAATTATGTTTTTGTACCAATCAAAAAACTAATACAATTTAGATAATAAAACTTGACGCAAAACAAAATTTTATGTATAAAAGCTAGAATGTAGCCATATATATTATATTTATATTTTATATTTATTGTTATATTTTATCTTTACACCGCAGGTAAAAATGTTTATAATACAATTTGTCACCTCACTAGAACAAGCCTGTGTTGAGGTTAACAATATACAAATTCAAAATAACACAATATTATACAGATATTGAAAGAACAATATTGTTGTATTTCTTACAGGTTGAGATTATGGGTACCTACTAAACTGATGGCGCTAGGTAGTACATTAATGTAAACATGTAGACTTTTAGGGTGACCATAGTTTAGTGATCTGATTTAAAAAAGGATTAACAACTTAAATAATAAATATATGTAACTTAAATAATAAATATATGTATAGAATATAATATGCGATGAGGGTCTCGCTGAGTCGCGATCACGGCTTGACGCGTTTTTCGAGCTCTTTGGTTTTTAGTGAATAACCCTATTAGATTTGGTTCAATAGGTCTAAAAATTTGTCAGAATACATATTTTAATTAATAGATTCAGTTTTCAATCTTGAAATTGTGCTTTTTTGTGTAATTGACCTGCAATTTACAATTGTTTAAAAGTTTTAAGCCGATTAAATTGTACACAAAACAGTTAAATTTAATTTTATTAATTTGTGTTATTTCACAATCAATACATTTGAAATAATACATAGTATATTTGTGGCACGTTCCAGAGTGGAAGGTATTTTCAGTATCGCCCTGGTAAGACCACCATTAAACGTGAAACTGTGCTTGAAATGGCTTTACCGTGCTTGATGAATAAGAAACATGTAATATTTAATTAAATGAAGACAATATAAGCGAAACTCAATCGAAAATCTGAAAACAGAAAAATCAGAAAAAGATATTGACACATCTGGGACACACTGGTCCCAGATGTGTCAATATCTTTTTCTGATTTTTCTGTTTTCAGATTTTCGATTGAGTTTCGCTTATATTGTCTTCATTTAATTAAATATTACAATTTGAGGTTTTACTCATAAAGTTAAAATAAAAATAAAAATAAAAAAGAAACATGTATGTTCATCCCATAAAGAGTCCTAAATTCTCCATTCTTTCAAAATAAATATTTACTTTGGCCACTAATCTTCTCATAAATGTAAAATCAACAGTAATGGGGATAGCAAATCTAAAATCATGCCATGTCCATTGTTTTAAATGTAGTGTATCCGCGTGCACATCGCATCTTCTCCAAGAATAAACTTTCTTCTTATCGGAAGTGACCTGCCAGGTAAGTATGTTTTCTGTATCCTTTGTAAATGATAAAATTAGATATAGCCAAAGAAATCTATAACTAGCGGCGAAAGCTTTTTTGTTTATTTTTTAGTTTGTTTCGTTTGTTTGGTAAAAGTCGTCGGATACGTTTATATTACAACCTGTAGTATATATGCTACTAGCAGACCCGGTCACACGTTGCTGTGGCTAATGAAACACAACGCCATTACCCAACCTTTATAAAATCCATACCACCCGCTTGCCAGCTGCCCGCCGCCCGTTGCCTAAATTGAATATTTGAATTTCTCGGCTTTTCTGTACTATAATAAGAATGCATTTAAACCTTCCTCTTGAATCAATCTATCTATTGGTGAAAACTGCATGAAAATCCGTTGCGTAGTTTAAAAGATCGATGCGCACATACATTTTGAGCGACTTCATTTTATACTACGTAATGATAAATAGGTTAAAAATCATGCTTTTTCATTCGGAGGTATTGAGCTGACGCCAAGTTTTGGAACGCCGAAAATAGCAAGATTAAATACTTAAATGATTATAATATTTAATCATTTGTTTGCACAACCCTTACACTTTTGTCCAATGTGACATGATATCTGCGAATAACGTTTCAATAATGTATTGTTACTGTGGTCTCGCTCTGACATACCCACGGCGCCGCGCTTAGAGAAAGAGACGACTATACAATCAAAACTTGCTTTGTTGTTTCGAGTGATGATGTACCCTGTGTGAGGCTATTTGAATGTAATGCGTGAGAAGGTACAATATATATGTGAACATTCGTATCGTGGATATTCTAGTTATTTTGTCCCTTTCTACGTGCTCCGTTTGAAAAATAAAGCGCGCAGCTACCCTGTGCGAAGCTAACTGAAGGTAATATGTGCAAAGGTACAAAATATATGAACATACGTGTCCTGGGTATTCTAGTTATTTTGTCCCTTTCTACGTGCTCCGTTTGAAGCGTGCACAAAACAGCCAACACATCAGAAGTTACAATATACAAGGAAAGGTCGCGTCCTGGCCACCCCCGTTAACTAATTCCTTTTGACATGTTAATTATTAAATGATAAACGGGTACAATGTTAAAAAGTTTAAGCATACTATTATCGTATGTCCCTTGCTACGCACGTTTTTGAAATCCTTTTTGAGAGGCTTCCTTCAAATTACATGAACACATTATACAGTTTGGTTTCATTCATACAGAGTATTATGTATTACATCTCAATAACTAATACACTTATGTTTTTCAACACAGCTTCACGGAATAGAGCGTCACAGACGACCACTCTAGCGGAGAGACTACCGCGTTATGACCAGAATATCGAAAACACCATAGTTTTTATGTATTTTGTATGCTCGGAAAATTGAATATAATCAAATAAATCATTAATTTTTTTTACATTAGTTTATACATTGTATAGGTAAAGCACTGTTTTATTGGGTAATATTTTTATTATACAGAAAAAAAGGTTTTTAAGTACAAAAAAATGATTTTAAAGTACGTTGATTTACGTGGTTTAAAAAATTTAAATACGTCATAATTAAGCTACATAATAAAAATATATAAATCGGCGGGTATAGGTTGATATGTGTCCTATAACAAAATATTTTTCAATATTTTTTTTCTTTTCGTATATGACGACAGATGGAAAAAAATCAGTGGTACATTGACGATTTTTTGAAAACTGATCTTTTATAAAGAGTTATAAAGTAAGAAAAAATATTTTTTTAAATATTTAATTTTAACTTGAGGCATCGAAAATGCATGTATCTAAAAAAATATAATGACAAACTTTTTTTTTGAGGTGCTGCTATCGACACAGATGACTTCGAAAACACGCAAAAATACGCAAAAATACGAAAAAAACATTAAATATTGAAAAATCCCTCTCGGGCTCTTAATGCGGACGGCATTCGGTTTAATTCTCAATTCCAAATTCGTTGAACGCCGCCCATTTTGATTCAAGCCGAAAAAACAATGCGGTATCGATTTGTTTTGTTTAATTTTGTGAAATTCAGGCACAAATATTAAAATGTTTTCAGATTATTTTCTAAAGAACTTAATTTGCCTCATTATATAATAAAAGTATCCGAAAATAGATTCATTAGTAGGAGGTTTTGGCACCTGAAAGTATTTTTTCATAGGCCTAAACAATTACGATTTTCCCTATTTCTGCTTTTGCCTGTTTCTGTAGTAGCCAACTTTCATCACTGATTGTTGTCGACATTTCACCGCTGAAACATAGTTCCTGAAACAATCATGAATTCCTACTCGGTCTGTCTCTCACCATAGTCTGTAAGAAGACATCGCGTCACCTCGTCCCACTGTCACCGCCGTACCTCGTGCTCCATTCATGGGACGGAAGTCACTTCGGCCATATCGACCGGCGGACGATGACATCAGACGGACCCAAAAGGACCAGGGTCCTTATTCCTTATTCGCTCCCGTCACATTTATTCTGACACATGGCTCCGTCTGTCACCGGCGACAAATTGAATTGGTCGCTCGGTCAGTGAGCCATGGTAGCTGATTTGCTTAGGCTCAGGACTCCATGTTTCGATTAATTATATTATGATCCTACTGTGAATTTATCACCACGATGAACATTACTTGACATCTTCACATGGAGTGCGCTGTTATTTTATGCGTCTACTTTGGCGCGTTAAATGTTTGTAAAACTCCTGAATAAGGATCTTTACTGAAATATTATATGTATTTCTGAAATGTTTGTTTATTTTGTAACATTTATTGAATATAATAATATGTGATTTAATAATTCAAATAGTCCTCTGGCCTCTTAGCATAGTTGATCAATAAGGATTGATAGGATAACTTTCGGTAACTTCTCATCGTTCCCTAGCATGACTAATGGTCGTTTTACACCATCTCTTTTTTCAGCCCGATTCCACTTAGAGCCCAAAGTCAAAACTTTCGCTTTACGCGATCGCTATTTTCATATCTATTTTCATATCTATGATTTCAGCTGGTATCACAGCAAACAGCATGCTCTATGTGTTGACAATAAGGAACTCCAGTGAAAAATATTATGGCTTTAAAAAAATATGTTCATATAGACCAAGAAACGCTGATTCTGAATATATAAGTTTTATTTCATAATATTAAATGCAGAGTTTTTAATAAATTATTAAAAAGTGCATTTTTAAACCTCTTCGGAAAACACAGCGTTAAGTTGGCATTACTGAAATGGTTAACCGTGACGTCACAGTTAACCTGTCACCTGTGTATTGTATTGTATTGACATTTGAAATGACTTGAAGTGCACACGTACCTATGCAATTCAACATTTCGTGTTTTTGGTTTATTTTCAAACTGTTTATAGAGATTTAGATAAATAATAGTTATTGTGTTTATTGAAACATAATTTAGGCCCTCAACAATTTACGAAAAGGGCTATATTTGCGGACAATCTGCAATAAATTTTGTCTATTTGAGGTTAAAGTCGTGTCCTATTTTGACATTTGCTTATGTATTTTCAAATTGTTTTTAGTATAGGGCTTTTTATACAAGTTGTTAAACACTCGTCATGATCAGTGTATTATAAATACCAGTGTTTCTGTATGTATTATACATAAAACAATGTACCGACAAAGTAACACCTGACACAAAACACGATGTCACATGTATTTGCAATGAAAGAGATGATTTATTGTTTTTATATTGCACTTTGATTAAATACAATAACAATAGCGGTGAAATGTGGACATTTTACCAATGTTTTTCTATATTAAAAGCAGTTAATCTTGAATAAAAAACACACCTCACACCTAAAAGTCATTATCCACCATGATTATTGTGGGTTCTTCACAGTGTTGCCAACAGTTAGAAGTGAAATTTCCCTAGAATTTCACATTTACGCAATTACCTACGTAGCCACCTGATTGTGTAACACTAATCCTGTTATATGTTAATTAATATGATAATTAATGTGAAAGATATCGGAACTTGGTAAATATACTAATAATACCGTGATTTTCCAAATAAAACACTTTTTGCTACGTGAAGTAATAATTTAAAAGTACGAATACACTCACCACTGAATTAGAAACTGAATTCCAAATTAAAAAAAAAACACTTTGCAAAATAAAAATCATAAGCAACCCGCCGCTCATTTGTACCAAGCGTGGTATTTTGAAGACCCCCCCCCCCCTGAACGTGTCACGTAGTATGGGTACGTTCCCTAATATCATTTTGAGTTGTCAGTGTTAAAAATAACATGGCATGTAAGTACATGAAAAATAATTAAGATTCATAGGAATTCCAAAAAATATATATACGTATATATATAAATAATACCAGTAATACTGTCATATGTAATAAAATTTTTGCCAGAGTTCGAAATTTCCCTAGATTTTGTCCTGATTTCCCTTATCCCAAAAAAATATTTTTCTCCCCTAGATCTAGGGAAATTTCCCTCGACATAACATCACTGATTCAAAATGACAACTTAAAAAGTAAAAAAATTAGACCACCATAGATACGGTGCGTTTCTGGGAGTCTTTAAAAATTAAAACTTTGACAATTATTTTAACTATTAAAACTAACTATAAAAATAAAAATAAAAATGCAGTTATTTAAGTTTGAAGGTCTTTATTCATTAAAAAAAATAAAAAAATTGGACTGGAGTTCTCTATTGTGATGACAATTGAAATCGTAGATATGAAAATAGAGATTAAAATAGCGATCGCGTTAAGCGAAAAATGTTGACTTTGGTCTCTAATTGGAATCGGGCTGAAAAAAGAGATGGTGTAAAACCTACTTAAGATCGCCAACGAATAAGTAAAAGTTCACCATGACTAAGTTTTCTTAATATATTCGATGTCAATGGTTGTTTGTACGTTAGCGATCTGCAGTTTTCATAGGGAACGATGAGAAGTTACCGAAAGTTATCCTGTCAATCCTTATCAATTGATTGTGCTAGGAGGCCTGGTGTCATCGACGGTGAGCATGACACTAACTTTATTTATCTTCTTCAAACTGTAACAAAAAATCAGCTAACTTGTATGTGTCACTTTGTTACCACAATATTTTCAAATATACATTACCTATATTTTTAAACTTTCACTTTGAAATTTACATTTTTTACTTGTACCGCCAACTTATTGGTGTAATTTAGCACTTTAGTTAATATTGCCCACGCACAGGCAGTGCCTTAGTGGGTTCCCATTATCTACTTTTGTCTTATGTATATTTTTTACTTTTTATCTTGTTTTATGTTATATTAGAAAATATGTAAAAAATACTTTTGAAATGTATGTATAATGGGAAAAAATAAAGGAAATAAAAATTCTTTACGTTTAATAAACATTCACATTTTTTTGTTTACAAAACCCTTATGTAAACATTCTATTAATACTGCCAGATTGGGCAAGAGTTCCGACTGCTATCAACCGCCTGAAACCACTGAGAATATGGCATCCTCAATTGGGGTATGTTGTGAGGGTGAAGGTAGTGGGGAGGAGAAGGAGATGGGGAAGTACCTGGCTATTCAGATCTAGCCACAGTCACTTTCTTTAACCATTGTTTCCCGACATTATTTGTGACAATTTTGATGTTATTGTTTTCATCTTTAATCATAAAAATCATTATATATTGGACAGCTGGGTTCGGTGTGAGAGGTTTGGCGCTTACTCGACTGAGTGATCAGTGACGACATGTGAAAAATATTTTTTTTTTGTTTTGTTTTGAAAAAAAAAGTCACAAATACCAAACCGGATACCAAAATTTCATTTACATTTTTTATTCCAAATAAAGTCGCGATTCGCTGATTCGCTGGTAAGTCAAGTTCCTCCCAAAACCCTTTGTATCTTACAATAATCGTCGTTGTAATATCTTCACTAATGTGGTATAAGAGAATCAGAGTCAATTGAACCATCACGTTCATATTTCCCTAAATTTTTCATATCTCGAATACTTTGTCACGAATCTCGCGTGCATTCTTCCAGACTTTCGGCTATGCCAAGCATTTCCGCAGCATTATATAGTTGTGCTATAAATTATAACGAGTCTATTTTCATTGCCTAATGCCTTACCTAATATTGTTTATGAATGAGTGTGCTGGCTGCTATTGCATCCGGAAATACATCCGCATTTGTGACGCGAATACTAAATGAATGAGCTTGACGTCATTGTAATGGACTGCAAGTATTCTCTTTATGACATTTCAGAATGAATTAAGAATTACACTAAGTAATCAAGTGTGTACTCGAGTACATATTTGATTTTATTGATCTTGCGGTGTTTTTCTGGGGGGTCCCCGACTTCTTCTTTCATTACCCTAACCCTCGTGTTGTCCACATTTGCATGCATTTTTGACTATCTCGGCGGCTTTGATTGCCCGGGTTGTGCAAATTAACGTATTTTAATTTATGCGTTATTTCACATTTAACAAATAAATTAATTAATTATGGGACGTTCCAAAGTGGTAAAAATTCTCTGCATTGCTCTGTTGAAAAATCACCACCCAAAATCGAAACGTTGGTTGAAATTTGCCATAGGTCACCCCAAGTGGTTCGCTACGTTTGGTGACTTAGCAGGGGTTCATGTTGTAAGGATCATTTGTCCGGATCTTGCCGGCGGAAGCGTCTGGATGTCGAATGAGACCTTTTGACCTCCCCAGCAGCACTCTCTCGTAACATCGCCTTACACCGCAGTGGGAGGGATATATTCATGTGTCCGTCGCTCCCGGATTCTCACCCACCCTTCATACCTTTTTTCCTTCCCAAAACTTCATTTCCTAACAAAAACCCCCAACAGAGCATTCCCAAAGATGACATAGGACCTGAGAGGACTATGGGAGGGGAAGGAGATAGGGAAGAGGAACGGGCCTCCTGTGTGCTCTGTTATGTAACTTTAACCGTGTTTATTGATTGTATCTGATTAACTAGGTTCTTCCCACTCCCCTTTTCACCTCTTATCCTTCCTTATTTTCTTCAGCTTAGCAACAAAACCCAAAGTCCGACTGTCTCCTGAGCAATTGGGACTCTTATTTTATTTATTTATTTATTTATTTATTTACGCCCTAGTGGGCTTTTACAAAGATAGATAATAACAGTTAGGCAGGTATGTAGTACACAATATACAATGATTAAAATAATAATGAAAAATAAAATTAATTAAAATTAAAATCATACATTTCATTAAAGTAATTATAAAGATTTCGTTTTATAACTAATATGGAATCTGCAAACACGTCTACAATATTCCCAAATTTATTGTCAAAATAATGTAATCTATTTATAAGTGTATGAGCTTCATAGTTTGTTTTAAAATTGTCACAGAAGAAGGTAGCACTTTGCCTCGTATTTCTGGTCGGTACGTAAAATTTTATTTTGGCGAGAATTTCAGGATTGTCAATGCAATTATTAATGATTTTATTTAATAGTACAAGATCAGAGATGATTCGCCTATCGGACAGCGTAATTAAGTTGAGTTGTTTGGTATTGTGCGGTATTCAAATTTAAAAAATCAAATTCTCTATTTTCTTACTAGAAAATCTGTGGAAACGAGGTCTTGAAATGCCGGATGTTATAAAAATATTAAGTCATATTTTGTTATCATCTTGTACGCGTGTAATGTTTTTGTGTCTTCCTCTCGATGTGGTAGGTGGTAGGTGGTAGGTAGGTACCACTGTTTCCTCAAGCACTTAGCGACCGATGAACCCCGCCCCACGTGGTCCCCGGCCACGTGACGGCCGACGCGGCTCGCGCCACGTGCTACGCGTGCGCAGGGCGGTCCATTCATGAGGCGAGCGGTATTCGCTATCTACTGTAATACAACCATACCATCCACTAATACCATAGTATTATAGTAAGCGAGTACACGGGGTTGCCTATGTGTGCATGTATGTATTGTGTTCCTACGCTCCTTATAAGCCGACGCGACGCCTATGGAGGGTTATTTACATAGCGTCGCGGCGGACTGGGGCGGGTGGGCGTTTCTCTCTGATACACAGAACTGATACGTTACTTGCAGGGGTTGAAAATTGTTTTAGATACTTACGAATTTTCCGGTACCATTTTGTAAAGCAAACCTAACCTTACTATGTATTTTTTTATTACTTTTCTTTCACATTTAAAAAAAAATTCTATTCTTTACAAAAATGCTAGAAAGATGACAATAAATAAAAAAAAATCGGTTACGTTACGTCAGATTAGATTTTGCCCTAATTTTCAATAAAAAATTCATAGCTTTTTGAATTTCTTTTCAAAGAGGTGTTGAGTTGGCGTTGGTATTGAGGTGTTGAATATACATTGAACCCATTCACGTTCCTGGGACTAAAACTTTTTTTTTTTATTATTTCGTAAATTTTAATACCTAATGTAATTTACGCTTGTTCTTCGTCAAAGCCCAGGGCGTAAATAAATATTCTAAACTTTTGTAAATAATTTCGGTTACACGTATCATCTAAACATAACCTGACCTATCACACTGTTAAAACATAAACCAAACCTAATCTAAAATTATTACAGGTAGTGCTTATGCTTAAGAAGTTTGTTTTTTCCGGTCCCTTGGAAAACTTCTTAAGAGGGTTTCACTGTAGTTGAAAAGACCGTATTATGAAAAATTAGTTCCGTTTTAGGACCGAAAAATTCAATTTCGTTTGAACTTATTTTGTTTGATTCGATGTTGCAATTTTTTTCGTGACACCACACAATCCAAAAATTGCATCCCCAAATTCAATTCAATTTCCATAGGGAAAGGAGATAACAGATTATTCAGATCTATCACTTAACATTGCTTAAGTTATTTCGTGGAACGATTATGATTGGTAGTCTCCTAAGTAGTCTCCTAGTCTCCTAGTCTCTAGGACAATGTTATTTCTTACACCCTTGAACGAGGTGCAAAATGCTATTTTAATCCCTCAGGCTAGTTTGTTCGCTTTCGGGAGTTCTTTTTCGCTTTTTGCTTTCCCTTACTGTCGTGATGAGAAATATTATGTAAAAGGTGTTAATATTCAAATCTAAAAGTTAACCAGAGAAGAATTAAAATGTACACCTGTAAACCCAAAGTTTCCGACAGCAATTTGAAAAAAAATTATGAAACTTTGTGATCTTAGCACTCTTTTTAGGGTGAATTGCCTGATTAATAAAAAAATTACATGAAACGACAAATATGTGATGTGACTATAACCTTTATAATGCATTTATCTTTTACAATATGTGTGTTTTAATTTCATTATCAGTAATTTGATTTAGAAAAAAACGTAAGCATTCAAAATGTTTATATTTCATAAATTTCATCCTTTCAAATCCTCATCACATGGATCTAAGCAAAGCTTTTGATACGGGGTCTCATAAAATCCTCATTAAAAAAATAAAAAAACATAGGGTAACAATTATTATAAGCAATAATTATCAGCCTGAAACACTCATCCACATTGAAAAATCTTCCGAGAAAAGATACATGACGCCAACGGGACCAACGTCACCCTTTGTGCTATGCATAAAAAATCTTATCTTAAACGTTAGTTTAACAATTAAAAATAATAGAAAACATAGGTATTAAAAATTCTGCGTATGACCGGTTCAAATCATATATAACATATAACTTACCGCAGCTACTCACTAATAGTAGGTAGACAACGGAACAAGTCAAAACAGAGACATAACTTACGGAGTTCCCCAAGGAAGTATATTAGAACCCATCCTGTTTTTACTATACATGAATTCCTTGTGTCAGCTAGACATTAGCGGAGATGTTATTTGCTTTGCGGATGACACTGTTCGTAGTTTTACTTCTGACTCTTGGACAAGTGTATATAAGAAAGCTACAGAAGGAATCAACAGGATCAAATATTGGTTAGACAACAACCTGCTGATACTAAATACTGACAAAACAATGTACATGACATTTAGCACAGATCCCAGACGACAACTAAGACTCGATGAAAACTTAACTCGGACTCAGGTAATCAAGTACTTGGCATTTATTTACTACTTTAGTTGGACAGAACAAATAAATAAAACAGCGGCTGAAGTTATAAAACTATTTTTTTTAAACATACGAAACATAATGCCATTGAAGACTTTAAAAACAATATACTACGCACTAGCCCATTCAATTATCACTCACGATGTGATTGGTTGGGGTGGTGCTGCTAAAGCTAATATGAACCCTCTCGACAAACAGCGCGAAAATCCTTAATTAAAGTTATTACAAAAAAACCTTATAGATTCTCAACAATACAGATATTTAAGGATTTGCTGTATTGAACATACAGCAACTGTACATCAAAATTATATCTATATGTTATAGTCAATCCACGAAGCTCCGGCGCTCCTAGGTTTGACTAGTCAATCCTTAGGTCTGACTTGAAGGGGTTAGCCCGAAGGCTTTGGTCAAACCTAGGATAAACCAGTCATTCCGCGAAGAGACTGCATATCGACCTTTGACTATGACATATACATTACAAAAAAGACAAACTAAACCATCATATTGGACAAAACGATTGTGACACAAGACATAGACACAAACATTTGACTCCTAATACAAATACTACCTATGGACTTTTTAATTTAATTGAAAAAGATATTCGCATGACAAAAAATGCAAATCTAAAACACAAAATTCATACGTGGATAGTCAACAAAGGCATTGTTTACTGCGGGCAGATAACTTCTGCTGTATAACAACTCACTCAACGCCTATATTTTTTCTCTTTTCCTCTCAATTATTTTTTATTTTTTTATTCTTTCATTCCTCTTTTTCCATTTTTCTCATCTCTTTTCTTTTTCTTTTCTTTTTATTTTTCTTTCTTTCTATTTATCTTTTCAAATATAAATTAAAAATTTTATCTTATTTTATCTTCCAAGATAAGTATCAAAATTTGGTTAAATTCCTGCCACCTCGGAACAGGCTCAGCCTGAGGTGGTATATACCAAGAAAAAATACGAGTGTGCTTTAGATCACACGACTGAACTAAAATTTCACTAGCTTATATCTCCCTCTCAACTTCCTTTCGCCTCGCCCGACCGTTCGATCACACTTCATCACCGATCACACTTTTCATAACGCTCTCGTCACGCATTCACCAGCTTACTCTCCAAGTCAATTATTAATATATAATTAATCGAATTTTAAATTATAAATAATAATAATAATATTTGGATGATTTATATAGCGCCGTTTTTGTGAAAAATCACCTCAAGGGCGCTGTACAAACTTATAATACATTTCTAAAATCTAAAAAACTACAAGCTAGGCAAACAATTATAAACAACTTATGGCTAAAAATTGCATACATCGGTTCATTGATCACCGATACGAAAATATGTGTACAATATTTTGACCAATGAACGCGATGCTGCCTAAAATTTAATGAAAACAGGACCATACTTACCTGGGAGGTCGCTTGAAATTAACTATGTATATTGTCCATTTAAGGAAATTTAGATAGAGTTCGCACGCAGAGGACATTATTGTGAAAACATGTTATTTAATCCTGAAAAATATTTTAATATTAATATGTAATGTATTCTTTGACGAGTGTATTTTGGAAAGTAAAAGCAACATGTAAAGGTGGGAGGTGCAGTAGTACCTATAAGGATTTGATATTTCTAAATGTGATTCGTCAAGAGACAGATTGATGTGTAAGGAATCGAGTAATTTTAATTCAGTAAGAAAAGTGTGATTAAGACATATCATAGACAATACAAGTATGATACTCTCAAATAGGTATTTAAATTACGGGTACGAGAGCCCAAAAAGGAAGGTTTTTAGTTTGGACCTAAACTCTGTTGGGCCTGTTATGCATCTTAATTCCGGAGGGAGTCTATTCCAAGCCTTAGGCCCAGCTACTCCGAAAGCACGATCTCCAAACATAGTATTTGGCTTTCGTTTAGGTTCTATTAGTCTGCCTTTAGCAGATGAAGTTGCTGATCTAAGGGTTAATTGTCTCGGACCGGTATTTTCCGGGACGCATAATTCGGAGATGTAAGGTGGGGCCATTTCGTAGATTGATTTAAAAACCATCCAGCACAATTTGTACTGGATTCTCTCAGGGCACTTGAGCCAGTGAAGGTTACGAAGGTGTTCTGAAATATGCGAATATTTAGAAACCCCAGTTATGAGCCTTGCCGCTGCATTAAACACGGATTGAAGTTTGTCAATTTGATATTTGGGAAGACTAGCGTAGATGCCGTTACAGTAATCGTATTGTGGTATGGTGGTATTGAAACCTCCATGGTACTAACAATGTAATTAAAGCGTGCTAATCTTAATAAATATCCTCTTTACGCATTTTTACGGGATAAGCTTAAGAAAATGCATTCGGTAAACGGAGAAAAATTCCCTAGCAGCGTGTTTTTTCGCTTCGACTATTGCGCGGAAGTCCGCATATATATAATTACTTTAATTATTATCTATCGCAATAAATTATTTCATTACAGCGGAATCAAAATAAGTCGCGTGTTTCATCAGGCATTCGCATAAAGCATAGCTGTACTTGGCGCGTGAGTCTTGTGAACCGCTTATAGATCCGTCGTAGCATCTCCATTTTCTCATGAAGAAAGAATGTAACAGCGAGAGATGTTGTACTGGAGTTCTCGGCGGCAGGATTGTATGATTCTGCGTACTGTGTGGCCGCTGTCCGTCTCCCGAGTATGTCACTGCGTGGAATATGTCACCGTGGGGTACGTACCCGGTACCTTCAGCCTGTAGCAAGTAACTCGGTACAGGTAACCGGCGCGGCGGTGTTGTGAGTGATGGTCATGGGATCAACCTGCGGATTCCTGCTACCCTGGTACTTAACTACCTGTTAGAGCTGAACGATTTTGCGATGGAGACTAGGTTTAATTAAAGATATTATAGCAAGAAAGTACTAATAGTTCTGTGAAAAGTAGACAGAAAATAAGTAAGGAATTAATAAGAAATTTGTCCAAATAATTTTTGCTATTCTTTTTTATAATATTGATTATTCCGATTTGTCAGCAAGTAGTAGGAACAACGATCATTCGAACTCTAGCGAGATAAAAATTTGGTATTAAAATGGCCACCATCTTGAATCGGAACCGGAACTTAACAAACAAATTTGAAGATAGATGTAATGCCAAATGATCGAGTTAATACAGGACTTTCAATCTTCTGAACTAAAGAAATGTACAAACTTACAAAAAAAATTAATGCTGTACCGAGTAGCGCCTCACGTCTGGAATCCCCAAGGTATATAATACGTGTATAATATGTTATACGCATACATGATAAAGGGGATATTATTTTTTTTATTCTTAATTAGGATGTATTTTTCCTAAATACACTTGCTACACATATCGTAGATTGCCCGAAACCTTTCGTATATCGTAGATTGCCCGAAACTCTTCGTTTATCGAAGATTGCCCAAGACGCTTCGTATTTCTTACATTGCTCGAAACTTTTCGTGTATCGTGGATAGCCCGACACTCTTTGTATATCGTAGATCGATCGAAACTCTTCGTATACGTAGATTGCCCGAAACTCTTCGTTTATCCAAGATTGCCCAAGACTCTTCGTATTTCTTACATTGCTCGAAACTTTTCGTGTATCGTAGATAGCCCGACACTCTTTGTATATCGTAGATAGCTTGAAACTCTTCGTACATCGTAGATTGCCCGAAACCCTTTGTACATCGTAGATTGCCCGAAACTTTTCGCATATCGCGAATTTTCCAAATTCCTCTTCTTTCGCGAGTTTTGTAACAGATCGGGAGTAGGTAACTTTTGACAAAATTTTAGCACAAATTTTGAAGATAACTAATTCAACGTATATCTCAACTGACATTTTGACCCTTTTAATTCACCCTAAAACTGAATGGAACACTGTAGTTCATCCGACACATTTTATAATATATTTTACTTTTATTTCATTCATTCCCTCTCCCCTCCTCCCTATCGCTCAATAACAATATTGATAATAATTCCCCCCGAGACTTAGATCATCTTTAGGAATGCTGTCTATAGGGTTCTCTTAGGAAAGGAAGGATATAAAGTTCTGGGAAAGAAAAAGGTTTAACGGGTAGAATCTGGGATGATGTGCTATATCGACTAACCTAATTAATCGACTAAGCTTTATTGATAATATTGTACTTGGTCCACTTGTGTTCGAGAGAACCATAAGTTTGTTTATTCACGTTTTTTACATTAGGTCCACACAGGACGCTTGGGGAAAATAATTCCCCTCAGGATCTAAGTCATTCTTTCGGTTTGGTTTGTCGAAGGACTTTTTGGGAAAAGAAGTTCTAGGAAGGAAATATGTATGAGGGGTGGGTAGGAATCGGGGTGTCAGTGACTCCAGGAGTGCCGGACGTATGAATTGCGGTGCAAGGCGATATTCCGAGAGAGTCATGCTGGAGTAGTCAAAAGGTCTCCTTCAACCATTCTCTCCCGATCCGGCCCGCCATGCATTTGTGGGCAGGCCCAATTGCCGCCAAAATCCAGACAAACATTACTCCATCATCCCGGGCATCCCTGGTAACTCACCAAACGTAACGGGCCACTTGGAGTTTTCTCATCCCCTTGCACCGCAGTGGGAGAGATGTATTAATACTTCCATCACTCCTGGACACATTGACCCTAGATTTCTACCAACCCCTCATACATTTTTCCTTCCCAGAACTTTATCTCCTTCGTTTCCCTGATAGTCTCCAAGGGAAATTATTTTATTAAGGGCCTCCTCCCTCCTTTCCACAGAATGACCCTCCAGACAGTATTCCCAAAGATGACTTGGGTCCCGACGTATTTTTTTCCTCAGAGCCTCTGTGTGGAGCTATTGTAAAAGCTATATTAGGAAGAGGAGAAATGTATTATGTTAGAGTCAAACATAATACATTTCCCCTACGAAGCGACTATTATTTTCGTCCGAAGGAGAACAGAGGAGAAATGTATTACTCGTATTTTCTAGACAAGCCATCAGGAAGAGTAGAAAGGTATTATTTTCGAGTCCAAGCCACAGGAAGAGTTGAAATGTATTATTTTCTAAACAAGGCATCAGGAAGAATAGAAAGGTGTTATTTTCTATGCCAAGGCACTAGGAATTACGAAGAGGTGAAATGTATGATTTTCTAGTATGTATGAACTCCATCAGGAATAATAGAAAGGTATTATTTTTGAGTCCAAGGTGCTAGGAAGTAGGAAGAGGTGAAATGTATTATTTTCTGGACAAGGCATCAGGAAGAGTAGAAAGGTATTCTTTTTTAGTCCAAGGCAAGGAAGAGGTGAAATGTATTATTTTCTGGACAAGGCATCAGTAAGAGTAGAAAGTTATTATTTTCGAGTCCAAGGCACAAAGAAGTAGGAAAAGGTGAAATTTAGGTATTATTTTTTAGACCAGGCATCAGGAAGCGTAAAAGGGCATTCTTTTTTAGTCCAAGGCACTAGGAAGTAGGAAGTGGTGAAATGTTTTATGTTCTAGACAAGGCATCAGCCGATTTTTTTTGCTTTTTCTATGTACAACGTTCGTTAAATGAAT
This sequence comes from Limnephilus rhombicus, assembly GCA_929108145.2. Lineage (NCBI taxonomy): Eukaryota > Metazoa > Arthropoda > Insecta > Trichoptera > Limnephilidae > Limnephilus > Limnephilus rhombicus. Next base: position 16,535,936 of record OV815279.1, on the reverse strand, counting down.
AAAAAAATCATGCGTACTTGCAGGAATTCGTATTTAAAACGATCTCAACTAAAATATGTCATGTAAATATATGACAGTAAATATGTAAAAATCACACAAATCTGACTTGAGATCTCGTTAATGGTCCCACAAAAGATATGGAATCGCTCTGCTGGAAGAGTAGAAAGGTATTCTTTTCGAGTTTAGGGCACTAAGGAGTAGGAAGAGGTGAAAGTATTGTTTTTTAGACAAGTCACCAGGGAGAGTAGAAAGGTATTCTTTTCGAGTCCGGGGCACCAGGAAGTAGGAAGAGGTGAACTATTATTGCGGAGTCAAGATGCTGCGGTATTTCTCCAAGCAGTATCTCCTCCAGCCAAACCACTAAATACCTCCGGTCGGAGCTCGCAGCATAACTGGATAGTGATATTCAAATGCTCGGTTAGAATTCACATGAAAGGTTCTAGTATCTGTCCGCAATCTCATGGGAAATCTCCGGCGGTATGTATCTTTTATCGATTATGTTCTTGTAAGAATTCCACGAATCTGTGTTATTGGTGTGTATTCTGGATACTATCACCGGTAGATTTGTCTTTCCACCGCAAACCTGAATTGTGAAGCCGTTTTTATGCTTCACTTTGGATTCTGATGACATTGGTTTAATTCCATTATTCTTAAGACTTATTCCATAAATCTTAAGAATTAACTTTGGTGTCAGTTTTAAATCGGCCGTTTCATTAAATTTATTGACATTTCTTGTGGGTACTTAATAGTGCGTTTTTTTTAATACTGGCTTGTTTCAGGCTAGCATAGAATTTACAGAGTTTTCGAAATCAAATGTAGACAGTGACCTTTCTTTGCATACAAATCAAATCCACACCGCCCGCTCGCCAGCCCGCTCGTCCACCACGTACACACATTCTCCTTTATATATTTCAATCAATTTACACAAAACCTTGACCAATTATATACCTAAACTCTATCTATCGGTGAAAACCGCATAAATCGTTTTGAGTTTATCGCGAACCGACAGACAGAGAGACTTGGCGGAGTACTTTAATTTATGGTATGTAGAGATGTGTACTTCGTATATTAGCTGCAGAATCTAATGGGCGATAAAAATGCCCTATGTCCTGATTCTTTTTTGGCAGTTTCTTACAAATAATGGACAGTCATCGGTTTTGCTCTAAATCATCTCTAGTTTCTGATATTTTATGGCATGTATTGAGCTGCTTTCGATTCGGTGTAAAAATTCCGGATTTCGGATTGAAAAGTATATTAGTATTAAAAAATTGTTTAATATACCCCTATCTTGACACAGTGAGGCAGGCATCATGTAAATAAACTTTGTATACTTAGGTAAATAAATACTCCAAGTATCCTTTACCCCCCTTTTGAATGTTTGAGTTAAAATAACTTTAATTGTAGATATTGTAAGCGTAAACCAAAGCTGAAACGGTAGATTTTTGTCCATGCCGTAACTTTATGAAAAATTGCTCGTCGTTATATTAATTAATATTCGTCAATTTTCAACCATGTTTGAAAAGTTGAGTTAAACATAGCTGAAATGTACGTTTTCGTCCAAGCTACTTCCATGCAGTACCTTTATGCAACCTTGTCTTTTTGGATTGAGCGTAGACTATTAGGAAACTTTTGATTCCAACTACCACCCCACAAAAAAGCCCTTTTTTCGTCCATGCTGCACACATATGTGGTTAGCGTTGTGAAGCAAATTAAGAAATAGGCTGTAAGAAGGAATTTATGAATGCGGTTTTGAGGCCCGGTTTATATGAAGGAGGAAAAACAGATGCCGGTAGCCCGTTCCACGTGCGGCGCAAAACGAGTCGAAGAAACGACCCGTTCCCATGAAACCAACATCTACTGTGAACGTGTGGTCCGCTCGTTTCCGTTGAGTTTCGTGCACCGTTGCAGAGGGTGCTCGCTCCTTCGAGCAAGCTCTATTGCGATACCTGTAAAACAGACTCAGCATGCATACATTGCATTTGTGAATTTGAGATCAACAGCAAATTATTAATCCGATAAACTGCCCTCCTTTGAGATTTATCAGTTTTTTTTAAGCTCCAGATATGAGGCCCTGAAATAAATAATTTTCATCAGGGCCTATATCATCTTAGGGCATGCCGTGTAGGGAGTCTCAAAGGAAAGGAAGTATAAGAAGTTCTGGGAAGGAAAAACATACGAGGGGTTGGTAGGCATCTGGGTATCAGTGTGCCCAGGAGTGACGGACGTATGAATCCAACCCTCTTAACAGCGATGCAAGACGACGGGTCGAGAGAACCTGACTGGAGAGATCAAAAGGCCTCAGTCAACAAGATCCGGCCCGCCACGCAGCAAATGGGCAGTCGCATCCGCCGCTAAGACATGGACCAACCTCAACCCAGGAATCCGGGCACCCCTGCTAAGTAAAACATAGCCAACTACTTCGGGTGACCTAAGGCATGGGCGTTGGTTATCCAATTAATAGTTACCCATACCCGCCTCCTAAGTTATGTTTTGGTGAGGCAGTTTTTCGGGCGACAGTGCCGGTCTGCAGAATGCGGTCATGCAGTAGCGGCCCATTCATATTTCATCACGGTAATCAGACGCATATGGCAGACAGCATTTTTGCTGTTGTTATTAACAAGGCTGACCCTACGCCGGCCATTTAACGGATCAGAAGTGAACCGGCTGGAGTAGGTGTTCTAGGTGTCGGGGAACGGCTGCGAGGGGACCCGGCTAACTGTCAACTCTTGATGGAATTCTTCTATGAATGTATTACCCGATCAGTACCTACTGCCTTCTTCTATGGAGGATCAGGAATGTGACTTTACACGTGTCGCCGAAATACCTGACCGGCTCGGTCAAACGACTAATATAAACACCACAAATTATTTAAATCACTTTTGATGTTTTCAGGTATGTTTTGTCTTAGGTCAATATAATATATTTACCTTTATGACTTGTGCTAAATGTATTTTTATGATGTTTGGTTTTGTCATTCTTTTAAAACTACGATGACTCTATTTTGTACATAAATGGTCCACCAAACCAATACACCAGTTTACTTTATTATTTTTCGATTTTCAGTTACACATCATACTTTCCTTCAAAATGCAATGTTTGTTACTTTCATATTTTGTCTAAAAATGTCGAAGTATGGTATAGTTAAATATGACCGAAGGGGATAGGGTCGAATAAGCCCAATGGTTAGAGTAGAGCCCCGGCAAGGCAAAGCGGGTTCAAGTCCTGGATTTGTATCTTTTTACTCTATTTTTATTCCCCTACCTTTTTCTGTTTCGAATTTTCGATTTAGAGCCGCTAATATTGACTACAATGATTAAATGTTACAATTTTATTCCTAAAAAATTGTTTAATTGGTTTTATTTCGCAATTTATTCCTTTAAAAATAATGTATAGTGTATTTGTGTACGTTCCAGAGTGGAAGATTCTCTCAACATCGCCCTGGTGCAATAATAATAATAATAATACTTGGATGATTTATATAGCGCCGTTTTGTGAAAAATCACCTCAAGGGCGCTGTATAAACTTGCATTCACCGGTTCATTGATCACCGATACGAAAATATATGTACAATATTTTGACCAATGAACGCGATGCTGCCTAAAAATTAATGAAAACAGGACCATACTTACCTGGGAGGTCGCTTGAAATTAACACTGTATATTGTTCATTTAAAGAAATTTAGATAGAGTTCGCACGCAGAGGACATAATTGTGAACATATGTTATTTAATCCTGAAAAATATATTAATATTAATATGTAATGTATTCTTTGATGAGTGTATTTTGGAAAGTAAAAGCAACATTTAATGGTGGGTGGTGCAGTAGTACCTATGAGGATTTGATCTTCCTAAATGTAATTCGTCAAGAGACAGATTGATGTGTAAGGACTCGAGAAATTTTAATTCAGTAAGAAAAGTGTGATTAAGACATATCATAGGCAATACAACTATGATACTCTCAGATAGGTAGATATATTTAAATATGAGAGCCCAAAAATGAAGGTTTTTAGTTTGGACCTAAACTCTGTTGGGCTTGTTATGCATCTTAATTCCGGAGGAAGTCTATTTCAAGCCTTAGGCCCAGATACTCCGAAAGAACGATCTCCAAACTTAGTATTTGGCTTTCGTTTAGGTTCTATTAGTCTGCCTTTAGCAGATGAAGTTGCTGATCTAAGGGTTAAGACCACCAATCAGAATTTAAACATTGTTTGAAATGACTTTATTCGTGTTTGGTGACCAGATCTTAATAGCCAGGTACTTCCTCGCCATCTTCTCCATCTCCTTCCCCTCCCCACTACCTGCAGCCTCACACAATACACCAATTGGGAATGCCATTGTTTCACTGGCTCCAGTTGGGAGCAGTTGGGTTAAAAAAATATATTGCAAGATGTTTAACTCCTTCTACGTTTCCTTTGCGTCTATTTTTCTCCAGTATGTTTCGCATACCATAATTTACAATACCTTGTGGTGGATAAATGAATGACAAATGAAAACAATTTTGATTCCTAAAAGTTCTGGAAATCTAGAATCCGCTTGGCTATTTTGCAGTAGGTATTCTTTACTACCCTGTATTATTTTTGCAAATTGTTGGTTTATCTATTTCGTAATCCCAAACTCTGTGTTGTATTCAGTAAACCCAGTAAGCGATGTAATTTTTGGTAAAATCTAATAAAGGCATATCGCAGATCTCTCATAACAGGCACAGAAAGAGAGGTTACCCAGCCATAGGGGACTGCGACACGTCCGAGGCATCCATTGACTAGCGGAGGACAAGGCAAGCCACGGTGGTGACTCACGCGACTGACAATGGCTGGTTTGCGAACTTACTGGCTGACAATGACGATGGTCTGTTTCCTCAGAAGTAACGCCTAACATTCCTCCACACTTGGCGCCAGCGTTGTTGGTTGGATAGGTACTATCACTGGCAGCAGGCAGCGGGCACTCCGCGAGTCCTACATTCCTGGCGAGCTCGACATTCCTGCGCTGGGCTAACGGCAGTCGTGTGAAATCACCGTGCAGCGAGTTTACTCCCTCCTCTCTCGCCACCTCTTACCTACGAGGGGCCTTCTGCAAATTCCCATATTCAACTAGAAGCAACAACGTTTTGGCACATTTGAATAAACAGGTAAGAAGCGGAAGATAACACTGATAATATAAACGAAAATATGAAAGAGAACAAGACACAGAAAAATAAAAATGGTCCAAATTGGGACTGGAACCCAGAACCTCCTGTTTTACCGGGACAAAAGACTTAACCAATTCGGTCACTGCCACCTCTTATTCAACGTCATATTTGTCAATCTCTAATTTCAAATTTTAGAATTAACAATACTATGTTGACTAATTTTTAGTGAAAACTTTTTTAGCACCGTTGTGATTTGAATCTCGATGAAATGTAAAATAGCGACACTAAAAAGGGACAAACGAGATATAATGAGACAGTATAATCGGTCTCCTCTTTGTGCGGTGCTTCGTAGCCTCCCCACTTTTGTCTACTTTAGTTTTCTAAAGGTTTCACTTCTACCGTGTGTGAATTGCACGCTCTGTTTTTTTTTTCATTTTATTTCCTTTTTTATCAGACTTGTTTTTTTCATATTTTCATTTAGATATTAATGTTATCTTCTCCTTCAATGATAATATACATTAATGGGAATAACCTTAAAAAATTATAAAAAGAGTTTACTGTTTATCCATTCCGGGGCTCCATTTTTTATATGGTTCTACTGCCGACAGTTTTGTCTATTACATGCGTCGCTCACGAGAAAGAGGGAGGACAATTTTGATCTACCACAGCAAAATTCTTTCTCGTTTAGAGTTATGTCATGTTGAATCATTGAGACTTTTCACACGTTACAACCAAGCTCTCATTATGAAAAATGTTCGCTATAACTCACAGTCAATTTCGGATAGTTTAAACATTATTGACTCATCACCTGTTATTTTTATTTTTTTTTATTTTTTATTATTCAACGCCCAGAGGGCTTTTACATGGTTGGTAGTACAATAAATTTATGACAGATGATTTTTCAACAGATAAAGAAATAATAAAAATAAAATTAGATAAAAAAAATGCACACAAGTCACAACAATACAAAAAAAAATATAGGTACAGCGATTTGATAAGTTTACAAAAATACAGATATGTTTAGGAATAGTATTGGAATAAGTTTTTTACAAGTTCCACAAAATTCGCCAAGTTGATGTTAGTAAGTACTGATTCCCCATAGTGTGAAATCGTTGTATAGGAGAGTGGGCAATGTAGTTCCGCTTGTGAATGCTGCAGTAAAATAGTATATTTTTTCGCGTGGTTACTGTCGGTATTCGTAAGTTTATGAGTTGTAGGAGTTCGCAACAGTCGAATTTAGAGTTCAGTATTTTGAATAAAAATGTTAAGTCGTTTATTTTACGTCGGTCTTCTAGTGTATGTATTTTTAGAATATTTAGTAACAGATCATATTTTAAGTCTTTTAGTGGGATACTTAATTTAAAATTTATAAAACGCAGAAACTTTTTTTGTATTCGCTCAATATTATTAATGTGAATTTTGTAAGATAGAGACCAAACTACGGAGTTATATTCAATTTGGCTTCTAACTAGAGATACATATAATAGTTTAATGGCTTCTATGGAACTAACGTTTTTAGTTGTTCATTATTTTATTTTTTTATTTTCTTATTTATTTTTTTTATTTTCATTATTTTACAAACAGTTTCCAAGACACCTGATGAGGACCCCCAAATTTAATAATTGATTGTCTTAAATGGACCCCCGATGTTCCCAAATTCTACTCCTTATGTTAAGTGTTGACACAACTTTGGGACTTATCCATTTCCCAAGGTCCTGTCAATGAATTCGTCTCCCATTGTCCGTATATTTCCAGCCCTACTTGGGAGAAGGAATAATAAGAAGATGATTACAATTGTACCTACTTGGCCAGTTGAAATATTGTCGCGATTGTGGCAACAGCAATTATTGATTCTTTCTCGAAACTCGCGTTCAGATAACGCGTGCTAACCTGGATAATTGTGACTCGTCGACGGACCAGCAGATTATCACATTAATAGGTAGAGCTTTTCCCGTCATTCTGTCGTCCTGTGATATAAAAAAAAAAAAAAAAAATAATCAAATGTTCAAAATCTTAAGTTTTACAGTCCGCTTGAGTTTTGCCATCAGGCATTACCATCGAACTTAACACCTTAAAATAATTTCATGCGTAATCAGGGTCCTGCTGTTAAGAGCGCCATTATAACGCTCTTTGTCTTATATCCCTTGTTTATCAGAAACAGGAAGAAGTTAGGTATAAAAGACCAAAGGAGATATCAGCGGTACGTTTTTGTCTATTAATCTGACCCTCTTAGAGTTGGTTTGCTGAAGGAAAAGTGCATAATCCGTCAGCGTAGGCGGCGCAATCTCCGCCGTAACATTTCAATTGAGTGGTTTATTAAACGCACTGGAGCCAATTAACCGAGGTATTCGTAACCTTTAAATGTGCATATTCTGTTGACGTCGTGACACGCGAGAACCTCGCTAAAATCATAATATCATAGAAATGTCGGCATATTTCGCAGAGTTTGCCGTACCTGCGCAATCTAATTGCTGCATGGCTTTGCACTTTTTTTTACCCGTAAATTTTAATATCTTCTCTTAGTGTTGCTATCTCTTTAACACGCCTAATCTTTGCTGGACTACTTTACTTAGATTTAGAACATGTCCAAACAAAAACAAAAAATGTCAGCCTCTATTTTGATGGATATGGATATAGGTAAGGATTGTTTGAGTACTACCTTCACTGCATCCCTTCGTGCAAAAATTGTCTATGCATTTATTCTACCATTGATTTGATTATTTTTTTCAGGAAAAGAAATATGTCCATTTGTTAAATGTTTTAATATTATTTCACCCATCACGTTATGGTGGGCGTGGTTTATAGATTACTGAGAGAAAGGAGTGTTAGGATAATATATAACGTAATTGTGAATAAAAGAAGAAGTTGGAGACGCCCGACGAAGTAGTCGAGGCAGAATAATAGAAGAGTATGTATTAGACGATGAATGATGTGAATGAGCCAAGGCCCAGTTGTTTGGCGCTCCGTCCCCTCTGCATACCCCTGCTGGGAAACGACGCGATGGTTAGTTAGTTAGTTAACGGATTGGAATTACATATAATATTATGGTTGCTTATAACAGCAATTAGATTATGCAACTCAGATAAAGTGATACATTTTTTATATCGCAATTAAATTAGGAAAATTGGACGGAGAGTGTAGGAAATGTATGAAGTTTTCATCTAAAATATATTTAAATCATACTTTTTTAACTTTTTTGAATTATATGTCTTTCTTAATAAAAAAATAACAGTAGATTGTAATATATTTAAAGAGTTTTTTTGTTGAAATAGACAATTCACCCTAGAGTGCATATAACGACAGTATTTTGTTGACAATTTTTCGATAATTAAAAAAGTGGGAAAATTGTAAGCTTTCAGAGTGAACGTGGATATACACGGACGCGCCAATCATTTTGTGACCCGTGACGTATCACTTATCGGCCATTTTCAACATTTTGACGTCCTTAATTGATCATACATTTGTAAATAACATGAAATTTCGTTGTAGGACACGACCTCATTGACATAACAAACTATATTTTAATAAAATGTATATTCTGAGCTTTATGTCGTGAGCGGATTGCACAGTGAAAATCGCCTTACAAATAGTAAATTAGATCACTGAATGGTCGCATAATACAACAGGATCACCCACACCAGCAGTTGGTAGCCAGTTTAGTAGCCAATGGCCAGTAGCGGTCCCCAGCTCTGTCATTCATGATGCTCCTGGACCAAAGGCGAGATGAGTCAGAGGAAGTGGAGGTACCGGTGATGCAACGCGGCGTGTAATGGCCGTGGAGCCAGCGCCTTGTGCACACTCTAATCTGACACAGTTGCATGATCAATGGGAGGTTGCTACAGTCATCTCTGCTCTGGCCTGAACATCGTGATTCCTTCTTACGTTCCCCCAAAAGTCCTCTACGTGAAATTAGTTTGATATTCGTCTGCGCCTCCTATATGTGGAGTTAAAACACAATTAAAATGGTGCAGTCTATCTTTGGGGATCGGAAGTCACCGGTACGATCATCTCTCTGCAGTTATAATTCATCTTCTTTCGTATGGTTGATGGGTTAAGAGGACATGTATATCTGCGGCCGCATCTTCTGGGGTGAGAGGAGGAGCCTCTCTCATTCCATCCAGAAGGGCTGCAGTTATAATTGATTACGCAATTTTTTTTCTTCCCTGGTGTGACCATGTCATCATTGCCACTCAGCCGCCAAACTTACCCCGACCCTAACTTCAAAATACCTTCAGATTTGTTTACGTTTTACGAAATACTAGACATAAATTTTTACTAGAAATAATTTCAGAAATCACTGATTAAAGTAAGTCAAGTACCTCCCTTAACACCCAGTACAGAGTAGTCAATAAAATTAAAGATGGCTATCAAAAATGATTTACAGTGTGCTATTATTTTCATTGATTCTATTTTTTTGTTAATTTCTTTTGTTTTAGGAAGACAATATTAGTATGTTTAAACGTATTTTTCTTTATTAAAGCTATTGCCTGTTTCTATTAAATGATTAACAAATTCTGGGTAGTTTTTATTCCGTAAACGGATTCTAAAGCTGGCTGTACTAGGTTGATTACACAATAAGATCCTGGTCATTCGGTTGGCTGACATTATTACTCTAAGGTTGATAGACTTGCATTATCGGGTTAGCTAATCTTACAAGAATCTCATGTAGCTAATTGCTTCATCAAATTAATTTTAATTCATATTTGCAATTTGGATGAGGTACCGCCGCCCCGTAAACATTTACCCGTAAGCATCTCAAACAAACATAAAAACCTTATGTAGTTCATAAATCAAAAAGTTATATAAAAATGTGTACATGCATGTCGATTACGAACACTTACCCCACGTGCGGGGTAAATATTCGCATACCGTAGAGAAATGTTAAAATCAGATTAGTGGTTATCTTTAATAGAATTATCACTTTGCACCCGTGTAACTAACAATATTTTACCAAAAATTATCATAAACCACATCGCTCTGACTCAGTTGGTTACACAAAAGCACACATCGGTGAGCAAATGTGTTGATAGCAGGTGACAAAATTTAAGAAAAAGCACGAAAAACAGTAATTTACCTACCAATTTTTATTTTCAAATTAGGATTCACTGTACTCATATCCTGCTTCAATGCGACCCAAAACGCTACTGAATTAAGGAACGTGCGGGCGCGAAACAGGCACGACCACCTCGGAAACATCATTGCGAACATTTACACTCTGCGTACGGTTAACCCACGTGACTCTACTCGTATATATTAAATATGTTTGTAAATCGGTTGGTACAGCGGTACGTTTTCTATTGACAGCAAACGACTTTTTTCTATATTCTAGAATTAAAAACCTTGCCCGCCGCGTCGGTTGATGACTCTAGGAAAGCGCGTCTTTTTTGACCGGGTGATTAACAAACCGGAAACGGGTGCATTCCGCCGGAATACGTTTCTTCGCGAGAAACCGGATATATCCGTTCGCAGCATCCGCGGACTCGTCGGTCGAATATCGAGCGACTTCTCCTTCTGGTGCCCTTGTTGGACTTTGGGTGTTGGGCACTATAATCGGAGTAACTCGCCCTGAATGCTGCAATCCAATCCGAAACAACTCAGCGGAACTACAATCGTAGATCAGTCACGTAGATTTTGGAGACATGATGTGCGGCGTCTTCCTATCTGTTCTTTTTTACTTCGGGAAAATTATTAAATTATATTATCGGTCTCTAAATATAGTTATTGTGCAGAGAAAATAGCTTAATTTGGATGTATTATAAATTTATGTAATTTTAAATACTGGTATTCTTAGGTATTTTTTGAAAAACTCCATTAGCCACGTCAGAAGCAATTCCTGTCACAGTGAGGATCTTGTGACTCGTCCGATTGCCAGAAATCAAAAAAGTTCCATTATTTTTTATTTCTTAAAAACGAATTTTAAGTAATTGCCTACTTTCCATTTAATATTTTTCTGTGTTTGTGTGGCTATGCATGAATTTCCCATATGTTTCTCAATTCAACGTAACATCAATTTTCAAGGCCCTTGAGGTGATTTTTCGCAAAAACGGCGCTAAAAAAAATTACTTAATTATTATTATTAACCCATTACGAGTATACTTGGGTTGCGGCATTACGCGATTGTTTCGTGTTCTTTTTCCCTGGATTCCCTGAAAGATAGGCAGCAATACGTTAAATTTATATGTATTAGCTCCATAGTTCACGATGGCAGTTGAAAATGGTTGCGTTTGCGTACCAAGACATTTCTGATCGGAAAAAACTGTGAAGATTCAGCAGATGCAGCGATAATCACAATATAGCTAAATCAACTGGAAATGTCAAATAAAAACAGCGTGTGATATTATTACCAATAATGGTAACATATTATTAAACATCCATTTAAAAGTATCTACCTGCCTATCAGTCATTTCTTTAATTATAAATTATAATAATAATATTTGGAAGATTTATATAGCGCGTTTTTAAACTGTAAACTGCAAATAATATAACTGGCTTACAACTAAGATTTATAATTATAGCTAGACTTACATCTACTACTTTTAGCTAGTGACTTAATAATAATAATATTTGGATGATTTGTATAGCGCCATTTTTGTGAAAAATCGCCTCAAGTGCGTTTTACAAACTATAATATATTTCTAAAATCTTACTTCCAACTACAATTAGACAATCAATTATAACAACTTATGGCTAAAAATTGCATCCACCGGTTCATCGATCACTGATACGAAAATATATGTACAATGATTTGGCCAATACACGCGATGCTGCGTAAAAATGTACATATATGTTTTATTCATACTCTGTATAGACAGAAAATATACAGGACCATACTTACCCGAGAGGTCGGTCACTTGTGATTAACACTGTTTATTGTTTGTTGATGGCAGAAAAAGTCCGAGACACCCGAAAAAGACATGGCACGACCAAGTGAATCAGTTACTTGAGTCGGGCCATGTCAAGAATCAAAATAATAGAAGAGCATGTACGAGACGATGTACGAGTGAGAACGAGACAAGGTGTGCCAACACCGAATTGTGTGGCTGTCCGTTCCCTCTGCTTACCCCTGCGGCGAAGCGGCTAGTTATGGTGATGGTTAGTTAGTTAATCGTTACTTACGACTAAGACTTATAACTACTGTTAAAACTAGTGACTTAATGACATAGATATTTACACCTGTGACTTAAAGTTACAGATTAACGACTAACATCGGTACTTACATTTAAATGACTTGTTTTGGATATTGCCAGAGTTGTCAGTGATAATATTAAAAAGCAAACAATATCAAAACTCAGTAGTCAGTCGATTTTCTTTGAATGATTTTATTTTCAGTTAGTTGTTAGCGGAAAGGTCGGCAAATTGTCCATTCACAGTCCCGTGTTTGTTGTGAGTTGTAATATTGTGTATGACAGATGCATAATCTCCGGTAAACGGATATGAACCCGTAGCCCGTAGCGGCCAGTGTGCGGTGTACAAACACTGTACAGAGAGTACAGACAGTCGGTGTACCGATTAGAGTACAGTGCACAGAACAGAGCAGGAAGGAGTGCGGAGTGAGGAGTGAGAGGTAATACAAACAATCCTCCGAGCTCGCCTCACGAAAATGACGAGTCGATGCACTCTAGGAGGGCGACCATGCCAAAAGTGAGCCCTAACGTATTTATAACGGTCATTTTGTGTTCAGTATCTGTTTTTACATTAACTCCACGCAGGAGGCCCTAAGGAAAATAATTTCCCTCAGGGCCTATGTCATCTTTGAAGATGCTGTGTCGAGGGCCTTTTTGGGGAGAGGGAGGGGTGGAGGGGGTCTTGAAGACACCGTACTGTTAGAGACAGTGTTCCCAATGCCTACTTCCTGATTTATTTCTAGTAACACGTAATTTATAGGTAATGCTGTATTTAAAAATAATAAAAAAATCTCCTGAAAAGCGTTTTACGATAATAATTTTTGAACTAGCCCAAATAAATTACAATCACATATAAAATACTAATGGAGGGGAATAATTATACAAAGTCAGTGTTATCACTAAACAGATACAAAATGTTGTTATTGAAGTAGTTCAATTAATAATAAATGCTGTATAATAAGGAACTCCAGTGAAAAATATAATGGCTTTAAAAAATATTTTCATATAGACCAATAAACGCTGATTCTGAACATATAATTTATATTTTATAATATTAAACGCAGAGTTTTTAAAAAAATATTAAAAAGTCCATTTTTCATCGGGTCTTAGAAACACGTCGTCATATTGGTATTATTAAAATGTTTAGTGGTGACGTCACCGTTCCTCGTGTCGTGACGTCACCGTCACAGTAAAGTCATTTTATGGGAATGTAGGTATGACACAAGCCATCTTATTAATTTTTTCGTTTATTTAAATACTGTTTATAGAGATTTAGTTGTTGTGTTTATTGAAACATTATTTAGGCCTAAATAATGTTAAAATAGTAATAAAAAATAGTAATGATACTTCTAGGGAGAATACTTCGAATACCGAAATTCAAAATGGCGGCAGTTGATCAGCTGATTGCCCGAACCTATAGTAACTTTTCAGGAGTGATGACGTCACACGATTTACCACACATACGGTGTTTTTCGGGGATCTTGAAAAATTAAAACTTTGACAATTATTTTAACTATTAAAACTAACTATAAAAAAAATATGCAGTTATTTAAGTTAGGAGGTCATTATTCATAATTTTTTTTTAGAAAATGGACTGGAGTTCTCTATTGTTACTTTTCATAAATAAAAGCCCCTGAAAATCGCGTTAATAAATAAATAAAGCTATTAACGTAAACCGTTCATTTTAAACTATTTGGTCTCACGTATTTTCACTGTTTCCCATTTAAAAATATAAATCTGTACGACAACTGTAAACATGAGAATACTTGATTTGGTTATTTTTTAACACCTCATTTAATGGAAAAAATTAGTATTGAAGTGAAATTTATACATCCCCGTTGTGATTTGGAATTCGGATGAAACGGAAATGATGCATTACAGCACCTGCGAAGCATCAAACTCCTTTCAAGGCTCCTATTGGTTGAGATATAAAACGGAAATGACGCTAGGTCTGCGCTCATTGGCCGCTTTGATTATGCCCTCACTTTTCAAGGCTCCTTGGTTCTTCATTGGTTGATATTGTTTTGGTAAAATTTCGCTTCTAATTGCACTCGAATTTATATATAAGTTTATTTCTAAGTTTGTAAAAAAACCCTTGAGGTGATTTTTCCTAAACAGTTTTATTTTCGATGTTCTCCTTCAAATACAGCTTTTATCCGAAAATTCCTCGTGTCTCAGATCTTTTTTCGAAAAGGCTGAAGGCAGTTGGGAGGGGAAGAGGAAAGGGGGGACGTACCAGGCTGTTTAGATCTGATCACCAAACACGGCTAAAGCCATTTCAAGCAACGTTACATTTATGAATGGTGGTCTTACGCTAGGGAGATGCTTAGAATAGCTTCCATCCTTACCCTTAGGTTTTAAACCAATCAGTCAAAATTGCATTGTTGTATTCAAAAATGTTTCTGTTATGTCAAAAATATGGAAAATATTTATAGTTTACAAAACTGTATTCATGATCGCCTTTATTTATTTCTTTGGTTTTCACTGGTACAAAAACTCGATAAACGTAATTTCCTCCCATATAATTGTATAGCTCATTCTTCTTGCGTTTGGTGGATGTGGAAATTAGTTCTCGGAGTCTGTTCAACTACGAACATTTTTTTTTATTAATTGGCTAGAATTCTGGTATGGTGAGAATCCCATATCTCAGAAGGAAAAAAACTATTTAATTTCTTTTATCTTATTGAAATTAAATAAAACTTCCTTTTTGTGGTCACCCTACTCTCGGCTTGTGCGAGCGAAAGAGCCGCCAGCTCTCTCCGTCTCTGTCTAGTTCGGTACAGAGTTGGATGCTGTTTCATTCATGGATGCATCTGTGTACTGTGTGAGGTGGGTTGGGAGTGGGGAGGCAGGGAATTCCTCTGAATGCAATTAGCGCAGCAATGGCCAAGCTTTTTTACTTGGGGTCGGGGGAATCTATGTTTAGACAGGTTATTTTATAAGGTATAAGATTAGACCCGTGAAAAATTACGACAAATCTCAACGAAATCTGTACTGTGTTGTAAAGATATTGTATTATAGGTAGATACCTACTTTTTCGTGTGCCTAAATTCTTCACGTATTCAGTTAAAATTTTGAAAATGTCACTTCAAAATTCAATGTAAATTTGAGTTCATAAACTTGATATTTTTAGACGCAAAATTATCTTTTGCTTTATTTTTTTGTAAAAGTTGGAGAATATAAATTCCAATCGTACATTGGTAACCGTTTTTTTTTAATAAATTTAATTAAATCTTAAAATATGTCACAGGACACCCAATTATCTCACCCCTATAGTTTTAGCATAATTCCATGTTGATCCCAATAATCTAGACGTTGAAGAACGTAGATATTTAATCCTTAAGATAGTTCTCCGTGTGCGTAGACTTTCCGCAGAACTCTACCTTGACACATACTCTTCACTTCATTTGCATTCACAAATAACCCGCCCCAAATATTGTTTTCAATTGGACGAACGCCGACCTCTTTTTCCATTCCCTTGCACGTAATATATTCTCCTGTTACTCCTTTCTCCGTGCACACCTCAAAACAAACCTCTTTCATATTCTTTTATAATTTTAAGTGAAATAAATTAGGTATGGTTGCGCATCCCTGCCCTTAGGAATGCAGCGCGGCCGGTGCGCAGCGGATGTAGCGCGCATGCGCCGCCGTGACCCAAGAGCGCATGGCTGGACCGGTTATCCGCCCAACTCAGCAGCGGCGCGGATAATCGGCACCGTACCAAACGAACCAACCAACCAACTTTCCTCATTCTCTTCTATGCGAATATCTACCTATACCTAATCATTCTATGCGAGTAGGTACCTTCTAAAACCTTAACAGTCTATTCGAGTACTTACCTAAACCTTAACATTCTATGCGAGTACCTACCTAAACCATATCATTCTACGGGAGTACCTACCAAAACCTTAACATATTGTCCGAGTATCTGCCTTAACCTTACCATTCTACGGGAGTACCTACCAAAACCTTAACATATTGTCTGAGTATCTGCCTTAACCTTACCATTCTACGCGAGTACCTGCCTAAACCTTAACATTCAATTCGATTATCTGCATCCTAACAACAACAATAACAAACTTTTCCAATCTTCCAAGTTTTCGGATGCTCGATACCTATTTACTCATTTTAAATAGTATAATTCAATAAACTTCTAGATAGCAGCCAAAGTATTGATAAGATTTATAAATCGACAATTAAAATCTTCTACAGAATATCAATTTTTTCAGGTGAGCGATATAAAGCTCATAGGCATAGCTAATGAAAGCCATAACACAGGTAGCTTTTCGTTACACATTGTTATGAAATATTTTTTTCCTTTTTCAATATTTTTTTTACGCCTTTAGCGTAAAATATTTTATTTATTTATTGTATTAAAAAACACGTCGTTTTAACCACTTTCGTTGTTTAGGTACTCCCGACATGTTTTAATCTGTTCCCATTGTAAAATAACCCCCATTACATCCTACTCCCCTATCACCTTTCTCCCGTTATATCTTTCTGTCTATAATTTTAATTTAGTTTTAAATAAACCCCGGAGAGATGAGAATTGCTTATGAACTTGTCGGTTGTACCTAAACAATAACATTGGTTTAACTTAGTGTTTTTTATTAAATAAATAAATAAAATATTTTAGGTGAAGGGTGTAAAATTATTCTTTTTTTAAATAAAATATTGCCGCATAATAAGTTTGCTTGAAGAAGTTATATTTTATTTATTTACGCCCAACTTTAGCTTTCTTTATTTTTATCAATATAATTTCTACTAATATTGATTCTACAATGTGGACGAAAGTCAACGAATGTCGCTTTTCATAAATATTTTAAATTATAGATTAGTTTTAATACATGCTTGTAGGTGTTATTTTCTCATTAGGTTATGTTATTTGGTGTAAAGTTGTTGGATTATTTACTTAGGTTAGGTTATTTAATTTATTTAGATCAGTTTATTAAGCGCACCTGTTTTGAGCCTTCACAAAGTAGAAGTATTTTTGGTGCATCTAATACAAATCTAGCTTTCTTCGTTGTTCTGACAAACTGAGGGGCTCTGATCTAATTATTATTAGACATCAGACTGTATGCATTCAAAATGCCGAAAAATGCATTGAAAAACATGCATGCCAAAAATTGTGCCTAAAGTTTTTTTTACGTTAAATCAACACAGGAGCCCCAAAGAAAATAATTTCCCCCAGGGTCGATGTCCTATGTGATTGCAGTCCGATGATCTTTGAATATGCTGTGTGAAGAGTATTTTTGAGGAGAGGAAGGAGTAAACAAGGTTCTTGAATAGACAAGAAAATTTCTAAATTTTGCATGTTTTCTATGCAACTGAAATCAGGTTAATTTTTCGCAATAAAATTGTTGAAACATGCGTTAATGACGACATAAGACTAATATTATACAATACGCAATAAATCATATATTCCGATATCTAATTATTAGATTAAAAATTTAGGAATCATTAGAGAAGCTATATGCGTTTCTTTCGCAGTAGTTTTCACAGAATCTAAGACCAAAAGACATGTAACATATCCATTTGTTTGTTTCATCACTGGAGGCAGCAGTAGGTACACAAGGATGGTACCTCTGAAGCATTCCGGGGGACTTATCGGGAATAATCTAGCTTTTTATTTAGTCGAAATGTTCTCCGCCATTGAAGAACAAATTCCGCCGCTTCAAGTGCTTTTCCATACGGCGCTGGACTCGGTACTAACTACTAACTACTAGCTAACAACAAACTTACAACAAACATCGCTGTACTAATACGTAGCGAGCATTACTTAGTATTAACAGTGGGATGCTAGATGGGGAGTGGATTCATTTATTCATTCATCGGGGGCTTAAAGCCAATACATCGTATCTCCACTTTTTGGAAAAAAAATATTATGAACTAGGCTCTACTAAGGAAAACTCAAATCAAGTATTTCAACGCGTTAAAATTTATTTTTCTAAGAGAACTTTTTTTACTTCGTTGGGCTCGAAATAATCGTTTAAGCACTACGCAGTAATGCAAAATCATGTGCTTTCAGTTTCAAAATTTGATCGCTTAGAAATATGCTTTAATTAAATACTACTAATAGTCCTTAGACTTCGAAATAATGAGTATTTTTTTGACAAGTCTTTTTTTAAGCCCAGAAAAAATAAGCTTCAAAGTTCAAAATCTCCAAAATACCTCTTTTAGGTTAGGTTTTAATTGTATTATGTGGAAAATGATTGTCAAACATTTAAATATTGGTGCATGAATATCGCAAAATAAAATAAAACAAGCCTTTTGTTTTTTTTTTCTTGTGTGAATCAAAACGGCTGCTGTTAAGAGGGAATTTAAGCTTTGTCGCCATCTATGATCGTGTTATTAATTACATGACGTGGTGCATCGCTTTAAGGGCGTTTAATCAGTCAGCGGCTGAAAATCCAAATTTTTGTCCAAAGACGTTCTTACGATCGTACGTGGCAGTTCCAACGAGAAAGATTAATTATTCTCCGCACCAGCTTTTTAAAATTATAACTTAATATCGATTTTATTTCATTCCAAATTTGCTTTAGTTTAACCGTACATCCAAAAATGCTGAAAGGCGTGGTGATAAAACTATTAAAATTATGTACTTTTTGTAATTTTTTTTAAATTATAAGTATTTATTATTTTTCAATAATGTCCAAGCAAAATAAGAATGTAAAAAAATCATAAATATGTTAATTTGTAAATGCACAGATAAATACACAAACTGACCAATTTTCGTCAAGAAACGATATATTTTTTTAAGTACATATATATATTTAATGATTTTATTTAAGCTAAAATTAAAATTCTGAAACATGCGTTTACCAGATAATGTATTGATTTATTTTACTGCATGATTATATGTTTTGAAATGGGTGATGTATAATACAAAATCTTTTTTAAAAATTTAACAAATCTACCGACGACCTATGGTACATATAACCTTATTATACTAAAAATAAACTTTTTTTTCTCAAAATTTAAAACATGCGTTTACTAGATAAAAGGACAATCTTTCGAAATCAATTTATAATTTTTTGTGGAAAAGTGTCAATACGTCTAAAATCTGATTTTAAAATGACATACTTCTGGCTTTCTCTTGTTACACCCTCTTAAGTGCGTCACTCGATTGTCTGTAATTTTTTTGCCGATTCTTGGCAGCTCTCACAATCTTCACTATTTTGATTGTTATTTTATTTCGATCTGTTCGAATCTTGACCTAACTTTAACACCTGCCTTATCTTGCATTGTCTGTGATTATTGTTGTTTATTTGTTTCCCACTTAGGATTGTCTTTTGAACTGTCAAACCCTTATAAAAACCTTGGCAAGTCACTGTTCAAGCGTTCAAAGTACTCACTCCTCTCTGTCTTACTTTAATACAGACTTTTAACTTCAGTTTCCTTTCAATTCAAAAGGATTTAATCAATTTGCATTGTATCATTGTGTTGTAACCTGTTTATAAATGAATCAATCGCAAGACTGTTTTAAATACTTGATATTACAAAATCAGCAAGATAAAGACAGATTTTCGGGAACCATAAAATCAAACCACGAGAAGAGTCGTATTACTTCCTGGAAAAGTGAAACGTTTATCTAAAAGGCTAAGCTCATTTCGTCTTTCCGTAAATTACACATTCAAAATGTTTCTAGCTGTTTGACTGTGCCTTTATTTCAAAATGGATATCTTTAAAACAAGGGAGAAATATTCCCTTATATTTTTTTCACGTTCTGTACAAATATAACACAAATCACAATGTATAAAACGCGTTACTTAAATTATCCTTATTTTAATTGACCTCCGTGGTCGAGGGGTAAGACATTTGACTACGAATCCGAAGGTCATGGATTCAAATCCCGGCGTGCGCAAGTAAATGCAAGCGGTATTCACATAGTAATAAAAAAATATTTTGATGTTTGAAAATATTCAATTTCAACAAAACTAAAATATATAGCTTATTTCTTCAATGAAAAGTACGTATTTCTTTATTTTGTCAGTTTCGAGGTTCTAAGAAAATGCATTTTTTGTAAGAAACATAGCGTATATTATGCAGGATGTTAAGGGGCGTACTTAACTTACTTTATTCCTGACGTTACTTGGAGTAAAAAATGTACAAGAAATTTGGGTTTCGGGTGACTTTTTTAACATTTTTTTTCTTCAAAATCAGCCAAGAAATAACTCCAAAATCATCACTGGTCACTCAGCCTAATAACCGATCAACCCCTCTCCCCGCCCCTAATTGTCAAATACCCACTGATTTTTAGTGTTATTTTTGTTTATTTAGTTAAAGTTAAATATAGGCCAAAATTTATTTTACATTTTTTACTCCAAATAATTTCAGGAATCACTGGTTAACGTAAGTCAAGTACGTCCCTTAACACCCTGTGTACTTTTCCTTTATTTGTGGCGACCTCCTCGG
Organism: Limnephilus rhombicus; assembly: GCA_929108145.2. Lineage (NCBI taxonomy): Eukaryota > Metazoa > Arthropoda > Insecta > Trichoptera > Limnephilidae > Limnephilus > Limnephilus rhombicus. The sequence goes on along the minus strand of OV815279.1, from coordinate 16,515,274 downwards.
CAGCTGTATGCACCGGGCACCGGGCCGGATAATCCGGCAGCACGTGTTCAAAGTTTCCACCGTGGGCCATATAACTAAAGGCTTATTTTAACCTCTTCTTAAATCTCACCGCTTCCTTACTTTTAGTGCTACTTAAGGGCTCTTCTTCGCTGCGAGGAACTGGAATACTCAAACGACAACTATTACAAGCGTGTCGGAGTTTAACCGTTTGCTAAATCCTCATTTTTATTTCAATTTATTTATTAGCGTTATAAAAAGTCTCTATTAATTCATTTGATGGTGTTAAGAAGGTTTTATCATTGACCAATAAAATAACAACATTTAAAATAATTGAAGATCAAAAAACAAATCAATAAAATAATTAATTCAATACACATGAACGAATCGGATAGGGACTCATTAGCTCCGCCCCAACAATGCAAAGGTCCTGGGTTCGACCCTTAGAAGTGACCTATCTTTTTCTGATTTTTCTGTTTCAGTTTTTCGATTGAGTTGTCGCTAATATTAATTAAATAAATACATTCTTTATTCCAGGGCTTGAAACGGTTGGTGTAATTTCACGCATCTCATAAAGTACTAACATAAAATTAGGAATTCATAATAAATTGTACAGCGTCCTTGAGGTGATTTTTCACCAAAACGGCACAAATTATTCAATTATTATTAACATGGAAGTAAGTGTGTCGTTAGTGCATATTTAAACCTTCGTTTTGCACCTCCCCATGGAATTAAAAATGCGAAAAATTATATCAATTTTTAGCGTTTTCATATTTTGGACATTTTCTTCTTTTACGGTATTTCTTTAATGTGCAGTTAATTCAAGGAAAAATACAATTTCTTTTTTATTAAATTTATACGTTAGTTAGGGAAATGTCTAAGGTCGAAACTGATCGAACTGCAATCACGTAGAACATAGGCCCTGGAGGAATTATTTTCCTCAGGGCCTCCTGTGCGGAGATAACACAAAAAAAATCCTTTAAATTTTACGAAAGATAACAAAAAACTCTGAAGTAAGACTCTCGCTGCGCAGGGGAAGGGATGGATTCATACGTCCGTCCCTCCTACCCAGAACTTCCACTCCATCCTTTTCTAAAAAGACCCTTCACACAGCGTCTCCAAAGATGATAGGACCCAGAGGGGAATTATTTTTCCCGGGGCCTCCTGTGTGGAGCTAATGTAAAAAAAACAAATGGCTGAAAATATCAATGAAAGCATTCTCGAACGTTTTACCTAAAATTCCAGTATTTCACAAACAACTTCAAAGATTTTTTAACAACTTTTTAAACTTGAAACTTTTAAATTTTCCTAACTACCCCTATGGAACATACAGATAAATCATTTGTAGTATATTAGTACAGTAATGTACATATTTCTGTGTTAGCAGTCCACAAAGTGTATTTTTTCAGTTCTGAACTATTGTTGATGCATTTTATGGCGTTTTAGTGCGTATGCTCGTATTATAATCCGATATCTATATAATATTTTTCTTAGAACCTGTGTAATCATTGCGAAAAAGGTTTTTTCAAAAAAGTTTTTTATTACATTAGCTTCACATAGGAGGCCCTGAGAAAAATAGTTCCTCTCAGGGCATGTCGTCTTTGGGGATGCTGCGTGAAGCGTCTTTTTCGGAAAGGAATTTCTGGGAAGGAAAAAGTGTGAGGGGTGGGTAGAAATCTGGGGGTCAGTGTGTCCAGGAGCGACGGACGTATAAATCCATTCCTGCCACTGCGGAGCAAGGCGATGGGTCGAGGTGACCGGCTGTAGAGGTCAAAAGGTCTCCCTCAACCAGTTTCTCCCGATCTGGTATGCCACGAACGAGGTGAGCAAACGCATCTGCCATCAAGACCTAGACAAACCTCACCCCACGAACCGGGCACCAAAATTAGGGTGACCTATGGCAGGGGTGTTGGTTATCCAATAAATGTTTCTCTGGGCGGCGATACCCACCTCAGTAATTGAATATTACTCCTCTGATTTATAGATTCTCATTGTAAGTCGATCAATAAAGTGTGATACTATGCGGAAATTTTCCGCTGAGTTATTTCCTCCGATTTCAGGTTTTATTCCCCCGACGTTGGTTTTTCCTCTCTGACGGTATGTCCGCCGCCATCTTCAATCATTTACCTATCACTGCAAGTGCTAATATCACATCTGTTTCTTGTGACTTGTGACTTGTGGGATGCGAAACGGGCTTGACAAGTACACATACGGTGTTAATGTTAACCCTTTGATCCTTGAACATAGATTAAGAGAACTTTCGTACATTTTTGTTAGGAATTATTTGTTATTTGTAGCTTGAAAATCATTCCTATTTTTTTTTTTTGAAATCTCCTTATCGGGAAAATTCATCCGGTACATTTTTTTGCCGCTAGGGAATAAGTAACAATTTATCAAATTTTTTTACGCACCAGATTTAAATGTCCGGGTTTAATTTTCCCCACAGGAAAAACTAAACCCTTTCACACACTTCCCAAATGATCATCTGGTCAATCCACGTTATGCAATTGCACTATATGTATTATAATTACAAAACAATACAAGAACAACATGTCAACCTACCAGAGACCAGATGGGAAAATAATTCACCGACTCCAGATATTTTCATATCAGAGGGTTCGGCTCTGTGGAATTCCTAATTGAACCTATAAATCCTACTGATCCCTCAATATAAATATTTAAAAAATCTTTTGTAATCCTACATGTATTTAAAATTACCGATTTTTGCATTTTTATATATAAATTCTTTGACAAATCTAATACGCCTAAATTTTGAATCAGAGACCTAGGTATAATGCCAGTAGCCGAAATAACAAGTGGTAATATTTTTATATTCCGAGAATGCCAAATTCTTTTAATCTCATTTCCTAAATCTGTGTATTTTCTAATTTTTTCAGAAACAGTTTTTTGAATATTACAGGAATTTGGAATAGCTACATCAATGATATAAGTTATTTTTTAAATTTTGTCATGTAAAACTATATCAGGTCTAGTATGACTAATTGTTCTGTCTGTTAGTATAGTTTTATCATAATATATTTTATAAAATTCATTTTCTAAAAATGAATTTGGTTCATATTCATAATATGGTACTATATTACGGCAGTCAATCAAGTTATGTTTAATTACCAAACTTTGGTGGATTATTTTTAAAACCTGATTGTGCCTAAATGTATACTCGGACGGCGCTAATATAGAACATCCCGATATAATATGTTCTATAGTTTCCGGAAAAGCCAAACATTTTCTACATAAATCATCAATTTGATTTATATCTTTGATTATATGCTTCCTATAATTTTTAGTATTTAAATATAATTTTATAATGTTTAATTTATAATTTTATAATTTTTAGTATTTTATTTTTAGTGTTTAAATTATAATTTAGTATGATTATACATACCGTGTTTAATCATTTGATCTCTGAACATAAATTAAGTGGACTTTTATACATTTTTTTGGAATTTTTTTGTTATTTTAGTTTTAAAATCATTCTATTTTTTTTTTTGGAATTTTACTTACAGTGTAATTGTTTTTATTTTGTTTAAATTATAATTTAATATGGTTAATTGTTTACTTCTAAACAGTAAACATTTTTGATAGATAATGACATTTTTGGTTTACAATATGAAAAAATGATTTTCTAATTCTAACTTCTCGGAAAATAACTGCGTTAATAATAGAGACGACTCAACGTGAAACAATTTCTCCTGGTGTCCGTTTTAGTAAGTAAGCTTTAAAAAAATTCTGACCTGACAATAATATTATGTAATTTTTTTTGTTTTTGGTGTAGAAGATACATACAGAGTTTTATATACGAGTACACATTTGTCCCCCAGGTAGCAAAGGGTTAAGAAAACCTTAATGAGAGCCTTCGCTATAAATCAATCTAGCCTGAATTATGTATAAATTAATCTACTATAATAAATAAATTACAGTGTACACTGTACACGTACAGTTGTTATTGATTTATATGACGAACGGTGTCAGTCACGAGCTGCGGTTTTTTTGAATTTCATACAAATCTTAATTTTAATCCGAGATTGAAATTTTGCACACTTGAGACCCTCAAAACAACAGAAAGGACACTGCCTACAAGGGATTTCGAAAAACCACCCCCATCCACTTTTGTCATCCCTCAAAGTACTTTTTGATGAAAATTTTCACGCTTGACGTTCAAAATGAGAAGAAATTTACTGTCTTACATCATTCGAAAAACTTTGTGCAAAGCCCGGGCAACACCGGGAATTTTGTTAAAATATATAACTTGCTGAGAATCGGCGTTTAAGGGCCCGCAACCCGAATTTACCGATTTCTTACATATTTCCCTTAAACATAGATAATATCTAGACTTGCTCGCGCCGATACGCAAATTATATAAAATTCTCTCGATAGAAAAAAATCGCAAAGTATGCTCCAAAAATTATTATAAACACGTTTGTTTCAGTTATTTTACAAGTTAGATGTATGAAAAAATTCACAGTAATTCTTTAAATGCTTAAGATAATGCCAGCGAGATTTTTGCTCTATTTTAAACGAGTCGCGTTTTATTGAACATTTTCGCATCGATTTTGTCGCTGTAAATGTTAGCGCTCTCCTCTAACATTCGTAATTTCTTATCTCTCCATCTTCTTCTTTTCGAGCCCGGTTGCAGAGCCTTAACAGGGACCTGTCATAAATGCAAAATGGCGGTGATAGTCGATTTGATAGTCACCAAATAGTATGATGAAATTTTAAACTCCCTAACGTAAATCTCACGTACTGTGAGTAAAATGTCTTTGCTATAACGGGAGACAACTCAGAAATATGAAACTTCATCACCTCCTGTCAAAGTAGTTATAAGTGATGAAAATTAAAAAAAAAAAAGATAAATAAGTTAGATTAGGTTATGTGCTATTTTGAAATTATTTTTTTCGTAACTTTTGACGACTTTTCAAAGGGGTTTCGAGGTGCCGCTTTGTTAAGTTGTTGTAGGGTAGTTGTAGGTCTTTGTTGGTCGCCGGGGTGTCCATACCGTTCTCTTCACCTGAACTTTGGCTCACGGTCTTGCTTTGAATTTAACTGTCAATTTCAAAATTGAAACTGATTACGTGAAACTTCATACAAGCGATAAAGTGGGGGTCTTCCTATAATACAATATTTAAAATAAAATTACTTTAATGATCTGCGTTAGTAATTTTCCTATTTTTTTTGGTTAGTCAACCTAAAAAAACATGTAGGTAATTTTCTCCCTGGATCGCGTATAATTCAAAATTTTCTAAGGAATATGAATCTAGCACTAAACTTGTGAGCTACACCTCCGTGCACGTGTCGAGGCTCACCTGTTCACCTGCCCGGGCCCGCTCGGCCCGTTCCTGCATACCGGAAGCGGGTGTCCCCTGCGCGCGACACTCCGCGCCGCGCAGCCTGCACGCTGCACACAGCCTGAATTGGCTGCAACAGGTGGACGGGTCGGTGAGCCTTCCCAACCATCCAACTAACCAACATTACCATGGACTTAATTGCCGTTTGATTTAGCCGTTGTTAACCGTCCAGCGTCGCAAATTATTCAATATAACCCTTTGACCGATGGAGGCTATATTAATTGCATATGCGTATTTTGAGTACCTACAGTTTGTAAGTAAGGAAAGGTTAAGAAGCAAACGTGCAAATTCTATTTTGCCTCTTTTTTGGTTAATGATGTGGTAAATAGTAAAAACTCTACCAAAGCCCTCACAATACGTTAAGAGTTATCAGCGCTGTCATATTTTGCATATAAGGTAGGTACTTCCATTGTAAAATATAGTAAAATTTATATATTATACGACATTTGTAAAATATAGTAAAGTTTATAATAAAAAAATTAATCGAGTTCATTTCACACGCGGTAATATTCTATTTTGCCTCTTTTTTGGTTAATGATGTGGTAAATACTCTACCAAAGCCCTTATAATACGTTAAGAGTTAAGAGCGTTTAACCAGCCAGCGGACGAAAATCCACATTTCGTCGAAAGTTGTTCTTACGATCGTGCAGGGCGGTTACAATGAGAAAGATTAATTATTCTCCGTACCAGCTTTTTAAAATTATAACTCAATATCGATTTTATTTCATTCCAAATTTGCTTTAATTTATACCTACATACAAAAATGCTAAAAGGCGTGATGATAAAACTATTAAAATAATGTACTTTTTGTAATTATTTTTTGATTATAAGTATTTATCATTTTTCAATGATGTCTAAGTTAAATAAGAATGTTAAAAAAATCTTAAATATATTAGTTTGTAAATGCGCAAATACATAAACAAACGGACCAATTTTCGTCAAGAAACACATGTACGTATATATTTTTTAATGATTTTATTTAAACTACAATTAAAATTCTAAAACATGCGATACCCAGATAATGTATTGATTTATTTTACTGCATGATTACATGATTTGAAATGGATGTGGTATAATACAAAATCTTTTTTGAAAATTTAACAAATCTGCCAACCTATGGTTTAACCTTATTATACTAAAAATATTTTTTTTTCTCAAAATTGAAAACATGCGAATGCTAGATAAAAGAACAATCTTTCGAAATCCATTTATAATATTTGTGGAAAAGAGTCAATACCTCTAAAATCTGATTTAAAAATGACATATTTCTGGTTTTCTCTGGTAATACCGTCTTAACAGAGCTCTTATAATTTTTATAAATGTACGATCTGTACATTTGTACAATATAGTAAAATTTATTTAAAAAATTAATCGAGTGCATTTCACTATTTTCAAGTGAAGTGAAACTTTCACTATTTTCAATCAATAGGAGCCTTAACAAGTGAGCTCATAATCAAAGCGGCCAATGCGGTAAGGTTTCATTCTTTCGCACGCTCAATCCCATAGATGTATGTGTTTGTCTCTTTTTAGTGTCGTTTCCTTTTCATCGAGTTTCAAATCAAACGTTATTTAAAAATTTATATATATATATTCATTTTAAGCACCCGCTAATAAAAACCGCTGCCAAAGAAGTTTGTCAGCAGGTCAATTTAACAATATTAATATAACATTAAAGCACAAATATAACAAGAAACCACAATAGACAAAATAGATACATAAGAATAACTTTTAAGTAACTACAATACAAAGGCATAAAATATACAGACAGGCATATAACACAGGCAAATTACTCATAGTCATATTTATACGTAAGATAACAAACAAAATTAATATAAAAAGTTTTGATCCAGTAGCCATTTTTTAACTTATTTTGGAATCGGTGGTGCAATTTGATTCGATTTTTATGTTCTTTGGCGTCTTATTAAATATGGTAGGGTAAATAAGTGAATGTCCGTTGCCCGTATTTATTTATAATTTTCGCAACGGACAAACCCACATTTTTACTAAATCTAATGCCATGTGTATGATCTACTTTTTCTTTGTATATTGAATCCGACAATAGATTTTGGTATACAATTTTAAACCATTATATCCCTCGAGCAGGTAGTATATTAACTGACTCATATAATAATTTAATGTCTCTTTTTTGTGCGCAAATACTTTTGCTTACCAAGAGCTTAGTTAAAGAGTTTTGAATTGTTTGAATGTAACCTTTATTTGTCTTGCATGAGTTTCCCCAAGACATTATTCCGTATCTGATAGTAGATTCCGCTAGTGACAAATAAATTATGTTTAACGTACTTATGGGCATAAAATATTTAATTTTGTAAATTCGCCCGGGCATTGGGCGTTTGCAGATGTTGCTTGTGTGAGTATCCCATGCTAAAGAAGTTTCATTTCAAAAGTTACTAATTCTTTTAAAGGTTATTATATCATACTGCTTCAGACATCGTAGAGAGATTTAAAATTATTGTGACGTCATCTGAGAAAAATCATACGTTTTCACGAAGCACAAAAATTGCTTTAACAATGTACTACAAAAGCATGCTTCAAAAAATACTCTAATTTACGTTTGGCGAAGCATTTTGACTGAGGTTTTGGGACTTTTATGTGAAACTAAAACACTACTGATATACTACATAATCAAAATAAGAAGACTTTCGATGTGAAATCAATTCAAAAACTATATTTTACTAATCAAAATATATATTTTGGAGACATTCTGTACAACCTCCTTCAAAACACGACAAACTCGCAATGTGAAACTAACGTAGAGTAATTAGACTAGATTCAACTACACCTACCCACCCCCTATCCCACCCCCTCCATATTCCCACTTAAACAATTTGTTATGTAATGTTTCTTAATTGTTATCACTCAAATCACTTAATTTCACTTATATATCATAGTACGAAACCTTTAAATCATACAATTAATGTAATTTAGATAATATTCGCTTCATTTTAATGAAAACTGTTTGTCTCTCAAATAATTAAAAAAATAACATTAAAATACGTCACTCCAAAGTTTATTTAGCATAACCTGCACTTTTTGACTGTTGTAATATATGTATGTCTACAATATGTATGGACTTTTTGCCTTTTTGTGCTAAGGATATAGCTTCAGCACTTTTTGCAAATGATGAAAATATAATGTGGTGGCATTTTCAATGTAAATGAGTGTTTCAGGCTGACAATTATTGCTTGTAATAATTGTTACCCTTTGTGCTATGCATAAAAATCTTGTCTAAACGTTAGTTTATAAATTAAAAAATAATAATTAATATTTAACAAGTTTAAGTATTTCCCCAATAAATGCAGACATTATTTGTCTCGACGCCACCTAGCGAGGGATTTAACACTAACAATGTCTTTCTCGCAAAAATAAAGTTGGTTGTTTTCAGGTGGGAAAAAATATAACAAGCAGTAATTGTTGAATGAAACACTAGTATATATTGAATTATTTGGCGGGTATTTGATAAGCCCCCATAGCTCAGTGGTCAGAGCATTCGACCGGCAATCGGAAGGACACGGGTTCAAGTCCCGTTGGCGGCAAGTATCTTTTCTCGGAAGATTTTTCAATGTAAATGAGTGTTTCAGGCTGACAATTATTGCTTGTAATAAATGTGGTGGCTCTTCTACCAGCCTTCCAAAGGGTTAACCGACTTTTTACCACTTTTATTCCAGTATCCTTCACCTTCAATAAGGCTTAAGACAAACACCTGCCGAAATAAAATATAAGTAACTACCTGGTTATCAAGATTGCATGGTCTTGTTTGACTCTGGGTGGTGAGCCATGTTGCGCTTCCTTCTTCAGTCAACTTTACGGGTAGCCATCAATGATCAGGACAGACAAGTAAAAATATGAAAAATTTGTTTGTTTAACAGTGATTATTCTTGAGTCGTTGCATACGTTTCTCGGACCACACTTCACGGCTAATTCCACCTTGGGGTGATTCCATTATCGCGGGTGCAACATTTAGACGCATATAAAGCTTCTTAACAATTAAACGAAAAACATTTTTAATGAAATCATTATTGGGAGAGCTACATTTTAACATGTTTACTTTTTATTAGTTTATAAGAATTTTATTGAAATATTTAAATAGTCAGGAGGGAGGTTCAAAGTGCGATCGCGGGTGCAACCAATTTGGCCCACCCTTTCCAGATCATAAGACAAAAGATCAAACACGAAAGTCTGTTAATTGTGATACATTTATTATGTTATGCCTTGATATTTCGTAAGGCGCTAAACTAATCAACTAAAAAAATAAAAAAAATATATATAAAACAAAAACAAGCAATGAATTATTAGCTTTTCAACCAATCGCGGGTGCAACATCAAATTATCGCGGGTGCAACTCGTCTAGTTTAAGTGTATATAAACAACAATAAATACTGATAGAGGAACGAAATAAGAAATCCAACAATGCGTATTACTAATCAGTACACTTTTTTGTCATTTATGTTAATTATTTCTTTTCGGTTACGTCAAAATTCACCGAAAATTCTATGAACATATTACATCCATCAATCCTTTCAAAAACAAAAATTTGTTTTTTTTTTCTTATTTTGTAGAATTTCTTTTTATATTTTGTAATTTGTAAGAGGTCCCAGATTGTTATCATCCCAATCACTTTCTGTTTCAGTGGTGGTTTTCGGAGATTTCAAAACCAATATGCATTGGAGACGAGACAGTGAGGTTCGCGCCACGGAAATGCTATCACCGTTTTCAGATTGAAAGAAATGTTTTGATTGAATGCCTGATTTATTTTTCAGCCCTTCCTATTTATCATCCAACGTGACCATCTTTTTTAACTGTTTTTTTTTTAATATAAAGAAGATGTTTTTACGGGAGACTGCGTGCCAAATCATAGAATTTCTATAAAAAAGCTAAATATAATATAAACAAACCTATTAAATATAAATCACTAGTAATACACAGCAATTATTATTATTGAAGACATAAAAAACAATAAAATATATGATAAATCACACAATAAGGGTAGTTGTCAAAGAGTTGCACCCGCGATTCTAAAACACAATCGCGGGTGCAATCAATTTGAGTCAACGTTTATTTCAATTCAGCTAACATTGTACTCTTAAAAACGTTTTATTCAAGTTTGCCTGTGATTTCTTCTTACTTTTACAAAGTTTCAAAACGTTAGCACTTTATTTCTGTGAAAAACACAAACTTTTATATCTTTTGTATCGCGGATGCAACAAGCTAACAGTGACTTCTTGTAGTCAATGCTGCTTAAAAAATAATAACAAGTACTTACATCTTTCGGCACATAAGAATAAACTAATATTGTCACTACACGTTTAGCAGTAGAATATAACTTCAAACTATCGGTAACAGCTGTTTCGCGCGAGTGTTGCACGGTGTGATTATGCAGTTTATATACCGATTCTTCGAATGATAATGTTTCCAAGCGCGCCAAAAATTTCAATATGAAGTAAAATTCAAAATTATTTTTTTATTATTAAATGTTGACCTTCTTCTTTGCACTGATATCAAAAAAGTAACAAATACTACGATTTAAAAATTACTGTCGAGAATCGTCTATAGCGGAATCGCCCCTTGCTACAAACTCCTGGGGTTTACCATCAGAACATCTTCGTTTTGATGACCCGTACGAAATGGTATTAAGAAAAGCAACGTGCTAGTGGTGTATAGACTCCGCGCCAAATTAAATAGGTTCATGCGACATACGTACTTACTTGAGGCAACGAATAGATTTTGCCAAGAAAGGCAACGAATATATGTTAGGCAACGAATAGATTTATCCTGACGTTATGCAAATCTTACAGTACGTAGTTTTAATACAGTGTATATTAACAGCTCATTCCTCTCTCTCTCTCAATGCTATGGATGTGCTTGAAAACTTCAGCCATAGTCTTCGCCACGACTTTAAGATACCACTCGCTAGAACAGATGATCTAGCACAGCATTGATTTACTAGAGGAATGGCGGTGCTATTGATTGAAATTCTTCGAACAGTGTGTGTATTTAATTACCTTTTAAATAACCTTAAATCTATTTTTGTACGAATGCCAGTGATACGTGATACTTAGTTGAGACTCCAGATACTAATATCTACAGCCTGTATGTCGGACGAATATCTACAGCTCATATGTTGAACTAATATCTACGAACTTCAGAGTGTTGACTAATATCTACAGAGCTAAGTTCGGACGAATATCTATGACGGTCCCAGTGTTGACTAATATCTACAGAGCGTAGGTTGGACTAATCAGCTAAATGTGTCCAATAGTCCGATATTAGGGATTTTTACAACTATCTGCATATGCAATATTACGTTAGATACGATTTTAGATTTTCACGGCCAAAAATATTTTTGTTATTAGTTTTTGGGGTATTATGCCGTGTTGCGCTACCTCCTCCTCAGGGCAGAACTGCCCTGGTGATGGACACTGCAACGCTGTCTGAAACGTTGGCTAAAGAAGGAGGTAGCGCAACACGGCATAATACCCCAAAAACTAATAACAAAAATATTATGTTATTCCAATATGCTATACATAATTGCAAATCCAACCTCTGCCAGTGCTGTAGATATTCGTCAACACTTTGATTCTCATAGATATTAGTCAGCAGTTTGAGCTGTAGATATTCGTCAACACTTTGGTTCTCATAGATATTAGTCAACAGTTTGAGCTGTAGATATTCGTCAACACTTTGGTTCTCATAGATATTAGTTCGATTTTTTCAGTTTTTGGAATTCCTGTAGATATTAGCAGACGCCTCCTTAATTGATCAGCCCAACGCAATGTGTAGACGATCTTTCTCTGGTAACTCCTCTTCTCCTGCCTTCTAACAATATTATTTCCAGTGACCAATAACTTCTCCAGGTTTAAGTCAACCTGTCTGAAGTATGTTTTGTTAGGATTCGATAGGCAGACTCTGAGAGTTGATAGCATATTTTGGATGCAAGCACTTCCAGAATAGATGGATTTGTTACACTTGTTAACCGTGGTAGTTGACGTGATCTACGACGGTCATCTATGAAAATGCTCTCCCAACTCTATAAAGATAATGGAATAAGTGCATCACGGCAATACAAACCACTTTTGATGTGAGAACATTCGAGTAAATCATGTCGATTAAATGGCGCTAAAAAATAATACTATGCAGCTCCTGACCGACGAGACCTCGGAAGACGAGACTGGGGCCTCTAAAGACTAAATAAAAGGCAATTTACTTGGATGGTCATGAATCATGGCATTGTCATTTCATTGTTTATCCCGTTGAGCTAATGCTCCATTCCCATGCAGGTCTCGTGCAGTTTATCGCCATTGGTATTATGTATTTGTTTGTTTACGGGGCCTACCTGAACTGAATATTTGCGAAAATGTCGTACTGCTGAGTTCGCGGGGATGTGCGCCCTGCGTCATCCGCCAATCTGTCAATGTCACCCGTTTAAATCACGTTTATTATTTTACTTTATTGAATACCGTTTAACAATTTTAACTTCCCGGATGCAGTATGAGACTATGGCATCCACAAATGGCGTAAATTGCGATGCGGTAGAAGGTTGTAGTAGAAGATTTCCATTTTTCCCCTCTCTTAAGCTCTTCCCCTGACGACAACTCTCCTCGTGGTGCCAGTTCTTCCGACTCCGGACAAAATATTTGGTGTCCATCAGTAATTGTATTATCTAAATTTAATCATTGATTATTTTCGAGGGAATCCATAAACAAACTTCCTTTCTTCTTATGGTGCTATCTCCCGTCGGAGGTTGGATATCATCAATAAATATCTCCCTTCAGGCTTAAACCCGGAGCAACTCTGCCGTTAACTCCACCCAACAAGCCCTGATAAAAATAAATTACTTTCCTCGTGGCCTGTATCATCTTTGTGGATGCTGCGTGGGGAATCTTTTTAAAAAAGGAAGGAGAAGAAGTTCTGAGAAGAAAAGGTTGGTAAGGATCTGTGCGTCAGTGTGTCTTGAGTGACAGACGTATAAATAAATCTCTCCCACTTCGGTGCAAGGCCTATAGGTCGAGAGATTCCAGTTGGAGACGTCAAAGGGTATTCTTTAACCGGCCTCCCCCGTTACGACCCAGCCCGCAGCTGGTAACTAAAAACTGGTCAAACCTCACCCCTTGAACCATGATACCCTGTTAAGCCACCAAACTTAGCTTAAATTAACTTTACAAAAACGGCGACGGTACAAAAAAGGCAATAAACATACGTTCCTTTTCACAATGATGCTGCAGCTCTTTCTTACGCGTTTAATAATGATGAGACACAAAAAGTACGTATGTCTGTTTTTTTACATGAGCTCCATACAGGAGGCCCTGAGAAAAATAATTTCCCTCAGGACCTATGTCATCATTGGGGAAGCTGTGTGGAGGGTTTTTTTAAGGAAAAGAAGGAGAGGAGAGTGCTGGGAAGGAAAAGAGTTTAAGGGGTGGGTAGGAATCTGGGGTTCAGTGTATCCTGGCCATCCGGCACCCCTGCTTAAGTTTCCTCCAAAGTACTACTTTTTCCTTTGGAGGAAACAGACATACGTGCATTGTGTGTTTCATCTTTTGTGTCATCATCATTTAATGTGTAAGAAAGAGCTGCGGCATGATTGTGACAAGTACGTTTATTGCCTTTTTGTACTGTCACCGTTCCGTAAACGTGTGAAAATTAAAAGGACCCATTCGGGTGACCTATTACAGAAGTGTAAATATAACAATAGCTTTTATTATTTCATTATATTTGTCATCAGTATTGTTGAAAAACCCAAACAAACAATTATTTATTCATCATTTCGTTTGTAGAATAATAATGAATAAATTGCTCTTTGCTGGTCTCATTCTCGCAGAGTCTCCATTGCACTATCTGAAATCTCCAGTGAATTACATCAAGATGTAGATTCCATTATCGTCAGACAAGAAGCAGCGTGTTTAGTACCGACTCTAACTATTCAGTGTTTGTTTAACCATATTGCCCCCGTGCACGTGTGCGCATGCGTGTGAACAAATATTCCGAATATTCTCATACCCGAGTGATATATATTCGTGAGATGCGTCCGAAGAAAACCTACACAACGCTGGACACTGGCAAACTCTATGTCCTCATCAATCGAGGGCGAGCAAGAGTGATAGATACTCTCAGTATCAGACCTCAATTCAGTAAAGAAAATAGGTAGATACTACCCAACCTTCCTCAACTCATTCACATTCTCCACTCCCTTCAGATTCACAACATTCTCCGATTGGGGTTACCATGGTCTCGCTGCCTCCAGTTGAAACTGTGTGTTATTTTACTGTTATTTTCTTTTTTTAATGAAAATATTTAATTTTGTGAACACCACTATTTAAATAAAATAATCGACATGTTTCTGAACCAATGGTTTCTTCGTCAGAATAAATGTGTAATGAAAATTAACAAAAATAAGAATGGACAAACAAGTATTGATAATGCTTGTAATTTTTTTATTTATTTAATATCATTCAAACCTGCTAAACTGCTTATGTATTTTTGATTTTTGTCAGCAGACTTATGTAGTTTGTCAGTAGACTTACGAAGTTTGTCAGCAGACTTACGTAGTTTGTCGGCAGTTTTTTAGTTTCACATAAAAAGGTCCCAATATCCCAGTCATTTTCAAAATTCATTGTATAACGCAATGGTTTTTAACCTAGGTTCGAACGAACCCCAGGGGTTAGGTGAGTAAGTTTCACGGGTTCGGCGGAGGTCAAGACATACCCCCGACTCATGTGATTCGTGATGACCCGCCCGATTTTGATGTGATTTTGTGTGAAAATCGTGTTTTTGTTCTCAATGGTTTTGTTCATTTTGTACAGCTAAGTACAAATATGCACCTATTTTTTGAATTTGAAAAAATCATATTTTATTTTTCCAATTAAGAAGGGTTTGGTAAATGTGCATATGAAACTGGTGTGGGTCAGTACCTCCTAAAAGGTTAAGAACCACTGGTCTAAAGTAAAGACAGTATTTTTTTAAAGCAGATTTTCGTAATACCATCGTTTAAGTGTGTTTTTGCCTCGTGAAAACGTATGATTTTTATATCAAATGACGTCACAGTAATTGTAAATCTCTCTACGTTTGTCTGCAGTGGCATTGCGGAAAGGTACAAATGACGTCAGGTCGTTTCCCTTGAATGAATTCGTTGGATTTTCTTTATTATCAGGAGCGTTTTGTAATATCGACCGTTTCCAGCAAAATTTTATTAAATTCGTTTTAATTAACGAAGATTTACACGTAATCGTCAAAAACCGACCATTACGATTCCAGCATTGTTTGAAGTCCTGCTCGTTAATCGCCGAGAGCTCCGTTGTAACTTGTAACGTCTCTTTCTGATAAACGCTTCATTTCCGGGAAAGAGGGAGAGGCTACAACGGAGCTATCTGCGGTGCATGCACATTACACGTTATCTTTTATACACATTCAACTAGGCAAGAATGAAGACATGCACGTAGGTACTAGACACTGAGTAGATTAAACCACTAGAAATGCGATCTGTACTGTTTTGAAAGAAAACTGATATCGTCACTATTCATATACCCTTCCGACTTATAAGCTCCAGATGGGCTTATACGGTAAATAATCACCTACGCTCTTCATTCTTAATATGCACAAGTTATTCAAAAAACACTTTGATTGCAATAGTTGTTACTTGTTTTGTTGTTGTTGTTTTTTAAACGATTTGGACGTATTAAGGCGAAGCTTTCCCAAATAACTACTCTAGATTAATCGTTACGACGAATCAGTTTTCATTGTAAATACATAAAAACGTGCTTTAGATAAATTAAAGCTTTTCCTACCGTTTCCATACAGTGAAATTAAAATAAAATTGTTAATTACTTTATAAAACATATAAGCGTAAACTACTAAAAAATGTGCTTTTCATTAGAAATGTATGAACGCGAATATATAAATAAGTCTGCTGACATACACAAGTCTGCTAACAAACTAAATAAGTTTGCTGACAAACTACATAAGTCTGCTGACAAACATACTTATGTAGTTTAGCAGATTTGAATGATAATAAATGTGGTAACCGTGGCCGGTTATCCCATTACCTCTGGACTCCTTTATGATGGATCCAGATTCCTCAGATATGATGATCTCAGTATGGGGTGTATGTCAATAATAGACATGGGTAGACTATGTGTATTTAATCCGAGAATACTGTACAAGGTTCTTCTAAGTAAGCTGATAACAAGAGAGGACGAATGGACACATTCACGCCTTTTATACGTTCCGCATGCTGTCTCACTCATACACGCATGTCTCTTTCATACTGCAAGACATACGTTCACTACAATAAATAAATACATATATTTTTTATTATATATAATATACTCGTAAGGAACGACTTTTTGGTACCCGACAACTCAGAATGAAATCAACTCAGGTTGCAAAGTCATTAAGAGTGATGTAAAAAATATATTTAAAAAATGTTTATATAGGTTACGTTATGTTTGGTTATGGGATATTTGTTAATTTTTTTCATAGCTTTTAATGACTTTTCAAAGAGGTGTTGAGTTGAGTTGATTCTGAATCGGCATGGAACCCTACTTTTTAATAATACGATTATATGGCAAAAATTATCTGTCACCGTTTCCAATGATTACATTTTTTCTTTCTTGTAAAATTATTCAAAAATAAATTTTTGAAAAACATTTTTCGCGCTTGAAATCTTGACCTTTGTACTCCGTTTGCCAAGCGATTTTTATCAACTTTTGCTTCTGGCTTCCTCTTGGATGAAGAGTTTCTGGATATTTACCAAATTCAAGATGTATTTTAAATATTTGAATACGGTTGATCAATTTCACTAGAAATAAAGAAAAAGGTTTACTTCTGGCACACGCACACGTCCACAACGCGATTATATCTGCTAGAGTACGTTTAATTCAATAATCAGAAGACTCCATACATTTTGTTGTGTACTGGTGTATCCTCTGATGTACAATACAACTTTAATGATCGAGAATCAATAATAGTTCGGTCGGTTTGGGTTACGAGTTTTTTTAAATTATTGTCTTATTTACCTAACTGGACTTAACGTCCGTTCTAAGTGATGCGCTGTGATAATCTGGAGCAGGGGAAATGGTCACCTATAGATCGCATATGATCGGCAATCTTCGTAACCGTTCAGGTATAGACCGAGCGACAGTTGTCCCTCTCATGTAGTACAACTACTGACCTCTGTTGAGTCACCTTAAAACTACACATAACCACCAATACTAGCGACATCTGTTGAAACTACAAACATACATTCCGCATTTGATAATGTTTGATAAATTTCCCCAGAAGTAAGTAAAAATATGGTTAGTTTGGGTTTCAGGCGCTACTCCTGTGTGAGCGCTGGGCCCGAGCTCACCCCAGACCACGCCCTACATTATAATTAATTGTTTATTTAATTTATTATTTTTTCCTAGTCTATGTAATTGATTCTTTAATTAAAACTATTGTGTAAATATGTATAACTATATGGGACATGTGGGATTCCACTATCCTCTCCACATCCTAGAATAAAATGTTATTTTTATTTTTACTTCGGACACGCCCATTCACACTTCTATCTGTTAATATCTTCAGAATCTAGTACAGTTCCTAGAAGTACTAGGCACCGTGAACTGAGCACGTTTCTAAGAGTGTGGAATTTAATAATCAGAAAAGTCGATGGCAGGAAGGCACCTCGCTAGCGCCGCTCCAAGTGGTGCCCTCTGAATGCCTGAATAGAACATGTGAAATGTGTTGGGCAATACTACCCAGTACCTACCTGGTACCTAGTACAGTACCCACTTTGTGGAATGTCAACCTGTTAGCTCGAAGGCACACGCTCAGGTTAACAATTATTATTATTTTTCAGAGGTTAGTAAATTAGATCAATGATTGTGTGGAAATTATGTTTACGAGAGTTCAGAAGATTGCTGCAAATCGGATTGAGAAGATTTTAGAAACACCTGAATCACCAAAACTATTCATTTGGAAATACTTAATTGACCTTTATTCAAATTTAAACAATAAATGAATTGGGAAGCTTTGTTATAATTTTTTATTAATTCATCTTTATTAGTTCTAGATTTACAATTAGTGATGTCCTATGTCTGTATCACTAGGAAAACCTAAAAGCAACGCTTTAAAACTTGGGCTGTTTATAATAAAAATAAAAATATTAACAAAATATTACATTTAAAGTAACAGACAATCATCATCGTACCATTGAAAAATTACATACTTATAAGTTGGTTTTGATAATATCTGTGACGTTGGATCTGTTTTGGCTGGTAATCCAGGACTTGGTGTCAGATTTATATTGAAAATACATTGTGTTTTGTCTAATGGCCAGTGGAGGTTCATTATGCAGTTGTGTTGTAAAGTATCTAAAATTTCTTTAAAGGTAGTTTTAGCAAAAGGGATAAGTAAGAGATTGTGCCCTTTGGTTCTAGTATCTCGAGCAGTTTTGGATATTTTCAAAGGTAGTTCTGTGTTTGAAGAGATATGCAAGTATGTTTTTGGCATAAAGTTGCCTACTGTCCATGACACAGCTTCTTCTGAAGATTTCATTTAAAGGTTAAATAATAACCATTAATAATTCCGACATTTTACTTGGACTAAATCATTTTAAATTTCTTTATGGCGGCCTCCGTAGTCAAGGGGTAAGGTTTTGACTTGCAATCCGAAGGTAGCGGGATCGAATCCCGGCGTGCGCAAATTAATTTTATTTGATTAATTTGTGTTACTAACAATTAATTAATTTAAAAATAACGTGCAGTACATTTGCGGCACGTTCCAGAGTGGAAGATAATCTCAGTATCGCCCTGGTGTAAGTCCACCATTCAAAATTGAAATATTGTTTGAAATGGCTTTAGCCGTGTTTAATGGATAGGTACTTCCCACCTATGTCTTCCCCACCTCAATCCCCTCCTCACTACCTTCAGCCTCACAAAAAACCCTTTGGGTACCCATAGTCTCACTGGCTCCAGACGGGAGTAGTTGTGACTCTCGTGAGATATTCACACAAAAAAAACTCTGAAACCCAAATGGGCATGCGTAATAAAAATAAAAGCAATTAGATTTTCTTTATCAGTGCGTATAAATAATTGTCTGTGGAGTGACCACAATTTTTTTTTTTAAATTTATTTATTTATTCCTTTATCCATGGGGCTTTTACATTGGGTTCATAATGTTTATATTTTTTTACACAAGGATTAGTGGTAAACAATGCGTTGCAAAATTATCAGAAATAATATGTTGAGATAAAATTTTTTTGTTAAGTTTTGTTTTAAACGTAGAAATTGTTACATTAAAAATGTCAATGTCATTTACATATTTGTTTGCTATGTAAGCGTGGAATTGGAGAGAAGCGGGTTTTCAAACCATCCACGAAAATTCCTTAAGTGCTTGGAACAAAGCCCTGCATTCTCAATTTCCTGCATCAACAAAGCATCTCAATTTGATCATGAAATTTCAGCCTACTATCAAACATGACTCCAAGATCCCTGATTTTATAGGTTGTTTACTCTGTACGTAAAAGTTTTGTTTGATCAAATTTTGAAAATTGTTGCGTTACGTAGTTTCCACCACGTAATCCTAACATTGGAAAATGTGGACATGACATGGCCCTATTTGTTAATTATGGATTGTTTCTATTCGTCCTGTCCTAGTCACGATCCTCCCAATAAACTTTATCCCAACTAAACGTTATCTCTAAAACACCAGCTGGCAATTAATATCCTGTAACCGAAACCCGCCAAAAGCTTGCCTAAGATTTTGCGCCTGAAAACAGTTCGTTTTGGCTAGCTGCGGAATTTTTACAGTGTGTTTCCACCCTTTTACACCGTGTGTAGTATTTTCATGTCCCAGGTTAACTCCTTCCTCTTAAAAGTACTTCTTCACAACATATCCTGAGGTCCCTAAGATGACGTAGTGATGACCTCCTTTTTGAAGTTAATATAAAAATAAGCCCATTCACTCGAACTCCGTTGCTCGCTGTTCCTGTCCACAGTTCACAGTCCGCAGCAGTCTTAGGAATGTCACGTTGTTTGTCTGCTGGTTTGTTTACCGTTTCGTGCCGTAGTCCGTAGTCTAGATTTTAGATCTTACGTTCCCCAGCGGTGAGCGGTGAGCGGTGAGCGGTGGCGATCTACTTGTCGACCAGAGGATGTCGTCAATTACAAGCCGAGGAATGCTAATCATCCGGCGGAATGAGGCTCACCCTTTTCTCACCTCTCGCCATTAATTCATCTTATTAGTTACAAGTAATGGCACGAACTCTGCATGCAGCGGGTCGCCGGTGATTGCGACTAATGTTATGTGCCTGTGCCTGTTTGTTGATTGAGAAATGCGCAGCAATCGTTAAATTATTGCATTGGTTTCTTGGATTAGGACGGGTGTACGTGATTATGTCCGAGTCTCACGAGGATTACAAAATTAATATTCATTCAGTCTTCACTGACAGACCGTAGCCTGAGTACCCCACCTGTAGTGTAGGCCGTAGGGTATGTCGGGGAGGGTTGTACGACCACCTCTCGTGCTTGGACATTGGACAAGGATGGGAACGAATCATTCTGTTTAAATTAAAATACTGTTGCTGTTTTCTTTTGTTTACAAGTATAGCCTGTTTGGCAAATGATAAATTTGTTAGGATCTTTATATTTCCCACGTGATTTAAAATAGAATGTGGATTGATACCTATACTCGGGGCCCATGTTCGCCATTTCCTACTTAATGCTGCTAAAATAACACGCATATAAATGTTGTATGTTCTTTGTTGTTTTTTTAGTGTTGTAATACTTTGGCCATTCTACATCTACACAGACATAGAAGTATGCTTGCTGTGGAGTCTCGAGTTGAATCGGTGTCGTCAGACAGTCTGAAGTAAAAACAGTCACCTTGAGAGGCGTCTCTGTGTACCCGCCGAAGATATGCAACCGAATCAGCCTTCATATAATTATAATTCCAGTGTTGTTACTTGAAATCAGTTTAATGAAGTTTTGATCGCTTAATCACCCTCGCAGTTTTTAGAACAGCCGTCAAAACTTGAACTCTTCGATCGGTCAGAACTCAGAATGGAGCCACGCAGGTCTAAGTTTCCAGTCTTGAGTCTTCACGAAGCAGCGAGCAAGAATACCACTGTATAAAAATGCGAATTTCTTAGCACGGCACGGTAAAGAGTATCGCGGAAAGTAAGTGTATTTTTTATAATTTAATTGAACCGTCTGGCAGATTTAAAGTTCACGCCGCACAGCCCGCCTTCAAGGCCCAAATAGACGCTATAAATTAATTCGCCGATTTGCCAGCAATACGATCCCACTTAATAAAAAGCGAAGTATATTTGGATAGTGGCTTCGCCGGTTTTGGAGGTTTTTTCTATGTAGAAAACGGCGTGCTTCTACGAGAGACTCGGCGTTTCCGTATGGGGCTAGAGTGACGAAGGCGGAAATAAACTGAGAACGGGAAAAAAATGGCGCGCCAGACAGCGAGGCCCCATTGGGTGCCGATTGCCACTGCCGACACTGCGGCAGCCAGACCGCAGACACAGCCTTTTGCCTTGTGCATCGTGTCTTTTCTTGGTACATTCAGGTCTCCCCTCATCCAGCCTTCTTCTCCTACTGGCATCAAGGACAGTTTCCCAGGCGCCAGGATCAATTATATCCGTGTGCATATTATTCTCGCTCGCTCCAATCCCCCGATAAAGAGCACATTCGAATGAAATCCAATGCGCCGTATTCTAGGAACACAAACATTCGTCTTCTCGTGCAGAATCCAAACTGCAGTGATTAATTGCACAGCTTTGGGGTCATTGATACGGATGTTGGCCGGCGCGCTGCATGCGGGGAAAGAAGTTCCAATCCACATGGAAATATTTGAAGGTGATAATTGGGAAACAATGGTGGACGTGTCGTGTAAGGGGGACATGGAATGCATTCATAATGTCCCACAGCAGGCTGGCAGTGTGACAGTGTGACGGTAACGGTGTGACAGTGTGCTGTAGCAACAAACTAGCAGGAGGAATTGTTGTCATTATTATTGCGAGACGATATTTACACTTTTTATGGCCCGCCGCACAAAGGAATCCATTTCTTGAGAACTTGAATAATAACCGACGAATGCTAATCGTAGAGAGTAGACAAATATTTCGCTAGCATGAGATTAGAGATACTTTCTATTGTGCATGTTCATAACTATTGCTAGCTCGTTGAATTTTGAAGTCGGTTGTCTTGTAAATCACATTAACGTATTATCTTTAAAAACCGTTATTTAAGACTGTTCAGTGGTGTATTTTGAGTACCTACACGCTTGTATTTAGTTATGTAAGTATGGTTCCAACGTTCACCTAATACAAATCTTGATAAATTGAATAAAACTATTGTGGCTTCTTATTTCTACTTTTAGACAAATTTCTAAAAATGGTTTCACCCATTTTCAAATAACGTCTGTGGTGAGACTTGATTTGTAATGAAAAGCAAACAAGATACGTTGTTTTATTTACATCAAAACATTTGAATAAAATAGTTTTATAAGGGAGAGGGTAAAGTATAGAAGTAATATAAGTACCTTTACAATATGTGGTGTCCGGAAACTCGTAGTATAAGTGGGATACTGGTGAATCTATATCACACGGAGAACCCCAAAAAACTAAGTACTTTCAATATGGATATTTCTTTTTTTTACACTTTTGTTCCTCATTTTCGGCAATTAAAGGATTAAAAACACTTTTAAGGGCCTTTAATCAGCCAGCGGCCGAAAATCCACATTTCGTCGTTACGATCGTACAGGGCGGTTCCAATGAGAAAGATTAATTATTCTCCGTACCAGCTTTTAAAAATTATAACTCAATATCGATTTTATTTCATTCCAAATTTGCTTTAATTTATACCTACATCCAAAAATGCTGATAGGCGTGATGATGAAACTATTAAAATTATGTACTTTTGTAAATATTTTTGTATCATAAGTATTTATAATTTTTCAATAATGTCTAAGCAAAATAAATTTGAAATATGCCTTTTAATTTGTGAGATCGTAAATAGATAGACAAAATAGAGAAATTTTCGCCATAAATAAGTGTTCGGATATTTTTTTATTATTTTATTTGAACCAAAATTTAAATATGCGTTTACTAGATAACGTATTGATTTACAATAATGTATGATTACATGATATGAAATATGTCTTGTAAAATAAGATTTTTCGTTTGAAAATTTACCAAATCTGCCAACGACCTAAGGTATATACTTAATGTAGTGTATTATAAGGGTCAAGCCAAGAAACTCCGGAAGCGCGATCTCCAAACCTTGTTTTTAGTTTTCGCTTAGGTTCTATCAGTCTGCCTGTAGCTGATGACGTTGCTGATCTAAGGGTTGACTGCCTCATACCAGTGTTTTCCGGGACGTATAGCTCAGATATGTAAGGTGGGACAATTTTAGTAATAGATTTGGAAAACTCAATCTGGGCATTTAGATTTTTTTTAAATCTTTTTTCCTATTTTTCACCAACTAAAGGGTTAAAAACACCTTTAGAACCGCGTCTACCCTTCGATACATTTTAAAATACATTATAAACAACAGCTGACGATGTCCCTCTAGCATAATTTTTTTTTTCTAATTTGACTTAAAAACTTTGAACTCGATTTACTCAAAAAGGAAAGCTCAAATCAAAAAAAAATTATACCACAAAATCGTCTCCAGATGTAATGTTTCACAAGTATCCGGATCCTGTGTATATGCGTAGATTTGTTATTAGAGAACGGAGGTATCTAAAATTCATTAGTATCTAAATTATATTGCCGATAATAGAAAAGTTGACAAGGGATGATTAGATTAGCAGTTCGGAAAAAATTGTAAGCCAGCATTCGATTATACACTCGTATACTACATACAATGATCGTGTTCTTACTGTGAAACGAAGTTGGACTGCTGGATATCTTAAAGCGATAACTTGACTCGTATCTTATGTAGCGATAATGTATTTTATTTATTTAATGTTTAAAGACAGATAAGTTTAATGAATGGCGATGTACCGCGCCGAACAGCGTGTTATTCTAGACGGCCTTGTTTAGATTTTTTTTAATTTCTGTTTAATTTTTGAATGCCTCTCGAGGATTCCTAGGTCGAAATTAAAATAAATTAGTCGTTAGCTGAATATGAATATGGCGTAATTAATCGGCCATTTTAAGAAATCGACAAATTAAAATAAAACATGTCGTCATACAACAAACAAACATGGTGTTGTTGTTTTTGTTTTGGAATGTTCTCACCTAACTAAGGGGAAATCTCCTGACCTACGTCATCTTAGGGATGTTGTGTGGAGGGCATTTTAAGGGCAAGGGAAAAGTAATCCTGACAAAATCAATGTTGTACGATGGTTGCAATGTAAAATCCAACAAATAATTTCACAGACTAGTCTTTTTTATATATGAATACCTCACAAGTTTCCCAGCTGCTCCCGTCTGAAGCCAGTGAGACTATGGCATCTCCAATTGGGGTGTGTTGTGAGGCTGAAGGTAGTGGGTGGGGAAAGGAGATGGGGAAGAGGAAGGTGGGGAAGTACCTGGCTATTCAGATCTGGTCACCAAACACGGCTAAAGCCGACGTGTCACGTTTCAATTCTGAATGGTGGTCTAACACCAGGGCGAAACTGAGAGTATCTTACACTCTGGAACTTGCCGCAAATATACGAGTACTAGCATAAATATACTATTTTTAATAAATATATCACAGGGATTTTAAGTAAAGTACTTATAAAAAATATCTTCATGTAAATAAAAAAAACACCAATTCCGAATATACTTGTACATAAATATTTCTATACTTTTTTCCCAGAATGAATAAATCGTACGTAATTTAAGAGCTATACTAAAAATCCGCTCCGTGATTGGTCGATTGAAATCTGTCGTCAAATGTACCTTGTGTTATACAATGTAATAATTAAACATCTCTTTCTGTTATATGCGTACCTATTTTGCGAATAAAGGGAGATTTTTGTTTTGATTATTTTTGTGTACTGATCTGAGGTTCTGATATAATTTGTTGTTTTCGGTTGTTAGTTAATTAGTTTTATCGATTATTTTAACTTAAATTATGTCTTTTCATTAAAATAAATTATGCCATCACAAAGTGAAAATCTTTCCGAAGAAGTTTTCTTCGAAAAATTAAATTATGTGACTGCGATCTTCGTAAGGGTCCATTAATACAATAAAATAAACTATTTTAAAACATCTCAAAACATTGTTATGTTTATATATAATAATATGTCAGAAAATGGATCGCTAATTGCATCAAGATCGCATCTACCATTATTTTAAATAAACATCTCTAAAAATCGTAAAATCTCTTAGAACGGGGATAAATTGCTTCACAACGCCTGTATTTTTACACATCGATACGATACAATAGTAATTCGTATCATCCCCTGACATTTTAGAAGACTTTGTTAAATTTAAGGCGGTAAAATTGAAGCTATTAGCACATAATGCAACTCATGTGCGATAATAAGCGTGCAGACTGTTATTACGTTCTAGTTTTTAATTGGATTTATTCAGTTACTCTGTTTAAATCCCTAATTTATATTTACTTTCTTAATTAAACTCTTCACTTTAACCTTAAAAAAATACAATCAATATTATACCCACCCACGCACAGGCGTTGCCTTTGTGGGATTTTCTTGTTCATACATTTATTGTATTAAACATTTTTATATACTTTTCATTATTTTATCTATTACTAGCTATTTCCCGCGGCTTCGCTCGCATGGTGTAAGGGGGGTTCCCACTCCGCCTCCTCCACTTCTCCCTCTCACCGCCCTCCCCCCCCTCCCCCTCTTCCTTCCCCCCTCCTCGCCCCTCCCCTCCCCCCTGTTACCCTCCCC
Organism: Limnephilus rhombicus; assembly: GCA_929108145.2. Classification (NCBI taxonomy): domain Eukaryota; kingdom Metazoa; phylum Arthropoda; class Insecta; order Trichoptera; family Limnephilidae; genus Limnephilus; species Limnephilus rhombicus. Next base: position 16,489,058 of record OV815279.1, on the reverse strand, counting down.
TCCCCCTCGCCCCTCCCCCCTGTTATCCTCCCCTCGCCCCTCCCCCCCCACACCCTCCCACTCCCCCCCCAATTATCCAATTTTCTGCGCAATTTTCTTAATTTTTCTCTCAGTAAGAACCATCCTCGTACTGCAAGGAATATTCTAAAAAAAGAATTAGCGAAATCGGTTCAGCTGCTCTCGAGATTTGCGCTTAGCAACACATTAAGCGATTCATTTTTATATATAAGAATATGTATTGTATCAAAAAATTTCATTATATATATATATATATATATATATATATATATATAATAATAAAATGAGAGGAAATCCAAGCGCTACCTCCACAAAAATCACCTGCATCCATTTTTGTAAAAAATGAATAAGTACGTACGAACGTATTTAAAAAGTTACATATAAGCAATAACGATAACCCCGTGTTGTCAGCTACGTAGGAATATCGATAATACTGTATAGACCCGTGTACGGTAGTGTTTTGGCGGGGTTAACAAATTCTAACGTTAAAAAAAATAATTTTGGTGTGAAAATTTTGATATTAAAAAATCCCCTTAACCTGTAGCGGGATTGTAGTATCTCAGTGATAAGTGATAACACATACAAAATAATTATAACCTAGAGTAGCAGTGAGCTTTTTAAAATAACACATAAATGTATTGAAGTACCTAACTAATACTGCAAAATATTTGAAATTATCAAAAACTTCATAAAAAATTTGAATAACATTAACGTTTTTGTAATTTAGTTCAAAATTTGAAGTAAAAAAAGTCAAAAGTTCCGCTAAGGGTTAATTTAGTTGGACGGTAACATTGAAAAAAATGTACTGTAATTCCTTACTGAAGAATAAAAAAATCTCCATACAAAACACCCTACCGACGAGTATCGTTCAATGCACGGATGACGTCACGCACCCCCCGCCTATCACCGGTCCGTTGATTTAGATCGTTTGGCGGGTATACAAAATATTCGAACTTTGAGAATTAGTTTAACTACGAAAACGTGTTAAAAATAAGTTAAAAAATGTTTTAATTTCAATTTTAATACGAAAACGAACTTAAAAATAGCAAAAATAATAGATTTAAATGGGCACGCCGGAACGATAGAGCCTTACCCCTCGACCACACAGGCCGTCAAGGTAGGGAAATGTACCAAACACCTTCCTTGCTCTCTGACCACGTCATCGATAGTCAATACATTCTTCGTAACTTTCGCGTCTGTGCGGTGAGATTGTCATCGAATGTTGTTCGATATCTGCTTCTGGGCCGCGCTCCGGTCCGACCAGAATCGGCCCATCACTTTCAAAGCGGCTAATCTCCGCGTGTGACATCATTACTAGACCGGGGGCTGGGTACTGGGTACAGCGAGTACTGGTATTTGGCCATACAAGGGTTTCTCCGACTATTTTGACCGTGTATGGTTGCCATTTGCGATTGTGTGATTCATAAATCAATTCATGTTCAAATTCTCACTTCCTTGAAGCTTGCGAACTTATTAGCCGATAGAGATTAATTAAATTATTAATCACCATAATCTTCCACATATACAAAATTGAATGTATGTTTGCTTGCATGCTTGTAATACCTATATAAAAAAAATTGTTTGTCCCACATGCTTTCCTAAACCGTCCATCTGATTGCGATGTAACTTTTGCCTGCGAAGGTTTCTATATATAATGGTGAGCTCTTGCGTTATGAAATTTGTGTACAAATTTTTACAATAGGTAACACGCCAGTTTTTCGAAAAACTTGCATATTTCATATTGTTTAGTAGCAGTGGACGGGGGTGACGGGGAAAGGAACGGAGGAGACACGGGGGCGGGAAGGGGCGCATTGGGAAAGACACGGGAGGGGAGAAAGACGGGGAAGGTGGAAGAGGAACGCGGCAGGGGAACAGGGGCGGGAAGAGGGACACCCGGGGAAGGACAGGCAGTGAGAAACAATTTCTTTCTCTAAGTGGCATTACGCATGTGGTACTCGCTAGTGATTTCTAAAATCCCCTTTCATTTTAACACTGTCCGAAACTTTGGCTGTATTTAGTTTATGTACTTTTGGTGTATTTAGCGCAATTTTCATAACACCCCCAAAACCAATCACGATTATAAATCTTGTTGGTTTTCAACAAATTTTACCACTTTCACAATCCGCAACGCCTCTAATAATAGCCATTATACACGCTCTTGATGTAATTTTCCTCAAACTGAACTTGTAGAATTTGCTGTTTTATATTTTTGTGGTATTAGCAATTTATTTATTGTTGTTATACGCCCGTAGGGGCTTTTACAGAGATTATAAAATAATATTTAAGTTATCGAGGATTACACATACATAGAATTTATACCAAAAGTTATAAAAGTGAAAAAATTTTAAGAATAAACAAGTAGTTTTTGAAGAAAAAACCACTTGTATATTCTTGCGTAAAACCGTGAAATATTTTAAACAATGTAATATTTGACAATAACATTGAACAAAATATAATATTAAACATTACAATAACACATCAAATAATTATACCACGTTACAATAATTTGTATGATTCCACAAAGTGTTGGTTTCAATTGCATTTTAGAATATAATAATATATAATAATATAGGTATCATAGTATATAATAATATAGGTATCAAAAAATACCGAAAAATTCAGAAATATTACCCATGAATGTATACACAAGATTTAAAATTACCTGCCAAGCCGGGTGTGAAACGACTGGTCTATAAGTATATTATATGCTAATCAAAGAAAGCTCATATTTTACGTTGATGGAATATTAAAGTTTTCTTTGTTACCGATTAACATTGTTGTCTCGTACTCTGTTAATTATTGTCGATAATCAGTTGATTGAAGCAATCGCCCAACAACATATTGTCGTTCTACGTGTTCGTAATCACAAGTTCAAGCTTTTATTCCTTACGATAATATTATAAAACTAACCTAACCTAAACATTTCAAAATGTGTCCGGGTCGAGTTAATAAAAGTCTTAATTCTACATCTTCATTCTTTCATAACATTTTCGTAACATTTTGAGAGGTTAACGTTAGGTTTGGTTTTCAAAATGATTCCGAGAAATTTATTTATTTAATATCAACTGTATGAATATACCATAAACACTGATTATATGACACAAAAATATTAGAAATAATAATATAAAAGTTAATTGTGGCATTTGACTGAGAAATGACACCAAAGATACTATTACGTACAAAAATCTATAGTACAAATAAAATTAATATTGATTGAAAAGATGCGATAGCATAACCTTCTAGTACCTACCTTCTGTTCAGTTAAATAGATCTGCACATCCGCGTATCTATTACTAACTTCATGCAACCAAGGTACAAGCGAGTTTTCGTATACTAAGTCGTGATATGGTTGCATTTAAACAGATTTTAGAACGAGTGGCTCCCGTGGATATTTGAAATTCAATGAGGTTAATCCTGTCTATTCTATCATTTACGATTTTGAACATAAATATATATATGTATTTTTGAATGTAGCTATAACTTTGTGGTTATCCATTATAGAAAAATGAAACAATACAACTTTGTATAAACCACTTATATAAAGCGTAAATCCGACCGGTTTCGGAACAAACGTTCCTTCTTCAGGGAAAGCTTATAATAATTTGACAGTTTCGAACAATGTTTTATTATGGTAGGGGTGGAGCCGTTGCTAGTTTGTAGATTGGGTGGGTAGGTATTAATATAGAGTGGGTGGGTAGGGGAACAAATCCTTGATTGGGCTAAAAGACAATATTTTTTGTTTGTTGATAATTAATTCATTATTTTTAAGGGATTTTTTAATTTCCAAAGCTTCTAAGTTATCTAAACGTTTTCCTTTATGATTAATATGAAGAATATTTATCCCTGTATTTTTTTTTCAAAACTATGGTTATTTTCAATGATATGGTTAACGAACTCAGAAAAATTATTATTATTAAGACACCTTAAATGTTCTTTGATTCTGATTTCAAAATTACGAGTTGTTTTTCCATAGTTTTGAAAAAAATACAAGGATAAATATTCTACATATTAATCATAAAGGAAAACGTTTAGATATCTTAGAAGCCTTGGAAATTAAAAAAATCCCTTAAAAATAATGAATCAATTATCAACAAACAAAAAATATATTCTTATAGCCAAATCATGGATTTGTTCCCCTACCCACCCACCCTACATTAATACCTACCCACCCACTCTACAAACTAGCAACGGCTCCACCCCTACCATAATAAAACATTGTTCGAAACTGTCAAATTATTATAAGCTTTCCCTGAAGAAGGAACGTTTGTTCCGAAACCGGTCGGATTTACGCTTTATATAAGTGGTTTATACAAAGTTGTATTATTTCATTTTTCTATAAATATACAAATATGCTTAACTAAAATAAATGCAGAACTTGAATAAATGCATAACTTTTCCAGTAACTGATAGTAATATTTAAGTACCCTAAATTATTCCGGTTAATAAGTATAAGTAACATACTGTTTTTTTTTTAATTGCTTTTTTCTTTTATTTCGATTAATGCTTTTACTAAATTATGCCTTAATGTATAAAGTAGCTTATTATTCATATTAATTTAACTAAATGGCTTTAATAATATACGTAACATGTTTTTTCGCACGTTCGTAAATATATTTTATCCGATTAAAAATATGTTCGGATTTTAATTAGTGTACAGTGAAAAAAATCGGTCGTTTCGAATTCACCGACGATGATGTTCGTACGGTTCCAATATTAAATCAAATCCGAAATTCACAGGTGGTGTTTAATGTAAACATGATAGTGACGAGGTCCGCTGGTCGGCTGGCCTGCTGGTTTGTTCCCCGGTGGGGGGCACAAGGTCGGTATGTGGTGTGTGTGGAAATGGGGGGAGTGGGGGAGCCCTGGGGCGGTCTGAGAGCCGCCGAGCAGTCTCACGGCGCGCCCCCCTCCCTGGTCTGTGAGTGTTGTCTCTTCCGTCTTGAGCCCCCTTGTAATACCAGTGGTTAGGGTTGGCAAATAAGCAAAGCGGTATTCGTACATTATTTGAAATCAACTGGTTGGATAATGAGCAAAGCGGTATTCGTACGTTATTTGAAATCAACTGGTTGGCTAATGAGCAAAGCGGTATTCCTACGTTATTTGAAATCAACTGGTTGGCTAATGAGCAAAGCGGTATTCGTACGTTATTTGAATTCAACTGAATTGCAATTACACTTTTGAACATATTTATGTTTTTTTCTGCTATTGTGCAGTTGCTGTAGTCTTATTTAATTAGCGGGGTTCAAAGAGCTATGCCCATTAAAATCCCTTTCGAGTATTAGAGTAAAGTTCCCTGTACAGCCGGAATCAAACTGTTTAAATGCATTTAAGGTTTTTGTATTCTATTGGTATAACTCCCTATTATTTATATATTATGGCGATCTAATGATGAAACATACATTTATTTGTAATATTTGGGAGGCGGGTATTGGTACCGCCGCAAACCTTTTATTGGTTCGCTACGTATGGTGACTTGGTGCCCGGCTTCATGGGGTGAGGTTTGCCCTAGTTTTGGCGGTGGATGCGTCAGCCCATCAGCTGCATGGCAGGCCGGATCGGGAGAGAGTTGTTTGAGGGAGTCCCTTCTCCAGCCGTACTCTCTCGGTACACCGCCTTATACCACAGTAGGATACGTCCGTCACTCCTGTACACACGATCCCCAGATTCCTACCCACCCCTCATATCCTTTTCCTTCCCAGAACTTCCTCTCCTTCCTTTGCTTGGCGTATTTCGGCATAACGTTTGGCGTACATTCCCATTGGGATTATATGGCGAGCGATATGCTGAAATAGCTGCTTTTGTAGCCAAGTGTGTCGGCCCCATTATGCGTAATTATTGATTACTTATGTTAACGCTGCAACGAGAATAGAATGGATTTACGAACTTAGGTAGTTTTGCTGATGGCAAACATAAATATAAGCTAACAAACGAACGAATTATAGGTATCTTGTTGCTGGTAACCAATATATTGTCGTAATGCAGTAGTGCCCTGAACTACATAAAAAATATCTGATAGGTGGAACACGTGATGAACAATGATGACTCAGGTTGTATTACAAAACAATTTTTTTTATTCTTAAACCCACCCCTTGGTGCTACAGACAAATACTTTCAGCATATACCTTTAAATAAAATAGTCTAATGTAAAAATATATTTACTTGGAAACGTTGCAAATATAGCTTATTTTAATTTATAAATAAACTGTAGTTATTAACGTTCGTATCGGTATTTTGACGTTATCCAGCACACCCCTAACTCGCGTCCCATCGCCTACAGCTTTTGAAAGTCAAATATGAATGTTTTTTCCCTGAGTTTTTGCCGATATCTCCTTCAGCTTCGACGGCTAATTGCCTCGCAGCAAACACTGCACAACTATCGTTGTTATTACACACAAATTACCTAAACGATCGTCGATCCACCGAGCTAGACACTTAGGCGAGAGCATACAGTACGACATTATTATTATATTAGTATTACTAATATTATATCGTGCGTGGCAGTGACGCGTGTAACTGACCGAATAAGGATGAAATTTTGACTCAATCCAGCAGAAATGACTAAAACCATATATGACATTATTACGCAGGAAATTACGATATTATAAGCATATAATGAAAGTGATTAAAAATGAACACTTTGGTGGTTTTGGAAAGAAGTGTGAATTTTTAAGGAAAATGTTTCCCACAAGTAAATGGAAAATGTCTATGATGCCTCTGGAGGCCATTGCACAACCAAGTTAAGTTGCCAAAGATGTTTTTATTATCCAAAAGAGATGCCTACGAAAAATTACAAACTGTGATCACGTGGATTCACGTAGATTTATATTAGGTCATTACATATGAAATTGGCGTTTTGCCGCACTGGCAACTTTGATCTCAAATATCTTCTCTTTGGTTAGGAATTCCATATTCAAATTATACAGCTATTTACTCATGTATTTGTGTTTCGAAAATTAAAATTCTTTTGTTTTTTCCTTAATTGTTTTTTTTCTTTGCATCACTTACTTAGTTTTACAAAATGGAAAACTTGAAATATCGCGTTATTTACGAGTACGAGTTCCACCGTGGCACCAGTGCTGCAGAAACGGCTCGAAGGATTAATGTATGGCGACGGTGCCGCTAAAGAAAACACAGTGCGTTTTTGGTTCCAACGATTTCGTTCTGGAATTTTCGACCTGCAGAATAAGCCCCGTGGACGGCCGGAGACCAAAGTTGATAATGAAGAATTGAAGGCTATTGTGGAAGCGGATCCATCGCAAACCATGTCCGAGTTAGCTGCAGGCTGAGGTGTTAGTGATAACACTGTTTTAATCCACTTGAAGCAAATTGGGAAGGTGAAAAAGCTTGAAAGGTGGGTACCTCACGAATTGAGTGAAGCAAATCAACAAACGCGCGTTGACCGCTAGACCACACACTGCACAACAGACGGCTACCAAATTAGAGGAGCTTCAATTGGAATGTCTAAGACATCCACCGTACTCTCCGGACCTTGACCCAACAGATTACCATTTTTTTAGAAATTTGGATAACTTCTTGCAAGGGAAAAAAATCAACTCCGATGGGGCAGTCCAAACCGCCTTCAAAGATTTTATTGATTCCCGTCCGAATGGTTTTTTTTAGTAAAGGGGTCGATGAACTACCTATGAGATGGCAAAAGTGCATAGATACCAATGGTCCATCCTTTGATTAAATAAATATATTATATTTAAAAAAAATCGACTTTATGTTCCTCCCATACAAAACGCCAATTTCATATGTAAGGATCTAATATTTAAAAATCTTAAACTTCTGACGGTGACAGATGCATATATAATGGAGATACGCCTGTTACATAGTTCGATCATTTCCAGAAAAGTTCTTATGAAAAACTCAACGCATTTTTTTTTTACATGAATACCGCACAAGAGTCCCAACTGATCCCGTCTGGAGCCAGTGGGACTATGACATCCCCAATTGGGGTCTGTTGTGAGGCTGAAAGTAGTGGAGAGGGGAAGGTGATAGGGAAGAGGAAGGTGGGGATGTACCTGGCTATTCACCAAATCTGGGGTCCTAGCACACTGAAATCGTTATCTTTACAATATCGAATCGATATGGCATAACAACCGACGATTTTGTACCGAACCGATAATGATGGGCAATGTAAGGTAATCAAAAAGAAATTGTTATACGCTGGCAACACTTGAGGTACTTTCTACGTAGCTGTCACAATGTCTATGGTATCGAAGTTATAGACCGGGAGCCGGTACATAAATCTTACGTCACAAACCTTACGAGTACAAGGATGAAACTACTTTTGTAGTGATAATGGACATTTAGTAAGCCTTAAAAAAGCTGGTGTGCCGCGCCTCTTGGCAGATTCCGCGCAGTCATGGAACTAGTGAAATTCTTCAATGGGATGGTTTAGAATCTAGACTACAGTTATTCCTTGGTTTCATTCGTGTACTCGATGACGTAAAATTTACTAATTTCTATCCCAATTTGGCAGACCTGCTAATTTTCTCATCTACTAATCGACCTTTATCATATGAAACCATTCCCGTTCGTGTACCCGATGACGCAATTTTTTCGAAAAAAAAATGAGTGTGCCTTAGTTTAGACCACACGACTGAAGTAAAACTTCACTAACTTATGCCGGGTACCCGTTGTATATAATGTTATAAAGCATGGAACCATTACAGTTGACCGCGAGGTTACAGGAGCCTTGCAACGCATGCCGGGTACCCATCCCCATCCCCATCCCCATCCCCATCCCCATCCCCATCCCCATCCCCATCCCCATCCCCATCCCCATCCCCATCCCCATCCCCATCCCCATCCCCATCCCCATCCCCCAAGCGTGCGAAAGGCCCGACCGTTCGCCTCACCCGATCACCGTTCGCATCGATTACCGTTCGCATAAAATGTATATAAAATCCTTTTTCGTAACGCATTCACCAGCTTACCCCCCATGTCGATCGTGCGTAAAGAAGTTTTACTTAAAAAATCGCTCACTATTTCCATGACTGCGTGGAACCTGCCAAGAGGTGCACCGGCAGACTAGCTTGTTTAAGGCTTACTAAATGTCCATTATCACTACAAAGTAGTTTCACCAGTGTACTCGACGACGTGGGTTTGTATAGCCAGGCTCCCGGTCTATAATACCTGTCAAAAATATCGTAATCCATTAATGTAATAATATGACAACTAACTAATAATCTTCTCTTTTGAACATTTAAAGATCCATTTACATCGAGATTTTTGCTGAGATTTCATAATAATATTAAATACACACACTTTAATATACGTTGGAAGTCCGCATGTATTTTTTGACAATAAAAAAGGAGTTAATTGGACAATGAGATCATTTGCCGTAATACGAGATATATTCGTACGTACGAAACTGTCAAACGAAAACGTCTGAATTCCGATTTAATTCAATCCTGCAATCTTCGATAATCTGCCTCCGTTCATTAATAAACCAGTAATTATGCAGAAAGAATGTCATTATTAATAAAGTTGTGTAGATATATCGCCAGTTAAATAAAGGACAGAGTGATTTACAATCTCGTATCGATAACGAACCGATTGCCCTAGCACGCTTGCACCATCGATAGGCAGACCGACGTCGAAGGGAAATAAATAAGGAATCGACATAAGATGGCAACACTGGGGATCTTTTGAATGAATTTTCGTTTCTTAATTTGAAATGTGCTCCTACGTACAAATGAAAAATACCAATAAATTGACAATTTCGAATTGAAATACGAACTCAAATAAATATTGGCGTTTCGCATGTTGATACTGTTTGAGACTAAACGACATTTTAACAAATTTCGTTTCTCGAAATTGAAAGCAATTAATTGATCGCCTTTTAAATGAATCGAGTCTATGGGTCTCGTATACGATTTCTTTAAATTCTAAGAGTTTTTTTAGTTCACCTCTACTCATTAATTAGCCAGTTATTTTGCGTAACAAACGACATTATTTTTTAAAATCTGTACATTGACAGCTTATCTGTCACTCCGGAAGCCACGGTAAAAACGGCGTCTTTTATCAACCGACTGTCGGAATCGTATGTTCACTGTGCTCGCAAATATTGCTAACTGACCATAGACAACGGATTTATTACATTTCGTATTAATATTGGGGTTTTATCCATACAAGAATGCATACGATTTGGTGGGCTTTTGTCAATCGTCGGTCGGAATATCCCTTATCAATTGTTGAGCGTGCTAGCACATATTGATAACTGACCATAAATGACGGATTATACCGATATCGTATTGATATAGGGTTATATCGATCGACCATGCTAGGACCCCTGGTCTGACAGACAGATCTGGTGACCAAACACGGCTAAAGCCATTTCAAGCAACGTTTCAATTCTGAATGGTGGTTTTACACCAAGGCGATACTGAGAGTATCTTCTACTTTGGAAAGTGCCGCAAATATACTATATATTATTTTAAATTAATAAATTGTGAATAACACAAATTAACCAAATAAAATTTATTTGCCACGCCGGGATATTCGATCCCGCGACCTTCGGAGTGCGAGTAAAGAGCTTTCCCGCTGCACTGCACCGGCCGTCAGAACATATCAACACATATCACCTTACAAGGTTCATAGAAAACTTATTAATGCCAAAAGCAATCAAAACTATATTTCAAAAAGGACCCTACTACATGGCCATTAAAGTACCTACACATATAACAACTTTCCACGTAACATTAAACCAATAAACGATATACTCTAATTTTCACTAAAAACATTGCTTTTAAACAAATTTCATCACACTATAAATGAATACCTTACATAAATTAAATACCTCTGTTTTTTTATTTGCACGTGACACGTGTAATTGTAGAGTTTTATAATTTCAATTTTCAATTTATTTATTTCTATATATTACAGTATTTACCTATTTGTTGACATTTTTACATAATATATTGTGTGTAATAATAAAAATATGTATTTGTTGGATTAGCTGAAAGAAATAGGATATAGGTACCTATTAGTTATAGTACTTTCTCTGTGTTTGTGCAATAAATGTTTTTTGAATTTGAATGAAACACACCACAGCCATTAAGTTTTTGGTTATTTTCAGCAACAAAATTATGTAATTTTAATTTAAATACTCATGTGAAAACTATTTTGAGCGGTCTCTTTTAATTTATTTATGAACCATTTCGTTGCTGTGTGATAAATGAAAGTGCAAAATTGTAGATACATGCAAATCCGAAAATAAGAGTGTTTGTATAAAGTTACTCCCAAATACTCTCTTACAATGTAGGAGATATGCAATGGTTAGGCTAAACAGATAATAATTACATTTATTATTTGTAATCCAATTATGGTGTTCATTGTTCATGCGTATTGCGAGATGTTAATACAGGGAGGCATTCGATGTATGAAGTCCGATCCACATTTTTCATTACTGGCAGTTTTTTTAACTTTCTTTTTATCGAGGCTTCTGGTGTGGTGACCCGACAGTTGACTCCCGAAATGATATTTACTATAAATTATATTTTTTGTGCATTATTTACCAATTTCAAAGGTAAAATCGACTTCGTAAATACGCTGTTGGACTATCAATATCAATCGAATTTATACAGAGTCGATTTTTTTGTACTTATTCGCTGGTATGCACATTCCATGGTGCGTTTGAATGAAAATATGTTTTTCGGCGGTAAAATTTTGTTATTCGGCGGTACATCGTCTCTGCACATCACTTTGGGGTCACTTAGTTACGTTTTTTGTAATTAGATATACTGTATTTTCCTTAAACCGACTGCACATTGTATACTTCGCCTTGCCTACGGCTACTCGACGCTGAATTCCTTAGGGTCGTCGGGTATTTCCCCCCAATCTCCCATTTACTTTTCTTTGAGGCATCACCGAGGAACCGGCTAAGGGGCGCGGAAGCTGAGTGTGGTTCACGACTAGACCGAACGTCATGCGCATTCTTGCTGGGACTGCCAATCGATTGGAGAGGACTCCCAACCGTTTGCCATGCCCTTATTACTTATCTACTGTGTCTTCCTCCCAAATAGGTGCTTGTAGGATACGCTGGATACAATCACCCAGCGCTTGCCACCTCGTGGACTTTCACCAACCTGTCCCACTGTCTTGTCTATATTTTGTCATACTAACACATATTGTATCTGTATTTCCTGCTAAGCACTTGCATGCTGCTTATTAACAACGTATGCAGGGACATTGGAGGTTTAGTTTCGTTTTCAAATGTAGAGTCGTTTTTACCAAAAAAATTAGAGTCCTTGCAAGAGCCTTGAAAGGGTAACCATCTGTTACCTATACCAGGGCGGGTAAGTGGTGGGTCCTCCAATGCACATTGTATATAAGTACGCCGGGGGGCCAATTGTCGGTGGATCAACTGTCAAGGAACCTTCTGGTATGATACTGCTATTTTAGCCGAGAAGTGTCAAAACAAAACAACCTCCGATAGGAGAACGCACCAGAAGAAGAATAACATATAACATCTGTGGTACGTAGATAATATATGTAGTTTCAATATCTTTCAACAGATGTCGTTAGTATAGGACCTGTATTTATACTATAGGTAGTTGAATAATTGAATAAAGTTTTGAAGTGTCTGAACAGGTATCAGTTAAGTAGCACCTTAGAAGAGTGGCGACTGTCGCCGCTCATGTCTAATGCACGAACGGTTACGGAAGTAGCCGATGATATACGATTGACAGCTAGGCTCCCCATTGGCCTTAGAATTACTCAGAGCATCTAATAGAACGGACATCGGTCCAGTCAAATATTCATTGTGAACCTCACGATAACGTACCTAAATAAAGTACCTTGAATCTTGCCGAACCTCGATCTTTATAAGAGATTCCCGATTAAAGAACATTAAAATTCGAACTGAACTATTAAAGGTGTTGATGTCAGTGGTCATTAAGAAGAAGGTTTAATTGAACTCTTTCAGAAGCTGGGGTTGTATAAACTGCAAGCATTGAATTTGTGATCAGCCGAGAAGCATCATATTGTTTGATCACAATCACAATTTGATCAAAAGTTGAAACGAGAATCGGCATTGAGCGGAGTCGGTCCAAATCCAAAAAAAAATAAAAATGGGACTGATCGTCGATTTTATGGTCACCCAAAGAATGGCGTTTGAAACACCAAATGCAGACAGTGTGGAATTGTGACAATTTTAAAATGTTTTCCTGTTCGTGTCGAAATAATATCAGATGACCCTACAATATTTCCCTGAGACTGTCCGCTCCTGACCGCCTTTGATCGCGGTAAGAAGAGACACGGCGCTCGCAGGATGCCATCCATCATACATTAATCATTGCTTAAGAGTCCACAATTGTACGTTCCAGACTCTACGTGTGTGTATATAATATGTACACTGTACACTCCACTGTACCTACTTCGTGTGCCTTCCTTTGCTGTGTGCATTTCTATTGGTGAATCAATTATTTTATTTATATACACCCAAAAAAATGCAATTACAAGACGTTTGGAAAGAAGCCGATGGTGGTTCAATATTGTAACATGGAAGTTACCAGAGACCAAACGAGAGATTCAATCATGACACCAAAAGAAACGGGGGGTCGAAATTAAATGTCTAGTCCAGAAACAAAAACAGGGAATACAATTATAATATGTAGGTACGTCAACAATAAATAGACACACCAGTTATACCAACACTTTAAACTACATGGTTTACAGTTATACCATATACCAACAGATGTAAACATCATTATAAATGAAATATTATCCATGACTCAATAATTAAGCTGAAAGCTATTAGAGACCACACGGGAGTCATGACCTTAAAAGAAAACAGTTGGTCGGAATAGAAACGGCCCAACCCAGGAAACAGAAGAACTGGAAGAAGTTCAGCAATGGAAGATAATGTAATGTTTAAACATCACTAAGCTGGAAATGTTTCCCTTTAATCATAAATGATTTCCAATTTTTTTATAAGAAAAACTCTCTTTTTATAACTTTTGAAGGTTATTCCCATCAATGTAATATATCATTGAAGAAGAAGATAATAATAATAATCTAAACGAAAATATGAAAGAGAACGAGACACAGAAAAATGGAAATATTATCTTCAACTATTTTTTCCATATTATAGGCAACTACCCTTTTTACTGTAATCAATTAATCTAAGAATTGGTTTGTAACCTAGATAGCGTCTTGGACAAATATATCCGATTTTATTAATATGGAACTATTGACCTCTTTTTAAAGGTCTAAATGAATATTCAATTTTTTATAAGGAAAACTCTCTTTTTATAATTTTTGAAGGTTATTCCCATCAATGTAATATACCCTTTTCTTTTTTCTGTGTCTTGTTCTCTTTCATGTGTTCGTTTAGATTATTATTGTTATCTTCTTCTTCAATGATATAAATACAGAAATTCCAAATTTATGGTGGTAATATTCCACTGTAAATGATATCATTTATATTGGAAGTTATCAGGGACCACACAAAAGTCATGACCTCAAAAGAAATGTCCCAATTCAAGGAATGAAAGAATAAGGAAGTTCAGCAATGGAAAATAATGAGCAGTAAACATCATTATGGTGGAAAAGTAAAGTTACAAATTTGGACTATAAAATAAAATAAAGTTTGTACGGCTTGCCAGATCGGAAGTTGGATATTTAATGATTGAGTAAACGTTTGGTAAATAGCGGATGCTGCCGGTGCAAACTCGAGACGGCATTCCGACCGCATATTTTTGAATTAGTGACCCACATACTGGATTCTCTCTCATGCCGATATACCTCAAATGTTCACCACTTACAACAAACAGGCCGTGGACCGGTGACTTAGGCAGCCAACAGCTAACATGGGTTTGAGTATGTCATCGTGGGATTATTTATCATTTCTTCAGTCCCAAATTAAGAAGCATGAATCAACTCATTAAGTAGTAAAAAATTGAGGGCTTAATATCAAATTATCAAGTAACCCATATTGGTCGAAACTTTTAAGTGAGAATGTTTTTCAGCTTGAAACATATCTTTGCAAATAAGTCCCAAAGTACAGTAGAGCGTAGGACTAGATAATTAGCGTTTTATTCCAAATTGCAGAATGGGACGCGCAATACGTTGATATTTTAAATACAAGTACATATTTAAAGTAAATGTAGGTGAAAAACCCGAATTAAAATAAGGTAAATAAGTTAAAATTCATTAAATAAGTAAAGTTGATTTCATGATTTCTTGTCAAAACTACCGTGAGCTGCTACTCGTAATTCTGCCATTTAGTGTTGTCCAGTCAAGGGAGGTGTAGGGTGCGTGAGCAGGGACTTAAGCGATTCCTTTAGAAACTTGTTCAGGCTGCTTAGGGTGTAAACATGCCAAAAATCCTGAGTCTAGGTGGTGGGCTGGGGGGTGGGGGAGGGAAGGTCCCAATTTTAGGGTTTCCGCTTATATCTCAAAAACGGTGCATCACAGGGGCTTTAAAGTGTGGTCACACATATTATTAGGCGAACGAACCAAAGTTGTGTGTCAGTAATAAAATGAAAACAGCTTTTTCTGAAATTACAACATTTTCTGAAAAAACTTAAAATTGCTATAAATGTTGACCAATTGGAGATCAATTTGCATATTATGTTTCTACAATTTCTTTCTCTGATGAATATTTTTGACGATACGAAGGAATGTTTGATGAAAAATCTGAGGTAAAATGTTTTTTTTCCAAAATATCTACATTTGTGGAGAATAACCCTGAAAATAGTATGATAATAATTTGGTATTATAGAAGTAGGGAGGGTGATTTAATTTTTCAAGATATATACAAGATTTAATAAAAGTAATCCCAACTTCTCTATATAAATTTAAAATGTATATTATTTTATACCGGAATCCCGTTTCTCAGTAACCAACATTAGAAATATTGACATATCTATCAAACAGTAAGTTCATATTGTCTCAAACCATCAAACTTACCATAATAAGTTGTGTCTCTCGACCCCGTGTTGTCTTCCGGTCATTTCTTATCACCCTGTATCAAATGGGCATCTCGGAGCAGTTAATTTGTCAGTTTATTGTGGGAACGCGGCACTGGATGGTTTGTTTGGAAAGTTGCTTGATGCATTTCATTGTAATATTATACAAATGTTTTTAAATGCGCTGCTTGATTTCTTCGAGACGTTTTTTCTCGTGTAATAAATAAATTTAACCCAATTTGTCTGATTTGTTTTTTTAATTCATGATTATTACATGGTATCATTGAATTGAACTTATGGCATACTACATAGTGTTCATTTAATTTTTATTTTATTTAGTTATTCACAATTTGGGAGGTGGGTATGGGTACCGCCGCGCCGCCCGGGAGCTATTGAGGTTTGTCCGGATAATGGCGGCGGATGCGTCTGTGTGGCAGGCCTGATCAAGAGAGACTGTTGACTGGTTAAGGGAGATCTTCTGACCTCTCCAGCAGGAATCACGGAAAATTGCCTTGCACCACAATGATAGCGATAGATTCATACGTCTGTCACTCCTGGACTCCCTCCTCCCCTTTATTTCCCTAAATAGACCCTCCACACAGCATCCCCAAGGATAACATAGACCCTGAGGGGAATTTTTATCCTCAGGGTCTCCTGTGTAGAGCTAATGTATTTACTAAAAAAATTGTATTTAAAGGTTTTGTTGAGTTTGTTGTTTTCTAACGTTTTGTTTCTTTTTTTTGCAGAAATCTGGCAATTGGCATCGGCATTCAGAACTTCCCAGAGGGGTTGGCCGTCAGTTTACCACTGCAGGCTGCTGGTTTCTCCGTTTGGAGAAGTCTTTGGTAAGTTGCCTTTCTTCACCTCTTTCTTTTAGCTAACGTGTTACAATTCGTGAGATTCGTGATTTGGACAACGTTTCCGAAATTGTCTATAATTCTCATAATTGCTTTATATGGTAAGCCAGCACAGCTGGTTTGCTGAAACCATCGTAATTTGGAAATAAGGGCGTGGTATTTAATTTTTCTGTCACATGAAACTCTTTCCCGACACGTATTTCGATAATATACGGTTCTGTATTACTGAAAGAAAAACATGACATTCGAGCTATGATACTGCACGAAAGTCCCAATAGAACAGGAATGCTCCGACTTCAAGAAGTAAAACACAGTTTAAATACAAATCTGGAGAAACGTTAGGTTCACGGCCTGGATAATTGTGTTCACAAGTGAACCATTATTCTAATCAGGCACTTTTATTTTATTGCACTCTCAGCAGCGATAGATTTGATGTTTTTTCCCGTGGTGTGTTGCTGCAGTTAGAGTATGAAGTAGGTACAGAGGACCTGTTGGGTTGTTTGCTGGTTGGTGTTCGCGTGCTGCGACCGTGCGAACTCAGTCTCGCGCTCCCTCCCAGAGTTCCCAAGACGCGAAACTCTCCAGTTCACAATGGAATTATCCGTATGGCGCATGGGAAAGTTGATTTGACACGATGCACGCGGCCAGGTTCACACAAGAGATGTCAGTACGATATGATGAGATACATGCCACTTGCAGATCTCCTCCCCTAGTCCCGGATTCTGGCGGGAACGGTGATAGGACTTATGCAATTCAGTACATCTTCCTATTCTCGTATCACTAGCTAACTACTCATATTCACCAGAGCTTTGAATGTAGAACAACATCTAGCCTTCTATTTTTTTTTAAGTTGATTTGAAGCTCCTCGAATCACGATGGAAATGATGTTGCACGGTGAGAATTGTTGCTTTGGCTCACAAAATCTGGGAAGAAAGAGCTGTACATTCCTGTAATTTATTTTATTGCTTTCTCAGTTTCAGAAAAGCTGTAACAAATTAAGTGGTTTCTTTCACGGTTTCGTTCATCACTCTTTTGTCATTTC
The DNA here is from genome assembly GCA_929108145.2 of Limnephilus rhombicus. Taxonomy (NCBI): domain Eukaryota; kingdom Metazoa; phylum Arthropoda; class Insecta; order Trichoptera; family Limnephilidae; genus Limnephilus; species Limnephilus rhombicus. Next base: position 16,471,221 of record OV815279.1, on the reverse strand, counting down.
GCTGCAACCACGAACTGTTGAGTTTCCCGTAAAAATCCTCCCAAAAAAAATTTATCGCCATTTTATCTGGCAATGTGGATTTCCGTTTTATTGGATTTAATCAAGATATAACCTCGGAAACTTAAAACCACAAGTATTATTTATCTATATTTGATTCCAGAATGTGATATTTTTTGTACTAGACTTGTGGCAAATCCCACCGATATAATCGAGGGGAATTTCCACATAACCCACTTTACTAAAAAGTTATATCCTAAAAAAAGGTTAATCGCCACACAACTATGTCTCGGCACACACTCCATGCTTTATTTACATTCAAATGTATCGTCTCACTTACACTCTTCTGTTATTATTATTACTCTTCACTCAAACCGATATATTATGTAAATATTTGGTTAGTGTATTGTTCCATAATATTGTGCCATGTCTTCCTCGGGAGTTCATCACTTCTTTCGAGTCATATAATAAAATCTTTCTTAATTTACCCGCTCAACATGACTAAACCATCGAAGAGCCCTTTTCTTAATGATAACTTTTACGCTTAAATCAGCCTTGTATTCTTTCAATATTATATCTTTAAAACTTGCAATTCGACAAGATTTATTATTATATTATTTATCATCCCAAGAGGAAACTTTCGAATTAACCATAAGTTTTCTGTTGCGAAACCATTCAAACTATTAAAGTTTCTGAGCCCCTGAAGGCATTTCAAATAAAACGTATTATGAACTGTACTGTCATCATCGTAAAAATACATAGGTGCAAACAAAAGGGTTATTTTTGCAACAAAAACAAGTTTGGAAACAGAAACGATCCCTGTGGAACACCAGCATTTTGTGGTGATGAATATTTTCATGTCAGTATTTTCAGTCTGCCTCAAAAAATCGGGAATTACATGCACAAGGATGCAGGAGGTTCATAAAAAGACAGTTCCTTGATTAAGTCCTCGGTGCCAAATCCGGGCAATGGATAGATAGAACAAATCCCTGTTGAACGCCAGAATTTGTTGGATTTGATAGGTGTTTTATAGTGAGAAGTTACTGAATATGATATGAGGTGGACGTTGTTTGATTGTCTCTATGTTGCTGGCAGGTACGGGCAGCTAAGTGGCATGGTGGAGCCGGTGTTCGGAGTGCTGGGCGCGGTGGCTGTTGGGATAGCAACCCCGGTGCTGCCCTACGCGCTGTCCTTCGCGGCGGGCGCCATGATTTACGTGGTGGCTGATGACATCATCCCTGAAGCAAACACAGGGTGAGTTACCTGCCCAGTTCTATTAATTTATGAATTTTCTCACTGGTTTTAAAATAACGCAACTTTAGGTAGCCGCGTTTTGCCTTCGTTCCATAGTTCGGTAAGGAATCGACCTAAATCTAGTGCTGCAAGAAGACCCTGCGCAGAATAACAGAGTTCACTTAATTAGGGTAACTGTGCGCAGCGCAGTCCATTTCAGGACTTTTCTCTTCGCAAGGTCCTTACAGCACTCGGTTTATGTAGCCTTACTGGTACCTGTAGGAGCTGCCTTAAAAAGCCTACCACTGGAGGAGGAAGGCAACAAAAAATATTTTCATGTAATGTATTATAAAAATGTGTGGATCCTTTCGAAAGTACGACATTTGTGTTTGTGAAATTGACTACAGCTATTTTATGAACATTGGTAATCTTATATACAACAATGTCGGGTTAGTCCACCATTTATAACTCGAGAACGGCTGGACCGATTTTTATGATCTTTGATTTGTTGGGTTTATCTCCGCCCCAAATAGCAGAATAGCTATTAAAACAGCGGAAAACATCACGGAAAAAATTGATGAAGAAAATTCTTTTCCTCGTAGATTTTGTATGGAACGAATTTTCATATTTTGAAATAGCTGCAGCAATATTGTGATAAGTATAATTAATATTGAATAGTGGGTGAATTCCAGAAATTCAAAAACGTGAGTCAATGCGGTGATTGTTTTGCTTTTGTTCTTAAACAAATAATGCTGCCCCTCTTTCTTACACACTAAATGTCGACAGTCGAAAATGGGACAAACTATGAACGTATGTCTGCACCCCTCCAAAGGAAACATACAATCTTACTAATATTATAAACTCGAAAGTTTGTATGGATGTATGTGTGTTTGTAACGCAAAAAACTACTGAAAGGATTTTAATGAAACTTGACAATAATGTAGCTCATATATCAGAATAACATAAAGGCTGTATATAATGGTAAGCTCTGGCGTTATGAAATTTGTATAAATGAAAATGTTTGTTTTTCATATATTTTACCGGCAGGGTAGAAAGGCAGGAGGAAGAGGAACGGGGGAGGTGGGATTCGCGGAGTGGGAAGAAACGAGGGTGGGGGAAGGCGGGGACGGTGGAAGGAAACTGGGACACACGGAAAAGGAGATGCAGTTTCAAACAATTTCTTTATTAAATTGCATAGCAAAGCATGCCGAAAACCAGCTAGTTAAATATATAAGAAGCCTGCTTTCACAGCCTTCCCCTTGTCCGGCTTAAAAAACGCTACGCAAGACTAAACTTTCTAAGCCAAGTCCTGTTTTTGTCTTCTACTTTCCCCTCGGTATTCTTATTTCACATGGTTATAAGTAGATATGTTATATTTTATCGTTTTACTTGTGAAATATTTATTCAATGCTAATTAATCTATATTTCCATTATTTCAACCGGTGGTCTCAACTGTTTATTTTATTCTAGTGAAATCAGCAGGGTTAGTTAGCAATTTATCAATTATAGATTTTATCATTATACTAATATTATAAATCTCTTCATATTATAAATTTAAGTCCTCTGCCGCGTCTGTCTCTCTGTTTGCGATAAACTCAAAAACTACTGAACAGATTTTCATGCGGTTTTCACCAATTGATAGAGTGATAAGTGAGGAAGTTTTAGGTATATAATTTTTCCAGGTTTTGTGTACATTGGTTGAAATATATAATTAAAAGAGAATTTCTGTAGGTTGTGGTGGATTTGATGCGTATGCAAATTATCAGATGGTGGTGTGAGTTAAAAGGTTGGATAACCGTCCAGAAGATGGAGTTGTGTTTCGTTAGCCACAGAAACACGTGACCAGGTCAACTAGAATATATATTTGTATGTTTAACAAATTAATAAGTCAGGTACGCCTCACACGTCGTACATATGTCTGGCAATTTTTTATTGTTGTGAAATCAAGCTTATGGGTCTGAGCGGTTAACAGATATTACGTGTATTAAATACAATATTTCGAATGGGATCATATAAGAAACTCGACGATCTGAGATGATCTAAACATTGAACCACTGCTACTCTTCATAGAAAAATCGCAACTGGGGTGGCTTGGGCATGTACTAAGAATGTCTGACGACCGAATTCCGAAGAAGATACTGAGTGCGATTCCGGAGGGTAGACGTCCAGTGGGCCGCCCCAGACACAGTTGGACGAGGCAACTCCAGAAACTGTGTGAGGAGAGGATGGGGCTACCATGGACAGAGGCCGAACAATCAGCACAAGACAGGGACGTATGGAGGAGCCTTGTCGATGCAATGGGTCCCCGACCCGAATAGGATAAGGGGAAGAAGATGATGATGTTGATGACATTTCGAATACCATAATACGGACATGTACGTAGTGTGGTAGTCGAAAAACACGTAAAAAATGTGTACAAAATCTTATATTCTGAATAAAGAAAATTTCGGTGCAACAGGGCGCGTTTTCTCAGTAACCTCTCTTTATTTTAATTATTTATTTATTAACGTCCTTTTTCGGGTCTTTTACATATTAATAGTAAGAAATATGCAGTATTTATTATACATAACTGAACTGCCTTCGTAACAATATTTTATATTTGTTTAAAGATAAATTGAAGATGTCCACTGACTTGGTATAATTGTTTCCCTCCATTAGTATTCTGGGCAAAAAGGAATACATATGGTAGTTAGTTCCAGAATTACTGCACTGAAATAAATCCTGACTTCTAGTATTACGTAGCGGAATGCGGAAGCTTATAAATTCGATCAATACCGGACTGTCAACTAAATCATTTAGAATTTTATACAGAAATACCAAGTCAGTGAAAGTTCTTCTGTCTGACAATTTGAGCAAATTCATATCATTAAAATAGTATTGTAGTTCAACATAATTGCTGGAATACCCATTTTAAAATTAAGAAAATGTAAGAATTTGTTTTGTATTCTTTCAACAGCTTGTACATATATATTGTAATATGGGTTCCAGACGGGAGAATTGTATTCAAGTTGACTTCTAACATATGCAAAATATAACAGTTCACTTTATATTGTTAAAATTTCTAGTTAGCCTCGTTATAAACCCCAACATTTTTAAGGCCTTATTAGAGATTTCTGTTATGTGGTTAACAAATGAAAGATTTGATTGAAAAGTGATGCCCAAGTATTTAATTCGTGTTATTTTTAATTCGTAATAAGTTATATAATCTGATGTATAAACAATTCTATTGGTATGTATTATGTATTGTGTGAGAAAGTCGGTAAATTGTGATTAAATTGACGTGAACACGTCGTAAAGTTCACAGTACACATTCGAGGCTTACTCGATACTGGAATGCAAGCGTGCGTGAGAATAATGGCCTGTCTTAGCAGTTTGCACTTAAATCTTGAATTACACAGTTGCAAACTTGAGAGAGTCCTATTGTTGTGTCCTTACTTAGTTTAGTATTAACTTCATTCATGGCAATAAGTAGCAACTCTGTATCGAAAGTTCCTTAATGAATTCTGTGACGTCACATTCAAGAATCATCGGATCCGTTAACCATAAAAAACGACAAATTTGAATGCTATATTCCTTTTGGAAATCGCTCACAGTCCCATCAGTAACTGTTCGGCCGGCAGTACCGGACGAGCGATGTGGATGTGCCTGAGGAATGCGCCTACCTCGGAATGTGACCCACTTTTCCGTCGCTTTCTTCCCATAGCCAATAGGAATGTAGCTGAGATGGATGCGATTTTTTCTCCTTTTCTTTCGTTTCATTCTCTGTTTTTTCAACACTCCATTGTCGGTGAATGTGTAGAGATGTTTTTTTTCGTGTTTGAACAGTTAAATATAACACCTTTCCTTTGGATTATTGGCTTAGGCCACAAATGTTAACCGCCGGCGGTTCAACAAACTCGCCTAGAACCTACATTTACTTAGGTTAAAGCTCTATTTAACCGTCGTTTTCAAACGGTGCTTTTATTCGTCGTGAGCAAAGAACAACAAAGAAAGCTTCCTTACGATCTGTCTTATTATCATATTATTATGTTATTATCATATATTTATTAACTATTTATATATTTATTTAACTATTATCATATTATATGTATTATGTTATTATCATGTGTGACTATTTTCGGATAATATGTATTATTTTATTATCGTGTTATGTGCATTATGTTATTATTATATGTATTACTCTTATATAACAAGTATCATATTATTTATTTATTTGTACACGCCCAATTAGGGCTTTTACATATGATAAAATTAATAATACATTTTATATAATCAAAGAATTAAGAGATATAACAATTAAAATAAGTACCAAGTATAATTTTTTTTACTTAAAAATAACAGAGTAAGATATAGGATGCACATTCATATAAATTTCGATACATATTGAAAATTTATAATCATCAAGATAGGCTTACAGATTTAATTATATGTATTAAGTTATTATCGTGTATATGTGTTATGTTATAGTACAGTTCGTGATAGTACAGTTCATGATAGCTTTTTGTTTGACAAGCCCCCAAAGGGCTCACAAACTCCAACAGCTCGTAAGGCTTTGAAGCAAAGAATGGACGGTTACCTCGAGAGTGTTTTCTCTTGGGGTAAAAATTATCTCGTTGAATTTAATGTTTCAAAGACCCAATCTTGTCTGATTACGTCTAAAAGGGATCGCAATGAAAATCTAGTCTCTTTCAACGGAAGCAATCTTCCGAACAGGCCCTCCATTGATATGTTTGGTGTAACCCTAAGTGACCAGCTCAGGTATGGGGGCTCCATCGAAGCCAGAGTAAATTTAGCCTCCCAAAAACTGGGCGTACTGTACAGGGCCCGCAGATACTTTAATAGTACACAACTGCTAACCCTGTACAAATCGCAAGTGCGCCCCACGGTTGAATTTGGCAGCCACCTCTGGTCTGGAGCTCCAAAATACCTGAAAAATACCCTCGACTCTGTGCAGAAACGAGCGGTCCGTTTGATAGATTCTCCCATCTTAACAGACGGATTGCAATCTTTAGAGCACAGGCGTCGGGTGGGAATGCTATCCTTGTTCTACCGGTATTACAATGGAAGATGCTCCGAGGAACTAGCATCATTGATCCCTTCGGCACCGGTGCATAGTCGGGAAACACGCCAAACGCGTGCCCAACATTTGTACACAGTTGACATTTGTCACATGAGAACGGGTCGTTTCTTCGACTCGTTCTTGTGTTCAACAGCTCGGCTGTGGAATGATTTGCCGGCCTCTGTGTTTCCTCCTTCCTACAACATGGGTCTCTTCAAGACCAATGTTCATTCCTTCCTCTCCTCAAAAAGACCCTCCACACAGCATCCCAGATGACATAGGCCCTGAGGGAAATTATTTTCCTCAGGGCCTCCTGTGTGGAGTTAATGTAAAAAAAAAAAAAGTAATTTTTCAATTCTGAATGGTGGTCTTACACCAGGTCAAATACTAAGCGTTTCTTCCACTCTGAAACGTGCCCCAAATAAACTATTATATATTATTTTTAATTAATTAACTGTGAAATAACGCAAAATTAGTCAAATAAAAATGTATGTGCCCACGCCGGGATTCGATCCCGCTACCTTCGGATTGCAAGTCAAGAGCCTTACCCCTAGACCACGCCGGTCATAACTATGTGACCCGAAGGGGTTTGCAGAGAGGTTGCTCCGCCGAATAACAAAAGTTTAAAACATATTCATTCAAATACATCAAGGATAAAACTACTATACATACCTAAACCCATAAGTACGAAAAACTGACACTGTAAATAATAAGACTTTTTTGTATGATTATCTTCCCAGATTTTAACCCGTCAGGCTAATTTGTTCGTTCTAATACAGGTCTCATAGAAATAGTTGTGTCTCCCTTACCATCATAGCGAGAAATATAATAAAAACGGTGTTAGAAAGAGAAAACACTATTCTTTATATTAAAATCTAAAATTTAACCACAAAATAATTAAAATGTACACCTTTATGAAACCAACTCTGAAACTCTGGGAATTTTTTATGAACTATTTATACGTATATGAAATGACGAAAAAGCTTATAAACGATCACGTTTATAATACATTTGCTCGTTTTTTTTTTGTTTTCAGTATTTTTAATTACAAAAAACGTAAGGTGAGCCATTTAAAAAAAATATATATATTTTATTCAAAAATTTTATATTTCAAAAAGGATGTGTTTATTTAAGATTATAAATTTTGAGTTTTTCATCACCTTTCAAAAACAGTTTTTAGTTTTCGGATGGGCTCAGAAATTCTTATTTTTTGTTTTCTTTTTAATTTTTTTGAAATTTATTTACTTAATAAAATATATATTTATTTAACGCCCAAGGGGTTTTTACATGTTTGGTAGTACAATTAATTCATGACAGATGATTTTTAAACAGATATAGAAATAATAAAAATAAAATTAGATAAAAAAGCACACAAAAAATACAGCGATTTCACATGGTTAACAGAAAAACAGATATGTTTAGGAATAAAACAGATAAAGAAATGATAAATTTTAAAAATTTATTTGGATTATATTGCAAAGCGGAAATATTTTGATCTTCCGAGAAAATAAGCCCGATGTCTGAGGGTTGAGTGTCAGAATGAGAAAATTATACTGTAGTTGGATGAATAATCTGTCGCAAAATAAATAAGAAAAATAAAATTCCTTCTAGCAACTGCACAATCGAAATATTCCAGTGCACCGTCAATAGTAAGACCTCAAAGCTGCCGATCAATATTGATGGAAGGTGAGGCAGATATTATTTGAGAGCGGCATTCCTGGCGTGGAATGTGCGTGGCGGCCACGTGGTCACACACGGTGTTCCCCTTGCCGAATCAATACACAATTATAATAATTATTATTGTGCTGGTGCCATGTAAAGTAAACTTTCTTCGGAATGCGCAGACAATCGCCTCGGCAAAGGCATTCCACGCATTCACAGGCACTGCACAAAGCGGACTGGGTGTTTGACTAAATCGTTGTTGGCTGGTGGACTAAATCCGTTGACACGTGTACCGTGTACGCCTGTAACAGTAACTTTTTTTTACGTTAGCTCCACACGGAGGCCTTTAGAAAAAAATCCTTTAGGGCCGATCTCATCTTTGAGGATGCTGTGTGGAGGGTCTTTTTAGGGAAAGGAAAGAGAAGTAGTTCTGGAAGGAAAGAGGTATGAAGAAGGGTGGGTAGGAATCTGGGGGTCAATGTGTCCAGGAGTGACGGACTTCCTCCCACCGCGGTGCATGATGGTAAAATCGGCTTGGAGAGGTCTAAGTTAGGTATCCCTCAATCAGTCTCTCCGTGCGCACAAACGCATTCGCCGCCAAGACCTAGACCAACCTCACCCCATGTTATCCCCTTTAAGTCACCAAAAGCAGTGAACCATTAAGGGTGACATACGGCAGAAGTGTTAGTTATCCAATAAATTGCACCCATACCCGCCTACTTACGTTATTCGATATCGAATTAGCAATAATTACATTATTAGAGGGTACCATTTTTTTCATTTAAAACACACTTTAAAAGTCACTAGGAGGCTTAGAAAGGAAACGGATAAACCTTTGCCCTCGAAAAGCGGTCCTGTAAAGATTGCTCAGAATATCGTCAAAAGTCCAAGTCTGTCCGTTCTCGAAAATCTAGCCCGCCTATAACTCTACAACTTATCCCAAAACACTCTGGACACATCACTCGCAAAAATAATCCCTTGGTTCTGGAGAACCTTCTTGCATATTTTCAAACCGATGTACGCCCTCGAAATGTGTTCCTGGAAAGTCGTCCCGAAGTATGGAAGAATGCTCAGAATTCCGTATCAACCATATGTACCAAAGTATCCGTTTTGAAAGAGTTAGTCTACCTACAACTCTACAACTTATCCCAAAACACTTTGGACACATCACTCGCCAAAATAATCACTTGATCCTGGAGAACCTTCTTGCAAAGTTTGAAACCGATGTACGCTCTCGAAATGTGGTCGTGGAATGTCGTCCTGAAATGTGGAAGAATGCTCAGAATTCCTAACAACCAGATGTGCCAATTTATCCGTTCTCTGGGTACCTAGCATGGTCGATCGATGTAGGGTGGTTTATCGAAAATGTCGGTAACTTGTCGTCGCTCCCGAGCACGACTACAGGCCGCTAACGAAAAATAAAAGTTCACATCAAATAAATTAGGAAACCTTAGTCGTTGTGAACTGTTGTTTGTTCGTTAGCGGATTGCAGTCGTGCTCGGGAACGATGACAAGTTACCGACATTTTCGATAAATAATAATAATAATATAATAATAATAATGTTTATTCCAGGATGTGGGGAGGATAGTGCAATCCCACACGTCCCATAAATTTGTACATATTTACACAACAGATAAAGTAAAAAAAAAAAAAAAATTAAATAGATAAAACCTATATCGATCGACCGTGCTAGGTACCTTCAGAGTTAGTCTACCTACAACTCTACAACTTGTCCCAAAACACTTTGGACACATCTCTCGCCAAAGTAAGCCCTTGATCCCGAAGCAGTTCACGGTCACTGGCAGAGTTTGAAACCTACACGAGTATGCGCCCTCGAAATATGGTCCTGTGAAGAAATGCTCAGAATTCCATGACAGCCAGGTGTACCAATCTATCCGTTCTGGAAGATTTAGTCAGCCTACAATCCTATGCAGCCTAGGACTATTAAGGAGACTATTATTATATCTTGGTGATCAGGGCAATCGGAGTGGGGTCACGTTTTTTTTCTGGCTTTCACCCTTCAAGGGTGTTCTATGCCATCGTTTCAAATGATGGAGAGAGGGAAGGTGAATTTATATATTAATTTCATTTAAGGGGCACATTTCAAAATTTTATGAATCATTAGACTAGTACACACTTAGAAGAGATGAGATGTTTAATTTAGGGGAGTCAATTTTACAGAAAGTTTGATAATTGTCCAGTTCTCATTCAAATAATTGAGGAAATTAATTTTTTTGAAAAAATGGGGAATTGTTCAAACCACAGTTTTGGTGGGATGGTCCTTTGTGTTGAGGCATAGCCGGATCCCTTAGATTGACTAGCGATATGCCAATACTAAACATTGCGGGATCTATCTTTGAAGATGGATAAAATATCAGGTAGGACATTGAGGGTATCAAGTTAATAATAGTGTTGGATGCTCTTTGTTTTCCCAAGGAATCCGCAATATCGTTGCCAACACGTCCAGGAATCCAAATCAGAGTTACGGGTTTTCCAGAGCTTTGAATGGAGGCTGTCAGCACTCGAATAAGATATTCAGGGTAATCGTAGGGATAATTAAGGAGATGATGATTTGGTTAAGTATGTGTCTCTAGGTACTTGTCGTAGAACCGTATCCACGCAGAAGTCCACGCAAATCAATAGGTAGTTGGTTATACATAGTTGTAATATTTACATTGTTTTTATGTAGCTAAACTTATTTGCCGCAGCGACATTCACAAGCAATTTTCCTTACCGCCTAGGTACTAAATATTAATCGTCTTGCTAATTAGATTTTATATGATGCCGGTCTTAGGCCTGGTTTAAGGCCCTTTTACAAACGCCATGGAAATAAATCAAGTTTTTAACTGTTTGGACCTTACGCGCCGCGTCTTATTTAAACCGCGTTTATAAGTAAGGGTTTAAACCTTAAAGAAGAATTTTCTGAATGTGAATACCCAATATTAACTACTATTTAAAAAAATTATAAGTGAAGATTGTTTTTCCAATGGTTATAAGATAGGAAAAATTACTGTAATAAATAAAATTTTAAAAAAGACTTTGAGTATGTGGGTAAGTAGTAACCTACGTATGTAGAACCTGCAAAGATTTTAAAAAGTTAAAATGCTTTATTTTGCGTACGTACGCAGTTCTCTGAAGTACGCCTCTCAAATCTGGAACCCCAAGTATATATGTCACATACATAGGATTGAGAAAGTTCAAAACCGATTTCTACGTTACCTTGATTTTCGGAGCTATCGTCCTCATCTGAGCCACGAAGAGTCAGCCGCGTTCTTCAGGATATCGTATATCGGATATTGGAAAGTCGAAGAAATTTGGCAGACGTACTATTCTTTAAAAAAATAGCTACCTCTCTGATAGATTGCCCGGAATTACTAGAAAGAATTCAACTAAGAGTGCCCATCAGACAAACCAGATAAAACCACGCATAAACATTCCTCAATGCAACACTAACTCTAAACAAAATACATTCATTCATCGCGCTTCACACACCCTTAACATTTCATACAGTGAATTCGACTTATTTAACACAGTACCTTACGTTTTCGAAACTAAAATGAATAAATAAAATTTACACATCCTTACCATTATGTACACAGAAAGGATCCATCCCTTTCCACTCCCTTCCACCATCCCATCCACATAACATAATTTAAATATTTTTCTCGATTTTTCTTTATACCTACTCACTAAATAATTTACATACTTCAGCGAAAACCTATAATTGGTTAAATTTCTGTTCGTATTTCATGAAACATTATTAATAATTGTAATTGTTGGTTTTCCTAATAAAATTAAATAAAATTTAAAAAAATAAAAGTAGCAGAAAAAAATCCACGAAGGAGAAAAGTGAACCTAATCACGTAACGAAATCTTCGAATATAATATAATATTATGGCTTATCGTACTTGTTCATTATAATCTTAAATTATTTATGTATCTTTGAATTGGGTCATTTACAGCCTAGGGCAGACCTAACCCTCCCCAATGAACAAACCTTTCTTCCCAAGAACAACCATTGTTAATCAAATTTGCGCAGAAGTTTGATGTGCGGTGCAAAAACATGATTTTTGGCAATGACAATGGACCCGATAACAATTACCGGACATCTGGCGTTCTATGAATGTACCTAAACTGGAAATGGACAACAAAGGGAAATTGTATTGAGTCTGGGATGAAGGGTGTCCGATAAAGCTCAGCATCTTTTGAATTAATTGTATCGCTTTCAATCACCGATAAAGAGTGTCTATGAATTTTGATTGGAACGAATATTTTAGCCAATTTAGTTTTGACCTCTTTTAGGCGGTCGCTACACGCGTAAATTTTTTTCTCGTCTTACGTGAGTGACTTATGGCAAAATTACCAATAAAAACGATATGCTAAGTTACTGACAGTAATTTATGGCAAGTTACGCAATTCGTAAGTGGCGTTAATTTTTGACAGGTCTAATTGTTTCCGCGCGAACTTACGGCCTTCTCACAGCTTATGAAATCAGTCTGATAAAGTTAATTGAGACGCTTACCGTAAGAAATGCTACGTGAAAGTGCCGATGCGACATCTTCTCTAAGATTTTTTTTTTCCCTTAAAAACTAACATTTTTATTATTGGAACTAAAATCTAATTAGGAATAGTAGGTACGTATTTTTCTCCTGAAAACAATTTAAAAATAATAGTAGATAAAGTAATAAGAAAACGAAAGATATAAGAAAACGAATGGAAACGAAAAGATTTTTTCTGAAATCAAAAATCGGAGAGATGATAAATTTATTTATTTTTCAAGGTGTTATTTATTTTCAAAAGCTATTCCGACAATGACCATACTTCTTTTTGATTCCATCGAATCCTTTCTAACCTCGATGTCTCTGTTTCTAACATGACGTGTTAGAATTCGATTGTCTTTCGGTTAAAATTAAAGAACTGAATTATAATTCTGCCATTAACAGAACGCAAATGCCTGAGGATTTTTTTTCTCTCACGCGAACTTCTGTTCCAACCCTTTATTTGTGCCTTTTCGTCTTTATTGATAAAATATAAATTGTGATAGCAGCGACCAGCGACACATTTTTAACAAGAAGCCATCATACTGTAATTAAACTTACAAGTAACGGTCGCTGTGAGCTGTGAGCACTTAACGTAAGTTAAACTTCCAAATAACTTAGTTGCAAGAGCATTAATTATCACAATTTGGACGAATATGCACACGCTCTTGCGAGTAACTTAACGAAAATTTTCACACGTAAACTTAGAAATAATAATAAAAAAAAACAACTTAATATTCTTATGTAAGTTTATGCTTTGATTAAGGATTTCTAAATTAAATCATTAATGAATATTGTTGCCTAATGTTACCAAGTAATTTGAGTACTTTGTACTGCGGATAAAAACTTCATTCTTGACATTTTTTACAACACTTAACTAAGACGTTTTCGCAGAACCATAACAAGTTCTCCGCCATTCACTGATTCATCCTTTAGGAATTTGTTTGCTTTTGTCACTCTCTGATTAAATTAATATAACACCTTTACGTATTCAAATCTGTATTAGTTTTCCGAGAAAAATGATTTCATTCATGTTCTATTCGCAGTTAATTATTAAATATTCGTATTATAATGTTTTACAGGCTTCGTAGCAACGCTGTTAGCATACATATAAATTATTAACTTATCATTGGAATGACTCTTTTGGTTTTATTTCCCTTGATTGTCAATCTGAATCATTATCTCGGTGAGATATATAAGTATTAAATATTAATATGTTGGAAATAATTACATGTTTTCCTCTATGATAATGACGTTTTTTCCCCCTGAGTCATTGTAAGTGTCGCGTATTAGTTAAACAGTGATAATAATCATGTTTTGTTCAATGAAGAGTTATTCATTCTTGAAAATTATGAATTACGCACGTGTAAGATGAATGGACAGTTTTATCAACAACAAATAACTTTGCAAATCTCGCTGTATCCTGTTACTACGGTTTATCAATGGTTCAAAATTCACTTGTGTGATTCACGACTGTTTCTGGAATTACGTATTATTTGTGATTACTAATTAGCAACTTTTCTGCCTTATCGCGCTTTTTCTTATTTACGTCATGTACTTTTTAAATTAAAATTATTTCGCAATCATTCTAAAGCCATTAACCCCTCAGGCCTCTGGCATATTATGTCAGATAGTCAAGTGTTTCCGCTTTGCAATAAATCAAAATACTTGGTATTTTTCTAAATGTAGCCGAAAACTAAAACTGAAACCGGACTTTCTACCGAAACTGAAACCGTTTCTTCGGCCGAAACCGAAACCAAAACTTTTTAGACATGTTAGAAATCTATTGTTTACTGAAATTTGTCTTATTTTTTGCACTAATTCAAACAGTTAACATGTTATTAATGAAATAAAAAAAAACAATCTGCCAAAGCAGAAAATCTGCAGAAATCGAAACTGATGCTGAAAAAAGATTTTTTTGCCGAAACTTGCCGAAACCGAAACCGAACCTTCAGTCGGTCACTAATTAATTAACAAGAACTATATTCATTACAGATCTAAAGGTTATTAAAATACTTGACAGCTTACCATACATTATTTTAGATTTTTTTTATGTAAATACTTTACAAGAGTCCCAACTGCTCCCGTCTGGAGCCAGTGAGACTAGGTATGGCTGAGGTATGTTGTGGGGCTGAAGGTAGAGGGGGGGGGGGAAGGAGATAGGGAAGAAGAAGATGGGGAATTGCCTGGCCTGAGATCTGGTCACCAAACACGACTAAAGCCATTTCAAGCAATGTTTCAATTCTGAATGGTGGTCCTTACACCAGGGCGATACTGATAGTATCTTCTACTCTAGAATATAGATAGGTACTTATTTTATATACTATTAATATAGATACTATATATTATTTTAAATGAACTAATTGTGAAATAAAACAAATTAATCAAATAAAATGTATTTGCCCACGCCTGGATTTACTCGCAATCCGAAGGACCCGCGACCTTCGGATTGCGAGTAAAGAGCCTTACCCCTCGACCACTCAGGCTGTTGTATTCTGATTGTCCACTGGAATTATTATTTAATCTAGCACAGACCCGTGAAAAATCATGGGATATTATAATTGTCGAATTTGTGAAGCGAAAGTTTATGGTAATAACATATCAGATCAAGGAAAATTTTTGCAGAAATGACCAAGGAAGAAATAACCGTAGACAGAGGGCGGACCGTCTAACAACTCCGTCTTGGCATACACTCCTTCCCTCATTCGCATTCATACATCGTCTCATTAAGGAAAAATATCCATGAAAAACATGTACAGCAATAAAAATATTTGCCTGAATTTTTTACACATCGGTACCAATTTTGAAAATGATAATTCATTTTTTTATTTATTTAGGTGGTTGTTTATCTCGTGTCTAAATTCTAGACGCGATCAGTTCCTATTTTAAAAATGACACTTCAGTCAAATTAAATTCGAGTTCATCGAACCAGAGTTACAGAAAACTGAAGTTTCCCACAGCCTATTAGGTATTTTAAGGGTACTTTAGTAGAAAAGTTATTTTCTACCCCTTTTAAAATATAATAAACCTAAATTACATTTTATATAACCGAACACAAATCAATATTTGGGGATTCCTTGTGGAGGGTCTTTTTGAGAAAAGAGAGCAGTGAATATTTATTTATTTAAAATGAAACTTTGTATAAACCACTTATAAAATGTGCAAATCCGACCGGTTTCGGAACAAACGTTCCTTCGTCAGGGAAAGCTTATACTAATTTGACAGTTTAGAACAATGTTTTATTAGGGTAGGGGTGGAGCCGTTGTTAGTTAATAATGTAGATTGGGTGGGTAGGTATTAGTGTAGAGTGGGTGGGTATTGGAACAAATCCATGATTGGGCTATATGACAATATTTTTTGTTTGTTGATAATAGATTCATTATTTTTAAGGGATTTTTTAATTTCCAAAGCTTCTAAGTTATCTAAACGTTTTCCTTTATGATTAATATGAAGAATATTTATCCCTGTGTTTTTTTCAAAACTATGGTTATTTTCAATGATATGGTTAGCGAACTCAGAAAAATTATTATTATTAAGACACCTTAAATGTTCTTTGATTCTGATTTCAAAATTACGAGTTGTTTTTCCAATATAAAGTGAGGGACAATCATTGCATTTGAGTTTATATATTCCGGAATTAGTCATTTTATGGTCTTTATCTTTAGTATTTCTCAAAAAATTACCGATAATATTTCTTGTATAAAACGCTGGTTTAATATTAGAAGGGAAATTTTTGCAACATTGAACTGAAAAATTATTAATATACAAAATTTTACGCCATTCTTTATCAATAATATTATTAGAATTGTATAGATATTTATTTTTTGAAATTTTGCTAAGTTTTTTATTTAGGATGTTATCAATTAATTTTGGTTCATATCCGTTATTTATAGCAATTTGTTTTATTATAGAAAGTTCAGAAAGGAAATTATTATTAGACATTGGGACATTTACTAAGCGGTGTATCATGGAATGGAAGGTGGAGTGTTTTTGTGAGACAGGGTGGTTGGAGGTCTTATGAATTACTATGTCAGTGTATGTTGGCTTGCGATATATACTAAAATCGATTTTATTATTTATAATAGATAAAGTTAAATCCAAAAAGTTTAATTTTTCATTGCCTATTTCTATCGTAAATTTTATTTGATTATGAAAGGAATTTAAAAGGTTAAGAAAGTTGTTGAGTTGACGTTCGGATCCTGTCCAAATGACAAAGATATCATCCACATATCTCTTCCATAGTAAAACATTGTTTAAAAGGGTTGATTTTGAATTAAAAACAGTTGTTTCCAAATCATTCATAAATATATCAGCAATAAGAGGGCTGGTGGGGGCTCCCATTGGAAGGCCTTCTTTTTGTTGGTATACGACATTATTGTATTGAAAATAATTTTGATTTAAAACTAAGTTAAATAAACGAGTTAGGTCACTCGACAGATCTGTAGGTAATTTAGAATCTTTCAATAATTTGGAAATAATTGCTTTACTTTCAGTAATAGGCACATTAGGAAATAGATTAATGACATCAAAAGACACAAGTTTGGCATTAATGGGAAGTACAAAATTTTTCAATAAGGCAATCAGTTCAAAAGAGTTCTTAATTACATATTTTGTAACGTTTAGATAACTTAGAAGCTTTGGAAATTAAAAAATCCCTTAAAAATAATGAATCTATTATCAACAAACAAAAAATATTGTCATATAGCCCAATCATGGATTTGTTCCCCTACCCACCCACTCTACACTAATACCTACCCACCCAATCTACATTATTAACTAACAACGGCTCCACCCCTACCCTAATAAAACATTGTTCTAAACTGTCAAATTAGTATAAGCTTTCCCTGACGAAGGAACGTTTGTTCCGAAACCGGTCGGATTTGCACATTTTATAAGTGGTTTATACAAAGTTGCATTGTTTCATCTTATTATAATGGATAACCACAAAGTAATAGCTACATTCAAAAATATATTTATTTATTTGTTTTTTTTTTTAACGCCTTAAAGGCTTTTACATACGTACATCCATTATAAGTTAGTTGTTCAATAGTGTGTTAGTAAGTGAATATCTATTACGTAAAATTATAAACAGAATTTTAAAGATAGAAGTAAGTACAATTCAAGTAGGTATGTAGTTTAATTATTATGTAAATTTGTTAAAAGGAGTTCATTAATTGTAAGTATATTAAGAGTAAAAAAGAAGTACTTAAGGTACTATGAAAGTAGTTACAGGGCAATGTGTAGTAACTTTGTTGATATTATTACAAACATAAACGTGGAAGACAATTTTGTTTTTAGCAAACATTTATTACGCCCGATTGGATGTTTTACGGAATACGGCTAAATTTAAAAAACAGTTTAAAGATATAAGTTGGTACAACACGACTGTGTACCGTACAAAAGAGTTAAGTAAGTGTATAATAAAATAGTAGATACAAGAAGGCTATTCTATCATATATTTTCAATCAATATTCATTTTATTTATTAGTTTTTTATTTATTAGTATTGAATGTAATTGTAGCCCTTTGTGTCATTTCTTAATCAAATGCCACAATTACCTTTACTCTTTTTTTAAATTATTTATTATGTACCTACAACTAATATTTTGTGACATGTAAGGGAACGTACTCATACTACGTGACCAATTTTTAGCTATTTTTAACCCCCCCCCCCCACCCGGGGACCAAAATCCTAAGCAAACCGCCGCTCATTTGTACCAAGCGTGACATTTTGAAGACCCCCCCCGAAGAGGTCACGTAGTATGGGTACGTTCCCTAATATGTGTTTATGGTATATTTATACCGTTGATAAATAAATAATGACAGTATTTTTATATTACAAATTTGGTTTTCACCCGTTAGAGGTTAGCTTGGCCGTATAAAGTTTTTTTTTATATTTACAATTTTTTAAAACTATATGAATATATATTTTTTATATTGACGAAACACACTTATTTGTAAAAAAAAACACAGAAATTGAGTAATCAACTATTATAAAAAAAAATATTACAATTAATTAATAACCTTTGTTTGTTAAAAAAAAGTACCCACATTTATTTTTTATTTATTTTTATTTTTTATTTATTTACTATAGATACATACGAAAGAAAGTACAAAATTCATATTAGGAAGCTTTGCCTGTCCAACTAGGAATGTTTCCCGTACCAGGACAGACAAATTTACAGGTTTAGTTCATATTATACATACATAATTACATAACAAAAAAAAAAATAGAAAAAGAACCTGTTAGCATAAAGTATATTCGGATTTGCCGAATTAACCTGATAACATATAATATATTCAGATTTACAGTGTATGAGATAAGTAGGTAATTTAGTAGCATTGAAAAGTCAAAAAGTGTAAACCAAGTATTTGATAACAAGTTGGAGGAATTACAACAAGATTCACAATATAGAGAGATGAAGTTATGTGTTTAAAAGTGTGAACTTATAATACATAGTTCACTTATAAGAGAAATACATAAAAATTTACAATATTAGATATAATTTATGTATGTAATAATATATATTAAGTTGTTTTTTTTATTATTTATTTATGCGCTGTAACTAATATGTAAACAATTATGTGCAAACATGACATTATCTTTACTGATTTTAAAACATGTTTTCAGTACATTTTATATTATACGACAATACGAATATACACCGCGCTCATGTCTTGTACTACTCCTGCTAAAATACGAAAACAATAACTATGAATTACTAGTGCTACTTTGGTAAAGGTGTAAGTAGTGAAATTGGTGCATTATTTCGTATGTCATACAAGTTGTGGTAAGTATTGTTTATTTATTATAAATCATCACCGCTATAAATATAAACATATTCACATACGCTATAAACATATTCACTAAAACCAACTATTTTTTCTTAAATTTTGCATAATTTTTGTGCGCACTGTTTAGGTACTGCACTTAGATATTTTTTGTAGCAAATGTAGGAACATCGGCGCGGCTTTTTTATTACGAATTTTATATTTGGTTTTGAGGCCAAAATACATAACCAAAAGGAAAAATTATTGTTTTATTTAAAACTAGCTGACCCGACGAACTTCGTACCGCCTCAGAATCAATAACTGTTGAATTAAATTAAGTTTTTTTATTAAGTTAAAAATCACACAATGAAGCAATTATCGATGCCCAACTGTCCGTGTTTTTGTCAGTATCAGAGATGGCGTTGTGTACGGATTCAAATTTTTTGTGATTTTCTTACTTTTACACTTACTTACGGGAATTTTTTAAAGGAAGCGGGTACGGGTGCCGCTGCCTCGGGAACCATTTATTGGATAACCAATACCTCTGCTATAGGTTATCCCAAGTGGTTCGCTGCGTTTGGTGATTTAGCAGGGGTGCCCAGGTTCATGGGGTGACTTTTGTGCGGGTCTTGGCGGCGGATGCATCTGGCCACCTGCTGCGTGGCGGGCCGGATCGAGAGAGACTGGTTGAGGGAGGCCTTTTAACCTTTCCAGCCGGACCAATGGGTCGAAAGAGTTCGGCTGGAAAGGTCAAGGTAAAAGGCCAATTCCGGCCTTGCACCGCAGTTGGAGGGATGGATTCACTCCCGGATACACAGACCTCCAGATTCCTACCCACCCCTCATGCCTTTTTCCTTCCCAGAACTTCCTATCCTACCCTTCCTTAAAAAGACCCTCCACACAGCATCCTCTAAGATGACATAGGTCTTGAGTGGAGCTTATGTAAAAAAATGCGTTTCATTTCAGAGATTAATTATTATTGTATTTTTTTTCCTTTGGAGGGGTACAGAGACATACGTTCACCGTTTGTCTCATTTTCGACTATTGAAATTTAGGTAAGAAAGAGGGGCAGCATTATATGATTAAGCAATCACCGCATTGACATTTGACGTTTTTGAATTTTTGGAATTCACGCACAGTTAAATATAATACCTATAACAATATTGCTGCAGTTCTTTCAAAATATGAGAATTCGTTCTATACAAAATGTATGAAAAAAATCATTTTCGTCATAACTTTCTTTTTCGTGAATTGTTGCGATGTTTTAATAGTTATTCTGTTATCCGGCGCGGAGACAAATCCAACAAATCAAAGATCATCAAAATCGGTCCAGCCGATCTCGAGTTATAAATAGTGTAACTAACCCGACTTTGTTTTATATATTAAAAAGTAGAGCAAGTATGTATCTAGTGCGGATATGTGCTATTTTATTTTAAATTATGAAATGTTGGTCATTAAAAATTTAATTTCACATGATTTTGGAGACAACTTTGGCATTTTTTTGTGATTTAATTACAAATTATTTAAAAAAATATTTTTAAGTTATTATTAGATATTATTAAAATAAACATGAAAAGATTGTTAAATGTAAGGTGTGTTTATAATTAATATATAGAAGAAAGTAACGATGGAAGGCGAAAAATCATTTCCCAAGTGAGCTTTTTCGAAAATCATTCCATAAGTGAGCTTTTTCGAAAAATCATTTTTCAAGTGGGCTTTTCGAAAAATCATTCCATAAGTGAGTTTTTTCGAAAAATCATCTTACGGGTGAGATTTTCGAAAAATCATTTCACGAGTAAGCTTTTTCGAAAAATCATTCCACAAGTGAGCTTTTTCGAAAAATCATTTCACAAGTGATGCGAGCTCTGCAATCGGTTGGTTAAGCTAGAGGAGTATACCCACACAATATCAGACAAACAGCTTGCTTCTGTCCAAAGTTAGGTGTTTATTTCATGTATTTTGGGGCTCCCGACTAGAAGTGGCTTGCGATGTTGTACCCTTTGAAAGAAATAAAGTTTAGTATTAGGTGGGTACTAGTTCGTTATTAGCGGTATTAGTTAGGCAATGGTTAGGTTTTACTTAGTTAGAGGCCGTGTCGGATCGCTCGCGTTTGTCGCCCCGCTACAAAGCCGCGGCCGAGAGGTCGTAAAGCCGGTGATATTACTCTTCGCAGAAAAGCCACGGTTTACGGTGTCGGGCGGCCGCGGCGATGCGAAAGATAATTTAATAAGCGGCCGGTGATTAGTGTTGCAGCTAAACCCGGGTGCGTTCCCCGTAGCCGCTCTAGCCGCTAACCGCTAGCCGCGCTAGCCCGTGGCCTTTGCGAGCCCCCCTCCGAGCGCGTTAACAGTGGATTACCCCGGCAGAGCTTTGGCCGTTTACTAACTGTCGTACATACGCATTTAACCGACAAACTACTAAACATCCCAAGCACTGTTTCATAAATTGTTTTTGGTTAACTCAAACGTCATAAAAAGGGTATTTGGATCCTTGTGACTCATACCTACTACTTATCCCACAGCTTTGAACATTCAAAAAATGCTTTAACTCACGTTGTCATGTTTTTGTTTACTTCATAGTATTTTAGGGTTTTTGCTGTACTTTGACGGATATTGTTATTGTTTTTACGTGTTTCATAATTTTTTTGGCTTTCTTCTTGTTTTTGATTAACTAAAACATCCTAAAAAGGGTATTTGGATCCTTGTGACACATACCTTTTTTTTAAAATTTTTTATTATTTATTTATTTACAGTTTTTTTTTACTTTTTTAAATTAAGTCCCGTTAAACTGATTGATATCAGTTTGTCAACGGGTTCTTTTGACAATTACTTTTTTTTAAATTGAGACAGGTCTTCGACCAAGTCGAAGAGACAGGTACATGAAAAAAAAATTGTTAATAAAATTTATAAGAAATACAGAACAGAGAATACTCTACTACTCGTACTTATCACACAGTTTTGTAGTTAGATTTTTGGATTTTTTATATTTTGTACCTACATACTGTGTGGTTCAAATTCAATAATACTTTTACTTTATATTTATTTTTGTGCAAGTGTTTTAAACAGTAGTTTCCTGCACTATTTACTGTATAATTTCGTTAATATTGTTATATACATGTATGTAAAAGCCTAAATAGGCGTACATAAATAAATAAATAATTTTAAAAATGCTATATCTCAAGTTGTCATGTTTTGAATTTGTTATTGTTTTTTGCGAAA
The DNA here is from genome assembly GCA_929108145.2 of Limnephilus rhombicus. Lineage (NCBI taxonomy): Eukaryota > Metazoa > Arthropoda > Insecta > Trichoptera > Limnephilidae > Limnephilus > Limnephilus rhombicus. The sequence goes on along the minus strand of OV815279.1, from coordinate 16,448,743 downwards.
GTCAGTATCAATCCGAAAAAAGCATCAGTATCAAAAATAGATTTATTAAGTTAATGCACTCGGTACTACGTAATGCAAAATCGTGTGATTCTGGTTTAAAAATTAGATCGCTTAAAAACATTTGAGATGCTTTAATTAAACACTGCGAGAGATACACACCTTTAAAATAATCGATTAGGTTACGTATTTTAATAAGTCCTTTTATAAGCGCAGAAAAAAATAAAGTATCAGGCATATAAAAATTGCTTTAAATTTCAAAATATCCTCCTTAAAACCCTTATTCAATTATTGTATTGTATAAATTGGGAAATCAAGTTATTTAGAAAATGATTGTAAAACATTTAAATATTTGTCCGTGAGATTCGCAAAATAAAATTAAACACGCTTTTTGGCGATGTTTTTTTTCTTGAACTAGTGTTAAACGGTAATTTAAACCTTATAGACATCTACACAAGGGGTGTTATTGTTAGCAGCCTAATCCCGAATTTTACCCGACGTGGTGCATTTCCTTAAGTGCCCCTGGCGTGATATTCTGTACTAAACGGCGCGCTTTAAAAAAATGACCGATAATAATAACTAATAACACCACTCTTTCCTATCGGATGTTGGCTATCATCAAGGTAATATCCACCTTAAAGGCGACGGGGAAGTGCACTTTTAGCAGAGGGATTTTGGCATTCCCAAAGGAACAAGGAAGTTTATGCATAATTTTCATAATATTTAAACGGGAGCCACAAAAAAAAAAACACTTTTTGATATTTTTATAGCTTTGCAAAGCGTCCTAGAGGTATTTATTATACTCATGTTACACACGGTGCCAGGAAACTCGTACTGCAAGCTGAAAAAAACTTCTTTTTTATCGAAGCATTTAGATTTTTTAATTTTATTTTTCTTTTTTTTCCAACTAAAGATTTAAAAATAAACTTTTTGAGTCAGGTCTATGCTTCGACGCATTTAAAAAGACAGTAAACAGCTCACACTAATCTCATGGCAAACTAAATTAAACAAATTTAAAAAAAAAAAAAATTACTTGAAAAGGAAAGCTTAAATCAAAAAAAGTTATGCCACAAAATCGACCCCAAATATGATGTAGATTGTAGATCAACAGTTTCTCACTTTTGCTACCAGTTACCGAACACCTTGTGTTAACGGACTTGCGTCCAATTTACAAAATAAGTAACATGAAAAAGAAAAAGAAAACAGATATCAGTAAAAGATGTAACTTACGTCAAATTAGATTACGTCAAATTAAATTATTAATGTAATTTACGTCAAATCCGTCGGATTAGGCAAATACAAAATACAGAAATAATTACAAGAAAAAAAAAGTGACAATTGAAATCCAGACCTAGGTAGAAGTCATCACAATTATTACGATATTTCTTCACTACTTGCTTAGTGACAGACATAAATCATATTTTAAACTTCTATGTATATTATAATTATGAATTGCATAAATATACATCAAGCAGTCTTAACTTGTTTTTGCATTGTCACCCTTGCAATTCTGCATTCTTGGTCCTAATTATGTTTCCCATGGAATATGAATCACGCGCGATGACTTCTGATAACTTGGAATATTGATCAGTTGATCACTAACACCCGGATGCAAATAGTCATTCATAGTCAGCTTCCTAGAAAGAACTGCTTGGTGATAAACGGAGATAACTTGCTGCATTATGTTGGCCTGCAGAGACCAGATATTAAATATAATCGAGATCTGACATAGACTTCGCAAGAATGGCGTGTGTCCTTCATGTTTTGGGAAAACCCTCAAGGCTCCGCAACCGGGCCCGTAAAAAAGAAGATGGAGAGATACGAAATTACCGAATGTTAGAGTGCGCTACCATTTACAGCGACAAAATCGATGAGAAAATTGCAAAAATGTTTAATAAAATAGAGCAAAAATCTCGCGGGCATTATCTTAAACAGCATTTAAAGAAACACTGTTAATTTTTGTCATACATATAACTTGTAAAATAATTGAAACAAACTAGTTTCCATACTTTTTTCTATCCAGGGAATTTTATATAATTTGCGTTTCGGCGCGGGCAATGTCTAGATCTTAATCTCTAGAAAACTTATCCAGTCTTACTAAAAAACCCCGTGAAAATTTTATTCAATTGACAAATGGCCGCGGATGTGAAAACATTACTAATTAAAAAAAATTGTTCATGAAAAGATATATACACTGCTTACACACCCTGAGGGGGTAGTTTATCTGTTATGTACGACTGTTGTAGTCATAATTTCTGAACGAAGTTTGGAATTTTTCCAACGTATTTTAAATGTCTTGTATATTTCTTATTTTTGAAGATGTCGTAAAAGCATATACCTTTATAGAAACTAGATAGAAATGCCTTTTAGATTTTTGTAACTGAAATATACGATCGTGTTTGAAAATTGCAATATTTTAAGTTTCAACATGAAAAAAATTGAAAAAAAACAGCTGACTGTAAACATATTCTGAAAAATTTTGGAAAATTCATAATTTAAAAAATACACACCTCTTTCTTTATGAATTTTTAAGAAAACTGTCACCTCACTTTTTATCTTGTTCATACAATTAAAAAGGATAAAAAAATATTATAATAATTCCGAAAAAATTACTGAAAAAATCTGACATCTTGGATTCATTTTTACGCAATTAATACGACAATTTCTCGAATTTGTTTTTATTTACACATGCATGAGGCTTTTACATTATTAACTAATTTTACTTTTATGGAAGTTTTATTAAATTCACGCAGAAAAGTCATTAAAAAATAAAATTTCAGAAATAACCTAAAACCTATCGTTAACGAAACTAAATCATCAACAAAACATAATTTAAATCACTAAAACTGAAAAAAAAGTAACGCCAGCATTGGTAATTATGTTGAATTACACTAATATCACAGTGAATTGATCAATTAAACGAAAATTATCTTTAAAAACATAAAATGAATTGCAAGTACAACTGAACATTGTCAAACATTGTTTTACCGCGAAGTCTATAAACCAAGATGGCCGCGGCGTCTGCGCAGATCTATGTGAGATTCAAGGGGACCAACATAAAAATCATAAAATACGTGATAGTGTTATTAGTAAAGATGTAAAAATGCAGATCACTGCGCAAGCGACAAATATGCAGTTGTCCGCTCGTTAAGGCGTTTTGTTATTAGTAAGGCTGATCGTTGTAAGAAATCGGTAGTAATTCGGGTAGTGGGCCCTTAAAGCGATACCATCCCTAATATAGCACACGGTCTTCTGAAATTCGTAGTGCAAGCGGAAAGCTGGTGAATCTCCATTTTTTGCACATTTGGAGTTGATTTTGTGTACAATTTTTTTTGGTTTCCATTTCTAGTAAATAGAATCTGAAACAGGAAGTTAATAGTATTTTTTTTTTAAATCAATCGCTGGTGGTAATATCGCGCGTATGTAAGGGTAGACCTCGATCAAAGTTTTTTAATCTTTTATTTGCGGAAAAAATGTCGATCACGAAAGGGCCAAATGTTAGGAGAGCGAAAATGAACAATGTTTTTATTTTTTTTAATTATCTCCTGTTTTATTGGACCTATATAATTATGATTATTTTATTACAAAATAACATTTAATTGATCTTTCAGAATGTTAACAATTTTGAAATTTCTATTAATTAATTAACAGTATTTAATTTATTTATAATTTTTCAGAAAACAAATCCCCTTAAAATGCATGTTGTAAAAGACGCACTTATTTTCGCACATCGAAAGAGAAAAATGGAGAAAAATTACATATTTAACTCATTTTTGGTTTTTTTATTTCCTTTCACATTTTCGTTATCGATGTAAATTGGTAAATAGATAAAAAAAATATCAAATTGCTCAGATCAATAAAAATAATAATGTTTTTTGGATTCTTTTCTAAGGTTGCCCTCACCAAATTGACAAGAACTTTTCTAGAAAAGTCATACTTCGTTCCCCGACTGGAGGCAATTTATTGAAAAAAAATGAGTGTATCAATACTGTTTTTTCCTCTCACTCAAAGCATCAATATCTCAATATCACGTACAAACGAAGACAACGTTTCTCTTGGCGTTACAGTGTCCATATCTACCCTGATGATGGACACTGTCAGGCTATCTTTAACATTGGCTAAAAGAGAGAGCGCAGCATGGCGTAAAACCCCAAAAAATATTCGTCGAAGGCGACGAATATTTCAATAAATTAGTGGACAATTTAATGTTTCATTTCTTGAGAATACTCACTACTCATTCGATGATACTGAAAACAACGATAAAAAATATTTATGACACTGTTTGTCTCGACTTCAATTTAAAAGCATTTTGAATTATTTCGCGGTGTTGTGAAATATGGTCCAGGATGAGTGATCATTATCTTCTCCTCTGATTCCTGGAAGCCGATACTTAACTTCTTGAATGTGAATCAAATACCAGGTGATTAACATTCCCGACTGACGTTTCCGTCTTAGAATATAAAACTTGTCAGCGGGGTATGACTACTATCTATTATTTGTTCAAAGAATTTCCATATTGACTAATTCATATTGCCGAGTGACTATCACTGCTAACTAGCATAATCACGTGGACTGGGACACGTCGATATATACCTATTATAATTATGTAATATTCGTAATTTTCATCAATCAATTCAATCAATCAGACCACTAAACATTGAAAATAAGACAAAACGTGAGGTAAAGATAAAGTGAAAAGTCATTTGCGTAAGATCCCTCAAACGGAGCAACTGCTTATTTCGGTCAGTGTTTAAATGCGTAAAGACAAAAGGTACTCATCCAGATTGGAAGAAACACCATTCAGAATCGAAACGTTGCTTCAAATAGCTGTAGCCGTGTTTGGTGACCAGATCTGAACAGACAGGTACTTCCCCAATCTTCCACTTCCATGTCTCTTTCTCCCCTTCCGCGTTTGATAATCTTCAATGTTGTTTTTTTCTGATTGCAGTTCATGTTAGTTTTCATTATTTGTTTTTGGGGAGTTCGACCACCACAACACAGGCATGTGCCTAGTATGGTGGTCGAAAAATCCCCAATTCATTTAACGAACAATTCAAAGAATAAAGAAACTTAAAAAAAAAAAAAAAAAAAGTTATGCCAAACACCCCAAAAACAAATAACGAAAATATTTTTGGCCGTGAAAATCTAAAAACGTACCGTAGAATGGGGTGATTAGAAATAGTTTAGCACATTTTCTACCTTATAGCTCAGAAACTTTAAGTTCAAAGTACATTTTTGAAAGTATTTAATTTTCATTTTTGTAACTACACATATTATCTATAAGCAGTTCTAAATATATAACATAAGTACATAGACTAGCACCCCGATTAGATCCGAGAATATTTCTCTACTAATTGGGTAACCACAAAAACTGATGAATGATATGTAACTATTATTGTAAACATTTACTTTTTCTCTAAATAAAAAAAAAATGTTTCTTTGGTTGGTCTTTTTGTTTTTACCCACCTATAACATGAAATATGCATTCTCATTGAGACATTAAGATAAACCTGTGATGTTTCTATTCACCTTCACAGTAGGGTCAATAGAAACATTTGTTTTATTATATTATTGCAATAGAAACACGTGAGAAAAATTGAGTATTTATTCGCAAAACACATAGCTGCATGGATTCAAAAGTCTTTTTTAAAATAATTTTACTCACTGTGATAATATAATATTTCATAGTTGAACACATTTTACAATTCTTGGTGACAAGCGAATGGTTTACTGCTGATTACCATTTCTTGGGAGGATGGCGACTAAGGTAGTGTTTTATGATGATGCATAGATCAAACTGATCTACTGGATAACCCCATTCGTTTTTTACCAGTCTCTTACTCTTTGTACAACAAATTATTCTTCTTCATTATATGTCTTCTAAAGCTTGTTCTATCTCTTCTATTTTATGAGAAAGATGGCGTCTGGATCGAGTATTAGGCGTATAGTTACGTAACATCTTATAGTGTAATGGGTTATCGTAACAAAAACATATATTACGTTAAATAATGGGAATTCTAAAACAAACCACACAATATTTTTACATATGTTTCTAGTCACCATAAATCTTGTTTCTCTTCGCCCCCTATGGTGTTTCTAATCACCCCATTTTGATTGATATTTTACCGGTAAAAATACGAAATGAAATTTTACGGTTAATAAAAGAAATGCAGCTTACCTATCACTCTTAATCAGTTCTCTATTAGTACGTTTGGGAAATGTGAGAAGCACAGGCTGAAGTGATAACTGGAACTAATAGGACTTTACAAAGTTTTGCGGACCAAAATCGGGCATGAAAAACTGTTTTGACAAAAATGATTGAAATTTGTCACTTTTGTCGTGCCAAAGGCAGTTTTAGGTTACCAGGAAACATAATTATTAATTTGCCAAATTATGGTGAAATTTAAAACATAATAATAACGATTGAGAAAAAATGGGAGGCATGTGAAGTTATTTCTCTAATTTATTTCTATTCACCCCCAAGTTTCGAATCACACCATTTTACGGTATCGAATTAAAATCAATTTTGAAAAAATATTAAAAACCAACAGCTAATTCGCCCCTGATGACATTCGACATTTACGGAGCATTATACATGTAGATTAGCAGCTATTATGACGTCATGATTTTGGTTTCAAAACCATGTGGATCTCTTTACATTCATATCTGACCTGTTTTCAAGAGACAAATTATAATTTAAAAGAAAAATTATATTTGTATTATGTTGTAATATTAAAAAAGATAAATATTACATAATTGGATGGAATTTCTCATATTTCCATTTTCTTGCATTGTGCGGTTTGTATTACAACATAATACAAAGGTCGCCTTGTTCTCCGGATTGCGCGCTGGCAGGACTATTCAAATTCCATACTGATTATACATAAGTTATTAGTTGTTATATAAATTAGTGCGACCTTGCCGCTTACCGCTTTGCTAATACACTGTTCTCTCGGAAATTCCTCGCCGGCTTAATGATCAATGGCGACTGCGATTTGGACCGATGACTGGAAGATTTGGCATGCTTTTCTACGTAAAGTTTTCCATGTGTACTCTCAAAAGAATGCGACAAAAAAGGAGTTTTTTCTTGGAACGCAAATGTGTAAGCGAAAGTAATGTTTTTTTTGGCACATGTAGAGGAAATGTGACGGTATGACTAACTTGTCTGGGTATTCTAGCTATAACCGAGTGATAAGTGTGTTTCTTTGAGTTTTCTTGCTTTTCAGCTAAAATTATTTGTAGTTTTCCAAAAACCTTTTTTTTCCAATTTAACTAAAAATCAGATAAATTTTTGATCCATTACACACATCTGCCCTGAAGATGGGCACTAATACTGCCCGAAAAAAAGAGGTAGCGCAATACGCCACCTACCCCTAAAATAAATCACGAAAAAAAGTTTGGTGTTTTTGAAAATGATGAAAATTAGGATGTAGCTCCTCAGAAGTATCCTAATTTAACTTGACTTTTGTGGAAGCATTTTTAAATGTTGGTTTGCATTAAAAAAATAATGATTACCACCTGGAAAACATCTAGTGGGAGATAACACAGGTCTACAACAAAAATGTTGTCTGGATGTTTTCAACTGATTTCTATGTATTTAGGTGTTCTGAAAACTAGAAAAATAAACATTTCATTGCTAAACCGTTCATCCGATTGAGATGAAACTTTGGGGATTTGATGTGTGCATGCCCGCGATGGTTTCTGTATACAATAGTGAGCTCTGGCATCATGGAATTACGAAAAATTAATTGATTAAATAAAAATGAATCGCAGAAATGTATGTACGCGCATAACTTTTGAACGACCTCACCATATTGGATAAATTTTTTTTTGTGTTCGTTATTGCCAAGACAAGGTTTGTATAAAACTACTGGTGAGCTCTGGCATTATTAAATTATGGCACGCGAGCAGTGAAGACTGAATGTATGGAATGCGGGAGGGGGCAGGGGAACTCGGCTGTAGATAATTATCTACAATGAAAGCCATTCAACAATGAAAACCTAACACATGTTTTGGACGGCAATAGACCAAATGTTCTTGGCTCTATAACTCACCCGTGCTGTAATACCACCACAGCCCAAAAAATTTACAAATATAGTGGATTTAAATGGTTTAACCAAATTAAATTTAAATTATATCAAATTACCTGTCAATGTAAAATTACACTGATAGGTAATTTGGTTAAAAATTACACTAAATTCGAAAATACACAATGAAAAATTATTTCAATAGTAAATACTCGTATATCTCAATCATTAAACTTTATAAAATAATATAATATTTCTCAAAAATAATATTAGGAATCCTTTTTTTCTCTTCTTCTTTCTTCCTTTTTCTGTCTTATTTCATGTCGATTATTTTTTTTTGTTTCTTACTCTTTCTGAAAATTTTATTTTTAAATGATATTTAACTTAGATTCTCCGCCTTTTTAACACGAGCACTGTTCTGAAAAGGTGTAAAACGATTACTGTTATATATTTAAAAAAAAAGGTTTTTTAATGTGCATGTGCAAAAAAAGGTTTGTTATTTGTACCTTCTATTAAAGATTATAAATAAAAAATTTTAATCTGTTCTTTAATTGTTAGAATTAGATGTGAGATACTTATGATGAAATTAAAATATTTTTACCTTCGTTCGATATTAACGCATTTTGCATTTAGATCGCCTTGGATTGGTTGCCGTTGTGTTCTTGCGGTTCAAGAAGTGTGTACGATAGTGCAATGTGCATAATGCGAGTGACGGATGAAGCAATGCAGATTAGTCTGCTGGGAGGACGTGTCGCAATGAATTGCAACGGAGTCGGGGTTCTTAACCATACTAAACTTTTAAATAATTACACGTTGTGATTTAAGTAATTTAATTAAATTTCTAGGAAATACTTGTAGTCTCAAAAGATTATATTATTTCGCGATTTGCTTGGTTTTCGGATCTTCTCATTCAAAATTGGATCTTTATTAGTTTTTCCACACCGAATCGTGTTTCGGAGATTTCCATTACATTCAGTTTACTTTCGTTCTTCAATTCTTCATCTGTGTTGTCCGGTGCACACAAGGCTAGTATTTCAAGCCAGGATAGCAAGGTAGTACGCCCGCGGCGTCCTGTCCTATGAAGATCCTGGCTTACTATCTCCACAAACTGGCACCACCCGTCGGTGCTAGCTCAAATGAAAGATCCTCTTAAACTATCCTGTATTGAGACTCTCTATCCTGTCTTAATAGCTTCTCTGTCACTTAGTAGGTTAAAAACAAAAATTCATAAAAATAGTTCTGTCATATATTATAATAGGTAAACGTTATCCTGTCTTGAAATACTAGTCTCGCGCGTACCGGGCATTAGTTCTGGGAAGGTCAATAATACAAGTATCCGTGGACACACTATTGCTACATTTATAAGGAGCTTTACCGAATTAATCGAACTCAAGAAGCCAGTGTCCACAAATATGCCGATTTATAGAATTAACTGGGTGACCACCGGCGGCTACATTTGGAGATGGAGGCTGGAGGATGAAGGATATGCCAGATGGAGGAATTTTCCAAGATCGCTGAAGAAGCAATGAGTTCAAGACAGGGGCAGATTCTATGACACAATTTTGGAGTTTAACTTAGGACAAAACTCGTCAGCCCTAGTTAATTCTTCAGCGGTCTTTGAAATACATGTTTTTAACTTAGGTGTCGCTAATGTGAGTAATTTAATGATTATCCCGAGCTGTTGTCAGTTTTGCTTATTTTGAACGATCAATGCGTTTTCTAGGCAGCCTGCCTGGAGAAAATTTTGTGTTATTATAAGTCGCAGGGTAGGTGCAATGAGAGACTCCCTTCAAATGATATTTAATTTATTAGATGAATTAACCTCAAGTTGTTAATGGTCACATAGTATTGCTGCTAACTTTATTAACAATGGCGTGAAAACGGGCACCGGCCGTGCGTCTGAAGCTTTTTACTCGAAATTGGTGGAAAGAAAGAGAATGACAATTTCTCGACTTTAATGTAACCCGGCCGGTAAGTGTTGTCAATGTTTTGACGGTGAACAAACTGTGTAAATGATTGTGTATAATTGGAGTGGTTGTCTACCCCTGCATCAGAGCAATAGGGCAATCCACGCAGAACTAACTCTATGACATTCCCGACATAATGTAATAATGTCCTGCGCCGGTCTCGGTGCTGGGTTTTTACCTCGTTCCAGTTGAATTAAGTCTTTCTAAATATCTACACTTTATATTAAATTTATAGGCTATGTTGCAATGTCGATAGGTCATTACATTGCGCGATACGATAGGTCATGTGATATATCCGCTATGTACTTTTAACTGCTAAAATAACCGGACATATTTAGATAAATCTAATAACATATTCATTTCACAACACATTGATAGATACGCACGTACCAACATGCCCGTCATTGAAATCGTTTTTCTAGTATAAATAATTTTTGAAGTTTTTTATTTTTTATTGTCTTTATTCCTGGATGTGGGGAATGCAATCCCACATATCCCGTGTAGAGTATAAGTACATATAGTGAAAAAAACGGTATTTATAATTAAGAGTAAAGATGGAACAGAGTCAAAACTAAAAATAAAAATAAATTAAAATAAAATCGAATGGAAAGTAATTCAGAAAAGGAAGAAAAATGTAGTAAAATAAAATTCAGAGAAAAAAAAATGAAAAAGAGCAGTATCATTAGATAATAAGTATTCATAAAAATTGAATAAAATCTTTTATTGGGCTCTTATTGGTCCATCAGATCTGAGATTGTGGGAGCAAGTGTCTTTTTCCAAGGTTCTTCTTTGCTCGATCCTGAAGTCAGACGGGATTCTATGGTGAGAATATTTCTGGAGTGGTTTATCCTTCCCATCAGTACTGCAATCCTAATCCGGTTCTAATAGAGCTTTAAATCCTGGAACTCGCCTATAAAGACTTCCCAGGCACTGCAGTGCCTGGGAAGTCTGAACATCAAACGGTATACATTATTGTATTGCACTCGAAGCCTTTCCATGGTTCTTTTTTTGAGGTTTACCCACAGCTCGCATGCGTATACAAGGTGGTGCAAAAGGCTAAAAAGAGCGTCCTTTTCAGCCGTGGACTTCAGAGCCGAAATCTTCTACTGAGCGTGTTGCATTTTATGCTCAGTATTCGTCTCTGCCTGTCAATGCCTTCATCATCCTTTAACTTATTATTGGTGATTTGTTCCAGATATTTTGTGGTTTCTACTGTTTTCAGAAGCTCACCGTTCCAAAAGGCGGGGGGAATGTTTAAATCTATGAATCGAGTCTTACTAGGAATATTTATCCTGTACAAATCTAAAGTATGCCCAATTGAATTTGGGAGTCACCTAGCCCCAAAATACCAGACAAACCTACTTGATTCTGTACAAAGGAGGGCGGTCCGTCTGATTGACAATCCGCTGTTAAAGATCGTTTGCCATCTTTAATGCAAAGACGCATTGTAGGTATGCTGAGTCTGTCCTACACGTATTTTAATGCTCTAAGGAGCTAGCAGCATTTATCACCGGTGCAAGTGCGTGAAACTCGACGGATACGAGCGGAACGCCTGTTGACAGTTGATGTTGGCTTAGAACGGGTCGTTTCTTTGATTCGGTTTTGTGTAAGTCGGCTCCTATGTGGAGGAGCTACCAACATCTGTTTTTCCACCTATAATCTGGTGCTCTTCAAGACCCGCATGAATAAATCTTTCCTACAGCCCCTTCCTACATCTATAGACAGGGGTGCTCTTGTGAGGTGTTATATAAAAATATCAAAAAAGTGTATCATTGGTTAATCCTTTCCAATGCAATGTTCAAGTTACATTTTTTTTACATTAACTCCACACAGGAGGCCCTGAAGAAAATAATTTCCCTCAGGGCCTATGTCATCTGGGATGCTGTGTGGAGGGTGAATATTTGATTTATAAATGAAATGACACAATACATTATTATCACAATTATTATCAAAACAACTCTAATGATTACTCACACATCGGTGAGACATTTTAAAGCAAATTAGTTAGTTATTGATTAATTGAGTTATGATTCTATATACAGTTTAATGTCCGCCCTATCTGCCCACACCTACGGAGAAACGGCGTGGTTTTAGTTAGTTAGTTTGACAAAATTGATTTGCGGAAGAAAACTACTTAAAAAAGACAACAATTTTTTAAATGGATAGACTTTGTTATTCACCCTTCTAGTGATTTCTGGGCCATCTTCAATAATTAGAGAAAGGGAGGGTGAAATTATGCATTATTATTATTGAAAATATAAACTTTAAAATTTAGAGATGGAAATTTGAATTTATAGGGAAGTGATAATAATTCTGGACAAGGCTTGATAGTAAAAACTTTTATGAGAGGATATTTTTTTAGAGATGGACAACCAAAAAACGTATCGATAGTCCCGAAGAACAATCTCGGATGTGCCATTTTGTAGTTTTGCAGTAGAACTGTTTAAAGTTTCATTTGTGCACAAAAAAAATATGTTACATTTTATTTCATCCGAAATTCAGAAAATTCAGTCTTTTAAAACAACAAAAAGAAATTAAAATAAACCAACAGCGCGATTTCCAATTTTTAGCAGATCCGACGTTGTTGTTCGGGACCGTCGATGTGATCTAAAGGTCCTACTTCTAGACATCTAGACCATAGTATGGACACAAATAATGTAAGAAAGATAAAATAAGAAAAAAATGTCGGCATTGCAACGGGTACTATCGGCGCTATTTTATAAGTTCATTCAAGATTGAAAGAATTCAAAATAAATTATTTTCAAAGTAAAATTTAGAGTAGATATTCCTAGAGATCAAACAACTCGGTCTTGGAACACACTCCTTGCCTCATTCACATTCATTTGTAGTCTAATACAATTATTTTGACTCTTGACTCTCAACTCAATTACCTGATTCACTTGATCGTGCCAAGTATTCTTCGGGCATCCACGACTTCTTCTATCGTTTATGCTTTTGTCTATTATATTCTCCTTTTCCTCCTTTCTTCGTTCATTCGCTCTACTTGCCCAAACCATCTGTGCATTCCTTTCTTAGTCAAACAATTAACGCAAACTAAATTCAGAAGGCCACAACAACTAATAAAAATACACGAAAAAGTAATAAAAAAACAAATAACTGATTTCACAGATAACCAAAAATTTAAACTTAGCACACAAGACGCAATTGCAGAATTAACTAATTAAATTAATTTAATTAATTGACAGCTTAATAGTTCCGAAATTTAACAATAAGTACGGACAGAGAACGTTTGAATATATCATACCGAAGATATTTAATTTATTACCTGACACTATAAAGCAATGTAATTCTATGAATAAGGTTAAATATATGGTGAAAAATTGATGAAAAAATCGGAAAAAAAAAGATTTATATTGATTTTGATATGCATGAAAAAATGTTGAATCTGTAGATATAAGATGTAAATTTTAAATTTTAAAAATGTATAAATATGTAACTAAAATATAAGCACCTGTTAACAAGCCGATTCAATTGGCTTAGCAGGACTTGTTTGTTGATTATATTATGTATTATCTATTATTTCAATAAAAAAAAAATAAAAAAATAAAATAAAACTAAGCTTATTTACAAAACATTAAATAGAGGCAAAAAATGCTTAAGTATATTCATTGACCTCCGTAAAGCTTTTGATAGTGTCTCACATTCAAAATTAATTAATAAACTAAATAATATAGGAATAACTGGCAAAGCTAACTCATGGTTAAAAAGCTATCTCTATCAAAGAACTCAACAGGTAAAAGTAAACAACGAACTAAGTGAAATAGAAAATATAGATTTTGGAATTCCACAAGGAACTGTTTTAGGACCTTTACTATTCATATTATATGTAAATGAACTTTTTGAACTCCCAATCATTGGAAACATTATATCATACGCAGATGATACAGTGATAACTATTGAAGGAAATTCTTGGAATGAGGTCGAAATATTAGCTAATAATGCCATAAATATCGTAAAAGTATGGTTTGATGAAAACTTATTGACACTAAATGTCGAGAAAACCCATTTTATACCTTACAGCCTAACAGGGAATATCTCAAATAAAAATCTAAACATAAAAATTCACGAAAGAAATTGCCTCCTTAGAATCGCACCCTGTAACTCAAACTGTATATATAATAGTAGTAAAGAAGAAATAAAATATCTTGGAATAATTATCGATAATAACATCAAATGGAAAAGTCAAATAAATTCCACAGTAGACAGAATGAGAAAATTGATCTATATATTTTTTAGATTAAGAAATACTGTATCATTAAAAATACTAAAAGATATTTCTTATGCACTTGCGCACTCTGTACTACAATATGGAATCGTTGCTTGGGGGGTGCATTCAAATCAACTCTTCTCCCATTGGAAACAATTCAAAAAATATTAATAAAAATCATCCTAAAAAAGCCCTATTACTATCCAACTATAAATGTTTTTCAAGATTTCCCGGTTCCCCCACTTACAAAAATTTATGACAAAATTGCACTATTACAAATACATAAAGATTTCTTCAGTAAAAATAATTTACCACAATTAAATTTAAGCAAAAGAATAATATCTGTTGGAGGATTTACCGTGCCACTAGTGCGAACCACAACAGCACAGCACCACTACACATTCAAGGGTATAAAATTATTTAATAAATTACCCCTTGATATACGATCGGAAGAAAGCTACGCAAAATATTTAAAAAAAAATTTAATCAAAATATCCTAGTACCACCTCATAACTTAACTTATTGTATATTATATTTAGAAATATGTATTGATTTAGAAATATGTTTTTGCCTTATCAATAGTTTAAATCATTTATTAACTAACCTATATTTTTATTACTTTTATCTGTATTTTCTCATAAAATCAAGAAATATTTTTTGTTAAATTACTAATATTTTTTGTTTTAATTTAAACAATTTTTTTAGTTGTCCTCTCCTAAACACAAGCAGCTGCTTTATTAGGAGAGTGATTGAAATATTGGTGTATATATTATGTTGTAAAACTGTAACCTTATTATATTTTTCAAAAAAAAAAGGTTTAAATAAGTATATCGCACATCCCGTAGAAAAGTGTCGTAAGTAAAAAAAGTTAATTTTACAGGAGAGCGAAAACAAATTAATGAATTATGAACAAGCAATCCCGTCGAAAAGAAATTCAACTTCAGCTAGCGAAGATGGAGTGATCTAACTTAAGAGCGTTTAACCAGCCAGCGGCCGAAAATTCACATTTCGTCGAAAGTTGTTCTTACGATCGTGCAGGGCGGTTACAATGAGAAAGATTAATTATTCTCCGTACCAGCCTTTTAAAATTATAACTCAATACCGATTTTATTTCATTCCAAATTTGCTTTAATTTATACCTACATCCAAAAATGCTGAAAGGCGTGATGATAAAACTATTAAAATAATGGACTTTTTTATAATTATTTTTTGATTATAAGTATTTATCATTTTTCAATAATGTCTAAGTTAAATAAGAATGTTAAAAAAATGTGAAATATATTAGTTTGTAAGTGCGCAAATAAATACACAAACGGACCAATTTTCGTCAAGAAACACATGTACGTATATATTTTTTTATGATTTTATTTAAACTAAAATTTAAATTCTAAAACATGCGATACCCAGATAATGTATTGATTTATTTGACTGCATGATTATATGATTAGAATTGGGTTTGGTATAATATAAAATCTTTTTTGAAAATTTAACAAATCTGCCAACGACCTTATTATACAAAAAATGAAAAAATTTTCTCAAAATTTAAAACATGCGAATGCTAGATAAAAGAACAATCTTTCGAAATCCATTTATAATTTTTGTGGAAGAGTCAATACGTCTAAAATCTGATTTAAAAATGACATATTTCTGTTTTTTTTCTGGTAAAACCCTCTTTAAATACAGTTTTCGTAGGGCGTAGATAATCGCAACTACTTTACTTTTCAGAGATAAAAAAATAGAAAATTTTGACCTATGACAGTTTTCTACCGGATGTGCGATACGTAATTTTTTTGTGCTAATTGAATGACAACCTTGTCACAATATTAATAATATATTCTTAGTAAGTCCGGCTCGAGAGCACGAATTCGCGACAGATTTCACGACATCTTACATTTCACGACGCTTGCGCGATGCATGTGGAGAAAATATCAAGTAATGTAGTCGCGATGATTGGCCATGTATTTTACTGCGTACATTTTCGCTTATTCGCGGAGCAGCGAAAATACCATTTTTTATTATTTAACAAAAAAAAAATAGGAGTAGGCACCGCACAAGAGTCGAAACTGGAGCCAGTTAAACTATGTCATCCCCAAAAATTGGGGTATGTGGTGAGGATGAAGATACTGATGAGTCGAAGGAGATGGGGAAAAGGAGGGTGGGAAACTACCTGGCTGTCAGATCTAATCACAAAACACGGCTAGAGCCACTTCAAGCAACGATTCGATTCTGAAAAGTGGTATTTACCCAGGGCAATACTGGAAGTATCTTCAACGTGTTCCGCAAATATACCATATATGTTTTATTCAATTGTAAAAAAACATAAATTAATAAAATAAAATTTATTCGCGCACGGCGCGATTTGAACTCGCGACCACTGGTTTCGTAGTTACGGATCGTAACCACACAACTACAGAGGAGGTTGCCAAACATGAAACCTTTAAACTTTAAAGGGTTATTGGTATATCTAATTAATCGTGTTAAGAGGGTATAACCACACAACCGGAAGTGTGTCATTTTTATATCAAATTCTAGACGTATCGACTCTTTTCTGCAAAAAAAATATAAATTCTTTTGAATGATTGTTATTGTGTTTAGTAAAGTTATGTTTTAAATTTGGGAAAAATATATATCTATTTATTATAATAAGGTTATTCCGTTGGTCAAATCATACAGTGACATAAATCAATAAATTATCTAGGAAAGCTATTTTTCAGAATTTTAATTTTAGTTTGTATAAATCATTAAAAAAGCACCAGTGTTTTGTGACGAAAATGCTATTTATTTACGGTCCTAAAAACTAATATATTTCAGATTTTTTTGCACACCTATTTTGCATAGACTTTATAGAAAAATTATAAATACTAAAAATAATTACAAAAAAAACATCAATTTAAAGTTTTCTTTTCACTCATTTTTCTTGCTAACTTGAATGTAGCTATATATTAAATCAAATTTTGAATGAAATAAATCGATATTGAGTTATTACTTAAAAGTGCTGGAATGGAGAGTAATCAATCTTCCTCATTGGAACCGCCCTGTACAGTTGCAAGGGTACGATCGCACGATATCTTTCGACAAAATTTGAATTATCGACCGCTGGTCAATGTGCCTTAATTATTAGCTAATGTTTGTTGTCAAGCATGCGCTCTTTCTCATTGGAACCGCCCTGTACATTTGCAAGGGTATTATCGCACGATATCTTTCGACAAAATTTTAATTCTCGACCGCTGGTTAATGGGCCTCATTTATTAGCTAATGCTTGTTGCATGCGCAGAGAGTGCCAAGGGAAATCGTGTCAGTCATCCCCTAAAAGCATAACAATCGTCTCTCCACGAACGTCAGATTGGGAATGGTTTTTACTCATTGGATGCGCTAATAGTTTCGCAATATTAACATACGAGTAGCTCCATTTTTTTTATTTAAATCACCTCGAGAACTCACAAGTAAAATATGTGATTAATGATTTCCTCTGGAGCGGAAGGGATCGGGTAACCTAGTGTACCAGACAACCAGAAGAACGCGGATCTTTAGCGCAGGGGGGGAGGGGGTGACACTTAGCCCGTCGTCCCACTGCACTGGTTCGATGTAGCATGTAAGCAATCAACATAAACCGAAGACACAGCGCGGAAAAGTAAAGTTCCGTACGGTTTACGGCGCAGCCATTGTGAGAATTTACCTGGCACTTACCTTCCACATCTAAATAGATAACACAGAGGAATATATTATTTGCGTATTTTCTTTTTGTTGTAGATCAATATTGATCTAATTTCTGTGTGTTGGAAATTTTTAATTTTTGCATTCCCTAACCTAAAAGTTCGAACTCTAACAGATCTTGCGATATGTTAATATGTTAATATATATGTATATGTTAATTTAGTAACGAATTGAAAAAATTCCAACTGGCCGTGATTCATTTTAATTTAATTATTGTTTTAAAAACATTACAAAATTGTACATTTTAGTGTATTTTTAAAATACATTTAGTATCAAATATACCAGCTACGTTTGATACCAACTATACCAGCATTAATAAGAACTTACCTTTTAAATCAGCAAGATTGTTCTCCCGACAGCCATAACTATTGGTAAGTTAGTCTTGCTGGCTGTTGGTGGCGGAGGTAACCATCGGGAACATAGAAATGAATGCTCTCCATGATAGCTGAGTTTTCAAACCATCCAAGAATCAGTCTGACAAATGTTAGCAATGTGCACAACCCTTCTGACCCAGGAGGTCAGGATGGTTAATTCCGAACATACCCAAAAGAAAGTCGGTAGGATAGAGCCAAGGGTAGTAGCCATTCTACTCTCATGAATATAAACCTCCGAATTTTCTTGTAAACTCTCTCCAACACGAGGATTCTCTCTTTATTCCCACATTTACTTGGTGTGGACTCCAAATTACCGACCCATTTTCAAGTATACTCCTTACTAAGTAATTGAATAAAATTATGAGAACCCGAGTATTTCTAAAATTCCTTGCAGTGCGTAGAACAAAGTCCAGCATTTCCAAAGAAGTGCTGGAATGTCAGCCTACTCTCAAACACGATCCCTATATCCTTCATGGTGGAGACCCGTTTTAAACTTGTAGCCAAACGATCCAAAGTAATAGATTCTTACCAATGGGTCGTAGGCTCCATCTAATTTTTGATAAGTTCTTCATTATGCAAACAACATTCTTCGCTTATGACGATGGAACTCAGAGGAATTAAAAATTTGTCATGTAACCTGGGAAAGTGTGTATTATTTTTCAAAATTTTACTTTTGTTTTATTTTAATTTTACTGGCTCCGAGCAGTATGAACCGATCACATTTCAAAACAGTCTTAAAATTTGTAACAAATTACGAAGTTCCTGGCAGGACTTTTCACATTTAAAAAAAATACAAAAATAGTAATTCACACGCGATAGAAGTGAAACTAGAAAGACGCTAGATGTCACTTTCTTTTGTCTGTTTATTTTAAAGTGTTTTGAAGATTGGATATTGATTTACAAAAAGTTTAATGTTTATTTTTTTATTTCGTAAGATTCGAACCTCGCACTATACCGCTTCGCTATGGGACGCGCGAATAAACAGCGAGGCGCGAATTAACGCATTAACGCATAACACAATGAGTGCAGGCCTATCGTCGTTTGATGCTTCGTTGGTGCCGTTGTGTGTCATTTCCGTTTTATCCGAATTTCAAAACACTCTAACGGGGCTAAGGAAGTTTCACTTCAAAAGGTGACTAATTTCGGTGTTCCTCTAAACTTTTCTTAGTCAATTTTTCTTAGACTTTTCTCCTGCGATCCACAGATTACCAGTGACGAGTGTGTGCGGAGACGTAACCTCCCCTCCCGTATCCCCGCACCTTGGAGCTACATACAGTACATATAGAATAGAGTTTAGAATAGAGTAAGAGTATAGCGGGGCAGATAGTAGCAGTAGATAGTAGATGTGTCGGACTGTACTGAAATAGAAAGGCGAAATAATAATATTGTCTGGGAATCTCCGGGGCCGCGTGGGGCCGGACTGGGCGCTGGGCACTGGACACTGGGCACTGACGAGTCCCCTCGCCCTCACATTATCTTATTTATTACTGCTGAAGCCTCCGGGCGGCGTTCCCCGGGCTTTACACAGCGTTTTTCGAAATAAGAGGTCGACAGGAAATATCAAAATTGTCCTTTAACCCTTTCAGAAGTTTGTCACACTTTTGAAATAGTCAAAATATTTCCGCTTTACACAAAAATCCAAATAAATGGAATATTTCTAAACATTTCATTAAACTAAAAACTGTTTGTAAAAGGTGATGAAATAAACATATAATTTTAAAAAAATGCCTTACATACTCTTTTCTGACAAAAATTACTGATAACGAAAAGAAATAAAAACACATCCGTGTTTTATTGGACAAACGTATTATAAAAGTTATTGTTACCTTTTTTGTCGTTCCATGTGAAAATAATTAATAAAATATTCCCAAAGTTTCAATTTTTTTAATTAAGTTGCGATTCAAAACTTTGGTTTCCTAAAAATGTAAATTTAACTTTTTTGGTAGAGATTTTTTTTAAATTTGAATGTAAAGCGTGGTGTTTTGCCTTTCTAACATCCTTTATAATATTTCTATATTTCTAAAAAAATATTTCTCCCTATAATAGTAAGGGAAGTAAAGATTTATATGAGACCTATGTAAGCTGGGACAATTTTGGTCTCCTGTGAATAGACAGGCTAAGGTGTGTACTATTGAGTTATGCCAAATTGTGTGTTTTCGATTTGAAAATTAGATCACTTAGAAATATTTTAGATATACTTCGACTGGAACACATATTTGCTTTTGAAATAATGTAAGCAGTATTTTTGCAAGTCCAGAAAAAAAATAAAGTATCAGGCCTATAAAACCTGCTTTAAAGTTCAAAATATTCAACTTATGAACCCTTTTTCGACTATAGATTTATTATATAATATGGAAAATTAAAGTCGTAAAAATAAAACATTTAAATATTTGTGTCTAAACTTCTCAAAATAAAAGGCGGCTGATGTTGAACGTTGGTTGATGTTGGGAATTTAAACCTTAGCGCCATCTACATAAGGAGTGTTATTGCTAGCGGCCTGATGCCGAATTTCACACGACGTGGTGCATCGCCTTTAGGGGTGGGAAAAGGAGGCGGGGGTTCTTTTTCGAAATCTCATCTATACAGGGACCTTCTTAAAATAAGATGAGTAATTTTCTTGTGGATTTCTGTTGTATTAATTATCACGGTGATATTTTCAAAATGAAAATGCTTTTACTCGTATGCAGTAGGTATTTGTTAAATCTTTTATTAAGTGTAAAAACTCCACTGGGCACCGATTGTCGTCATTAAATGTCGGTAAATAACTAAATTATATATATATTTAATTTCTAGTTTAATCTAATTTTTAATTCTTGTTTTATTGGCTAATAGGAATCTTAAAAAAGTCAATTACAATAGTGCAATTTCTAATTACTACTTATTAGTATAATTTATTATAATTTATTTCCGTAGCAAGTATGGCTGTTTAAAAACCAAGACGTCACGTAACGTAAAACGATGACAGACGACCAATGTCAAATAATGACCGCCATCTTAAACTACGCGAAAATCGGAACCAAAATAGATCACTTTCTTTTTTCCTCCCATATGCATATGAAAAGTTAGGAGTTTAGGAGTAGGCTTAAGCGTTGGTCGGTGGCTTGGAGTTCGCACCAGGTGAAGTATTCCCTCATGTTGGTCCAGAAGAAACTTCTCATGATTCTCTACCTAAGGGGAGGGAGCATAGCTACTACCTGTGGCCCTACCCTACTGAGTTTCTCTTGGATATGTTCGGAATGAACCATATACGGGTCACAAGGACTGCTCATCGCACATTGCTTCACATTTCTTCAGACTGATTCGGGGATGATTCGATGGTTCTTGTCTCTGATCCCGAACTGACATTCTCTTGCCATATATCGCAACTCACTCAGTCTTGCTACAAACTTCTTGGGTTCATTATCAGGACTTGTAAGCGTTTGATAACTAGGAAGCTATGCTAGCATTATTCGATGGCATACTGAGAAGCAAGCTGGAGTACGCGAGCGATGTTTGGGCACCGTACCACCAGAAGTACATTGATATGTTAGAGGAAATCCAGAAGAAATTCCTTAGGTATGTTTATATGCGGAAGCGTGGAGCTTATCCAAGGTTCATGCACCATATTGACTTGATTGAGGAAACTGATTCTGTGAGTCTAGAAACTAGGCGAAAAGCAAGTCTTGCTATTCTGTCTTTCAAAATTTGGAACAATTTCATCGATAGCCCATTCCTCTTGGGATGCTATGATTTATATGTACCAACCACAGCCGAAGTCGACAGTCGACATCTTGACTTATTTAAAGTACCGAACGGCAGAACAGACGTCTTGGCAAAGCACAGCATGACGAGGGGAGTGGTGGTATTAAATGAAGTTGCAAACCATTTGGGTGTAAGTGACTATTATTTATATGCCTTAAAAATATTATTGAAGAGTCACTTGCCTAAATGCTGATAGTGTAACTAAATTGTACTGTAATTGGAATTATTCTGTTGTACAATATATTTTTTTTAAATAAATAAATAAAATAAAACATGACCGTCATAGCATTAATTTCTATGTTCTCGATGATTATCTCTATCACCGAAAGCATCTGTTTTATCTCCAGGCTTGCAGGACTAACTTGCCAATGATCATGCCGGTGAGGAGAGCTATCTTGTTGTTAAATAGAATCACTTCGGATATTGACATTGTGTTTTACATCCATGAAGCAGAATTTAAAAGACAAGGTTTGTTGCGGCTCGTGTAGAACCTGCTTTTCTTACCTTTGAAAATGCATTAAAATTGTAATTTCTAATGTTTTTAAAAGTAATAAAATATGTAATTGAATTGATTACTCGACGCTGTAATCTAACATCCTGAAACCGCCTTGGATGTTTTCCTTTTTATGACAAGCGTTTTAGTCATCCGTGTAAATATCAGAGATTATTGATTGATAGATTTATAACCGTTAAGATTTTGTCAGCAGTTAACGGGGTGAGGCCGGATTATATAATATCAAAACAAGGTAACAAGGCAAACAAGGGTGTGTCGCCCCAAATACCGTATCTTTCATTCTTCCTTTTCCTTATCTGATGACTGCCCACGTGGCTCTTGGTTTATCTACTTCACATACCTGATTACCTGATGCGTGATGCGTGCGTGCGTTTTAAAATCGAAGACTAGCTACACAATCTGTACATGCCTACCTGTTAGTAAATGGTAAAGATTATAGATTCCTATCAACTTCCATTTAGTACCTTCTGGTAGAGATACAAATCTTGTGTTTGGTGTTAGCCACGTTTTCTTACTATAGCGCCGACCTGTGCCTTACTTTTTTATAAAAGCACGTGGACTTTCATAATTGCTAGCATCTTGAAAATATAACACGTTTCGTTTTGGAAAACCTTCAACGTGTTGTCGGTTTTGAAAATATACGTTATTTTGCGCGAAACGTTCTTATCGTGAGTAACGTGCGTCTTATCAAAAATCCGATGTCAAATAATGTTGAAAAAGATAACTTATTTATACAAATCAAACCGGATAATGTTATGCATTATTTTCTATTCATAACTATTGGAAACCTATAACCTACATGACAACAAATTATAACTAATGACAATGACTATCCAATACCAACCAACTGCCAACCCATCAATCAACAATAGCAAATTATATGTGCAATGCAGTTGATTTATGAGTGTTGGGTTATATGCAATATGAGCGCAGAATAAAGAAGTACACAATATGACACAGTATTGTATTGGTGGTTTCACTAAGTAGCTTTTGGGTATGGTTGATAGGTTTACAATTACGGGCTGCTTTCTACGGTTTGATTTTTTGTTTCAATATCTGTTTTCTGCTTAGGTTAGGTTTTGTGCTATTGTTTGCGTGCTGTTAGTGTTAGAATAATGGATTAACTTGTTTTCTGGTCAGGTTTAGTTTTGGGTGAGGTTTGTTACTTATTAGTCGACTTTCTGTTTTCTGGATTAGTTTCAATGGTTTAGATTCGCTGTTTTCTGGTTAAGTTACGTAACGTGACGTTTTGGCAACGTCTGTTGGTTTTTGTGCTGTTTTCTTGGTTAGACATGGTATATTTTGCTGGTTTCTTGTTAGTATTACATTTTAATGTCCCATTTTAAACAATTGTTTGTGATTTAGCCGGGGTTAGCGTAAAGATACATTTATTTCTAATAAAAACTATAAAATAAAATAATTTGCCTAGTTTAGTGCAGACCAAATAAGAACATCGAGCTCTACGCGCACTTCTTTAATGACCCTTAAATACGCATCAAATGTCAATATACTTGAAATTTGCCTTTCATGCATGTCTCCGCCGCCACTACCAGAATTTCTACCTACTTCTTACAAATTCCCTTAAACACGTTATGTTTTAAAGCTCTTAAAAAAATATATGTTATAAAAATATATGAAACTTATATAAAATTCCCTCGATAGAAAAAAATCGCAAAGTATGCTCCAAAAATGATTATTAACACGTTTGTTTCAGTTATTTTACAAGTTATATGTATGAAAAATTCATAATGTTTCTTTAAATGTTGTTTATAATAATGCCCGCGAGATTTTTGCTTTATTTGAAACGAGTCGTGTTTTATTCAACATTTTCACAATTTTCGCATCGATTTTGTCGCTTTAAATACTAGCGCGCTCCTCTAACATTTGTAATTTCATATCTCTCCATCTTCTTCTTTTTGAGCCCGGTTGCGGCGCCTTAATCTGAAACATGTCATGACACCATACTGCCGGTGATTATTTTGAAAAACTACTGTGATATTCGTCATTAAAATAAATACCCATTTATCTACGTGAGTGTCGGCATTTAAATTCTATTTGCAATAATTATGATATTAATAGTTTGACAGATTGACACATGACCTTACAACCGACTAACCCTCAGGTCAAAGGACCGGATGTTTGCCCTCATATACGAATAATAATTATTTAATAAACGAATTGCTGATGGATGTCATAATTAAATAATCAAGTTAAATAAAAATGTTACATTTTTGAAATTCCTTTTACTGCTGACTATGTTAGTAACACGTACCAGTATTGTGTGCAATCGTTTCAACGCGTCTATCGTTGCAAGAATGTTATAAATTAATAATTTTTTTAATGAAGGTTAATCAATTATTGATAAATTTTGTAACCACTGGAGCGACAACGTAATTTTAAACTTTTTTCTCCAATTGCTCGAGATTTTTTGGTTGAATATTTTCCGCCAACATTAAAAAAATCATACCTCCGAATTCTATTATGGTGACATACAAACTGATTATAGTTCTATATAACCAATGAATTCATCTATCTTTTGTCGATTATCACATATTTGTAGGATTTATAAAAAATATATTATAAAATCGTAAACTTCTACTTAATTACTCACAAATAATGGAAAATTTGCCAAAATTGGCAGCAAAGCAATCCGAAGTATTTTAAATAGTGCCATATTACGGCAAAAATCGATCCAGTGGTTAATAGGAAATTTTAAAATCGGATAAATGTTCGTCGATTGATTTATTTTATTATGTTTAGAAATAACAGCTTCCTTACTATATTGGCCACTACAACACGGGCATGTGCCTAGTGTGATAGCCAAAAATTATCCATTTACTGTAATGTATAAACTTTACTGAATAAAGAACATTAAAAATAATATAATAATAATACGACAAAAGAAACCGGATGGTTAGTCAAAACGCTAAAATATTTTACGATCATCAAACGAACCAATTCGGTTGACAACTGTGCGTTAGTCCTGCGTGAAATCGGGTTAAATAAAATCTTTTTTTTTTGTTCCGCGCGTTTTCATCCCACGACAAAACATCCCCCGACAAAATATCCTACGGACAAAAAATCCCCCAACAAAATATCTACTAAAACCTAACCTAACAAAAATGGGACCAACATAATACAGACATCCTGTAAAGACAATAAAAGAAAGAATTCAGCGTAGTGTGAATATTATGTCGAGCGATATTTTGTCGGGGGATGCAAACGCGCATTACCCTTTTTTGTTTAAGTGCCATTCTCAAAATTTGAGCTTATTTTGAGAAGAATCACACAAGTGATAAAGTACCTACCTACATTATTTTTATTTTTTATCATTCTAAAAATAAGAATTAATTTTTCAAGAATTCAGACAACCCTGCGATTTCATTTTCACAGGTCTGCGCTAGTTTTATATTAAAACAACAGATGCTACTGTTTGTTAAATAAAATTGCCTCACAATATATGTAACTTTGCCAATTCAATTGTACCGAATTCTGTATAAGTCTAGTTGTGTTAGAGCAATTGTGGTGCTTCTTTGGTGAAATCTGTAGAAATAAGCCCTGAAAAAGGCGTACAATGAAATCGATCATTTTCTCGATTCATATGAATTTTTTAAACCTCACGGGTAAGTATGTACGTTATATAAGTGCTCGTATGAGTGATTTGTGATAATTGATAACGCTTCCTTAAAATGAAAACATAATTAGTTATCACAATTCCTATCCATAAATCAGATGAATCCAGTTTAAGCTTGCTTCTAGACCCGATAGTTGTAATTAAAATATCAAACATGCTTGGTCTAACGTTGTTGGTAGAGCACCGTAGAGTCCGCAATCCTTATTGGGGTATTTTCACAAACTACGAATACCGTTAAAATGTGTGGAAAATTTAAAGTTTGTTTTTCTGATTTTGATAAAAATGTGTAAGTTTAATATTTTTATTAAAATAATTGATTTGAAAAGCCGCACATTCCGAAACGGTTCGAACTGGCTACAACGTCATTATAACATGGAAAACGCCACTGTCTGGTAAGACGGCTGTCGCCGACGTTCCAAACATGACGTCATCAACGCCGAATTCACGAATAAAAACGAACTCCTTATTTTGGTGGCAGAGAATTAATAAAATTCTGTGAAAATATCTTATTATTTCCTATCGCAAGTATTTATGCTGCACGTATATTGCAATAATTTATAAGTTATTTTTATAGATTTATTTATTCCTCCCTTCTTACAGATATTTGCAATCATGAATAATTGAGAGAGGTGGATTTTGTCATTGGTAATTTGCATTTCGTTGACTAACGACATTTTATTATGATTACATCATTATCTATGGCTTATCCGATAAGAATGCAGTTGTAACTCGATGGCGCTTAAATAAGTTACGTAATAATATTGCATCAAATGACATTATTGCTTCCAGATTTCTGCATTCACCCAGAATACCTGTAGTTTTGCTATTTTGAATATTAATGTGGCAAGCAGAAAATTGTATTTTTCCCTTTTAAATGCAGTTTAAAGACAATATGTGGAGTGGTAGATACTCTCAGTATCCTTCTGGTGAAAGATACTCTCAGTATCATCCAAAGTATCAGTGGTAGATACTCTCAGTATCATCCAAAGTATCAGTTGTAGATGCTCTCAGTATCATCCAAAATCGAAAAGTTCCTTGAAATGTATTTAGCAGTATTAAGGCTCTGCAACCGGGCCCGAAAAGAAGATGATGCAGAGATATGAAATTACGAATGTTAGAGGAGAGCGCTAACATTTACAGCGACAAAATCGATGCGAAAATTGCGAAAATGTTTAATAAAACACGACTCGTTTAAAATAGAGCAAAAATCTCGCGGGCATTATCTTAAACAGCATTTAAAGAAACATTATGATTTTTTTCATACATATAACTTGTAAAATAACTGAAACAAACGTGTTAATAATCATTTTTGGAGCATACTTTGCGATTTTTTTCTATCGAGGGAATTTTATATAATTTATGTTTCGGCGCGGGCAAAGTCTAGATATTATCTTAAAGAATAACATATATATTTTTTAAGAGCTTTAAAACTTACCGTGTTTAAGGGAAATATGTAATAAATCGGTACAAATCCGGGTTGCGGGCCCTTAAGTGAGTAGATCTGAAGAGTCAAGTACTTCCCAACATATTAATTTGGGGGGCGGGTATGAGTGTCGCCGCCCCGCGAACCATTTATTGTATAACCAACACCTCTGCCATAGGTCAACCCAAGTGGCAAGCTACTGCCGGTAGGGGTGCCCGGGTTTATGGAGTGAGGTTTGCATAGGTCTTGGCGGCGGATGCGTCCGTCCACCTACTGTGCGGCGGCCCGAATCTGTAAAGATTGATTGAGGGAGACCAGTTGGTCCCTCCCGACCCATTGCCTTGAACCGCAATGGGAAGCATGAATTCATATATCCGTTATCTGGACCCAGATTTTTACCAACCCCTACCTTTTTTCGTTCTCAGAACTTCCTCTCCTTCCTTCCTTTAACAGACCCTCTGAAAAGTGTCCCCCAAAACGACATAGGCCTGATGAAAATTATTTTCTTCATTTTTTTTACGTGACCCCCACACAGGAGACCCTGAGGAAAATGATTTCCCTCAAAACCTATGCCATCTTTGGGGATGAGGGTTTTTTTTGGGGAAGGAGAGAAGAGGTCTAGGAAGGAAAAGGGTTTAAGGGGTGGGTAGGAATCTGGGGTTCAGTGTATAATAATAATAATAATAATATTTGGATGATTTATATAGCGCCGTTTTTGTGAAAAATCACCTCAAGGGCGCTGGTATCCTGATCATCCGCCTCCAAGACCTAGACAAACCTCACCACATGAACCCGGGCACCCCTGTTTAATCACCAAACGTAGCGAACCACTTGGGGTGACCTATGGCAGAGGTGTTGGTTATCCTATAAAGGTTCCCGAGGCGGAGGTACCCATTCCCGCCTCTCAAATTGAAAATAGCCACCAGCGTGGAGCTAATGTAAAAAAAATTGAACATCACTTTGTAGTTTGCTAACTGAAACAATATACCAAATGATGTAAATGATGAAGATGTTTTCCAAAGACAAAAATCTTTTTTAATTCAATGCAATGCATGTCAAAATTTGCAGCTTAAAAACCAATGAGGGCACTTTTCAATATTTCAAACTAAAATTAACTGATAGAACAAAAATTCCAATACATGTTTCATAAAAACAGATAATTTAAAAGCTAAACTAGGAATTTTTGTTTGAAAACATACATTTTTGTAACTACCCGTATAGAACCTACATATAAATCATTCGTAATATCTATTTATTGCGTTGGCAATCAGACTACAAACTGTATTTTTTACTGCTCGACTCTCCTCGCCGTGTTTGCCAATGTACTTGTCTTGTTCCGTTGAACGGAATTGTTACTTTCCCACACTTCCCATAGCGCGTAGTTGACTTTGTTCCCGATAATTTGTTATCACTTCCTTATCACCGGGAGCTTAGGAGGTGAGCATGCAATTAATGTCAAACCAGTGAGCTTTGCGCCTACGTATCGCTGGTCCGGAACGAAAGCGTCACAAGTCAGTTATGATACAATACTTTAAACTAAAAATTGTTGCGGTGGTAATAAAATAAAATCCACATTTTCCTACGGTAAACACAATTGGTCTTTATTGGAGTAGGTACAATCATTTTGCCAGTACGACACAGGTCAATAACCGTGAAACAGTACAACTATAACAGTAGCTTTATAGGTTAATAATAAATAACCCAACCGCTCGTTTAACCTTATAACAAAAGGATTACGAGTATCTTTTCTCTCTTTGAAGACCTGAAGCTGCGCGGGCAAACCCGGAAGGCAAACTTAAAAACTTGAGGTAAGGTCTTACATGTACTTATATCGACATTCATTAACCAATAGCATCCCTCGTCCGTAACCTGTAAGCTACAAGCGATGCGAGAAAGAAAGTATTCGAGATTGAACACTTAAACTTACGCTCGAAATAAATAGATTTGCTTCAAAATCCTTTTTTTATTTTAGTTGGAATAGTTATATTTGCAAGTATATTTGTTAGTTAATTTTATTTATTTGCTGTTGACTGTTTTCATCACATCCATACCATTCACCAACGTTCTTAAAACTAACTTTAAAGTTATACAAGTACAGAAATTATTAATTGGGTTGTGGTAGATGGGAGTGGTGATTTAGGTGGGGAGAAAAACGGTGGGAGGAGTCAAAATAACCAGGAAACATGGTCAACAAAGATGACTTACATGTTGCTATTATTTTGTTTTTCAAATTGTTTTTTTTTTTTATTTTTTCTTCTAAGGTTTCCAAGAATAAATAAATTAACCTGCGAATAAAACTGTTCAAAACAAACTGTCTAAAAATTGTTACACAGTTAATGCCCAAGAAGTAGAAAAAAAACTTTTTTTGGATAAATCAATTAAAATTTTATTGCTTTGTTTTTAAAATATTTTTGTTTGCAAAGAAAAAATACACATGAGGTCCTATTTATGAACAAAACCGATGCAATCAGTGATTTGACGTTTTCATACTGACACAAAAATAATTTGTAAATAAATTGCCACAAAAAGTTGTTCTTCTTTCGTATGGTGGGGGGTCAGAGGGGGACATCTAGATCTGCGAGCCAGTCTAGGGCCTCAGGCGTTGCCCTGTGGACCTCATCAATCCCGCCGGGGAATGAATGGAGCGGGCATTCGTTGACCACATGTTCGGTGGTCTGCACCGCACCGCATTCACACGTCGCCGACTCTTTAAGGCCCCATCTATGCATCATGTGAGCACAACGGCTATGGGAGCAAAACAAAATGTTGTGAAAAAAATAAAGTAAAAAAATTGAGTTTTCAGTCAGATGCAAACAATACTTCAAAATGAAAACCTTTTTTGATAATTGAATTTAATTGCTATATCTTTATTCTTGAGATCACTACGTTTTTATGGGGGTTTCGTTTACAAAGAAAAAATACACAAACTTACTGTTTATCAACAAAATCGAAGCAATCAATCATGACGTTTTCATGCATACAAAATTGTCACAAAAAGTTGTGAAAATAAATCAATAAAAACGTCAAGTCAAAGTTCAGTTACTCACAATTTTGCGGGTAAAGTTTTAAAGATCGTTGAATAATTCATTATTATTTTTAATAGATAGGACATTTTAAGTTTGGCAGGTTAAGTATCTACATCTACATGTACAAGTAAATTTAAAAATGTCATTCTTATTCTGAAAATTTCCTAAAAAAATCGAAATTACAACTTTTCGAAAACTTCTATCGTCTCTGAAAATTTTAACTTTTTATTTGGAACGTTTTTCTTCCGGACCCGCGATATCTCCCCACTCTCTTTCATATCTATTATTTGTAAAATAAATCATTTCGTAAAAAGGGGAAACACGTTAATTACTTTAAATTTTTGCCATTTAACTGTAAAATGCTCTTTCTACTGATAAGGGGTGAACTGAACATTCGATTAGTACTGTTCAAGTCCACAGTTGGAACCCTTTTGTGACGTCATAGTTTCTGGTATTCCGGTGTCCGTTATCGCAGCTTTCCGGTGGAATCTGGTAAATAACAATTATCGATCGGTTTTATTAACAGTTTATATTTATTGGGTACACAACAGATAATATTGAACATGACTTTATTAAATTATTTATTGCGTGACATCTTATTCTAGATCTCATGGATTTTTTTTACATTAGTTCTACGTAGGAGGCACCGGGGTATATAATTCCACTCAGGGCCTGTGTCATCATTGGGGATGCTGTGTGGAGGGTCTTTTGAGGGAAGTAAGTTCTGGGAAGGAAAAAGGTATGAGGGGTGGGAAATAATCTGGGGGTCAATGCCTTCAGGAGTAACGGACGTGTGAATCCATCCCTCTCACTGCGGTGCAAGGCGATATTCCTGCTGGAGTGGTCAAAAAGTCTCACTCGACCAGTCCCTTATCTGTGATTAAAACCTTTGTAAAATAATATGCGCAATATTATTTTAAAAACTAGATTTGGAAGCACTCCGAAGTTCCACTAGTGTACGAAATGATATTTTTGCGTTTTTTGGTGCAGAATTTCTCATTTTGTCAAAATTCTCTTTAACTTCTGGGTCTCATTGATATTTCCCTTTATGTCAAACCCTCAAAGGGAAGGCCGACCGGAGTACCTACAGGTACCTAGAGGCCGAATTACGATTTCAGTGCTGTATCTAAGTAAACTTCACTCAAAATAGCCTAATTACTCTGTTTATTTAATAAGCTAGCGGTAAAACAACTCTCAAATCAAGTAAAAACGGGTATCAACAGCAATCTCCGCCATTTGCAAACTGTCGTGCCTGGATTACGTGACAATTCAAAATCTGTAGTCGGCCTTGTTCGAAGGTCTCAGAAAGCTCAAGTTCGCTCAAAATGCATTAGAAAGTAGTGAGAAAGAACCTAAATAGTTTCTGTTTTCGACATTGAGTCGTTGACTGATTAGTAATTGGGCTATGTATGACAGATTTGCTTGCTGCGATCACACGTAAACATCGTGACGGCTCATCTTGTTTTGGTTTCGGGTTGTACGTTGTACTACCCCGACTCCGGAGCCGCTCGGGTCGCGAGATAACAGACTATCGGACAAGAGAAATCAGGGTCGCCACCTAAATAAATCATTTAAAAGTTATTTTTTTGCTGTGTGAAGTCATTTCATTTGCGTTTCATTTGTCTATAAATTTTTTTGTTGCGTTCCGGTTCAAGATGGTGGACGTGTTGGATACTACCTTCTTTTCCCGCCAGATTTCGCGTTATCGTGGTTCCTACTACGAGCTGTCAAATCGGATTACTCAAAATTATAAACAAAAGAATTTTCATGGATATATTTTTTAAATTTTTTTAATAATAGTGTTTTATTTTTGATATTATGTTTTACATGGTATTTGTATGGTAATTATGCATTTCAGGTTTTTTTTTACTACCCTTCCATTGAAAGCATGTGCTTTTGTATGAAAGAGGAGTGTACATTAATGTTATTAGTTAGTACTAAGTTAAATAATTCATTGCACATAAATATATTTGAACTGCAGTATTTATTTTGATTACAGTGTGTATTTAAAAAATGAAAGAATGTTATCGAAAACTAAGAATTTTTGTAAGATTAATTAAGTGACAGTGGTTTTTTTCTTAAGAATATTTTTAAAATGTCTCTTGACAGAGAGCAGTATTCGGGTTTTATCATTAATGCTTCTGATTTCTTCTGGTAGTCGATTGAAAAAAGTTCTTCCCTGGTAAGTGTAATGATGCTGTGCAAAAGACGTATTTAGTTTTGGGCATAGAAAAAAAAACATGTTTAAGTCGAGTTCTGTTTTCATTTAAAAATGGATATTTATCTTTTTCTTTTATAATTTGAATTAATGAATTTTTAATATATAAATCTTCAAATGTGGGTACTTGAAATTCTTCAAACAGGCGTTCTGTTGGGTAGTCTAAGGATTTTTTTAATATAATTTTAATAATTGTTCTTTGTACAATTTCTATTGGAAGAAGGTTACTAGATTGAACTAAGGCATAGTATATATATCAGGGAAGTAATTAAAAAGTCCATCTCCGAATAAAAAAAATGTATCTATAACTGAAAACTTTGCACAATGCAATTAATTTTATAAACGACTCACAGGCGACCAGTCATTCGTAAATAATTTTTTTCTCCTTTAAATTTAGATATTTCTATGATATACAATTGAAAAAATATATCATTTCTACTAAATAGCAATGTACCTACTATAATATAAATTGGTTTTAAAGCCGGTACGCACCCAGTTGCGCACAAGTTTGTTCATGACATTAGTTGCACAGCTAGTTTAAGAGGGTATAACCAGAGAAAACCGTAAATATGTCATTTTTAAATAAAATTTTAGACCTATTGACTCTTTTCCACAAAATATTATAAAATGATTTCGAAAGATTGTTCGAATGTTTATTTTTAGTATAATAAGGTTATACCATAGGTCGTTGGCAGATTTGTTAAATTTTCAAACGAAAAATCTTATTTTACAAGACATATTTCATATCACGTAATCATTCATTATTGTAATTGAATACGTTATCTAGTAAACGCGTGTTTCAAAATTTTAATTTTATTTCAAATAAAATCTTTAAAAAAATATCCGAACATTTATTTATGACGAAAATTTCTCTATTTTTTGGTTCTCATTCGAAAATATTTTTTTCAGGTTCTTCGTCTACTAATTCAGAGATCATCTTCATCTCAACCACACGTTTTCTTGATAACTTCCCTCGAATCCAACACCATCTTTTATTTTTTTGTACGTCCCCATGGGTACAACAACACTGTGCAATTTACACTTTATTTACTTTTTGGTGTCATGCAATTATTTTGAGTATTGCGTGCATTGCGTAATATAAATTCGGCTTATCCCATTTACTGTTGCTTTGTTCGCGATCTTAAAAATTACAAACTCTACGTTTTTTTTATTGTTAAATTTGGTCGCGTAGAATTATTCCAGATTCTTCAATAAAATATTACGAGTGGAACTCCTCTTGGCCTTAATTTTTAATCAGCATTTTTATGTATGCGTATACGTTAATTCACTTTAACCCAAGATACCGGGGATAAAGTGAATTAACTTCGGAAGGTGGTTCTACATATAAATGTGGTGTACGAAAATTTAAGACAAACTCTTTCTACAATAAAAAAACACATAAATTTGTTTAAGACCACTTTTATTTTAAACACTCTACCGGTTTCAGAAGCACCCTTCCTTCGTCAGGAGAATATTATAACCATATTATATGTAATATTATAACTATATGATGTGTAGTTATTATATTCTCTAGAAGGAAGAGTGCTTCTGAAACCGGTAGAGTGTTTAAAATAAAAGTGGTATTGAGCAAATTTATGTGTTTTTTTATTGTAAATTATGGTGAGTCACAAAGTTAATGCTTTTTACTAATATACAAACTCTTTCTAATTGCCAACGTTTGAAGGTTGTTTTCAGGTTAAAAGAGTTGAATTGTTTATAAGGAAAAAATCTGTATTCTGTATTTTTTCATCGTTCAACCTTACCCTTGCGCTATTTATTTATATTCACTAAACTAAGTCCACCTAGGTTTTTTATTATTAAAGCTTTATTATTTATA
This sequence comes from Limnephilus rhombicus, assembly GCA_929108145.2. Lineage (NCBI taxonomy): Eukaryota > Metazoa > Arthropoda > Insecta > Trichoptera > Limnephilidae > Limnephilus > Limnephilus rhombicus. The sequence continues at coordinate 16,414,043 of OV815279.1, read as the reverse complement.
GCTCCCGACAATAAGTAAATAATTTGAAGTTTTCATTATTGGTTTTTCTGCATTTTTGTTTGAACTGTCATTGGTCGATATTTAAGTCAATGGCAAAGTTTGTGTAGCGAAACTGGCATCAATTACTTCCTGTTTTTCGCTAGGGTTTTAATTTTTACCTAACTTTGTTTGATTGGTGAAAGTATCCTTCAATGTTAGGTATTAACAAATGCGTAGTGAGCTAATTATAATTATATATACGGTATTTGATGTTATCACCTGTAAATAATTTGAAATCCAGAAAGCTTTGCGTAAGCGTCATTATTATTATCGGTAGTAATAAAATGTTTTATTTTTGGCAGCTGTTTTTCTTGATAAAAATAGTTTTAACATTTTTCTGTTTTGTTTTTGTGAACCCTATCAGAGTTTGTCCATGAATGAATTTTTATCAAATTGAGTTCGTTTGCCGTTGGTTTTGTGAGGTTAAAACAATAAAATGATTTTAATCGTTTATTTTTTGTAGTGTTACATTACATGTAGAACTATTGGTTGGAAAAATGGCTGCCAGGAAAATATAAAAGGGGCAAACGTATTGAAAAGTTGGGGATGACTTAGCAGGACTTGGGCATTACACTGTGAATCGAATATTTCGAGAGTCTGAGTCATGCCAACAGAAGAAAAACTTTGTGTAAAAAAAGAAGATGATGATGAAAACGACATCTACGAGTACGTCATTGTTCGTCAGGACACTGTGACACTGTCCAAACCGTTGAAGATTTGACCAAAGAAGGAGGACACGCAACGCGCCATAATAACCTATATATTATTCACGACAATACTTTTGGCTGTGAAATTCTCAAATCTAATCGTGTCAAAATATATCCTGCTTTAATTTATAATATTCATATCAACTTATTTTGCGGAGCACAAAAACTTCAGCCCACTGACATCTCAAATTATTATTTCTATTAATTTATCTTTTATATAATAATAATAACAACACTCGTAATGATGAAATCTAAATCATTAATGAAGCCGATATGAATGAACGCACACACTCACAGGCGGGCCGATTCATTCTTTGTTTTCATTGAGAAGTGAAGCCGTGTGTGTGCGTGTGCAGGGGTTATCGGGGTGAACGACTGATATGGTTCCCTCCTCCCCCACCCCCCACCCCACTCCAATCTCCCACCAGTTGGACTACTCGTGACCGATTCATTTAATTAATACATTTTGTTTCATTCATAATTTTGATTATTATTTATTTAATATTGTAACATTTGACACCTCCTTAGAGCGTCAGTGTTTGTTACGATCATTTACTTCTTTATTAATTTTTGTCCCGCTTTCGACTAATTATTTTTCTTTTCATATATATGGTCAGTGGTTGAGTGGGCATAGAGCTTGGATCCCATCCGGGCGTCGCGTGTTCGATTCCTCGGCTGGCTAAGTCCTCCATCACAACATAAGCAACATTTTTTGTCTTTCTGTGGTGGTAGTAGGAGATTTTCAAACACTGTTGGGTTATTCGTAACCCGGGAATGTTTGTCTTTCTTTTTTAAAAAGTAAAAGTAAAAGTAGTATCTATATCCGCTATATCAACTTTCACTGATTCGGAGAAAACCGCAAAAAACTATCACATCTCTAGCTTAAATAAAATTGCATTTTATTTTTTTATAGATATAATGATTTGGTGTAATATACAATCGAAAAGTGTTCATTTTTCAATGTGTGTGTCGAAATATTTAAGTAATTTGGATAAATAAAATGGATATAGCGGATTTTGATACTCACTTCGTGATTTGTATGGAATATAGACGCTTTTGAAACTCAACTGACCTGAGGGGCGTGTTTCTACACCCGCCATCTTGGCAAAATAACTGCTCGTGATTGGTTGAATTCCGATATAGCGGGTTTTGATAGTAACTTCTTGAATGATATAGCGGGTTTTGTTTCAACATGGTTTTTATTATGATTTATTATGATTTTTTTAAACTCTTCAGGATTTTTATTATTAAATTTATACTTGATTTTTTTATCTACTTATTATATACAATAACCGTTATTACCTACTAAATTACACGATCTTTTAGTTTACTAATTGAGCCAGAACTCCCTCACCAAACACAAGAGCATTGTCTCTTTATGGTGAGGAAAGGCAATTTTTTATTTTTTTGTTAACCTTATGTAACTATGTAACTGGTGTAACTTTATATGTATTTTTAATAAGCATTGCCAATAAAAAAATAAAAATAAATAAATAAATTTTAAAAAAATGGTTTTTGGTCGTGAAATAGGATGTTTTGAAACTCAATTTTAGATTAGTCTTGTTCTTTGCAAAAATGTGAACAAATTGTCATACTCAGATCGTTTTGTCAAAAAATCGGATATATCGGGTATTGAAATTATAGGACTCTATTTTTTTTACTATAATTTTTGCACTAGGTATTCCCTGAAATTCGACATCCGTTTTACTGGTAATTGGATGAAAATAGAGCGACATTATCAAAGTAAAATGCCCAAAGAGAGTCGATGACTAGATACCTATATTGTTTTAGGTATAGGTCAGCAAAGAAATTCGTAACCTATCGCACAAAAATAAATGGTGTTTACAGCATTATTAAGAATTTTGTAAAGTGCCGTGGTGATAGTTGAAATAAATGTATGTATTTATATAAATTTATAATATTTATATTATTATTATTTCACGAGCATTCCTATCTTTCGGACATTACCAAAAGAACTCCACAATTAAATGGGGAATAATAGAGAATAATAATTGGTGCAATACCCATTACCTAATTCTTGATCAGGGTCGAAAAATAAAGGCGACGATGATCTTAAAACAAGCGGAGAGATGAATTACAAACAAATAACAAATAACGGATTTAACACTAACAGTGTCTCTCTCGCAAAAATAAAGTTGGTTGTTTTCAGGTGGAAAAAATATAATAAGCAGTAATTGTTGAATGAAACACTAGTATATATTGAATCATTTGGCGGGTATAAGATAAGCCGCCATAGCTCAATTAAGAGAGCAGCTGACCGGCAATCAGAAGGGCACGGGTTCAAGTCCCGTTGGCGTCATATATTTTTTCTCGGAAGATTTTTTCAATGTGGATGAGTGTTTCAGGCTGATAATTATTGCTTATAATAAATAAAAAAGGATAAATACCATCCATCCTATAACGGTGTACTACAATTTGTCAACATTTAACATAATAAGGATCATACAATAAGTATCTACGGTCAAAAGGTCAGCAATATTAAAATACAAAAAGTCAAGTTATAGCAAGGAATTCGCGAAATTTTGTAATGTTCTGGGAGCTATCGCTAAATATATCAGGAATCTCGCACAAGAGGTTGGTAGAAGGTTAAGTTGGTTCTTTGGAAAGGAATATGAAAATTTCGGGGTTTCTTAGAAGACGGTGATCACCTATATTGATCTATTTTGAATGTGGCCAAGAGGAAATGGGTTTCTTAATAGACAGAGATCGATATTTATTTTTATATGGCATCAAAAGTACCTACATACTTCCGTCCATCAGCTAATAATTATTTATTTATTTATTACACCCCTTATGGACTTTTACATTCTATTTTATAGTTTGTTTAACAAAAATTCTTTTGGCTGTGAAAATCTCCAAACTCAGTAACTTATGTTGAATCTTTTCAATGTTGCCAGAATGAGTCTTGAAAAAAGGAGACCATAACCTGGAGTATACTCTAGTTGGCTTCTGACAAGGGTTTTATACGACGTAAATTATAAATGTGCCTAAATTAGGTGTGGGTGCCTCAGGAACTTATGTTTTCAATGAAGACACTTTTGTTCGCGAATTTTGTCTTCTGTTTTTTATTGATAGGTTTCCTTTGTTTCTTTAGGATGAAATCATTTTTATAGGATCATATTTCTAGTGTAATGACGTGAATTCTAGTGAATTGTGTGAACCCACATAATTAATTATGGTTCAATTACGTAGTTGAGTGTTATAATTTCTCCAACGCAATGCGGTCGAGAAGTGTCCTTTGCACCGGGAAATGGACACATCCGTTGCGATATTACGACGTTATTGCCAGAATCAGCATCCCACGGACGTCACGGCACTACAGCAGGCGTTGGATTGTTGTATGTTTGGCCCAGTGTAGGTCACGGGCTCGTGTTGTTGTCCGCAATTATGTGAAAAGCATTCAATGTCGCCTAATTAAATTGCTCATATTATGATAATGAGATTCCGCTGATTACTTTCGTTCGTGAAATAAAACTTGTATTTATAATATTTGGTGTGAAATTGGATTTAAAGCAGAACATTATTTTTGTTGAGGATTTTATTTCGATATTCGTGAATTTAAAAAGTGTAGGATTTTTTGTGTACTACAAAAGTCCGTGGATGATTATTGTGAAAAATCCACTTTACAATACGCTATTATTAGTTCGGGATCAACAGAAATTGTACAAAGAACAATTATTAAAATTATATTACAAAAATCCTTGGACTACCCAACAGAACGCCTGTTTGAAGAATTTCAAGCACTTACATTTAAAGATTTATATATTAAAAATACATTAATTCAAATTTTAAAAGAAAAAGATAAATATCAATTTTTAAATGAAAACAGAACTCGACTTAAACATGTTATTCTATGCCCAAAACTAAATACGTCTTTTGCACAACATCATTACACTTACCAGGGAAGAACTTTTTTCAATCGTCTACCAGAAGAAATCAAAAGCATTAATGATAAAACCCGAATACTGCTTTCTGTCAAAAAACAATTTAAAAATATTCTTAAGAAAAAAAACTACTGTCACTTAATTAATCTTACAAATATCCTTGTTTTTCCATAACATTCTTTCTTTTTTTTAAATACACACTATTATCAAAATAAATACTGCAGCACACATACGAGTATATCTATGTACAATAAATAATTTAAGTACTAACTAAAAACGGCATTTATGTACACTTCCCTTCCATACACAAGCAAATACTTTCAATGGAAGAGTAGTAAAAAAATCTAAGATATGAAATTATCATTGTACCGTGTAAAACATATTATTAAAAAAAATATGTAATTTAAAAAAAAAATATATATAATTTTAAAAAAATATGTTATTTTAGATTTTTGTAAATATTTATTCGAGTATTTTTCTTGATAAATGTTTAACTTCTTAGTCCTCGGACTTATTCTGGTACAAATATATAATTATATAAGGTCAAAATTTGTCGCTTTGCTATAAAACCAAAATAAATGTAATATATCTGAACGTATCCGAAAACTAAAATTGCTGGTCTTAATACGTTTTCGTCACCTTAGTTTTTGTGGTTTCATGTAAAAAAAATAATTTAGTTATAAAAAATACCCAAAGTTTCATAATTTGTTTTCAAGTTGCAGTCGCAAACTTCGGTTTCATAAAGGTGTTCATTTAATTTGTTTTCAAGTTGCAGTCGCAAACTTCGGTTTCATAAAGGTGTTCATTTAATTTGTTTTCAAGTTGCAGTCGCAAACTTCGGTTTCATAAAGGTGTTCATTTAATTTGTTTTCAAGTTGCAGTCGCAAACTTCGGTTTCATAAAGGTGTTCATTTAATTTGTTTTCAAGTTGCAGTCGCAAACTTCGGTTTCATAAAGGTGTTCATTTAATTTGTTTTCAAGTTGCAGTCGCAAACTTCGGTTTCATAAAGGTGTTCATTTAATTTGTTTTCAAGTTGCAGTCGCAAACTTCGGTTTCATAAAGGTGTTCATTTAATTTGTTTTCAAGTTGCAGTCGCAAACTTCGGTTTCATAAAGGTGTTCATTTAATTTGTTTTCAAGTTGCAGTCGCAAACTTCGGTTTCATAAAGGTGTTCATTTAATTTGTTTTCAAGTTGCAGTCGCAAACTTCGGTTTCATAAAGGTGTTCATTTAATTTGTTTTCAAGTTGCAATCGCAAACTTCGGTTTCATAAAGGTGTTCATTTAATTTTTTGTTTTTGTTAACTTTTAGATTTGAATATGAAGCTTGGTATTTTATCTTTCTTATAACTTTTATATCACATTTCTAACCATGATGGTAATGAAGACAACGATTACTATGAGACCTGTACAAATTGTGCCCAAAAGCGAAAAAAATCGCGGGACGGGAAGGAAAGGAATGGGAGGGGGGGCGGAAGGGGAACGGGACGAATGGGAAAGGACACGCAGGGAGAAACAATTTCTTTATTAAATGGCATAGCAACGCACGCCGGGTACCAGCTAGTTTGGAATAAATATAATATTCCCGATGAACTTTATAACCCGGAAATGATAAGAGTGTTAGATTTGCTGTCCCCTGATTGGCTGATTCTAGACCTAATACTGTACGGTATCTCGGCACTGTAATTGCGCAAGGTGCTGACAAATTTTAACGATTTTCTTGTCTAAAGTTGAATGACTTCCAATTATTCAATTTTTGATGTTGTCTTCTTTTGTACTTTCGCTAAACAATACACCCTTGAATTTTAGATAATCTGAGAATACAAATGTTAGTATGACTCGTTTGTGAATTAACTTGTTTATTATGAACTTGTTTATTATGAACCTGTTTATTATGAACTTGTTTGTGAATGAACTTCTTTAATATGAATTTGTTTATGAATGATCTTTTTTTAATGAAATTGTTTATTATGAACTTGTTTGTGAGTGAACTCACAAACGTCTGTTAAGAACTTGTTTTATTATGAACTTGTTTATTATGGCTTTGTTTCCGAATGAACTTATTGGAATTAAAACTATAGCACATCGGTCTTAAGGCCAGTCCCCTGCGACTGTTTCCACAAACAATACCTCTAATAGTGATTCCTGACATTATTTGTATAAAAAAGAAAATGTAATTTTGATTTCCAGTGACATTTTTGATGTTTTTTTTCTATTAAAAACATTGAAAATCTTTAGGTATTGGACCTATAGGGTCGTTGTGAGGGGTTGTACGGTTACTCGGCTGTGTGACCAGTGGCGACATGTTTTAAGAATTAAAAAAAAAATGAGATTGATGAAATTTTGCACAGATTACCTTCAAAATAAGGGGAAGGTCACTGTCTTCACGAGATTTCAAAAATCACCCTTTGTCCCTTTTTCCCACCCCAGCAAAATAAATTCCTGGCAACTTTGGGTACCTACTTCAGCACATAAATATTACATAAAGCCGCCGACAAGATTCTAATCTAAACAGAAACGTCGTGTATTGATTTAGATAATTTTTCATCGTCATCAGTAACATCAAAACGGCACTATACACCAGTAACTACTGTTGGATTTGACCTCCTCCACAAAGGCTCTGCGCCGGTAACTAGTTGCAGTCCCTCGCCATTCGTCTCCAGTCCTCAGACCTTGGCTAATAACTACCTACCCCTTTTATTTCTATTGTATTAATCTCCACAGGCTTCAACCATTAAACTTCCCTTTTCAATGATGCGGGTAGATGAGACACAGGATCCATCCAATCCATTTTTACCACCTAATATGTAATTATTTTGTGATTTATTTTTTGTAATAATATTTTTCTTGTTTAGGGGAAACTCTAAATTGGCCACCTGGGGCTGCATCGTCGGCTTCGTGGTGATGATGTGCCTGGATGTTGGGCTCGGGTAACCCGCTGCCCTCTCCACCGATCCACTGATGCCGGCTGACCACGCCGGTCACTGCGAGATTCCACTCAATTGATACACTTCTATGACAATTTGATCCAAAACTATGGTAGCTTAGTGATTGTTAGTTTTATGTTGCCCCAGGCTCCAAAATGTTCGTAAAAGACGGTATGTCCAAAGCCTTTGTTTCCCCAAAATTCCTAATTTATTGACAGTAATATCTACACAATGTGGCGTTTTGCTTTTTAACGTGCATTTTTTAAGTACACTAAAAAATTGTTATAATAACTTATTAACGTAACGTCCTTAGAGTCCCGGTGTCCACAACTCTTATTGTATTTATTTTCTGCTTACGTACTAGCACAGACCAGTGAAAAATCGCGGGATATTATAATTCTATTAAAATTTTTATTAAAATAATTTTCTATTAAAATATTTTATTTTAGGTAGGCAGGTACCTACTTTGTTACTTGCCTGAATCAATTTTGAAATCCAAATCCAAATTTTAAAATGTGTAATTCGAAGTAAATTTCAGTTCATTGATCCAGATTTCACGGGACAAACAATCACGTACAGACAATATAATTCGTTAATAAATATATATAAATTTTGCATACGGCTCGGCATTGCGAATTTCTACTTTTTTGTAACATATATTTCGTGAACATTTTAAGTTTTTAAGTTTCTAATAAAATATGAGTTATTTTTTAATATCATATCTACGAACGGTATTTACCTACTCCTGTATGAAATTCCCTCGATAGAAAAAAAAACCGCAAAGTTTTCTCCGAAAATTATTATAAATACGTTTTTTCTGTTATTTTACAAGTTATACATATGAAAAAAATCACAGTGTTTCATTAAATGCATTTTAAGACATTTCCCGCAAGATTTATGCTTAATTTAAACGATGCGTGTTTTATGTAACATTTTCACAATTTTCGCTTAAATATTATCGTTTTTAATATTAGCACGACCCTCTAACATTCGTATTTACATATATATCCCCTTATTCTTTTTGAGCACTTACTACCGGGCCTTGATTGCATTAACCACTGCTGCACATATTGAAACAACACTAAATAATTAACTACCGTACTAAGCGTTCTTGTGTTTATATAAATATTCGGCAATTTATTTTTTTTCTATTACTCTTGTTAAAATTTCTATTAATGTTAGGATTTTGGGAAGCAAAGCTTTTGGACATAAAAAAATAGTATTGCTTGTAGACGAACTAACCTGAAAATGCACTTATCTCGACCTAGCTTTTCCGTACTTTATAGTTATTTGATTATTTATTTTTTCGATCCTTTAAATATTATTTTTAATTATTAATAAACCACAAAAATATTTTTATTGGTAGGTAGGCACTACAACAGAAGGTACGTATACAAGATTTAAAATTATTTTACGTAGAATGTTCCACCTCTCACCAGTGATATGTATATGTTTAAAATGGTAACCGGACGCATCAGAACACTTTTGAAGTCATGAAAAGTAATACAAAATAAACACAAAACTACGTTAACTAGGTTAGGTTAGGTTTTTAAGGTTATTTTTTTCATCACTTTTCATGACTTTATATGACTTTTCAACGGTGTTCTTTGTCATAGTACCGTTGTGACAGGTGATGAACAACCTTTTTGACAGGAGGGCTTTATCCATTTTCAAATTATTCACGGGCCGCAGGGGTAGGTTTGCAGTCGCTGATGTTGCAAACCTATTCATATTTTATAAAATTGAAATATTTTAATAGAACGCAAAAACAACGTGCCGCAGGAAAAAAAATGTCTCCAAGGCTCAAATAATGCGTAAATTCTAAAATTCTAAATTCTAAAATTATGTCGAAAGTACATAAAAATTACTTGCAATTTTGGGCGGCTGATTTTGGCGGCTGGGGAGAAACCGTATTGTGTTTGGTAATACAGATTTCGAAAACGTAAATATTTGGTCATAGCACCCGGAAATCCGAATTATTGCTGTTAAAAAAAAATAATAATATAATATTAAAACTCTTTTCTGTTGTGTGTATATGTTTTCAATAACATAATTTGAAAGCGTAACTACCAACCCTTATAAAACGGAACCCATCAAAATATCAAATTCAAGACTGTCGTTTTCGGCTAAGCCCTTTTACAAGACAACAGAAATCGTTAAGTATTTTTACAGCAATTTTTTTTATTTAGGAGATTTTTTGTTTTATTGCATTCTTCAAAAAATATAATTTTTTTATTACCTTGAATCATGTACCTCTATAATACAGTTCTGAAGTCAATCACTTTTTTTAAGTGTGATTTCAAGAAATTTCAATTTAATAATCTAATACCCCTTATTATCCATCTTCTATGAATCTTTCAGTCAGAACTTTTGGCGACCTGTCATCCTTTCCCCATGATCAGCCCGTACCAGAACCCCTCAATTGCCTCATGATCTTTTAGATTTTCAAGTTTTTCTTTTTATTTTCGTTCTGTTATTTCACGTCACGACAATTTTATATCTCCCGGGAAATATGATGTGTTTTTTACTCATAATTTAATTCTTGATTGATAAATAAATAAATGTTGTGTATGTACCCTCAGATCCTGTGTTGGTTAATCAACACAAGTTTTAGTTGTAGGCTTTAGATTTGTAAGTTAGTAAAGTTATTTTGATTAGAAGTATATTTAATGTAATAGATCATAATGTGTAGTACAATAAATTCTATTTTTAAGCTACTGTGCAATAGGCAAGACTTGCCTAGACTTTAATTCTTCTTTTTTTGTTATTTTAAGAACTCAATTGTATTTATTGTACACAAAGCGAACGGATATTATTGCCTAATGAAGTTACATATAATTAATAACTATATTCCTAAAAATTTATTTAATATGGCAGTGATTTGCTTAAATAAAGTTTTATTTTATTTGATAAATCAATGACTCTGACTACATAAAAAAAAAAAAAAACTTAGCTTATACCATGCTACCAAAGGCAGAAAACAGTTTAATCGTAACATTATGCATTAGTAAAATATGAATAGATACATTTCTGAAATTATCGTGTATTTTCAACAAGTAAGATATTAGGGGTCGTCCATAAACTACGTCACACGAATTTCATGATTTTTTTACCCCTCCCCCGTCCCTGTCACACATCGTTACATTTGTGAGACCCTCTCCCCCCCTAGTGTGACGTCATAATTTTACATCTAAAAATAATTTTTCGTTTACATTTAAGTTTTGCGTTTTGATAATCTAGATTTTTACATGTGACGTCACAGAGTTGATGATCCCCCGTACCCCTTGTCACACTTCTCTACTCCCCCCCCCCCCCTTAAGGTGTGACGTAATTTATGCATGGCCCCTTAGAATGGAGAGGTTTTTGTTGGCGTGCTTTAATTTTAATAACAGAGATCTCCGTTGTAATGTATTTTAATACCCTCTTGCGAATTTTAAAAATTTTACGTTTCGACCTTGATGATAGCCACTCTCGATTTGAAAGGTCACCAGAAAATTAGAACATTTGCTTAGCTCTTAAAACAGGATGGTGGAGTATTTATTCATTGTGAATTACCTGTAATTTTATAATCCGATTTTTTTTTCTTTTAATACAAGTTTTACGGCATTTCTTGGTTTTTATGTATAAATAAAATCAACGTTGATTTATATAATTAAAAACTTGTTTATTAATATGGTGAATGGCACATATCTTTACATCAGGAATCCTTCATATCAATTGTTTATTTGGAGCTCAAAGATTCTGATGTGTGTTGTACAATTAATCGAAAGCAAAAAAAATAATTATTGACACTTTTAATTAAATTTGGAAATAATATTTAGTGTTGTTGAAGGTTAGAATGTATTATTAAATATATTCATATATTGAAGCAACCCTTAGCCGTTCAGGAACGGAATGGAGAGGATAAATTAATGAATTAAGTTGAATAAAATGTTAGCATTTACATGGACAAATGACGTGTGTGTGGATGCTCTGCGTTTTGAAACCAGGTTTGGAATACGAAAAGTGATATTTGTAAAGATTTGTGAAAATCTTTTGGTTAGTGAATTTGTTTGTAGTTGACCAAAAATGCATTTTAACGCTTATACACGGGGTGAATACAGTCCGAAATCCGATATATTTTTCAAAGTGTGTAAATGTTTTATTGTTGTTTGTTTTGGTATCAGTTCCACATTTGGTACAGTAAAAATAATTTTATATATCTAAACTTTTCTTTAAGAAATTTAACTATATTTTCTGTATTTTGGAATAGATTATGGACACGTTTTTCTTCGAAGGTTTGCCTTTTAGATTTTTTTGTGTTCCAATAGAATCTCTGGATCAATGAAAAAAATACCCAAAAGGGTCAGATACTGCTCTGGAAAACCTGGATAAAAAATAATTTTTTATTGCTTTTTCTGTGGCCACCCGGATATTGCATGTTAAAAGTTGTTGGCATATGAACCTTTTTTCAGTTGGAATAACTTTTCCAGGCTAAATCTAATATTTTTTCGACGAAAACTGACTGAATTATGGAACGGATGGATAAAATTATAAATAGTTAAATTGTCTTCATACAATTTCTTTGTAACCAGTAAAAGCTTTTGTTTACAATTAATAGTCAGCAGAATGTAATATTATGATAGGTTCAGATTGATTTTGTTGATAATAGTAAAGAATAAACTTAATTTTATTGTTTTGTATTAAAGCCAAATACTATATAAACCAACGCAGAATGTTGGAGGTAAATGTAATAGTTTGAAGTGTGTAGTACGCTAATCAGGTAATTTATTTCAAGTAAAGGAGGGTACCATTGTCAATGGTAGTTACTAAATGAAAAACATACATATTATGAATTGTTATGAAATATTCATCAATTTAATTTATTTTTCATTATTCTGACTTAGCACAATTACATTAACTTCATCTCCCTAAGATAATGTGACTATTTTTACGTGTTATTGACACCTTTAAACTCCAGTATTTGAGTATTATTATTGTTGTATTTTTAACAAACATGATTCATTAATCATGACTTAATTTATGATATTATTTAATACCACCACATACTACTTAGTGGACATGTTGTATGTACCTTAATTTTGAATTTCAATTAATATGTAAAATGCACAAAATAATAAGTTATATTTGAGCGCACTTTTATTATCTATACCACTAAAACAATTTTCCTATAATTTTGAACAGGTATCTTTACAAGTGAATTCGTTCAATTGTTTTATAAAAGATTCTACAGTTCCTTTAGTCGCAATGTTATTCTGCCTTTGATGCTTTTAGCACACTCGTAATCATTCCAAAATCCATCATTCCTTTTTAAACCTTTTGCCCATTTTTGATTTTGTCTTTATGCCAATTGTTGCAAATTTCCCTCTTAGAAAAATGAAGGCTTTCATTGGACCACAAATTATTTCCACCATACCTTGTCTAATAGGCAATTTGTAATAAGTTCTGAATATTTTAAAATTAAAATGATGGTGTGGTTCATTGCAACATTTTCCACGGTTTGGCTGTTATATGATGCCTTTAAAACTATCTGTTGATGTGTGCAATAGAAAAAGTAATTGCAGAAGTATCAAGTATTTACGTCTACAGCAACAATATCATTTTAATATATTCATGTAAATCAATTTCCAGACCACTCTTTTGCCCGGTTTACAACATTAATCAGAATTGATTAAAACTTGTACTACTGTGTTGATTTAACGACTTTTAAGGAGTTTTAAAACAGATTTTCGTTTTATACAAAAGACATTTTTTAATATTGTAAATATTGTAGATTTGTTAAACTTATCTTGTTCCTAAGTATGTTTTCGATATTTTTAGTTTATTATTATTATGAAATTTAACAAGCTATTAAAATTTACAATATAATTTATAATGTGTGATTCTATAATGTTACAAAGGTTTGCGTGAGTATTTTACTACTTACTTTAAATTAGTAAAGCATCTAAATTATTGAATATGTTTATTAAATTTTTGGTAGTGAAACTACACATCGTTCGTACGTTTTTAAGTGTCTGGACTTTTCGCACCCATGGCGGTTCCATCTCTGAGATTGTTAACGTGTTTTAAACAAGACGCATCGCTTCGATAGGTCGATGTGTCAAGTCGTGCGAGAAATATCGTACTTACTCTAAACTTGTTACAATGAAAGTATTCTGAATAAAGTGCAATTTAAATTTTAAACTTTTAACTTTATTTGTTCACCTATCTTTAAATTTATTCCTTGTGTGATTTTTTTTTCTGAAACTCAATTTTGACATGTTTTGCTATGTTTCTGTTTTTTTTTGCGCTTGACAGCTCTTTCAAACTGGTTTGTTAAAATATTTATCCCAATTGTTTCTTAGAAATTCACGTGTGACAACGTTATCAATTGGCCATTAAGCGCTATTTTGTTTTTTTCTACAGTTCTATCGTTCTCGTAAAATGCCGATTCTAAGTTCGTTTCAGCCTTTGAACAAACTGTGATCAGCAGAAGAGGACAACTATCATGTTGGTAAGCTTATCAGCTAATTACAATTTGATAGAATGCTGAAACGTACCTAGAATCGTCGTTTAACGGGAACCTTTCAAATGCCAAAAAAATAAATGGCGCTGAATGACTATTTCATGATGATATTACGTTTGAATTTGTGTAAAATAGATTAAAAAGAATAAAAACTTTTATTTTTTGTTGTCGTACTAATAACAGAGAACTCCAGTTCATTTTTTTAATGAATAATAACCTTCTAACTTAAATAACTACATTTTTAGTTTTATTTTTAGAGTTAGTTTTAATAGTTAAAATAATTGTCGAAGTTTTAATTTTTCAACATACCCCGAAAACCACCGTATGTATGGTGAATCGTGGGACGTCATCACTCCTGAAAAGTTATTATAGGATCGTGCAATCAGCTGATCAATTGCCGCCATTTTGAATTTCTTTGTTCGAAGTATTTTCCCTAGAAGTAGCATTACTATTTGTTTTGTGCAATAGTTTTTGAATATGTTCAATAAGAGATAAACTAATAAGAGATACATTTATTTTTGAAACATTATTCAGGCCTAAATAATGTTTCAGTAAACACAACAACTAAATCTCTATAAACAGTATGTATATAAACTAATAAATTAATACGATGGCACATTCTCATACAATAACTTTACGGTGACGTCACGACACGACGAACAGTGACGTCACCACTAAACATTTCAGTAATGCCAACTTGACGGCGAGTTCTTACGACCCGATTAAAAATGGACTTTTTAATAATTTTTTAAAGAATCAGCGTTTATTGGTCTATAGTCTATATGAACATATTTTTTTAAAGCCATAATATTTTTCACTGGAGTTCCTTATTACGGGAAAAAATCATCCCCTCTTAAACAAAGGGGATTAGTTAATACGATTCCGTGACAGTTGATCCTCCCACAATTGACCTCCCGGGATGGTTACATGCAATATGCAATCGGTTTAGGGAAAATACGGTATACCTAGTTACACAAATTATAACTAAATGTCCCAAAGGGGTGTGCAGAGAGAATGCACCACCGAATAACAAAAGTATAAAACATATTTTCATTCAAATGAATCAATGGAAGGGTGACCGCTCCAACCCGGCCAACTACCGCCCCATAGCGATTATATCAGTTCACTTACCTCGAGAAGAACAAAATTATTAACGACCGTCAATACTGATTCCGGCGGAACCGCTCGTGCGGTGATCTTCTCGCGTATGTGACGCATGTTTGGGGGCGATGACTCGAACGTTTCGGTGAGACCCAAACGGTTGCATTGGACATCTCGGCCTTTGACCGGGTTTGGCACCGAGGACTTGTCAACAAACTGCACACTCGATAAATGCTGGCGTCCCACAGGGATCGGTTCTGTCTCCGACTTTGTTTTTGTTGCACATCAACGACCTTTTGTCATGTGCACCAATTCACTGTTATGCTGATGACAGTACAGTTCATGATAGCTTTTTGTTTGACAAGCCCCCAAGGGGCTCACAAACTCCAACAGCTCGTAGGGCTTTGAAGCAAAGAATGGACGGTTACCTCGAGAGTGTTCTCTCTTGGGGTAAAAATAATCTCGTTGAATTTAATGTTTCAAAGACCCAATCTTGTCTGATTACGCCTAAAAGGGATCGAAATGAAAATCTAGTCTCTTTCAACGAAAGCAATCTTCCGAACAGGCCCTCCATTGATTGCTTGGTGTAACCCTAAGTGACCAGCTCAGGTATGGGGGCTCCATCGAAGCCAGAGTAAAGTTAGCCTCCCAGAAACTGGGCGTACTGTATAGGGCCCGCAGATACTTTAATAGTGCACAACTGCTAACCCTGTACAAATCGCAAGTGCGCCCCACGGTTGAATTTGGCAGCCACCTCTGGTCTGGAGCTCCAAAATACCTGAAAAATACCCTCGACTCTGTGCAGAAACGGGCGGTCCGTTTGATAGATTCTCCCTTCTTAACAGACGGATTGCAATCTTTAGAGCACAGGCGTCGGGTGGGAATGCTATCCTTGTTCTACCGGTATTACAATGGAAGATGCTCCGAGGAACTAGCATCATTGATCCCTTCGGCACCGGTGCATAGTCGGGAAACACGCTAAACGCGTGCCCAACATTTGTACACGGTTGACATTTGTCACATGAGAACGGGTCGTTTCTTCGACTCGTTCTTATGTTCAACAGCTCGGCTGTGGAATGATTTGCCGGCCCCTGTGTTTCCTCCTTCCTACAACATAGGTCTCTTCAAGACCAATGTTCATTCCTTCCTCTCCTCAAAAAGACCCTCCACACAGCAGCCCAGATGACATAGGCCCTGGGGGAAATTATTTTCCTCAAGGCCTCCTGTGTGGAGTTAATGTAAAAAAAAAAATTAAAAACCTACTTGTCTGTATACTGAATATACCAGCGGATAAGTACAAAAAATTGACATTGTCAATAAATTCGTTTGATATCCATACCAACTTATTATTAAAGGTTTGAAATTGATAAAAAATGCACAAAATATTATATTTTTATAATAATTATAGTTTCCGGGAATTATCTGTCGGTTCACCGTTAGTTAATACGTATACATATAATATTTTTTTAAAATTACCACCAATGTGTTTAATGACTACGACTTTTCTTGTATATAGGACATATTGTATATGTTTTTATTAAGTTGTTATTGTTGTCACGCGCAATTATCACAAGACTTTAAACTTAGCAAAACTTTAAAAGATCGTGTTTCGTTCTCTTAATTTACAACAATCCGAGTGTACATAATTTTCCTTGCATTCTAAAAGTTTTATCGCAAGATATTTTGTGAATCCCAATTATCAAAATGTTGTGTTTTGTTGATTATGAAGCCTAATTGGTGTATTTTAGCGTAGAGATAATAATATATCCCTAAGTGCCAGAAATGAAATGTACAACTTTTGTAAATTAGTATCTACTGAGTGTATCCTTATTCCAAAATTATAGCCCTGTAAAATATTAATGAGAACCTTGTTAGTTTCTACCTGAATAAATTATTTTTAAAGAATTTTTATTTGTTTATTTTTTTATGAATAAATTGTTCCCTTATTAAACCATGTCGGGTATTTATGTATTTGACTTGTAAATCTTTGAGTGTGAGTCATTTTTACTCTTTCCCTCGTGGTTGGGTTTTGAAGTCTTCAATATCAAAATATTTTCTCAAATAATTTATATTTTCCAATGTCATGAATATCATCTAATCTACGTAAATAAACCCAACCCTAAATAGTTAAGCAACCCTTAGTTTCTGCGAGGCAAACCTCTGAGCTTTTGAAAATGCAATGTGATTGTATTTTTGTTTAATCTACGAGTCTAACTTTGCCGAACAAAATACGTTAATGGGGTGAGGTTTATCCAGGTAGTCTTGATGGCGGATGCCTCTGCCTAACAGCTGCGTGGCAGTGTGGATTCGGAAGGATTGGTTGAGGGAAACCTTTTATTTAACCTCTCCAACAGGAACTCAGACTCTCTCTGGAACATTGCCTTGCGCCGCAGTGGGAAGGATGGATTCATACGTACGTCACTCCTGGAGACACTGTCCCTCAGTTTTCTACTCGCCTCAAGACATAGTCCTTGGGAATTATTTTCCTAAGGGCCTCCTTTATGGATCTAATGTAAAAAACGTAGGTAAGTATAATTTGATTCGTTTGAAGATCGTGCATGATTTTCCTCTTGTCCTAAAATTACATCAATGTAACGCCATGACTTATTTTTAGTTTTCCGTGATTTGCCAAAGCAAAGAGTTCATGTTGGAATTTCAACATAAACAATTAGGCGACAAATTCAGCGCACGTTCCTTGTTGCCGGGTAATTTCTCATTTACTATTGATAGTGATTCGGGTAGTTGGCGGGCATTTGTAGATGTGCGGTAATTATCATAAATCCAGTCCATCAATTAGCCACAACAATGGGCACTGATTTAAATTATTTACCTGCCGACATTTCAATTACGTTATCTATTGTCCCGCCGCGAGCCGACGCATGCGAATTGAACGTAAAAACAAACTGCCAAACCTCCCGTTAGATGGAAATATTTCCTAGAAATATGACACCCGCGCTGAATAAGAAATCTCTCCTTGCCCGCTCCCTGCTTAGCAAGCAGATAGCATTTCCACATGCTCCGGCCTGCAATGCGCAATTCAAAAATATCTAAATTATGACCCACGTCTCCCATTGAATGCTGATTTTGCCAAAAGTATTTCGTTGACTAATTTTATTTACAAATGACCTATGTGGGTTGTGTCGTGTTCGTCAATGGAATTGTTGTCTGCGATGTGAGCGGATCCGTGGTGTAGGTATGCTGGCCGCGGAGACGCGTGGAAGGCTGCACGTAGCGAGGGGTGGTCTGGTCACCGCACACTGTACACTGGACAAGCTTCTCCCTCTCGTGTGCGTAGCTTGGTACGAGACATGACTATTGCGGAATAGTCGTTAAACGGTTTAGCAACGGATTTAACCCTGCTTGCACCAGGTGACTAAAAATCTCGTCCCAAACTAGGTGGGGTATGACATACCCCAAAATATAAAAGTGTTAAAATTATCAAATCTATTTTTTTCGGCGGAATTAAACATTTGTTATTTATAAATACGTGGTAATAATTAGGTTTAAGTAAAACTCTGAGTATAAAGTATGTATTATAAAAGAACAAAAACACAACTTCTGTGATCTTTGTAACTTAACAATCATTATTCTTATGTACTAATTTTAAATGACACTTTTAATTACCACAATCGTTTTAGTTTAACAAACTACAATATATTTCCTAATAATTAAACATAATTATTATTTTTTAATTTATAAACTAACGTTTAGACAAGATTTTTATGCATAGCACAAAGGGTAACAATTATTACAAGCAATAATTGTCAGCCTGAAACACTCATTTACATTGAAAAATCTTCCGAGAAAAGATACTTGCCGCCAACGGGACTTGAACCCGTGTCCTTCCGATTGCCGGTCGAATGCTCTGACCACTGAGCTATGGGGGCTTATCAAATACCCGCCAAATAATTCAATATATACTAGTGTTTCATTCAACAATTACTGCTTGTTATATTTTTTCCCACCTGAAAACAACCAACTTTCCCACGGGTTCAAGTCCCGTTGGCGGCAAGTATTTTTTCTCGGAAGATTTTTCTATGTAAATGAGTGTTTCAGGCTGACAATTATTGCTTGTAATAATTAAACATAAATTGCAACTCACTTGGCGGCGCCGCCGGACTGACTTAGCAACACTAATCGGAACGGCAACTTCGCAATTCCAGCTACTGAGAATTCGAACTTCGGCACTATCACAATTTTGAAATTATTGCTATTTTTGAAGAACTGGGGTATGTCACACCCCACCTGGTGCACGGAGGGTTAACAACTTTAACATTACAATCTCAGTATCCTTGGCATTGAGATCGATATGAATCTACGACGTGACCAGAAAAAAGCGTTCGTAAAATTCTCAATAAAAAATATTATTAGTCAGTAGTAAAAATGTTAATTATGATGTTTATGAATCACGTTTTGAAAATTGGATAATGGGTGGGTGGGGATCTTCCATAAACACAAAAGAAAATAACAAACTGAAAAGTATTAAATATTAATTAAGTAAAGTATTAAATAATTTCTGTACCGATATTTTGTAATTTATATAACTCCACTATACAATTATATATCTATATATTAAATATTTAATAAATTTTTTTTAATAAAGACAAACTTTCCCGGATTACGAATAACCCAGCAATGTTTGAAAATCTCCTACAACCACCACATGGAGGACTTGGCCAGCCGAGGAATCGAACACGCGACGCCCAGGTGGGACCCAGACGCGATGCAAACTCAGCCACTGACCGGACATATATATTTCCATTCAATATATTATCCAAAAGTGGCGTGCAGTACATGAAGTCTAAAAAGCTGTAGGTATCTTAAGTGAAAAGAAAAAAAAAATGATACGACATATTTCTTGAAAATATTTTTTTCCATGAATTTGGTAAGGACTTGTACACTCATTTATTCAGTTGGCTCCAACAACCAGTCGACGATGATAATTAAATTGCCATTTTCAAATGTGCATTATTAATACCCAAATTTGAAATCTACACACAGTCTGTCAGGCCACTGGCACTGGTACCTTAGGGAGCATACATTATTTACTTGACCTCAGAATGACGGGGGGGGGGGGGTCCAGCGAAATCTCACGTTACTTGAAAAGAATATACGAAGTGGCCCAAATTTATCTCACCAATTCTAGATTGGAAGTAAAACTGCTCACGTAATTAATGTATGCCCTCTTATCTACCCATAAGAACTCCGATCCTTTCAAAGTAAAAAAAATGGGGTTTGGGTCTTACGTATTCCTGGTGGGGCTAATTTAATAGCTCGACACAGGTATATCCTAGTAAGAGAGGCATCGAAAAACCCAATGCATACATACTTTATATAGATAAATAAAAAATAAAATAATCTGGATTTAAATAAATTTGCAAAACATTTACATCAATTTTCAATGTATGGGGGCATACATTAATTACATGAGCACTTTTTCTTCCAATGTAGGCCGCCCCCCCCCCCCCCCCCCCCTTAGTGAGATAAATTTGGGCCACTTCGTAATTCTTTTTAAGTAGACGTAAGATTTTGCTGGACCCGCCCCCCCCTCCCTTTTGAACTCACGTAATTAATGTATGCCCCCTTTACGGACAACCGCAGCAACCATTAAGCCTCAGTTTTTCTTCAGGAAAACCTGGTTAGGTCTATAAAATATAGCTTTGTACATCCTGATTTAAACATAAAATAATTAATGACTGTAAACTAATTGCAAAAGTTTTAATTGCATTGAAATGGCGAATTCCGCAATAGTGGGTAACTGTACAGTAGTAAGTACCTTTCAAGTAATATACAGAGATTTCTGTAAACAGCAGTATGGAAAAATTACCTAGACAGGTCACAAACCAAAACTGCAAGAAACAGTTTCAGTATTTACACCATAAAAGCAAATAGTTGATGTTAATTCGTTTGATTCAGTTGATTTCATTATTCATTATTCAATAAGCTAGCTGGGGATGCGACATCCGAACGCTCAGAACGGTTTTCATTGCCCCGGTTTTCTCAACAGCTGAATACTGTGCTCCAGTATGGACTAGAAGCACCCACACCTCCATGGTCGATGTTCAGCTTAATGCTACAATGCGAACCATCAGCGGAATTTTACTAAATCTACTCATCTCCCTTGGCTCCCCGTTTCTGCGAACATATATTGTAACCCCGCCAAATATCGGCAGACAAGAAGGGGTTGCCTAACAGCGCAATGCCTTTGCACGATTATGTCGTCTCTCACCCAGCACGCGCCGCTTGAAGTTCCTGGATGGAAGGAGAGAGGCTCCTACGATTACCTTTCACCCCAGAAGATAGTTGAAAACTTGAATGGCAATCGGTCATCGTGGAAAATGCCCATCTAGTACAGTACGACCCCACTGAAAGACAGACGGGCTCTCATTGCTTCTGCTATCCGCCATCAATAGGATAAGGTGCTGCCTTAGCGGTTGTGCCCACATGATGCATAGATGGGGTCTTAAAGAGTTGGCGATGTGTGAATGCGGTGCGGTGCAGACCACCGAACATGTGGTCAACGAATACCCACTCCATTCATTCCCCGGCGGAACTGACGACGTCCACAGGGCGACTCTTGAGGCTCTAGATGGCTCGCAGACTTAGATGTCCCCCTCTGACCCCCCATCATACGAAAGAAGATGAAAAATAGGAATAAATTAAAACAAATTGTATATTATTTTTGTCGTTTTGATGTGACTGTCATCTCACCAGCATGATGCAATTAGAGTCACGCATTTCATAATGATTATGCAGCCATGCACTTGGGTAGGTATGTACGCATGTAGGAATTTTCATATTCAATCGTAAATAATTTTATTGATTTTTATTACATGCTCCTTCAAACATAAAACGCCGTCTCAGATAGATGGGAGAAAATTTATTTGTCAGCCGTGTTCCTGTTGTTTTTATATTTTATAACACGTATGGTTTATACTGTGACCGTACAACTCAGAATAAAATCAACCCAACACCTTTAAAAAGTCATTACAAGCGATGAAAAAAATCTATAAATTTTTTTTAAACAGGTTACTTTAGGTTAGGTTAATGGCTGTTTTTAAAGATTATCTTTTTTCGTAGCTTTTAATGACTTTTGAAAAGTGTTGAGTTGACTTGATTCTGAGTTGGCATGGACCCATTTTATACTATTTTATATTATAGATTTAAAACAGTAGACTATGAAAATCCACTATTTCAAATGGAAAAATGCGGCCGGTGCCGGCGTAGGGCTGTATGCACATAATGTATATTTGCAGCACGTTACAGAGTGGTACTCTGAGGAAAACGGTTTTCCTTAGGGCCTATGTCATCTTTGGGGATGCTGTGTTGAGGGTTTTTTAAGGAAAGGAAGGAGAACAGATCTGGGAAACAAAAGGTTTGTGGGGTAAAATGTAATCTGGGGGTCAATGTGTTCAGGAGTAACAGACATATGAATCCATCCCTCCCACAGCGGTGCTTGGCGATGGATTGAGAGAGTCCTGTCGAAAAGGTGAAAAGGTATCCCTCAAAGTTTCTCTCCAAATCCGTCCCTCCACGCAGTAGGTGCACGCAGTAGATGCATCCACCGCCAAGACCTAGACAGTCCTTACTCCATGAACCCGTTCATCCCTGCTAAGACACCAAACTTAGCAAACACTTGGGGTGATCTATGGCAGAGGATCCGGGCAGTCGGAACTTTATTTATTTTTATTTTAGTTTATTAGGGAAACAAACAGTTTTCCATACATATTTTAAAATAATTTTTCATAGCTTTTAATGACGTTTCTGAGGTGTTTCAAAGTTGGTTTCATTCTGAGTTGGCATGGAACCGTGAAATAATACATTTTCAAGAATATGTTTGAAGATAATGTTCAAGGATAAACACGATTAAAAAAAAAAAAAACAACATTCTCAGAATGAGAAAATAACACTCAGCAGGGGTAGAGGGTTCGTAATTAACAATTTCTTATTTTTTTCTCTCATGCATTGTGTAAAAATAACCTGAGGACAAATGAAAAATATCAGAGTCTGAAAAGATAGCAGTTATTGTTTTTTGTGCACGTCCTTCTGAAAAATTAATGTTGTGTGTATTTTGTTTTTGAGTTTGGGATGTGGAACAGTAGGTTTGTACTTTGTATTGGATAGAGGAAGTTAATGAACACGCTGTATTCACAAAAAGCCCAAGGAAAATTAAGAAAAAGCTTTCAGTTCAGCTTATCTATTTGGGATTGCATGGAACTATCGCAAGTCTCACGAACCATAATGTTATTTATAAATTCGCTCGTAATACCTTTTGGCCTATCTCAAAAAGTTGTGACATGCAACATGCAACCCTTACGATCGCTTACTGTCCATTAGTCATTAATCCATTATTCTTCTAGAGGCAAGAGTATAATCCAATAGATTTTGCAAGGCCGAAAATTGCGCACTTGGAAATACTTTTTCTTCAGGATCTCGCACAGCAGAATATATTTGACGCATTGGCGTAGGTATTTCTGAATCAATAAATTTTAGGCATATATAATTCAAATATAAGTACTTCATGTCAAAATAAATAAGCCTCAGAAAAAAAAGTTTTCATCTTCAGCACAATTCCCCATTCAAATCACTCCCGGCACCAATGAGAATGATCGTTGAAATTTTCTGCGGAATTGGTCGAATGGTTTACGTCTTTTTACTTATTCTGCATATCTCTGTAGGTCCCTGCATTGACCCTTGAACGAAGAATTTCTAAATGTCTGAATATAATAATATGGCTAGTTCTTCAACTTCTCTTTTCCAATTCACCAGTTGCTTCTGCCTTTCAACATTCCAAAAGCCTGGGTGTTTAGTGTTGAAACAGCTTTGGGACTTATCCATTTCCCAAGGTCCTGTTCAATGTATTCATCTTCTATTGTCCATATCCTTCCTCAAAAGCCCTACTTCGGAGAAGAGAGAAGATGACTACAATTCTACCTACTTGGCCATTTCGAAACATTTTTGTGCAATCATATTTAAAATACCCACTATGTCAGTTGAAATAGTGTCGCGCTTGTGGTAACGGTAATTATTGATTCTCCTGTATAATTGTGACCCGTGGATGGACCAGAAGATCATCATATTCAAAGGTAAGGCTTTTCCAGTCATTCTATTATCCTGTGATAAAAACAACTGAATCAAATGTTCAATATCTTAAGTTTTACAGTCCACTTAAGTTGGCCAACGGGCCTTAGCACCGGTCTTAACACTGGGGATGTCGAAGTTTTTATCCAAGACCTCTGAGACCGTTGCATAGCATTAAAAAACAAATTCAACAGTAATTCCAAATAATCACGTCACCATATTGCAGTGTGGTTGGTGTTAATGATGATGACCTCAAATAACGAACTGCCTAGAGGTCCGCTGGCCAGACAGACGGACGCCAAATGCTTCATAACTCCTCGCCGACGGTTTTATGAAGAATTAAAATGCTAATATCATATCAATTGACATCATCGACACTTGCACATATTCAGGTATCCGATAAAACGCATCACATCGGTACTAAATATTTATTTGCTCAGCGTATGTATAAGAAATTGACGGAAAAATTCTCAAACATTTTAATTTAAAACCGTAAGTAAATATAAATACAAATTAAAAATATAATTAATTGTCAAAGAGAAGGATTTTCACTGACTTGGTATTTCTATATAAATTATTAAATGATGTAGTTGATAGAACAGAATTGCTTATATTTGAAAAGCTTTCGGATTCCACTACGTTATTAATTTCCTTCTAAAACTCTGGATTTATGTTTGTGTGTATGAAGTTTTCGATAAAAATGATTAAAAAATGTTTATTTTAATAATGATTTATTTGTCAACTTTATGTTGCACCATTTAGTGATTACCTCGAGGGCGCTTTAAAATGGCTATTACATGAATCTTTAATTTTTTTGAGTTTGTTGTTAATTTTATTAATTTAAATTAATTAAACGAACAATATTAATTTAATAAATTTAAGTACATATATAATCTTTAATTGAGTTTTAACTTTATCGAAAAGTGATGAGTTAATTGTTTAATAAAATTGGAATAATAAGCATTTAAATAAAATAATTAGATTTACTTCTTGCAATAATTCACTAGATTTTGTCTGTAGGTGCCTACTTATTTGTCTATTCTTATGTACGATTTTCATTTCTCGTACGTTTATCGATTTTCATTTCTCGTACGTATATCCATTTGTTTTGAAATTTGTCGATTATTTTGAATAGACGGCGGTTTAAACAAAACTATTTTTTACAATAAAGATATATAAATTTAGAAAAATGAAACAATACAACTTTGTATAAACCACTTATATAATGTGCAAATCCGACCGGTTTCGGAACAAACGTTCCTTCGTTAGGGAAAGCTTATACTAATTTGACAGTTAAGAACATTGTAAAAATAAACCATAATAAAACATTGTTCTAAACTGTCAAATTAGTATAAGCTTTCCCTAACGAAGGAACTTTTGTTCCGAAACCGGTCGGATTTGCACATTATATAAGTAGTTTATACAAAGTTGTATTGTATCATTTTTCTATAATGGATAACCACAAAGTAATAGCTACATTCAAAAATATATATAAATTTGTTTAAGACCACTTTATTTTATTTTATTCACACTACCGGTTTCGGATGAACCCTTCCTTCTGTTCCTTTCTTTCTTCTGAATTATGGCGAGCCGCAAAGTCAAAGCTTTTTACAAAAGTGCGAAGTTATTTATCATTGAAGAAGAAGTTAACACTAATAATCTAAACGAAAATATGAAAGAGAACGAGACACAGAAGCACAAAAAGGTAACCGTCGCAACTGGGACTCGAACCCAGAATCTCTCTTCTTACCGGGACGAACGCCTTACAATTCACTACAATTCGGCTACTACCACTTCTAATTTAAACGTCATATTTGTGAAATTAATGGGAATAACCTTCAAAAGTTGGAAAAACAGAGTGGTTCTAATAAAAAATTTAAGTATTTCGTCTTCAATAAATTTACGTTTAATTTGATAAATTAAATTAAATTAAAATATTTAATAGAGTTTTAAAAGTTCTCCCATAACGGATATCTGTGAAGAAAACACGGAAGTACGAGAGAGTGTACAGTATTTAAGTATTTAAATAAAATGCACGAACGCCTGTTTAAAGGTAATTTTGACGAAGGTATAATGTCTTACCAAAAGAGTAGTTAGTTCCCCTAGCGTAAAATGCACATCACTTCCGCTCGTAAACTTCAAAAGAGCTCCAGATTATTTATTTTTGATAGCGCAGTTCCCTGTTCGCCTTTCGCTGTTCGGCCTGTCCGGGCGACACCGCGCAACGTTGACTATCCAGGAACAATCTTGTCATAATATCATTACAAAATAATATCGTTACAACACAATATAAATACAAAACAATAGCATTACAAAATAATGATATTATTTATTTATTTATTTGTCAGATTTTACATACAGTGATAAATATACAAGTGAACTGAAGTCAAGCCACAGAAGTTCCTTATGCTAAAGTACATCGGAAATGAAGTTTTAATATCTTAAAATTAATTTTGGGTTATGGGAAGGGGAGAGGAAGAGGAATATAGGAAAAGAATAGGAGATGCTCCCGATACATTCCACCCTCTCATATTAATATCGATCGTACGCGTTACTTCATATCGATATTTCTTTAGGTTATTACTTATTACTAAAAATGTCAATGCTGTGAAATTTTTGTATTACATTTTATAATATATTTACATTACATTATTATATTTTCTATTATAAAACAACATCATTACAAAACAATATTATCATTACAAAGCAATATCATTACTACATCGACCACCATAACACAGGCATCAGCCTAGCATGGTGGTCGAAAAATCCACAAATGATGTAACCATAATATTTATTTTTTTGTCATATGAATGTTTTTTTTTCTTAACTGTGTACATTCTGTTGCATGTAAAATTGTTGAATTCCTGTGTAAAAGCCGTTAATGGGCGTTAATTCATAATAAATAAATAAATAAGTAAGTTTGCTTCATAACGAATCGCATAACCTGCAATATTATCAATTTAAAAATTTAGGTTAAACCCTTATAAACGAATTATCTATACTCAGGTTGGGTGTTGAAACAACAACCCAAGCAAATGCTTTTTTTTAATAAAGGGTCTAATTTTAAGTACAGTTTCGCCACCAAAGCCCCTTTCTAAAGCTATATTTCATCAATGATAAAATTAAAATATCTTAGAATTCGGACTTAGCAGATTTTAACAATCCTTTCTTCATAATCATAATATTATTTCTCTTATTGAAAATTAATCTCGAATTAATTTTAAACTTGAAAACAAGAAACGTCGCTGGCTGAAAATCGTTACGTTGGCGTAGAATAAGGAGGAAAAGCAATATGCTGGTTAATTTCTTTACCCAATATTCGAGAATTTTTGGCGCATTGTTTTGATTGATATGATAATATTGATACAAAATTTATGCGTGGTCCACAGATTTCCTGCAATTTAGAATATGATCGCGTTAGATACCACTTAGCGTTTAGTCGTAGACACTAAACTAGATCATGAAATTCAGTCATCAAGGAATCTAACGGTTTCTTTTTGCACGGGTGGTCGCAGTCGCAGGTTTAGGGAGTTAGGGACCGATCGGGTCTCTGAAAGCAGGGACTTCCGGCGCCCCGCGGCCCCAGGTCCCGGGCCCCAGTACGCCACTACCGCCAGGGTCACTGAACCCGCTCAAACAAATAATATTGCTCTTAAACAAATATGAACGCACCAAGCCGGTTCAGGCAACTGTCTTGTCTACAATACGACCAGTATTTAGTCAAGTGTCCTGGCACATGATGAAAAGAATCTTATATTTACTTTGCGCTCTGTGTTTCCACTGTCAATACTTTTTCTTTTTCTACACCGCGTCGTGATGGTGCTTGCTCCTCGGGAACTCGCTGCTGCTGAGGGGACCAGTCATCGGAATGCACTCACTCGACATTGTTTATGATTTATTTGTAAAATGGCTTTGAAAAGAGGTCGCGTGTTCTATCGCGTTGGCTTCAAAAACCATAACGATTTGTTTCAACAAACCAATTTTCTTTTCTTTCCTTAAATACACACCATTTAAGAGGAATTTGGGAATAAATATGCTTCACTTAGAGCTTTCACCGGGAATTGTTTTAGAGGTTCTTTCTTTCGACAGAAGGAAAAATGATAAAATTTTGAAATAGTGATAAGAATGTCTTAAAAGGAGGAAAATTTATAGAAAAATATCTTTGTTGTAACATAATGCAGGAAAGCATAACTTATAATATAGTCGAGCTTATGTAACAATATTATGGAACATTATTAAATCAACACAGTTACTTTATGCACTTACCTACATTAGCTTAATGTACAACACACGCCAACCGTGGTTTTGTCAATCAAATAAAAGAAGTTTTGAGCACAAATTATGATTATCATTGAAGTGAATAGGACATTTTGGGAGTGTAGAGTTAAAGGGTTTATTTCTAAGAACATCACAAGTGTGGGACTCTCCTGATTTTATTCACGAACTAATTTATTAATACTCATTTCTAGATATTTCAAATAATTTAGTGGTTTAAAAAAAATAAGTGTTACATTTTATTGGAGCTCTCTTACTAAATAATAACATAATATGCTTTCTTGCAAATTTTCCAGGGATGCACAGGGTTTAACCTTAGGCCCTACGTTATTTAAAAACTAAATACCGTAATATAAGAAAGCGGTTCAGACATCAATCTCAAATATTTCCATACCCAGTCTTAAATATTTCCATATTCGGGGCTCCACAGGGCATAACCTTAAGCCCTAAGTTATTTAAAAACTAACTACCGTAACTATAGGATAGCGGTTCAGACTTCAGACCCAAATAAATATTTGGTTGCTTCAGATGAATTCCGAAGTCCTTCTCGAAGTACAAACCTATTAATTAAAAGCTCGACTCGTTTCTAGACTAGACAAATATTTCGCCGGGGTTTGAATGCATTCCATTATTTTGTACTTTTAATTATAACTACGGTTAATTATCCGTTTTATAAATTCTGGGCCTTGTGACGAATATCTCTCAAAAAAAGTTATATGATTGTACCGAAAGCGATTTTCGTGTTCTTATAAAGCTGTAGGTACCTACATAAAGTGATAATGTTTCATCAATAATGTATCAGCGAAGAGATAATCCAATAGAAGTGCTTTTGTTGTCGTGTCCATGTGCCCGAAATAATCTTAATACTTTCTTACTTCGGCTAAAATTTAACATTTTCAACACTTTAAATTCTTTTCTAGGAGTCGAAAAGTCCTAAGGGGTCCGGAGACGACTTATGTAAATTATCAGTGTACTTACGTCATGTCACTTCAAGTATTTTGGAGCTCCGGACCAGAGGTGGCTGCCAAATTCAACCGTGGAGCGCACTTGCAATTTGTACAGGGTTAGCAGTTTTATGCCCAGTTTTTGGGAGGCTAATTTTTGGGAGATGGAGCCCCCTTACTTGAGCTGGTCACCCTTAGTTACACCAAACATATCAATGGTGTGCCTGTTCGGAAGATTGCTTCCGTTGAAGGAGAATTTGACAATCCTTTTTTGATGATTGGGTCTTTGAAATATTAAATTCAACGAGATTATTTTTACCCCTAGAGAAAACACTCTCGAGGTAACCGTCCATTCTTTGCTTCAACTGGACGACCGATATTATCTTTCTCGCGGTTTGAGTTTAACCTGGGAGTTAAGGAATAGTCACACAGATTTTCTTTCAAACTTCTAGGAAAAATCTATTTAGCTATTCAATGATATAATAATGCCGGGTTCAACGCATTCAATTTACGCACCTATCTCATCAGGTATGTCGATGTCGCGCAGTGATTGTGATTAGGCATGACTGATCTGTTCGCTGAACTGGCCGCGAAGGGCAGTTTCGCGAGGATTCTCGAAAGCGCCAACAGAACCTGCCGTACGTGAGGCCCTCTTCCTGTGGTGAAAACACCCGCCATCCATCGTCAGCTCGGTGAAATGAATACTAAAACTGAGTACCGCCGATGCTGTCAACAAATAATGACAAAATACTTCACGGAATCGATTGAATGGGTGAACTTGCAATGACGAAAGAACTACTCATCCCATTAGCAGCACAATTGACAAAAATATGCTAAATAATGAACGTATTATGACTTCAGAAATAATGTAGTTACTATCTTTGAGTTCCAACCAAATTGAAATATTTTTAGCACATATTTTTGCGTCGTCTCTTAAATTATACTAGGAAGCTTAGCAAAGAAAAACTAAAAATTTCAAAATGAACTAGGTACGAATATGTTGTATTGCAAAGCTCAATTCGGGAGCTTTTTTTGATCTCGAAAAGATTTTAAAATTTTCTTAGATAAGAAAACATGTTTTAGTCAGGGAAAATGCTGCCTAGTTACATTATCATTATACATTATCACATCAAATTTTACAAGAATATTGTAGAAGTTTTTTTAAATTTATTGGTTTCTATTTGGTTTGTAGAAACCTACATGATTATGGCTTAAGTAGTAATTACAGTAAGTTAAAAATTGTATTAAGAATTATGCAGGAATATGTATTCGAATAATGTCACAGTTTTCACAGTCTTCCTCACTAGCTTTCATAGCAATATACTTGGTAGTAAATTTTCCAGGGTTCCACAGGGTTTAACTTTAGGCCCTAGGTTATTTAAAAACTGTGTTAAATTTCCCTTTCTGAAGTGGCATATGGTAGTTCTTATATATATTTTTAAAATTTTATATTTTGTACTGATTTCCGATGTTTTAATATTGTATTCATGATGCTTGTAAGTTGAATATCACTCAATTCTTTCAGTCATGTTTTGGCTTTAGTTTTAAATGCACTAGTTTCTGTTTTTTTGTTTGATTTGGTAGGGCATTGGGTAGTATCGCATCATGATATGTAATATTTCTTTGTACAAAATATTATTAAAATTAGGAATAACCAGTATATTTTGTCTTATTGGCCTGTTTGAGTATTTATGTTTCGCAGTGAAGCATTCTGATATGTTTGTTTTTTCTTAAGTTTCCCAACAACTTTAATATGCAAATAATATGAGTTGAAAGTACCAGGAGCACAACACTTAGCAGTAGATATCCTGTTTGCTGTTGCAACAGTCAGTATGCTGAACCGTATGTGCCGTTGGGTTGGCTGGCCACAATCCACAATACCGCACGTACCAGGTACCCGGTACCAGGACACGGCTGCCTTCTGCTTCTAGCTACCCCAGAAGTGTTCCCGGGAATGACTTGGCATCTAGTGATAGTAATCGCGGCATGAGAATATTTTAAGTGGCACTTAATATGCGCGGGACTCCATCACAATATTTCTGCCTGTCTCGACGGCAGCAGAATGAGCTGAAAACATATTACACGGGGCAAGTATACCGTTAATGCTACCATTCACAATGATGATGGCTTGGGCTCTCTGTTCGTCACACTCACCTTGGATTCAGTACCTGTAACCTACCTACCACTTGCTACTTACTACCACCATTACAATGCTAAATAGTTACCAACTTACTTCTTGGACTACAAGGCAAGCAGAATTTTCATCAATGAATTCTAATTTTTACAACAAGCTTGCATATTTAACATTTCGAAAAACGACATCGCCAACAATTGTGGTATAATATAACGTCAGCAATTTCATTAAATCGTACGTCGATATACTGTAATAAAATGTCTGAAACTTTTCAATCAAATTAATAATAAATTCATATTCCATGTGGTTCGTTATGCTTAGTGTCTTAGCAGGGGTGTCCGGGTTCATGGGTTGAAATTTTTCCGGATCTTGGCGACATGGCGGGCCTGGTCGATAGAGACTAATCGAGGGAGGTCTTTTTTTACCTCTCCAGCCTGACTCTCAAAAATGTACATATCATATTTTTTGAAAAAATAACATTAGGTAAGATTTAATAAGTTGTGCATAATAAGGTAAAGCTCAGTAAGTAAAATTTTTGCGGCGTCCTTGAATAGAGGTCTTGCTGGAGAGGTCAAAAGCTCTTCCCTCAATCAGTCTCTCTCGACCTTCTCCCCATGAACCCGGGCACCCCTACTAAGCACCAAGCATACCGAATCACTTGGGATATGTATTTACTATTTATTTGACTGTGAAAAGTTTCAGTGATTTTTCTCATTTATTATTATAAAAGGAACCTCTTCGTTCCTATTCTAATTCTAGCATTTTCGAAGTCATTGGATCTATCATGCGATGTCGTGAACATGACAATATGTCTACTATAGCAGGCGTTTTCTGATGTAAATACCTTTTTTTAATTCCTTTTTATTTATCGAATTTTAATAGATATCAATTTTGAGAGCATGGAAACTTATTTTCATTTCATAATTTGAAGTTATTAAGTACCAAGAGACTGCACAAACTGCAGATGTTCGAAGACCGTCTCGATCAATACTAAACACTATGAATCGTTTGATTAAAAACAGTTTAGAAACAGTTCGATATAACTGTTTATTTGAAAATATATTTTATTTTCTGTTTGACTGTGTATTTGGACAGTCAACCATAAAACATTTATTTAATATTTATATACTAGACCAGTGAAAAAATACTGGATATTATTTATTACACAGCAAGATTTGTAAAACTGAAAGTTTGCACCCCTGTTTTCGGATCGAATATTAAAACCTATCTATCTATCTTCTATATCTATCAATCTATCTATATAAATAAAAATGAATCGTCGAAATGCATGTACGCGCATAACTTTCGAACGACTGCACCAAATTGGATAATTCTTTTTTTTGTGTGTTCTTTATTGTCAGGACAAGGTTTGTATAAGACTTCTGGTGAGCTCTGGCATTATTAAATTTGTATAAAAAAATTGCTATTGGTGGCACGCGAGCTGTTTGAAAACTGAATGTGTGGAAAGCGGGAGGGAGGGAGGGAGAGAGGAGGGGAACCAGGGAGGGGGAGGGGAAACTGGGAGGGAGGGAGGGGAACTTGGGAGGGGCGTTCGCGGGATGGGGGAAGGGGGGAGTGGAGTGGAGAGAGGGAAGGTGGAGGTGACGGAGTGGGAACGCGAGAGGGGAAGGGGAGAAGAAGAGGAGGCGGAAGGGGAACGGGATGAATGGGAAAGGACACGCAGGGAGAAACAATTTCTTTATTAAATGGCATAGCAACGCATGCCGGGTACCAGCTAGTTTTAAATAAAAATGTAATATTTATTTTCATATATCTAGGGTTTATTAACAGCAGGAGTTCTTTAATATAAAATCAAAAATAGACAATTTTTAATTATAAAACAGGTACTTACATACATACACGTTTTTTTTTTATAATAGTAAAAACAAATTATATTTATAAAAATCTAAAATTAAAACTTGCCATGGCCGAGAATCGTAACCCGATTAATTACTTGGAAGGCAACTTTACCAATCATTATTACACCACCAACGGCGGCACTTTTTTTTTTCAAAAATTGCCTTATTATGAAAAATAATTTCTTTTGCTCATTTCTATCCAAAATATCTTCCACAACCATCATCTGCATTGTACTTCCATATATACTTGTTCGAAGTTTTGAAGTTCTAACATCAAGCCTTTAAGGTTCTAATTATAATAATTTATTTCCATAAAATTATACTTTTTTTATTTTAATGAAAATGTATGAATGTGAGTGAGGCAAAGAGTGTGTGCCAAGACCGAGTTGTTTGGCGGTCCGTCCTCTCTGCTTACCCCTGCGAGGAAACGGCGTGATGGTTAGTTAGTTAGTTACAAATAACTTTGTTTACATCACTTTTATTTATAAACAATCAACATGTTTCGTGAACGATGTTCACATCATCAGGATCAAATGTATACTAAACTTAAAAATTAAACATAGATCACTTATGGGAGAAATGGGTAGAAGGGAGGGGAAGGGGTATGGGGGAAGTTTATTAAAATTAGGGATTTCAAAGTCATTAGTAGGAGAAGACCGGTTAGGTGGGAAAAGGTTCAAAAAAGGGTTTATAAAAATTTGCAGCTTATTAATTATGTCTGCTTTATTATTTACATTTTTTCCTAATTTCTAAAATCTCTAGATTATTTATCTGTGATGCCTTATAACCCGTATGTAATATTTTAAGTCTATGGTTTTTGTCAAAATTATGATCATGTTTTAATAAATGATCTGCGAACTCAGATTCGCTATTGCCATTTAATACCTTGAGATGTTCTTTAACCCTTACTTGAAAGTTTGTAATTGTTTTACCCATATAAAACAATTACAGTCTTAACAGTTGAGTTTATAAACGCCCTATTATTGTCACAGATAAATAATCTAGAGATTTTAGAAATTAGAAAAAATGTAAATAATAAAGCAGACACAATTAATAAGCAGCAAATTTTTATAAACCCTCTTTTGAACCTTTTCCCACTTAACCGGTCTTCCCCTGCTAATGACTTTGAAATCCCTAATTTTAATTAACTTCCCCCTCTCTTAACCCTTCCCCTCCCTTCTACCCTTTCCACCCATAAGTGATCTATGTTTAATTTTTAACTTTAGTATATATTTGATCCTGATGATGTGAACATTGTTCACGAAACATGTTGATTGTGTATAAATAAAAGTGATGTAAACAAAGTAATTGGTCTTTTCATTACAATAAATAATGCCGTCACAAATTGAAAACCTTTCCGAAGAAGCTTTCTTCGAAAAATTAAAATCGTACAATAAAACATATGCGTAAACTTTGACTTGCCAACTAGAAAAGGTCTCTGTTTTAGGCCAGTCAAATTGACAAATTTATTTCATATCATAATTTCAAATTACATTGTTTAATTACATAATATATTATTTATAGAAGGAAAAAAGTGTTACGATTAAATTCCTTATAGAAGCTTTAGTTAAATATACAATTTTGTACTTGTAAGAAAAAGAATAAGCGAATCGAAAAATTAATATCTTAGAATACAAATTAAGTATCGAATGATACGATTTTAGATTTTCACGGCCAAAAATATTTTTGTCATTAGTTTTTGGGGTATTATGCCGTGTTGCGCTACCTCCTTCTTTAGCCAACGTTTCGGACAGCGTTGCAGTGTCCATCATCAGGGCAAATGTGTAATATTTAGGGGTGATGTTTGTACTTATCTACTTAGGAGCGATACCCTGTCGCCAGCTCAGAGCGGACGATCTCCAAAAGGATATCGGATCACTTTCGAGCGTGTAAACTTGGCCACCCTGACAAATCGGAAATCGCCGAGCATTTAATTGAAACCGGCCATTACTTTGGATTTGTTCCTGAAGTCCTGGGAAGACCCAAAACTCATAGAGCACGCCTGATTACGGAGGCAATTGAAATTCACAAAAATCCTATAAATATTAATAGAGACGACGGAGCTAAATTCAATAGTTCTTGGTATCCGGTAATTGACGGTTACATCAAGGCTAAACGCAAAAAAAAAAACATGTTGAAGTGTATTGTAGCGCCAGCTCGTAGAGGAGTGGAGCTGGCGACACGGTATCGCTCCTAAGTAGATAAGTACAAACATCACCCCTAAATATTACACATCTGCCCTGATGATGGACACTGCAACGCTGTCCGAAACGTTGGCTAAAGAAGGAGGTAGCGCAACACGGCATAATACCCCAAAAACTAATGACAAAAATTAGTATCGAATGCTTATGTTTAACAATAGATAAATGTTTGGTTATTTAAATCGTTTGCAAAAATCGAGAATCAAGACATTCTTCAAGCGTGATAACAAAATATTATAATTAACATGGATCTTTAAATGGCTTGCAAAAATCGAGAATCAAGGCTCTTCAAGCGTGATTACAAAATTTTATAATTATTATGATAAACGTCTGCTTGTGTTTAACAATATTCGAACACTCACGTTTTAGGTTCTAACACCACTGTTTTTTTTATTTATATAAAAAAGTACCCATAAATATTTTGCAATGACCTGTATTTTTTTAAGACTCCATATAATTATTAATGGTTGGATTTTTCAAAATCGGTTCTAGAAAAACTATAACAAAATACCCCGGGTACCTAACGTAAATATCTGTGGACCTAAACAGGTGATTTTAAAATTTTAATTTTTGTATATCTACAAAGGTGCTTAAGTTCTGAATCGCATTCGTGAATGATGTTATTCGAAGGCTTTTCTCTTATCCCTGATTCTAAAATTATTAAATTAAATTAAATTCTAGAATTCTTATTTCCTATTTCTCTTAAAAAAGGACTGATGATCCCTATTTATAAATCCGGAGAAAAAATTGAAATACATAACTATAGACCAATCACCTTTGTACCGGACGTGTCGACGAGGGAAAGAAGATTCCCTTCCGGACATCTTCTTCCTTTATTTTTAAGAAAGATTAAATATATTTTGTAGACGAAGACGAGGATGAGTTCCCTCACAGGCCGTCCTCGTCTCTTTAAATAACGTAGGATTAAGGGTTAGAGGCAAATAATATGCTAATAATTATGTTCACAATTAAAATGTACACTGTTTGAATAAAGACCAGTTCCCTTTGCCCCAAGAACGGGCTCCTCCTGGTCGTCTTGGCCGGGGGTGAAATCCCCCCGCGTGGACGGGCGGGCACGGCTTCCTACCCTTCCCCTACCACCTACCCACCGGGCGGACCGATAGGAACGCTCCGTCCGGGGGAGTAGGTATTCCTTTGCCCCAAGAACGGGCTCCTCCTGGTCGTCTTGGCCGGGGGTGAAATCCCCCCGCGTGGACGGGCAGGCACGGCTTCCTACCCTTCCCCTCACCTACCCACCGGGCGGACCAATAGGAACGCTCCGTCTGGGGGAGTAGGTATTTTTGAATCGGAAATACACGAAAGGCTCCGAATGTTTTGTCAAATTATGGGAGTTCGGTCTAATCTGTCACCGAATAAATGATATGGACAGATAGACCGGACTCTCCTCTATGTTAATAAATATCTCTGATGAATGTATAATTAATAATGATTTAGATATTTAAGTTTCCCTGACAAAATGTGGGTGCAGGGACCCCATTGAAAGTTATTTGACATGCCATAAAAAAATTAAATAAATTACTAGGGGAGAGGTCGTGGGGGTCAGACATAAGAGAAGGATAAGGGGAAGAGCTGAGACAACAGAGAACTCTGCTGTGTAGCCCGCAGCAGAGGTTATAGCCCGCCAAAACTCGAACCGCCGGAAAAATGGGCAAAAGGTTCGAGCCCACCCGCGCCGGCGGCAAGGGCAAGGGGCCGGCTATAAATACAGCGGTACCCCGGGAACATCGAGCATTCGACAAGAAGCGTTTCCAACGCACACACGCACTTGACAAACTCGATCTGGTACCGTCTCAAGCACTTCTCCGCCTCTTCTGCCTGACCTAAGGACCTCTTCCCGGACTTGACCTCTTGAAAACTTGGATTTCATTTCTGCCCCCCCTTTTGGACGCTGCCTCTTCCTCTTGTGGGCCATTACCGGGGCGTTATTGACGAGCATCTTGGCGGCTACCCAGGACTACCCAGCACCCCTATTTTACAGTCTATGTGAGTGGCGGGAAACGTCGCTTACATAGTGGTCCTCCGAGCCGGATCCAGTCACCAGCCGCTACGATGCCCAGGTCCTTGCGGTCAGGAAGAGGTGGAGAAGAAGACGGTGCCGATCGCCCCGGCCTGAGCCCCGCTGCTCCGGTCGCGGAGCAGGCAAGAGCAGAGGAAGACGCCCCCGCTCCGGAGAGCGCCTCCGCTTCGGCGGAAGAGCAGTCAGCTTCGGACAGCGAGCCCTCCACAGAAGACACCCTCCGCCTGCTACAACGAGAGCTACGGGCGGAAAGGAAGCGCAGCAAGCAGCAGGCACGGGACTCCGCTCGGCAAATGGAGCGGCTGATCAGCATGCTGGAGGCGTCACGGACCTTTCAAGAGCCAGCAGAGCCTGCCCAGTCAGCCGGGGCATCACAGCCGAGGCACCCCGGCGATGCGGGGGAAGCGCAGCCGAGGCACCCTGGCGATGCGGGGAAAGCGCAGCCGAGGCACACCAGCGAGGCCGGGGCGTCACAGCCGAGCCACACCGGCGATGCCAGGGAAGCGCAGCCGAGGCACACCAGCGATGCAGGGGCATCACAGCCGAGGCACACCAGCGATGCCGGGGAAGCACAGCCGAAGCCCGCCGCCGACACCGGGGCCGGCCCAACGCCGCCCGATCTCCCGCCGGCGGCGCCCGCAGCTTCAATACACACCGGGCCCACAGCTGGCTCGGTGCACTTCCCGGGGCATCCCACAGCAGAAGAAACCGCACGGCAGACGAGGGAATGGGTCAACCGTGGACCGGACCCTTTCGCACAGTTCGCCGCCGTGGTGGCCGACGCCATCCGTAGTTCGCAGTCCGGAGCTACGCCGAGAACCTACGAGGAGGACAACCGGATGGCGGCCCTGATAGCGCGGCAGTCCACGGCTAAGGACTTGCCCACCTTCTCCGGTGACCCAGTGGAGTGGCCCACCTTCTCAGCGCAGTTCAAGCAATCAACAGACACGTGCGGGATGACAGCGGCGGAGAATCTAATCCGCCTCCAGCGCGCGCTGCGCGGGAAGGCACGGGATGCAGTCAACCCACTGCTGATGGATCCCGAGCAGGTCGGAGAGATCATGGAGACCCTCAGGAACCGGTTCGGGGGGGCGCAAGCGATTGCCGCGGTGATGCACGAGAGGGTGAAGAATTTACCGCGGCTCGCCGACGATGCGACCAACGAGGCCCTGGTCGAGTACTCGGGGACGGTTCAGAATGTGGTGACGTCGCTCGGCAACCTGGCCGACAACTACCTAATGAACCCTGCGCTGCTGAGCGAGATGTCCTCGAAGATGCCCTTCGCCCTACGCATCGCCTGGCTGGAGAAGGTCGCGGACAACCCAGAGCAAGCGGACGTCCACCAGTTTGCGGCCTTTCTGAAGCGGCTCGCGAATGCGGTCCCGCACTCCGGCCTGGTCGACCCGGCCAAGACAACCCGCCCGCGCCGCGAGCAGGTGCACGCACAGAGCGCGGGATATGAAAAGAGTGCAGTGAAGGATTGGGAAAAGGGCGACAAAAGTGAAAAGGGCGACAAAAGTGAAAGGGGCAACAAAAGTGAGAAAAGTGAGAAGAGTGTGAAGTGTGCAAAGTGTAATGGCGCCCATACATTGAGCGAGTGCCCGCAGTTCGCCGCGATGGATGTTCCCGCTCGGTGGGAACTCGCGAAAGTAGTGCGCGTGTGTAACAAGTGTTTAGAAAAGGGCCACTATACCCGTTATTGCAAATCTAAAGTGAGCTGTGGAGTGGGCACGTGCCGTTTCGCCCACCACAGACTATTGCACGACGGGTCGCGGTACCCCGCAAACAGTGACACCGTGAATACGACGGTGGCCCACGGGCCAAGTGAAGTGTTCCTGAAAGTGGTGCCAGTGAAAGTTTGTGGCCCGAAAGGGCAAGTGTTGACGCACGCGCTGCTCGATGACGGGTCAACAGTAACCCTTATCGACGCGGCAATAGCAGAGCAAGTGGGAGCAAGCGGGCCTCCCTGTGGACTACGCATACACGGGGCCTACGGGACCTGCTGGTCAGACAGCGACTCTCGGCGAGCGAAAGTATCAGTGCGAGGCGACAGTGGGGAGTACGCCATCTCCGCCAACACGGTGCGGGATCTGAACTTGCCGGACCAAGCAGTAGTGGGCCACCGGCCAGTGCAGCCGCGTATGCTGATAGGACAAGACAACGTGCATCTCCTGGTAGCACGTGAACAGCAAATGGAAAGCGGCGGCCGCATGTCGACACGGACGGCCCTCGGTTGGATCATGCATGGAGGACGTCGGGACACCGACGGCGGCATCACACTCAACATGTCGGCCAAGGCAGCGGACCCGGACCACAGGGTGGACAGGCTGGTCAAGCAGCATTTCGCCGTGGATTCGCTGGGCGTGACCGCCGCGATCCGGGTGTCCGCGGACATCCAACGAGCAGAGGCACTAATGAAGAGCACCACCCGCCTAGAAGGGACAAACCGGTGGGAGACCGGCCTACTATGGAGGGAGGACGACGCCTGGCTGCCCGACAACCGGCAGTGCGCAATAAACCGGCTCGCCTCGCTTGAAAGGAAATTGGGCAGGGAGCCCCAATTGGCGGCGGCGTACACAGGCAAGATAGAGCACCTCATAGAGCGGGGATATGCGGTAAAGTTGTCCGAGGAGGAAGCAAACACTCCATGCAGAAGGAAATGGTACCTGCCGCATTTTGCCGTATCAAACACGAATAACCCCGGGAAATTGCGGGTGGTATTTGACGCCGCTAGCCGCTGCCGAGGTACGAGCCTGAACGACCGGTTGCTAACCGGGCCCGACCTCCTGTCCTCACTGCTGGGGAACTTGCTGCGGTTCCGCGAGGGGAAGGTCGCCATAGCAGCCGATATAGAGGAGATGTTTCTAAGGATCCGCATAAAAAAGGAAGACTAGATGTCCCAGCTCTTCCTATGGCGCGCTAGGCCACAGGAACCACCTAGCACCTACAAACTGACGGCAATGATGTTCGGCGCAACGTGTTCCCCGAGTAGTGCGCAGTTCGTGCGTAACCGAGTGGCCGAGCAAGGCGCCGCTGAGTTCCCCGATGCCGCCGCTGCAGTGTGGTCTAAATTCTATATGGACGATTATTTGGACGCCGCCGACACCGTGAGGGAAGCCGCGACGCTGGTTCGAGAGGTCGGTGCCTTGCTGGCTCAAAGAGGGTTTTACCTCGCTAGCTGGGCATCCAACGCGCCCACCGCCATCCAGAGTGTTCCAGCAGAAAAAAGGGCAAAGTCAGCCGTCACCATAAGCAGCGGCGCCGATGCTGAAACGGAAAAGGTGCTGGGATTAGCGTGGGACCCTTGCAGCGATGAATTCATCTACAAATTCAAGGAGACCGAAGCAGCTGAGCTCGTCAGACACCCAACAAAGCGGCAGCTGCTGAGCACCGTTATGAAAATCTTCGATCCGGTGGGGTTTGTAGCCTGCCTCACCGTGCGATCGAAGATCCTCCTACAAGATGTCTGGAGGTCCAGCGTTGGCTGGGACGAGCGCATCCAGGACGCGCATGCGACACGATGGGCCAGCTGGGTAAAAACGCTGCAGGAGAATGACATCCAAGTCCCGAGGTGCTGCTTGCAAAGAAAGAACGGGGCATTCGAGCTGCACCTCTTCTGCGACGCCTCGGAGTCTGCCTGCTGCACCATCGCGTACCTGGTCGAGGGGAACCCGGAGGGCAAACGCGCTACCTTCCTGGCAAGTAAATGCAAGGTGGCGCCCCTCAAGCCTTTGTCTATCCCGCGGCTCGAGCTTCAAGCAGCGCTGATGGCCGCCCGCCTCGCGGCCAGCATAAGAACAGAGACGCAGTGCCGCATAAGTCGGACGACCTACTGGACAGATTCCACAACGGTTCTATGCTGGCTACGAACGGACCCCAGGAGCTATTCAACATTTGTCTCCAACCGCTTGGGTGAGATCGACGATCTATCGAGTACCAGCGAATGGAGATGGGTCCCTACAAAGTTCAATCCAGCGGACATCGGGACACGCGACGTGGAGGTACCGGACCTCACACAAACTGGAAGGTGGTTCTCCGGACCACCCTTTATCATTCTCCCAGATACTGAGTGGCCAGTGCAACGCGGTCACGGGATGCAGCCGGACGAAAGTGCCTTGGAGCGGAAGCCCAAGTTTGTGGGCCTTACCACCGTAGAGGAGAAGGCTCTGCCGGCTATCGAGCGCTTCTCATCATGGCTCCGACTGATCCGCTCAACAGGATGGATGCTGCGGTTCATCAGGCGGTGTCGCGACGGACCCTATCGCGCCCTC
This sequence comes from Limnephilus rhombicus, assembly GCA_929108145.2. Taxonomy (NCBI): domain Eukaryota; kingdom Metazoa; phylum Arthropoda; class Insecta; order Trichoptera; family Limnephilidae; genus Limnephilus; species Limnephilus rhombicus. Next base: position 16,372,054 of record OV815279.1, on the reverse strand, counting down.
CATGAAGGCCCCCTGCGCGCGGAAGAGATCCAGGAAGCTGAAGTCCGCTGGGTCCGGCAATCTCAGAGGGATGCCTTCAACACAGACATGAGGGCGCTGCGCATTGGCGCGCCCACACCCACCGGTAGCCGACTCAATGCCCTGACACCATTTCTCGGGCCTGACGGAATCCTACGAATGGGCTCCCGGCTACAAGCCGCTAAAAGAGTCGTGCAAAGCGTACGGACCCCGATCATACTAGACGGGGATGACCCCTACACCCGCCTGCTGATCCTCCACTATCACAAAAAAGGGGATCACGCAAGCACAGAGCGAACCATGTCCGAGCTAAGAAGTAGCTTCTTTATACTGAGACTACGGACGAACCTCAGGAAAATTGCGCACACCTGCCCCGAATGCCGCATACGAAGAGGGAGGCCCCACCCGCCGCTAATGGGTCAATTACCGGCAGCCCGACTAGCCCACCATGTACGCCCGTTTACCAATTGCGGGCTGGACTACTTCGGGCCGATTGACGTTACCATCGGCCGGCGGCGGGAAAAAAGATACGGGGCCCTGTTCACTTGCCTCTCCACCCGAGCGATACACCTGGAGATCGCCCACTCGCTGTCAGCAGATTCCGCCATTATGGCCCTCAGAAGGATGACCGCGAGGAGAGGACAGCCCGAGGCGATCTACTCGGACAACGGAACAAACTTTCGCGGGGCGGACCGCGAGATGAGGGAGGCGCTAAAAGAGCTCCAAGAGGACCCCCGACTGCAGGATCATCTCTCCACGCAAGGAACAGAGTGGCACTTTCTCCCGCCAATGTCACCGCATATGGGGGGAGCTTGGGAGAGACTAGTAAGGTCTGTGAAACGAGCACTGGAGGCGGTCCTAAGAGAACGAGCACCCCGGGAAGAGACCCTCTTGACGGCAATGGCTGAAGCAGAGTATGCCGTGAATAACCGGCCGCTCACCCACCTGTCCGTCGACCCCAGAGATGAGGAACCACTAACGCCTAATCACTTCCTGCTAGGATCTGCAGGTGGGCGGCCGCACCTGTCGCTTTACGGCCCGAAGGACGAGGAGATCTGCCTACGGAAGCAGTGGCGCATCAGTCAACAGATGGCGGACATGTTCTGGCGACGATGGCTGAAGGAGTACCTCCCCACCATGGCAGAGAGGCCAAAGTGGCAACACCGCAGCACCCCCGTGCAGAAGTATGATCTGGTCCTCATCGTGGATTCCACCCTGCCCCGCAACAGCTGGCCCAGGGGACGAGTCGTCGAGGCGATTCCCGCAGCAGATGGCCAGGTGCGAGCAGTACGCGTGAGGACGAGCACGGGCGAGTACATAAGGCCTGCAGTGAAGATCATCGTCCTCCTATCAGCCACGCCACCTCCGACGCAGCTTCCAGCGGCAGGCAGACCACGTGCACCAGCGGGCCACAGAGGATCCGGCCGCCAGGGACACCGACGTCGCCGCACCCGTCCTAGCTGAGTAGGGCACAGCTGACGCTGCACCGAGGGGAGTGTACCGGACGTGTCGACGAGGGAAAGAAGATTCCCTTCCGGACATCTTCTTCCTTTATTTTTAAGAAAGATTAAATATATTTTGTAGACGAAGACGAGGATGAGTTCCCTCACAGGCCGTCCTCGTCTCTTTAAATAACGTAGGATTAAGGGTTAGAGGCAAATAATATGCTAATAATTATGTTCACAATTAAAATGTACACTGTTTGAATAAAGACCAGTTCCCTTTGCCCCAAGAACGGGCTCCTCCTGGTCGTCTTGGCCGGGGGTGAAATCCCCCCGCGTGGACGGGCGGGCACGGCTTCCTACCCTTCCCCTACCACCTACCCACCGGGCGGACCGATAGGAACGCTCCGTCCGGGGGAGTAGGTATTCCTTTGCCCCAAGAACGGGCTCCTCCTGGTCGTCTTGGCCGGGGGTGAAATCCCCCCGCGTGGACGGGCAGGCACGGCTTCCTACCCTTCCCCTCACCTACCCACCGGGCGGACCAATAGGAACGCTCCGTCTGGGGGAGTAGGTATTTTTGAATCGGAAATACACGAAAGGCTCCGAATGTTTTGTCAAATTATGGGAGTTCGGTCTAATCTGTCACCGAATAAATGATATGGACAGATAGACCGGACTCTCCTCTATGTTAATAAATATCTCTGATGAATGTATAATTAATAATGATTTAGATATTTAAGTTTCCCTGACAAAATGTGGGTGCAGGGACCCCATTGAAAGTTATTTGACATGCCATAAAAAAATTAAATAAATTACTAGGGGAGAGGTCGTGGGGGTCAGACATAAGAGAAGGATAAGGGGAAGAGCTGAGACAACAGAGAACTCTGCTGTGTAGCCCGCAGCAGAGGTTATAGCCCGCCAAAACTCGAACCGCCGGAAAAATGGGCAAAAGGTTCGAGCCCACCCGCGCCGGCGGCAAGGGCAAGGGGCCGGCTATAAATACAGCGGTACCCCGGGAACATTGAGCATTCGACAAGAAGCGTTTCCAACGCACACACGCACTTGACAAACTCGATCTGGTACCGTCTCAAGCACTTCTCCGCCTCTTCTGCCTGACCTAAGGACCTCTTCCCGGACTTGACCTCTTGAAAACTTGGATTTCATTTCTGCCCCCCCTTTTGGACGCTGCCTCTTCCTCTTGTGGGCCATTACCGGGGCGTTATTGACGAGCATCTTGGCGGCTACCCAGGACTACCCAGCACCCCTATTTTACAGTCTATGTGAGTGGCGGGAAACGTCGCTTACAACCTTATTATTAAACTCGCTATCAAAGATTTTCAAAAAGTCTTAAAAAAGCAAATCATAAAATACCTGGAAGAAAACAAATTAATCTCTGATAAACAATATGGATTTAGAGAAAAAGAACCATAGATTACATACATAGCAACATAGATCAAGGTTACAAATGCGTAGCGATATATCTAGATTTAGCTAAAGCCTTTGATTCAATATGCCACAATACGCTTTTAAAAAAAATAGAAAACATGGGTATTAAAGACAAGGAACTTCAACTACTAAAAACTTATATGAGTAACACAAAAAGTCAAAATTAACAACCATATTAGCCAATCACTTCCGATTACACACGGAGTTCCACAAGGAAGCATACTAGGTCTCGTTCTTTTCCCTATTTACATAAATGAACTTTGCAGCATGGAAATAAACGGTGAAATAGTGAGTTATACAGACGACACAGTTTTACTCTTTAAATCTAAGGATTGGAATAATGTATATAAAATAACAAATTTAGAAATCACGCGAGTGAAAACATGGCTAGACTCAAACATACGTACACTAATTATATCGAAATCAAAATTTACAACGTACAGTATAAACAGCACGGGACAACCAAAAAACAACACAAACACCATAAAAATACACGAATTTTTAAATAACAACATCTGCAATTGCCCTTCTCTAGAAAAAACAGAACAAATAAAGTATATAGGAATCGTAATTGACCATAACCTTAGATGGACACATCATATCAAACAAATCACAAATAAACTCGTCAAAACAATACACATTTTCCTAAACATAAGGAACATATATAAAATAAAACAAATGAAAACAATATATTTTGCTTTTTGTCAATGAATAATAGAATATGGAATAATTGTCTGGGGAGGAGCAACAAACTCAGTTATCGATCACTTAGAAATCGCGCAGAAAACGATCTTAAAGGTAATACTTAAAAAAACATAGACTAAATGATACAGACCAAATATTCAACAGTTGTGACGTACTAGATATACGCCAATTTTACGTTAAAACTCTTCTAAACTACATTTTCGACCAAAAAAACAAATTTCAACAATCTCAAAACATCACTAATAGACCAGTTAGACCAGCGGTCGTCACACTTTTCTGGTCAAGGGCCACATGGGACAATGTAAGGTATCGGCCGCACACTTATGATTTCGGGGGGGGTGGGGGGGGGTGTTGACCTTTTTGTTTAGCAAGTTAAAGAGCAATTATTTTGTATTTAAGTATCGGGTTGCTACTTCCTTCCTTCTTGTGTTCATGTTATAGTGTCAATTCTTAATAATAATAATAATACACGTAAAATCATTATATAATATTAAAAAAAAATTGTGTAGATGTGTACTGGAATCTTTCAGTTCAATTATCATCCACTTCCCGAACTATGGGAATGCGTGAATTTTCGCACACGTAATAAAAATGATTACAATAAATACAATAACAAAAATTAACCAATATTAAAGTTTATTTTGCTTTATTAGTACGTGATTAGCGTGTTTTTTGGTCTTTTTTAGACCATTTTTTTACCTACCTACACCCTCACTGTGCCATCTCTACGCCCTCTATTTCTCTATGGATCTTATACTGCCCCCCTGAAAGTCTCAAACGAAAATATAATTAATAGTAAAAAAACGGATAATATTATTGATTGTACATGAAACAAAATATATTTAAAAAGAAAACGGCAGATATTTGTGCGGGCCGCAAAAAACGAATAATATGATTACATGTACATGAAAAAAAAATTAAAAAGAAAACGGCAGATATTTGTAATAATAAAAAAACGGATAATATAATTGTACATGAAAAAAAATATATATTTTAAAAGAAAACAGCAGATATTTGTGCGGTCCGCAAAAAACGGATAATATAATTGTACGTGAAAAAAAATATTGTTAAAAAGAAAACGGCAGATATTTGTGCGCGCCGCAAAAAAAACAAAAAAAACGGATAATATAATTGTACTTAAAAAAATATATATTTAAAAAGAAAACGCCAGATATTTGTGCGGGCCGCCCAAATATCCGCCGCGGGCCGCAGTTTGACGACCACGGAGTTAGAAAATCGTATAAAAATAACAAAAACTCTGACAGTGAATACAAGCTTTGGACAAAGGCACTATAAATAACACAAATACGTAACACACACAACCGATATAAAACACATAATAAAATAATTCATTTTACCTATAATTTTAGCTTACTTTTTTTATGCAGCATAATTTTTATATTATTTTTAATGTACTATGTATACATTTTTGTTTTGTAAAATGGAGGCCTCAGCACAGTAAGGCCGACATTGCTGAAATGTATTTGGAATGTCAGATATTATATCAAATACATAAATAATACCTGCTTATTGCCAGGCACAAAGCCTAGTGTACAGTGTGCTTAATCCTCTCCTCTCCCAGACCAGATGCGTACAATGATAGGTACCTACGTTAGCTAAGTACCGCAGTTATTGGGAATTTCCATCGATTCGCTCATCTAGGAAACGTCTGGGAGCTAATAGGTCATGACGGTTTAGGAATTAATCGTGAACAAATCGAGACGAAGAAAAAATGCCACAAATAATAGTACAAATATTTGACGAAAATAAGAGAGGTCGTCACGTATTGAACGTCCATTGTGTTCATCCACATTGTGACATTAGGAATTCCCAGAATTGCTAAGAGAAGTATGTTCGAGTACCTCAGCATTACCTATATGTATACCTAGCCGTTATATTGTCACCTCCCAGGGCCGCACGGGAACTCGGCCGGACGCAATTCGCTGGATGGCTTGTTCACACTCTACGAAAGCTGCCGTCGTAGACTCGTAGAGGCAATCCGTAGACCCTCGAATGCATATATGTGAGTCGTGTGGACTGTATGATACCCGCCTGCAATACGTAGTTATTGTTAACCAGTTGATTAATTAGACTTCTTCGAAAAATCTTTCTTTTCTTTTTTTTACATTAACTCCACACAATAGGCCCCGAGGAAAAAAAAATCCCTCAGGGCCCATGTCATTTTTGAAAATGCTGTGTGGAGGGTATTTTTGAGGAGAGGAAGGAGTGAACACGGGTCTTGAAGAGACTTTTTGTAGGAGGGAGAAAACACAGAGACCGGCCAATCGTTCCACAGCCGAGCTGTTGTACTCAAGAACGAGTCGTAGAATCGACCCGTTCTCATGTGACTAATGTCAACCGTGTACATGGGCGCGTGTTTGGCGTATTTCCCGACTATGCACCGGTGCCGATGGGATCAATGACGCTAGTTCCTAGTTATGTGTAAAAGTGGATGACCGGACAACTCAACAATGTTCAACTTCATCACCTACTTTGAAATGTTATTAAAAGTGATGACAAAAAATGGTTTAATGGGTTACGTTAGGTTGGGTCATGGGCTATTTTTATTTTTTCTTCATAACTTCTAATGACTTTTCAAAGGGGTGTTGAATTGCCACTTTGTTGAGTTGTCGTGGAACTGTGAAAAACTGGGAAAAGTGAACCCTCTATCTGGTACTATTCTCAGATTACTCGTAAACACCACCGAATCAACAATAATGCAGAAAACTTATAGCGAATGAAACAAAATGTTGATGTTTTCTGGGTCACTAGTAGGATATTTCAAAATGTCAGATTATGTACCGGACCGTTATGTCTCCCGGTGTTATTTTATAGCATATTTAATATGTAAACACAGACACGTGTGAATAATGTTTGATTTATGGTGATAATTCGAATATCGTTTTCCTTATTACCTCAAAACGTGTGGAGATGTCTGACTAATCAACTGGACGATCGATATGGAACATGTTTATCAAAAATTATGAATTAAAAGCTATTAAGAATTCAGGCTAGTTTTAAACAATTTTTGTTATCGTATCTCTTACATTAGATATTTAATAAATTTAATCTAATAAATTTAATCCAAGCTAGAAAACACAATTCACAATTGATACAATTCTCGAGATGGCTGAGTGTATGTCTAGGGGTCAATTGTTACTGACTTAATTATTTGCCAGGAAGTTCCTTTCTCTTTCCCATTTCCTATAGCCTCGTATTTACAAACGGAGTTGTATATAATCTCAGAGTCGCCCAGGCGAAAGATCACCATTTGGTTTGGGTACCACCGCCCCGGGAACCATTTTTCGGATAAATAATACCCCTGCCATAGGTCACCCCAAGTGGTTCGCTATGTTTGGTGACTTATTTAAAAAAAAAAAATATTTGGAATACCAAAAGTTACAATAATTAATAATTTTTGGTAAAATAATGTGTAAATATAGATTTACACATTAATAGATTTTCACTGACGTAAATTAAGTTATTTAGTGAGTAGGTATAAAAATCACAGTTAAATAGGTTATGTGGATGGGGTGGTGGAAGGGAGGGGATAGGGATGGATCTATTCTGTGTAAATGGTACTATGTATTTGTAAATTTTATTTATTCGTTTTAGGTTTGAAAATGTTAGGTACTGTGTTAAATAAGTCGAATTCACTGTATGAAATTTTAAAGATGTGCAAAGCGCGGTGAATGAATGAATTTTGTTTAGAGTTAGTGTTGCATTGAGGAACGTTTAATGCGTGGTTTTGTCTGGTTTGTCTGATGGGCACTCTTAGTTGAATTCTTTCTAGTAATTCCGGGTAATCTATCATAGAGGTAGCAATTTTTTGTAAAATAGTACGTCTGCCAAATTTCTTCGACTTTCCAAAGACGATATCTTGAAGTACGTGGCTCAGATGAGGACGATAGCTCCGGGTATCGTAGAAATCGGTTTTGCACTTTCTCAATCCTTTCTATATGACATATATATTGGGATTCCAGATTTGAGAGGCGTACTCCAGAGAACTGCGTACGTACGCAAAGTAAAGCATTTTCATGGCTTTTATTTTATTAAAATCTTTGCAGGTTCTAAGTACAAAGCCTAGTACCTTCGAAGCCTTTGATACCATTGATTCGATGTGGCGGTCAAAAACTAATGTAGGCTCACAACATTAACACACTATTCCCAAATCCTTGACCTCTATCATTTTTGTTAGTACTGTCCCGTTAAGGGCATAATTGAAAGTAATTGGGTTTTTATTACGGGTGAAACTGATGGCGCCGCATTTTTTAAAGTTTATTTTAAGGTTTTTCTGGGCACAATAAATATTAAGACGATTAAGATCTTCTTGTATGCGGGTACAGTCGTTGTTGCACGTGATAGGGGAAAATATTTTCATGTCATCTGCGTGTAACAACGTTCTGTAGTGGTGAAAACATTTTCCTAAGTCATTAATATATATGTTGAAGAGTAATGGTCCCAATAATGAACCTTGGGGTACTCCCGATGGTACGGTACCCAATCCGACTTATAGCCACCGACAACTACTGCTTAGTTGCGGTTTGCAATATAGGACGAGAGCCATCTAAGGAGGTCTCCGTGTACGCCGAGTTGTGAGAATTTGATCAATAATATATCATGAATTACTAAATCAAAAGCTTTGCTGTAGTCTGTATATATTGCATCTACCTGTATGCGTTGGTCCATATTGTCTTGTAAGAATTCGATGAACGCCGTTAAGTTCGTGGTTGTAGATTTTCCCCTCATAAATCCATGTTGATTGATATTGAGTGACGATCTCAAAGCCGGAAACATCTGGTTATATACAATTTTTTCGAAAAACTTTACTGAAAATGCAGAGCTTTGATATTGGTCTATAATTTTCGCCGTCAGATTTTTAACCATTTTTGAAGATAGGAGTTATAAAGGCTGTTTTCCAGGTGTTTGGCACTATTCCCTCTTTAAGGGAGCGACTAAAAATTATGGATAGTGGTTTAGACAGGCTGCGCGCAAATTTGCTTATGAAGAGAGGGGGGATTTTATCGGGGCCTGCACCTTTTTTGGGATCTAGATCTTCAAGGTGTTTCTGTATATGATGCTAGCAACACAGGGCTCGTTGGGGTTGTCCGCTAGAATTTGGGTGTTTGGAGCATTATTGTTGTACTCAGAAATAAATATTTAGAGAATAAGTTGCAGATGTCAGACCCATTTTCAGCTTTTTCATCTTTAAATGTCATGATATTTGGAACACCATGGAATTTGGACTTGGATTTAATGTAATTGCATTTTTTTGGGGTCGGAGGATATGTCATGTTCGATTTGAGTTAAGTATTATTTATTGTGGCATTCCCAATTAAGTTTTTGTGACGTGATCTTAGTAGAGAGAAAGAGGCATAGTCAAAGGAGTTTTTGTAAGTCTTGAACTTTTTAAAGTATTTATATTTTTCTTTTGTTAATTTAATGAAGGCCGAATTATACCATGGTGGGTATTTAGAATTCCTACATAGTTTATTCGGAATGTAGGCGTCTATAAGTTGATATAAAAGTGAATAGATTTTTTTTTAATACCATATTCATATCACCAACAGAGAGAAGCTCATGCCAGTTTACCTGATCGAGAGATCGAGAGACTTAACAGGTTTATGGGGTGAGGTTTGTCTGTCTTAGCAGTCAATGCATTTTTTCATCTACTGCGTGGTGGGACGGATCGGGAGAGATTGGTTGAAGGAGAACCAACGTAGACCTCTCCAGTCGGTCTCTCTTGACCTATCGCCTGTACCGCAGTGAAAGGCGTGGATTCATACATCCGTCACTTTTAGACATTGACCCCCCAGATTTCTACCCATCTTTTACCTTTTCCTTGCCAGAATTTCCTCTCCTTACTTTCCCTAAAAATTAACCTCTAGACAAAGATGACATAGGCCCCCGGGATTTTTTTCCTCAGGCCCTCCTGTGTGGAGCTAATGTAAAGAAAAAAAACTGAATCGAAACGTTGCAATTGCATCCTTCTCACAGATTAAATTATTACCACATATGTTGATAAAATAATAAAATATTGTCACCTGATCATTGGTGCTTTCAATGATTTCCTCATATTCATATCTTATCTTAATATATAAAACAAAGTCGGGTTAGTTACACTATTTATAACTCGAGAACGGCTGAACCGATTTTGATGATCTTTGATTTGTTGGATTTGTCTCCGCCCCGGATAGGATAATAACTATTAAAACATCGCAAAAATTCACGAAAAAGAAAGTTATGACGAAAATTCATTTCCTCATACATTTAATATGGAACGAATTTTCATCTTTTGAAAGAGCTGAAGGAATATTGTGGTAGATAGGTATAATATTTCAGTTTGCTTGAATTCCAAACATCCAAAAACGTCAAATTTCAATGCGTTGATTGTTGTGCATTTGTTTTCAATCATATAATGCTGCCCTTCTTTCTTACACACTCAATGTCAATAGTCGAAAATGAGACAAATGGTGAACGTATGTCTGCACACCTCCAAAGGAAAAATACAATAATTATAATAAATCTCTGAAATGAAACGCATTTTTTTACATAAGCTCCACACAGGAGGCCCTGAGGAAAATAATTTCTCTCAGGACCTATGTCATCTTAGGGGATGCTGTGTGGAGGATCTTTTTAAGGAATGGGGAGGATAGAAAGTTCTGGGAAGGAAAAAGGTATGAGGGGTGGGTAGGAATCTGGGGGTCAGAGTGTCCGGGAGTGATGGACGTATGAATCCATCCCTCCAACTGTGGTGCAAGGCAATGGGTCAAGAGAATCCGGCTGGAAAGGTCAAAAGGCCTCCCTCAACCAGTCTCTCTCGATCCGGCCCGCCACGCAGCAGGTGGGCAGGCGCATCAACTGCCAAGACCCGGACATAAGTCACCTCATGAACCCGGGCACCCCTACTAAATCACCAAACGTAGCGAACCACTTGGGGTGATCTATGGCAGAGGTGTTGGTTATTCAATAAATGGTTCCCGGGGCGGCGGCACCCGTATCCGCCACCCGAATTCCCGTAAGTAATTGTGTCATAGTCATAGTCAATTTGATAGTCACTTTAATATTGCATAAGAAAGATTCGCTCTAATGTAATCGCTTATAAATCATTGTTTTGTTTAATTTTTTTATTTTTTACACATATTTAAAAAAAAAACCTAAGGACATATATTTTTTTTAAATTTTATCTATTGTTGAAAATGGTATGAACTAATGATATAATGAATGAGAACATTTTGTCTGATCTCTTAACACTTTGTTATTAATTCATATATTTTTATCACTTATTATTTTCTCTGTTTATCATTTTATTTTTAAATTTTATTATTTTGCTTTTACTTAACTGTTTTGCATGACCGATATTTGCGTGTGTTATTTTTATTAAATTGTGAAATTATTAACCCCGATACAGGCGAACCCTAGTGGGGTTAATAATTACATGTTAAAAATATATGTATATAAATTGTGAAGAAGCAATAAATAAATAAATAAATAAAATTGTAAAAGTAAGAAAATCCACAAAAATATAAATCCGTACACAACGCCATCTCTGATACTGACAAAAACAAAACACGGACAGTTGCGCATTGATAATTGCTTCATTGCGTAATTTTTAACTTAATAAAAAAACTGAATTTAATTCAACAGCTATTGATTCTGAGGCGGGACGAAGTTCGTCGGGTCAGCTAGTACCTAAATAAAGTACATGTATTTTTAACGGAATTTTGACTTGATGTTGAAGTGTGTCGTGAAGTGTGAAGTAAAAGAGTTTGGCAGACACTGCTCTAGACCCTCAACGCTCACTGCGTAGCAATCGCTTACGGAGGAGTTAGTAACAGTTGTTTTTAGGTTGGGTTAGTACAGACTATAAAAAATCACAATTATTATAATTATTTTATCTGGGGGTTACCGACACATATTATACTACGACAGATAATATCTCACAAAGATCAAACCACTAAAGAAATCGAGAGAAGAGTAGCAAATGGATGGAAGAAATACTAGTCTTTGAAAGAAGTCTTGAAATCTAAGGAGCTAAGTATGCAAATAAAAAGGAAAGTCTTCAACACGTGTATACTTCCAGTCATCACCTATGGATGTGAAACTTGGACACTCACCAAACGCCACAGAGAACAGTTGGAACGCTGCCAGAGAGCCATGGAGAGAAGTTTGACAGGAACAAGGAAACAGGACAGAGTGAGAGGTAGCACAATAAGGGAGAAAACTAAAGTTGCCGATGTAGTTACCCGAATAGACCAACAAAAGTGGAGATGGACAGGACACATGATACGCGATCCACAAGAGAAATGGTGCAAAAATGGCACTGACTGGTATCCCAGAGATGGCAAGAGAAGTAGAGGACGTCAACACATAAGATGGGAAGATGACCTAAAACTCACTGCTGGACATCAATGGAGAAGAGTAGCGCGTGACAGGTCCCAATGGAAAATGTTAGAGGAGGCCTATGCCAAGAGGCAAACTGAGCTTCGGGATATACTATAACAAATAAGATCATGTCTAATACATACCTAACAGAAGTCCAGAATAAAAAGGCTTATTATTATTATTATTATTATCTGGAGAAAACAAATTTACAGTGTAGGAGTAACCAACTAAATCCTTAAGATAGAAAAAATAGTATCCAGAGAAATTATATGTACATAGAAACTACCACCCCACGCCAAGGCAGTCCCACTTAGGCAGGGCGAATGCACGTGCATATTGTGCATCCGACACTCTTCTAGAACCATACGTGCGTCGACAGCCCGGATTTTCCTTAAAATAATTATATAACTGGGAAAAGGGGGAGAAAATTCTTCCGAAGACCCTAGGGATGAGAAGGACTAGCCAGAAGCAATCCGCCCCGGTCGTGCACAGTGGAGTACGAAGAGTGGTGTCCAAATGCTGCCCTGGTAGGTACCTAGAGCCATGTAGAAATGTAGTGAGTGCGGCCCCGGCCGGGTAGGTACACAAAGCAGTAGACATTCCTGCACGAGCGCCTCTCCGCTCCTCCGCTCCAGCTCTGCTCTACGCTCCATACTCTCTACTCTATGCTCTCTACTCTGTGTACTCTGTCTGTACAGGCACTCTCTTTTCTCTGCCCTCTGCATCATGCCCTCTGCTTCATCCTTTGCACTCTCTGAACAGTGTAAATCTGTTCACTAATGCCTTATTGCTTACCATTCGTTTTGGAATTGGTTTAAAAAGATTTTCCAAATTTTGCTAAATTTTCAAATAGCTTCATCTTATCTTGTTTACATAATTTCAAGGTCATCTTTTTTCTATCTTTATTTCATTTATATATTCAATAATATCATTATTTTATTTATTAAAAAAATAGTTTATATATAAACAAGTTCTGCTATGTAAGTATTAATACGCGTGACAGCTATTTCGTCCTCTGAAGGCATTAATCAAACGGTTGAAACAAAACGCCTTCAAAGGGTGAAACAGCTGTCATAATAATAATAATTACACAACAGAACTTGTTCGTAAATTAACTGTTTTTATAAAATAAATAATAATGTTTTAGATTATACAAAAGAAATTAAATTTTTTAAAAAAACGAGAAAAACATTATTTTTATATACATATATCTATAAATATTTTCTTTGCTCTGGTACAGTCAATGTTTCAGTATGGTATAATTGCTTGGGTAAGCAATAATAAAAATATATTATTAAAGATAAGAGATTTTCCAACCAGTTAACTTTTCGGTAAATTTAAAGACCTACCGGTTGAAAACCTTTTTGAAAAAAAATTGCTTTCCTAGTAGTTAAAAATTACGAGTATTATAAAATATTACATCAACGCCTAGTGAACATTTTTATCCAAAACCATCAGTCTAATTGATATTATACCGATAATTTTCAGATATATTATATTCTGTTGCTTTATTTTTCATATACATTTATATTCCAACATTAAACATTTTAGATACAGTTAATTTTTTTACCTGCCTATAGTATTTTTAAGTGTAAGGTTATTTAAGTTAGTAAGTCGACTAGTTCTCCAGTTGGGTCCGCGAAGTTTACTCTACAAAATGGGTAATTGATTTAGTTAATGAAGAGTGTTATGTATCATATCATTACGTTGTATTTTTGGTTTATAATTACAATAAAAAAAAAAAACAAAACAAACAAAAAAGAAATAACCTCAGGTGGTGCAGGTCCGAGGATCCTACCACCTACTTTTATGGGGGAGGACCAAAGATGTTCAAATACAAAAGAGATATGCTATGGTGTCCGCGCAACTGTCGGCGGACTACGCCCTTATTAGAGTAGTCTGCATACGAAAATAATTTGTTCATTTCGTTGATTTTTTGAAGATGTGCATTAGTATTGGTTAAAAACAAAGTTTGAATACGGAAAGAATTCGTTCATTTAGTTTAACGTTCATTTGGTTTATTCGTTAATTATTCGTTCATTTAGTTTATTTGTTAATTGGTAAACAATATCGGCGACACCCGGAAGCGCAGTCCCACCTAATAAAAACTGCAGATAGCACATCTACTTAAATTTCAATATCTTTGGGGAGGACCATTGACGTAGTTTTATTGATCGAAGGGGAGGAACTAGGAAAACAATTGAAAAGATTAAAGAAATACTTGGTTAGTCACATGAAATTAGCAAGTACATTATAAAGTGAAAAATAAAAATCAAAGACTCAAGAGTAATTAATTAAACTTATTTCTAAAAAGAAATAAAATAAAAAAATAAAATAAACAGTTTGTTTTTACATCTCGTTTTAAGCTCCACACAGGAGGCCGTGATGAAAATAATTTCCCTCAGGGCCTTTGTCATCTTTGGGAATGCTGTGTGGGTGTGGAGGGTATTTTAAAGGATAGTAAGGCGAGGCAGTTCCGAAAAGGAAAATGTTATCAGGGGTGGGTAGGAATCTTTAAGTCAGAGTCCAGGAGTGATGGACGTATGAATCCATTCCTCCCATTGATGTGCAAGGCGATTGGCCATGAGTGTTCTGCAGGATAGGCCAAAAGGTCTCCCTCAACCTTTCTCTTCCGATCCGGCCCTCCGTCAAGACCTAGGCAAATCTCACCCCGTGGACCGGGCACTCCAGCTAAGTTATCGAAAGTAGAGAATCACTTGGGGTGACCTACGCAAAGGTGTTGGTTGTCCAATAAATGGTTCCGAACCTACCCATACCCGCTTCCAAATTGTAAATTTACTAAAACTAATTTATTTACTAACCTGTGAGCTCATTAGTTTTTTTAATCAATTATTAAAGAAAACTAGCGCTAACACGGGTTAGATAATAATATTAATGATATTAACAAAATTATGTATTTATATTAAAATTATCATAATGTGGAAAACATTTTGTAAAATCAGTCTTAAAAGTGCGTAGAGGGATATTACCTATATCCCAAGAGATAAGGATTTAATTCAATACCTGCTTACAAGTTGTAATAACAGTAATAATACAGAACCGCCTTTGACATCTCCCGATAAAGCTTGTTGATTCGGGCTATCTGGGCTATCGGGCTATCGGGCTATCGGGCCGGGACCCAGTGTTTGAGTTCGGTCATTTCCGGTGTATCCACACTCCATACCCTGCCGGCACCGCCTTAGCTTATCGTTCCCTTTGGGACAACAAGGTTCTATCTTCCATTTGTTTGAAACTGAGACGATGAGGTTCAATTTTTAAATTATTAAAAAAATAATACAGATTGACTTATGTGAAAAAGTGAATACGAAGAACGTATTGTGATTGAACTGTCGTATATGACTACGAAAAATTAAAAACTCTGTCTACCTGTATTTATGTACACCCATATTTAAACATCTTAAACTTCTGTCATTGACAGACATATTTGTTTTTAATTTTTTTAAACGATACTCGGAAAAACATCATATTCGTCCGTTTTTTTACTATTGGCAGACAAATGGCAGATGACATAAACTCTTCTTAAGAAAAAGATCATTTGAAGACTGTAGAAAACTCCAGGAAGATATAAACGCAATTATTGACTGGAGTGTCGTCAATAAACTAGGTTTCAACTTTCAAAAATGTTCAGTTATGTGCTTTACGAGATCATACATTTTAATTATAAAATGAAAGACACGTCATTGAAATACATGGCAACTTGCAAGGACCCAGGGATTGATATGACGCTCGCTTAATATTTCATGCTTTTAATATTGAAAAAATCTGTAAATCAGCCACTAAGATGTTGGGTTTTGTCATACACAATTCAAAGGAACTGACCAATCTTACAGTTATAAGGCTGCTTTACTTTAGCTTGGTGCGTAGATTCTCGAGGGTGGATCTCAGATATGGGGGCCAGAGGACATCGTCCATGTACAAATGGTCGAGAAAATACAAAATAAATTTTTACGATACCTCTATATGAGAGAGTTAGGTTTTTATCCATGGCTGTTTCCAACAGTATTTATGTTGGAATGGGAATGCTGGGTATCTGCAGCTTTAGTTCCAGAAGAGATGTCGTATTACTGCTGATGGCTTTCACGCTTCTAAATGGTTTTATATCAGTACCAGATATTCTGGCTAACATAGGATTCTATGCTCCGGATAATTTCACGCGAGGCCGCCAACACAAGCTTTTGATTCTTCCCAGGTGCAGAACTAACTTATCAATGGTGATGCCCCTGGGAAGAATCGCTAGGTTAATTAATTGCCTCGCAGGAGATGTGGATATTTTCCATATGCCCTACAACGAGTTTAAACGTAAAATATCACTCATGTTTTAATTTGTATCTTAAATGTAAATGTATTTATTATGTATGTACCGCTCTTGCAATGTATTGGTTTTTAAACTGTTTTTGCAAATAAATAAAATAAAATAATTAAAAAATATACATATAATGAAGTTATGCCCGTTAGTTCGATCATCTCCAGAAAAATTTTAATAAAAAAACTGAACACATGACAAAAAACTTATTAATACCCAAAGCAAACAAAGGTGTATTTCAAAAAGGTGCCTACTACATGGCCATTAAAGTGTGTAACAACCTTCCACGTAACATTAAACAAAAACGATATACTCAAATATAAATCATCTCTAAAACATTTATTTTAAATAAATGTCATTACGGTATAAATGAATACCTTAAATAAATTAAATACCTCTATTTTTTTTTATTTGCATACAATATAACAAGTAACTGTTGGATTTTATAATATATATATATATATATATATATTTTTTTTTTTTTGGTAGAATGCCGTGTTTTTGCGTAGAATGTGCTTAAACGGAGTCCCAGATGTGCTCATACCTTTTTCTGAATTTGCATTGAGCTTCGCTAATATTATGTTCATTTAATTAAATAATTAAATAAAGATAATCAATTACAATACGTTCTACATATTATTCACTTTGTCATAAAATACTTTTTTATTTGTTTTTAAGCTACACGCAATTGGCAAATTGAACCTTATAATAATGGCAGAGTTTGAAGAACAACCCAAATAAAATCATGTTGCTCCAAAAATATTTTACCTCTGGCTGATATATAAATAAGTTGCCTGTAAAATATGGAAATGAGACCTTAATGTACTAAAAAATAAATATGGAGAGCCTTTCTAGTAAACTTTGCTGTTTTCACTGCCCTTCCGTCCCCCTCCGGTAACCCGACGCTCATCTTTTCCTCAAGGTCTTCAAAAACTTCCCCTTCTCTCCCAAGAACATTTCTTCGATGCAAAATCGGGGAGCCGACTTAAGGGCGCGGACTTCGAGCATCATCTGCGGTTGGGCCGATAGCTATACGCATTCTCATTGGGACTGCCCGGTGGTCTATGGAATACCTTCTCTGGCTTTTCTTTTATTTTTGTATATTTTATTTTCTTTCTGCTATTATAGTAATTACTTACATTATAATATAATCGTATAACTGTTCCTCATTACTTAGAAGGTTTCTTTGACTGGTTATAGCCGTTATTTTTATTTTTCTTTTACTAAAACCATAATATTTATTTTTATAATAAGAAAAATCACCTCAAGGTTACCTATTTCAGAAGAATTATTCCACGGGCTGCTACTTCTATTTATCTTTTGTATAATGTTAATGTAAGTACTTGCATACTGCTTACTAACCCCATATGCTTGGACATTAGAGGGTCTAGAGTCGTTCAAATAAATGTTGTTTCGTTAAAAAAAAAAGTAAAGTCTTGACGTGTGCGGTGAAGGAGGAAACCATATGTTTCCTTGTAACGCCGCTGGGAAAGTGGTGGGGTCCCCTCCAATTTGCTGTTTTCAATTTGGCACAATTTTACAACATTAATGTATTGTAAATAGTTAAATGTTTATCAGTTGTGTAAAATTTTTAAAACGTTTATTAGTGAGGGGGGTAGAGTTTTAAAAAGAACATTTTTGCGTAATTTCAAATGTCTGAACTAACATAGGAATTGAATATATTTTAGAAGGGTTTTGAATAGAAAAAAAAAACAATTAAGTTAATTTTGGTCAAAATGCCGGATGAAACCTTGTTGCTCCAAGGGCACGTTGGAGCAGGGCAACCCGCCACTATATCCATTATCTTACTTATCTCAGAGGAATGTGTGAACCGAACCAGACAGCAAACTATCGATACCAAATCGATGTTAACAAAATTCTGACGAAACCGCCACGAAATTTACGAAAGTGTAACGTGACGGCCTCCATGGTCGAAGGGTAAGACTCTCTACTACGAATCCGGAGATCAGGGGTACATATCCCGGCGTGCGCAAGTGAATTTTATTTATTGTATTTGTGTTGTTCACAACTTATAAATCAAAAATAGTACAATTCCTTTTTTATTAATTAATATGTCTTCGTATTTATTGACATATTGAGCAAAAATGTATTTTTAATGATTACTATTAACAAATATATAGGTAAAAAATTGCCTAAATTGACTCTAAAATCATTAAAATTTGATTTTCTGATGGTTTGTATTTTAAAATTTATAATCCAAATTAATAAAGTAGCCTATATCCGTGCCCGATCTTTGCTTTTGATTTAAAAAAAATAATTTTTCAATTTTTTTGGGTGTATTGGCCTCAAATCCAAATAAAGTTTTACATAAAAAAAGCCGAAAATTCGTTCCTCTTAAGTATTTTATTGTAAAGAAATGAGAGTTTTCTCCAAATCAAATTGATTTTTCAATTTTGTAAGTTTTATGTAAAGTACAATATTGTAAAAAAATCTAAATAAACAAATATTATGAGCAATAATTATCAGCCTGAAACACTCATCCACATTGAAAAATCTTCCGAGAAAAAATACACGACGCCAACGGGACTATTGGAGTCATGTATTTTTTCTCGGAAGATTTTTCAATGTGGATGAGTGTTTCAGGCTGATAATTATTGCTCATAATAATTGTATCTTGTCTTAAACGTTAGTTTAACAATTTAAAAAAAAAAAAATAATAATAATTCTAATAATGGTAATTTTAAACACATGTAGGATAACAAAAGATTTTTTAAATATTTATATTGAGGGATCAGTAGGATTTATAGGTTCAATTAGGAATTCCACAGAGCCGAACCCTCTGATATGAAAATATCTGGAGTCGGTGAATTATTTTCTCATCTGGTCTCTGGTAGGTTGACATGTTGTTCTTGTATTGTTTTGTAATTATAATACATATAGTGCAATTGCATAACGTGGATTGACCAGATGATCATTTGGGAAGTGTGTGAAAGGGTTTAGTTTTTCCTGTGGGGAAAATTAAACCCGGACATTTAAATCTGGTGCGTAAAAAATTTGAACTGTATCTTGCTTCGGTAACTGACACAGTGTGCTACAGAAGTTAAAAATAGTTAAATTGAATTAAGAAACATCAGTAGCAAAAATGAAATAGAGAATGAAAATGGAAAATATTGTCTGAATCCATTAGTTGCACTTATGTTTTGTAAGTACCTATTTAAACAAACACTGGTTGTGAAGGGCTTCTTAGTCCTTGACTTCATCATCTCATCTCACCTTCTTCATCAATTCAGCCTCCGTCCATTACAGGCCCAGCATCTCCTCGCGCAGGCTCTAGGAATGTTTTCCCCGAATTTTCTTGGGGTGGCCCACAGGATGCCCTCTTTCTGGAAATACATATTGTGATAATCGGCTCTTTCAGATTTTTACAGAAGCGCTTATAAATCACTAATGATTATTACTAATTGCCGTTTTTTTAATATGAATACCTCACAAGAGTCCCCCCGTCTGGAGCCAGTGAGTCTATTGCATCCACAATTGGGGTATGTTGTGAGACTGAAGGCAGTCGGGAAGCGGAACCCTTTATTGGATAACCAACATCTCTGTCATAGGTCATCCCAAGTGGTTCGCTACGTTGGGTGACTTAGCAGGGGTTCCCGGTTTCATGGAGTGAGGGTTTCCGGGTCTTGGCGGCGGACGCGTCTGCCCACCAGCTGCATGGCAGACCGATTGGGAGAGAGTGGTTGAGGGAGTCCCTTTGCCTTCGCCGGCCTTCTCGGAATATCGCCTTGCACCAATATACGTCATTTCATACGTCCGTCGCTCCTGGACACACTAGAATCCTACCCACCCCTCATACTATTTTCCTTCCCAGAACTTCCCCTCTTTCCTTTCCTAAAAAGATACTCCACACTGCACCCCCAAAGATGACATATGCCCCGAGGGGAATTATTATCCTCGGGGCCTTCTGTGTGGAGCTAAAGTTAAAAAATATATATATATTTTGGCAATTTTATATTTATTAAAAGACAAATTAATAGGGCTTCCGGAAATCCCACCAAGGAGGTGCACCCCTTCTGTTGGGAAAATGCAGGGAATGATGAATAATATAATAATAATAATAATCTTTATTCCAGGATGTGGGGAGGATAGTGAAATCCCACACGTCCCATATAGTTATACATATTTATATATTTACACAGTAAAGAAATAAGAACGTAAATAGAAAATAAAAATAATAGTAATAAGAATTAATAATAACAAAAGTAAATATTAAATTATTATGCAGGGCGTGATCTTAAGTGCGCTCGGGCCCATCGCTCACTCAGGAGTGGAGCTTGGTGCTGGAAGGCTGCGGTCACCAACGTGTTGTCGGAGGCCATTAGCCGCATCCTGGCTCCAGTGACTCGGTGTTTCATCAGACTGGCGAATACATGGAGTCCTAATTTTGTGAACATTGTTGAAGCGCTGCTACACCTTCTGAATCCAAATATGATTCTGCACGCATCATTATATTGGATCCGGAGACGTTCCATTGAGCTTACTCGGTATTGACACGATGTTTCACACGTATACAGGCTAGTGCAGAATGCATTAAATAATGTTTTTTTAACATTATTACTGCATCGGAAGAATCTTCGGGCAATCATATTTGACAAAACACTGATACTTCTCCTCTGTCGTTCAATATCACCACCATCCGAGAGGTCTTCAGTGATGATGTGCCCCAAGTATTTTACATTCGTGGATGTGCTTATGGTTTCCTCGTTAAGTTGTACGGGAAGCATCTTCTCGGGATTTTTTCCATGGTGGAATGCAATTAGCTCCGTTCTCTTGGGGTTATGCATCATGTTGTGGTTATTTGCGTATTCCTCACAGATTTTTAGTAATATTCTCAACCCCTTGATCGACGGAGCTAGGAGAATCATGTCGTCCGCATAGCTAATGTGATTTAGGCACAGATTATTGATACGACAGCCCGCTCTGGTGTCCAGGCGATTTGATAATTCGTCCATGTATACATTGAACAAGATTGGGGACATACACCCTCCTTGCCTTACTCCTGATCGCAAGTATATCGGTTGGGAGTATGTACTTGCCCACCGTACAACGTTTTCCTGCTGGGAGTGCCATCGGGATAGTGTGTTGATGTACATGGTAGGTATATTCCTAGCTTTCAATTTCTCCCATAAGGTTTTATGACAGACCCTGTCGAAAGCTTTACTTAGATCTAAGAAACATCCGTAAACAGTAGTTTTTCGTTTTCTGTAAAATTCTATTATTTGCTTTGCGGAGTAGATTGCCATATTAGTGGATAATCTATACTTAAAACCCATCTGGTTGTCTTTAGAAGTGAGTTTACCTTCTATTTCATTTAGAATTACCCTTTCAAATAGTCTTGCAATTATAGTTGCTAAGGATATTGGCCGGTAATTGCTGGGGTTGGTCATGTCAGGCTGTCCCGATTTCAGGATCGGGGTTATAATTGTTTTCGTCATTGTACTCGGCAGATGGTTCTGTTTGAGAATTGCGTTGAACAGAATGTTTAATAGTTTAGGTATGTATCTACCTCCGTACCTTATATGTTCAATGCTTAAACTATCATATCCCGGAGATTTACCGGCCTTAGTAACTTTGATGGCCTTCATTATATTGTTTTCAGACAGGTAGAAATTTTGCCCATCATGTTCCATAATATCGGGAGAAGTCGGTGCTTCATTTCCGGAAATATCTGCAAAGGTTCTTCTAATGTTCTGGCGATTTCCTCTGTATTTGTGGACCCGTCAATTTGGCTGGCGATTCGAGTGTTTGGTTTGATCAGGTTGTTGCATAAATATTGATAAATATTACACGAAGAATAGTTACTCTAAAGATGTGACGAGATAAATTAATGAATTAAAGTCAAATTACCTTATTTGCTCCACTTTATTACACACACAATGGAGAGCAATGTTCTCTTCATCAATTAAGTGGTAAAATATTCAAGAGAGGATAGTTTTCAATTTTTTCTGATGAAATTTTATATATTTTTTTCATTTTGGGTTTCGTTAAATGTCTTTAGATGGCAATTTGCTAACAAGGATTTGGTAACAAGGGAATAACCATGCGGTACAAATTTTTAGAAACTTAATGAAATCGAACTTACAACCCGCTAAATGTAGGTACATAAGTTGCAACTTTGAGCTACGTTACAGCTTAATTGTGATGAATTATTTAATTTCCCTTATTATTTTTCTTCAGAATTTCCCACAGAAAAACAGCGTACGTTTTCTTTGTTTTGAATAGTCAATGGATATGTTTTATTCCAAGATAATTATGAAGAAAAAAACATTGTTACTTCAGAGTCCATCACTCTCCTGTCATAATCTGTTTCCTCTCGAGTGATGAATGCTATCGCTCTCCGCAATCTGCCTTACTTACTGCACACTGCAACCTGCAGGGGAGGGAAATAATAGCATCCGAGACTGACGTTGCAACAGAGCCTCTTTTAGCAACCTTCCGGTGCAATGCATATCTACCTAGTTGCAGTTGAAAATGACGGTAGCGGATGCGGATCCACTTCACAGCGTTGCAGTTGCGCATATCTAACGTTGACTGAATTGCGGAAATTGTTTCATTCATCTGTCTGACTTGTACCTGTTACCAGTTAACTATGCTGCATGAGGTGATCCATCCTGACTATGACCACCACATTAACAACCGTCTGCGTTATTTATATTTAGTTTTTCTTTCACATCTAGGAAATACTTTGTGAGTAAACACTTGCATGGATTTCATAACGATTTGGAAAAAATCGTGTGGATAGATTTTTTTTACTAAGATTACGAAAATGTTAGCATCATTTTTTTAAGAATGTACAGTTTTTTTTTTTTTTTAATAAATAAATCCATTACGTGGGCCCGTGACGTCACTAGATGAAAAAGTCCCGTCTCCGAAAATGTTCCTATTAATTTTGTAAGTTTCCACACTGATTTATTTTTTTTATATGGCAACACTTTGATTTCAGGCGAATTTTTGAATTTGACATTTAACGTTCACTAGATTTATTGTTTGTGCTCTGCAAACTTATCATTTGTTTTGACTTTTTGACAGATGTCATTAAGAGAATTCCGTACATTTTACGCTGTTGGTACGTGTTTTAGAAGTATAATGGTAGTGGTGCTGATTTTAACAAAAATAAATTTTATAATTTTCTTATTATTATTAAAATTTATAAGTTCAAGTATATTACATTGGATTTAGTAATATAGACGTTGAACATTATAATGATTTATGATCAATAAGATGGATCAAGGAAAGAAATATTTATGAGATGTAATATTTTTGGTAGGCTTCGTTATTCTCCTGTGCCCTCTCTTGTGGAAAACGTTTTTTTTAAAATGATTTTCGGCTATGTAATTATCTTTTTTCGCACCTAAAAAATTATGTCCTGTCTTTCCGGTTTATAAAAAAATTGTCAGATTTTTCGGATTGAAATTTTCAAAAAATCGCCAGGGTTTCAAAAATATGAATAAAAAAATACAGAATGTCTTAGAATATTTGCCTAAGCCGGAAAAATACTTTTAAAAATTGTGATGCAAGTGGCCTATTATAATAATTAGAAGAAATTAAAGCCGCCTTCTGTAGAAACTAATAATAACGTAGGTAAACTTTTGATCAATTCAAAGGATAAAGAAAATAATTTTAGCCATGCCCGCATCTATAAGGTAATGATTGCTCAGCATTTGAGCCGACAACTCTCCGGCCCGCCAAGCAGTAAGTGAGCAGAAGCATCCGCCACTAATCCGGTCAGTGGTTGAGTGGGCATCGCGTTTGGGTTCCAGCCGGGCGTCCCGTGTTCGATTCCACGTCTGGCTAAGTCCTCCATCACAACAGAAGAAACATTTTCGGCTTTCTGTGGTGGTAGTAGGAGATTTTCAAACATTGTTTGGTTATTCGTAACCCGGGAATGTTTGTCTTTCTTTGTTACAAAAAAATATATAGATATATATATATATATACCTGGACAAACCTCACCACCTGAACCGTAGCGAAGTATGGCGGGTATAGGTACCGCGGCCCCGGTATACTTTTAACAATCTTTTGCGTTTTGCTATTTGATGATTTGATTTTACAATACTGGAATCTGGACTTCCTGGATATATGCACTTGCATACTGCTTACTAACAACGTTTCCGGGGACACTGGAGGTCTAGATTCGTTCAAAATTAAATGTAGATTCATTAAAAAAAACTAGAGTCCTTGCGAGAGCCTTGAAGGAGTAACCATCTGTTACGTATACCAGGGCGGGTAAGTGGTGGAATCTGAACGTTCTCGGACCCCTATTCCTACCCTGCTTTCCAGAACAGGAAAGGCAAGATCTCGCCTAATACTACCTAGAAACAAATCATTGCACCGCATATCATACAATTTGGCCTTTTCTTTCACAAACACATTAATTACAGAACATATTATATACTCTTATTAAAATATATACATATACCAAGATTAAATAATAACATTTGTTCCCAATCACGTCCTCTACGTGCAAACTACATCTAAATTCTCTAATAAACAATAAACAGTTTTGATCTCATGCGACCTCCCACTTAAATTTGGTCCTGTATATTTTCAATATTTAACACAACATCACGTTCATTGGTCAAATGCATCGTAAATATAGTTTTGTATTAGTGATCGATGAACCGGCGGATGCAATCTATTTGCCATTAGTTTGTCTTGTCTGTAGTTAGAAGTAAGATAGAGCATTGTAGAAATATATCATTGATTTGTTCAGCCCCTTTGAGGTGATTTTTCACAAAAACGGAGCGGTTCAATGCATCTAAATATTGTTATTATTTTTATGACCTACATTTAAATTAATTATTTTCGTTGTTACGTAAATGGCATTTGATGGCGTCGTAAGAATTATCAAAGTCTGATTATTTTAATATTAACTATCGCCGTCATCATCTGTGACGATGGTTATAAAATGTGTTATGACAATTGTGCAAGTCAACAGTAATAAAGATAATATTGCATGACAGTGTACGTCATACGTCGTGAATGTGTCGGTAGGTATACTGCGCGGTGTTTGTGTGAAATTGGCGCCAAGGCTCGCATTGTAAATATTCGTGTGTTGCTAGCAAAACAAAGAGTGCGCTATGCGACTGACGCATGCCATGACGGTAAACTGGCAAACTGTGCTGACTGCTGCGCCGGTTTGCGCCCTGCTTGCCTCTTCTGCTCACTGCGCTCCGGGCACGGGCTGCGCGGAGCGGCGCTAGCTAGCTCGTGTATTCATGAATGAGCCCCCCTTCCTGCTCCCGACCCCTGAGAGCCCCTCGCCTGCCCCTAGCGCCCATACCCCTTGCCCCTTGCCCGCCCCCGGTGCATACGGAACCCACAAAATGCAGTCCTCTGCAACGCTTGCCCCCGCGTGCACTACTGCTATCCGTGCACTGCGCGCCGGGCACTGTGCTCTGAGTGCAGCGAGCCCCGCATTCCGCCGTTACTGACTTATTATTACGCTCTCGTATTATTATTGTGGTTCCTAGCGAAGGCTCGAATGCAATACGCCCTCACTACACTTCATTCGCGTCTCCGTCAACATTCATACTAACTTCATTTGAGCGCTTTCCTAAACATACCTTTATATTTAATTGACTATAATACACAACAGCAAAAATTATAACACGTGTTTTCGACTTCATGGTATCGTTATTGCACTGGAATCATAAACGAATCTAAGCAGATCAAATTTCATCAACAACCAATTTACTATTGTTATTAAACGAGGCAACCACGTTGTGAAAAGGTAGAAACCTTTTCTCGTTCAGTACGTCATGAGAAACTTTTAATTTATTTATCAATAATATTTCAAATTAATAATAACGTATAAACATTATTTTGTTAAATCTTTAAATAAAAGTGGAAAAATATAACAAGACTGTTCCTGTGAAAATTTAAAAAAAAAATCAAACTGTTGAAAATGTGAAAACTTAACGCATTTTCCTGCGACTTTGGAGCCATTGAACCGGAACGGATTACCTTCCCAACACACAACGGTAAATAATATCTTATTACTTTGTAAACATTGGACACGTTATGTATCTACTATTTACTATAAGAATACAAAATAATATTAGTAATGATTAAAACATATATGACATGTATTCTTTGGTACCTACCGCAGTATATTCCAATAAATGACGTCACATTATAACTACCTACCTAATTTTTATACCACCTTAAAAAAAAAATTCTTGACCACGTGCACCTATAAACACAATAATAAACATCCAACAAGTTAAAATGATTGCATGGATATTGGCACCAAATTTTTACATTTGTTTTACATTTAAGTTTTCCATTTAATTTTTGTTAATTCATTTAATTTTTTGCACATGTTACAAAGTTTTTTAGGGCATTTGAGCTTTTGAGTAAATCGAATCCGACGATGGTATTTTTTTGGTAAAAAAGGTCGTTTACGGTTACAATTATTTTTTATTGTCTTTTTGAGTACAGTTAAAAGCGAAAAAAAAGTTTGATGGGTTCTCTGCGTGATATAGAAATTATGTCCTATGCAGCTGTCAAATATTAAATACGAGAAATACATATTTCAAATAAGAATTATTAATTAATAAAATAATTTTTGTACGTACTTAAACGTGTGTCTGATATTATTTATGCTCCAGTTAAAATTTTGAAAAATTAAATATCAACTCGTTATAAAACACAAAGTTTTTATTTCTATAATACCTACATCTATTATCAATTTTCAGGCCATCTCTTGGGCCGGCTGATAGTCAATTTCAGAGAAATGCGTGTATGTGCGCGTGTGTGTGCGTGAGTATCATCAAAAGTTGATAGAATGCGTTGTCATCGACAATGAGTCTATTTGTCGAGTTTCGACTCGATCGGATGTCGGGAAGTGGGTTAATATCCTCTTCCACCATTTGCATTAATTTATTCAATTATAACAAAATCGAAATTAAAATAGATACATATCTTTAAAAATTCATCGAACTTACGCAGGAATATAATAATATGATCACAGACCCATGCACCGGCAACCGAAATTAGCAGCCCGCAACACCTTTTTTTTTCAATGGGTAGGTACTTGAGTAGTTCAGCAAAATTAAGAAATTATCATAAGTAATATGTTTTAATAACATATTCCATATTAATAAAGTTATGTACCTATTCTTTTTGTCCCCACAATAAACCCAGAAGTTCCATCACTAACTTAGTGGAGTAGGTATTAGGTACCTACTAACAACAGTTCCCCAGCACTAGTAGAGGTACCTAGTGATGTGCGGCCGTGTGACGTTAATGTGACGGCCAGAGCAATGAGTAGATAGATACTGGTACTAATACTCGGTATTGGTAATAAGTACTAGGTACAGAGGAATATTATGCGGGTGTGTGTTGTGTTG
Organism: Limnephilus rhombicus; assembly: GCA_929108145.2. NCBI lineage: Eukaryota > Metazoa > Arthropoda > Insecta > Trichoptera > Limnephilidae > Limnephilus > Limnephilus rhombicus. The sequence continues at coordinate 16,344,359 of OV815279.1, read as the reverse complement.
GTTGGCTGCTTGTCGCTTGATACCGCCCCTATAGCGCGCCAGATGTAATTCCGATCACATTTAATGTCGGTTATTAAACATTAAGTGATAAATTAAAATTGTTTAATAAATAGAGCCATTAAAAGGGCGCTCTGAATTACAGTGCAATGTGGAAGCGCTTTCAATACCTCCATTATAATATTAACGGACTGGCTGCTTTGTGACTGGTTCAATTATTTCTCAATTGAACATAGTTATGCAGAAAGTAGCCACCCACAAAAACTTAAACTGAGATAAAAGCGATTTTGTCTAAAGATTGAATAAGCAAATCTACATAACATCCAGAATGTTTTTCCTCAAAAAATTATAAATAATACGTGAATACTTTTTATAACATTAACTCATCAGGTCTTGGGCATATTCTGTCAGAAGGTCAGAAAATTTCCGCATTGCAATAAAATCCAAGTAAATGGAATATTTCTAAATGCATCCGAAAACTAAAAACTGTTTTGGAAAGTTAATAGAATATGCTTTCAATTATTACCTATTACTAAAAATAAACTTATAGTTTATAAAATATTCAACCTTAATATAAAACATAAAAAAGTTTTAAAAATGGATGACTTTACGTTTTTTCTGTGTAAAATTACAGATAATGAAAAAAAAAGAAAACACAATTATTTATTAGGCAAATGTATTTTTATAAACGTTATTTTCACCTTGGGTTTTTGTCGTTTCATAAAAAAAATAATTGATAAAGAATTCTATAAATTTTATACATTTTTCTCAAATTGCTATCAGAAACGTGGATAAAGCGTGGCGTTTTCTCTTTCTAGCACTGTTTAGATTTAGATCACGCTTCTTACAATTACAGTAAGGGAGATATAACGAATTACATGAGACCTAAGTGAGCTGGGACAAATTTGGTGTATGATTATCCGGGTTAAAGTGGATTTAAATGTAGATTTCAGAGATATTGGTGATTTTTCAGGTGTGCTTGTTTTCTGTAGAACACATATCAGTGAATGTAAACTCTGCAATCAACTAACTGTCTGACTTTCTTACTATGTGAAATATGCATTCTGCAAAAACAGCCACAGGTACCAAAAACATTACAGTGAGTAACTGCAGGCGCCGGCCAACATTTCTGTTGATTAGACAAATTGCATTGTTCTTGCAAAATGTTTGTTTTCTGCAAAATATGTTTTGAGAAATAGTCACATTAAGGGTGTTTTGAGCGCCGTGGGCGCTTTTAGTAAATTAAAAAAAAATCTCTTCCTACATATATTTCGCAAAGCGATTATTTTGAATTTTTGTACGAACCTGGCTGGTTTTAGTTGAAAGATGGAAATGACTTTACTCATTCGGATGACAACAATATCTTCTTTTTGCCAAAATTGTGGACTGGCTGGTTTCTGCATAACTATATTCAATTACACTTAGCTGTACAGCCATTTAGGTAAGTTTACTAACAACAATATGCCGGTTTCCAAAAAAAGTAGACACAGTTAGTTCCTTGTAATGATATTAAAATATACATCTTATGCCTGCGCGTACATTACAAGTAATAATTCTATGTTAGTCTGTATAACTAATTCGATGGTTAACCGTTTTGATTTCAACACATCGATTGTTGCGGCATCCTTTTAAAACCGAATTATCAAACAAAAAATCATTAATCATGGTTCGGTAATGATCTCCACTGAACTTAAAGCGATCTCTGGCCTGATTATTTGAAGAAATAATGTCCAATGATGCCCTCAGCGTATAAACCGCATCAAACGGTGCATTCCTGTGGAAACAACGGAGTATGTAGAGTCTCTTCTGAATTCGTCTCTACTTATGCAACAATTTTAATATTTAAAATAAGCAGTAAGCCACAAATGAGCTCCGTCACTGGTAACAATTGAAAATAATAAAACATTAATAATATAGCAAGTTGCGCGAATCGAAATACCGATTTTCAAAGTAAATTTGGGTGATTTGGTAACGTTGTTGAAACCTGAGTTCATTCATGATGATTTTCAAGACGGTTCTGATATCAAAAAGTGGTTGACAGCTCGGTTTTAACCCTTTGGTCTCTTTTGCAAGTTCTATCTAAGCTGAAAAACAAATCCTCTACTTAAAAACGAAATGCAAATTCAACAGGCGGGCTGACGTCAAAACAAGGTTCTGTTTATTTTGGTTATTTTTGTTTATATCCTTGTACATAAGCTATGTATGTATCGTCATTTGTTGTTTTTAGCTGCATGTCGTTGCATTTAACTGTATCTAGATATCTAGAATATCTATAGATTATCTATGTATACGATTGTCATGTAGCTTTTGCGGTTTCTTGCTGCATTTCGTTGCATACCGTTGTGTATGTAGGTATACACATCGTCAAGTATTGCTGTCTCTAGCTGTATGTTGCTGTATTTAGAAGTAAATTGCTAGCTGTATGTCATCGGTGTTTTTGCTGCATTTAGCCACATCTAACTCTTTATAGCTGTAACTAGAAGCTAGCCCCTTTCTCACATATTAAGATTTCTTTTGCTACGTATCGTTTTTAGGTATCGTCACGCTTCTGTGTCGCTTTCTGTCGCCTATTAAATAATTTTACACATTCACCATATAAATTCAGCAGAAATGTATTAAAAAAAACTTTAAATTTTACGTTACAAATTAAATACTCATTGAAACTGAAGTAGTAAAAGTAGTATCAAAAAGCTCAAAATTTAAATTTCCCCTTAAAAATGTATATTATTATAATTTTTAACAAAAAAAAACAAAATTTATCATTTAAGCCAATTTTAGCGACTCTCAATCGAATATTATCGATATTTGGAACAGAAAAATCGAAAAAAAAATACATTCGCATCCAGGAAATTAACTCAGGACCTTAGCCTTGCCGGGGATCTGCTCTACCACTGAGCTATTCACATCACGGTCACACTTAACTGCATCATACTTCGACTAATAACGACGAATATTACCTTAATTTTCTTAAAACATATTTCTTATTGGCTGCTACCTTTACGAATGATTGCAAGATTCTTGTCGAACTAAATGCAATCTGGATAGTGTCTTGTATAAATAAACCAATTTTCATTTAATGTTTGATATCCTAGCAGAAATGCGAATGTTTAGATGGTCGGCAGGAGTATCACTAAAAGATAGGATTAAAAGATCACGCATTCGTGGTAAACACAATAAGCTGGAGGAACGATAGCTGAGATGGTATGGGCAAATAAGACGGAGACCACCAGATCACACAGTGAAGCAGGCAATGTCTATGGAGATTCATCGACAGTCATCCAGAGGAAGACGAAAGAACTCCTGGGTGACACAATGGTCCAAAATATTACTATAGAGAAACGGCCTGGATGAAACCGGTACCCAGAACCGAAGAAGATATAGCCTGAAAACGAGAAGAGCCGACCCCAATAGCCTACATAGGCAATGAGTTGGGGCAGTGCAAGGAAGAAGACGAATATTTAACGTGTGACATCTGTTGACTTTTCTGCAAGTCTATGGTGAATAGTTAACCGTATCTTTTCCCTTTTCAAATTTTCGATTGAGAGTCGCTTGTATTGTTTTCAATGATTAAATATCATAATTTGAGGTTTTACTCATCGAGTTACTCCAAAAAAATACTTCGAGGCAGATACACCTAGAGAGAGGTCCACAAAAACATTTTAAAAAATCACAATTTCATTCGCAAAGCTAATCTAGCTCTTCACCATTGGCAACGCTACCAATTTGATAAACAAATAAACAACCACATTTAGGTTATTACGCAACAAGTTATATAGACAATAATTCGTGGTATTTGTAATATGTCCCCCTTGGCCCGGAGGGTTTAGGAACATTTGTAGGTAAAGTCGCCGCCACAACGAGCGCGCATGCATTAAACATTGGACAATTTGAATTTTAAATTGAACCTTCTAGGCAAAGGTCCGCGATACTGTTAGCTGTGAGTAGGGAGTACCCAGACACAAGTATCTACTGGATAATGGCTGCCAAGGACAAGGCACGAAAGTACGTTATTATGTCAGAAACTGTATTCATTTTAAATTACTATTTAAAATGAATACAGTTTTTACATATTGGCTCGAGTTTCCTCCTATTTTTTAAAATTAAAATGCTTAGATGCTTTTTAGATATTTAAATATTATACTACAAATTACGACGGTTCAGAGTTTCACAAATCAAAACAAAATCATTTTAATTTAATTATTTTTTCACTCTAAATTCGATTGTAGTGAACTCCTGCATTTAAGAAATCTACTCGTACCTTCATGAAAAACTAGACAAATATTAACATTTTATATACATATAACTCATTCCAAATTCCAACTATAGCTTGCATTCCCCAATACAACGCTTAAATAGTCTTGGTAATGATGCATTTGACAACACCATCGTTTACCTAATATTATCAACAACAAAAAAGTTTTCCGCGTCAGTACATAATACTAAGTTTATTTAATAACTATTCTAATTTTTTTAACAATTTACATAATTTTGATTTGCCATTTCTTAAAATGTAAGATTTTGCAACTAAACCGTCGAAATTTGAACTGAGCTTAAATTATAGAAGAATAATGTTAACAGAGCATTGGCGTACTATTTTTTCATCCTTGTCCTTTAAATAATAAGATTTCAATTTTTAAATAATAAGATTTGTTTTTTAATAATATTTATTTTTTTAATAATAAGCTTTTTTTAAATAAATAGATTTTATTTGAGTTCCATTTGCCAAAATTGGAGTGTCAACCTAGATGTTTTGAACTAGCTTTGTTTCTTGGTGGGTATAGTAATTAAAGATTTATTTATGGTCTATTGTTACAAATCATTCTTAAATTACCCATCTGGTCACTAATATGATATTTTTATTTCTTACTTTATTATAATATTTTAGTGTTTTAAATGTGGTGTATTTTGTGTGTGTAAAATCACTCAACTTTATAAATGTTAACCTCAACACAGGCCTAGTCCTAGTGAGGTTATTTTTTTTGCATGTAAAAATAAAAAATAAGAATGTATGGTGAGAAGTTATAAATAAATAAATAAGATAATACTAATAAATATAAAAGAAATATGAAAAATAACAAGATAGAAAAATATTAAACGGTAACTGACAATCGAACCCAGGATCTCTTGTTTTACCGGGACAAACTAAAACCTCCTAGAAAACGCCTTAATCATTTGGACCAATTTATTTAAAGTTATTTTTTTCGATCTCAAAATTCAAATTCTGAATTAACAATACTATTTTCAACTAATTTTTCCTATATTTTTGGCTGCTACCTTTTTAAATGATCACAAAGTTCTAACAAATTTATTTAAACAATTTAAGCGTTTAACATAAGTTGAAGATAGTATTGATAAGTTTTAAGATTTTCACGGCCAAAAGCATTTTCGTTATTTGTTTTTGGGGTGTTCGCAACACGGCATAACACCCCAAAAACAAAAAAACGAAAAAGAAGATAGTATTGTTAATTCTGAAATTGAAATAGGAGATCGACAAAAATGTATATTTTTTTTATTTTAAAAAGAAAGACAAACATTCCTGGGTTACGAAAAACCTGACAATATATGAAAATTTCCTATTTCCACTGCAGCAGGCGGAAAATGTTGCTTGTGTCATGATGGAGGACTTAGCCAGACGAGGAATCGAACATGCGACGCCCGGGTGCGACTCAAACGTGTTGCCAACTCAGCCACTGACCAGTCACAATGGCCGAGTTGGTTAAGGCGTTTGTCCCGGGTAAGACAAGAGATCCTGGGTTCGATTCTCAGTTGCGACCGTTGCCTTTTATTTTGCTGTGTCTTATTTATTTCGTTTATTTTTATTATAACTTTAATATTCCAATAAAATTGAGCTTAAATTATTGAAGGCGACTTTTATCCGATTGCCCGGTTATTCGGTTATCCGGTTATTAACTCGAACTCACCCTTAAGACGCTTTATTCTGAGAACACCTAATGCATGTTTATTGTGTATTGTGTACTCCATTTCGCCAAACGTAATTTAACACGAAAGCTCGAGCAGTTTGACTAGTATCTCACTTCCGCTGTTCCGTGATACGAGACACAAGACATAACCAGTGGCGTTTTGTGGCCAACTCATTGGGTCATGTTGGTCTTTTCCACAATTAGAAATATATATTTTTTTTTCACCCTAGATCTAAAGTATTTCATTGCAGCAGAGATTAGCAATTTAGCAACAGGTTTCAATTTGGCGATTCGTATCGATTTGGTGGTGTCTACTGCTAATGAACTAACTTCACTTACTTAAACCAGTGATTCCTGGCATTACATGATGTAAACAACATAAAAAGTCAGTAGGTTTTGTTTTGGACAGTTAAGGTTGGGGCATGGGGTTGGAGAGTTACCCGGCGTGACCAGTGCTGAAATGTGGAAAAAAAATGGTTTGGTTTTGTTTCCATCCTTTTTTTTTAAATATTTAATTTCAATTGAATTTACATAATAGATAATGTTATTATTAAGTTCTGCAAGCATTTTATTTTTTTTAAATCACAATTTATACGGAAGATGTTATTTTTTATGTAAATATATGTTTTTTTTTTTTACATGAAAACTGCACAGGAGTCCCAACTGCTCCCGTCTGGAGCCAGTGGGACTATGGCATCCCCAATTGGGGTATGTTGTGAGGCTGAAGGTAGTGGGGAGGGGAAGGAGATATGGAAGAGGAAGGTGGGGAAGTATCTGGCTACTCAGCTCTGTTCACCAAACACGGCAGAAGCCATTTAAAGCAACGTTTCAATTCTGAATGGTGGTCTTACACCAGGGCGATACTGAGAGTATCTTCCACTCTGGAACGTGCCGCAAATATACTATATATTATTTTAAATGAATAAATTGTGTAATTGACAAATTAATCAAATAAAATTTTTTTTCCACGCCGGGATTCGATTCCGCGACCTTCGGAATGCTAGTCAAAGCGCCTTACCGCTGCACTACGCCGGCCGTCAAATGATATAACAACTTCAGTAATTAACTTACTTAAAACACGATAATCACAGACAAAATCTACTGATTCTCACAAAATACTATTCCGAACAAATTTGTCTTAATAAATTTCATAGTCGCTGCGTACCCAGAAATTTCTAAGATTCCAAAGGCACCCCCGCACTATTTACCGCGGAGTTGTCACTATAAGGATGTTTTGTATGAACATTTTCTTATAACAGAAAGCCCATAGTCGCTGAATTCATAATGCACGTATGAGATTCATTTCGGGCTGGTTTTAAGGCACTATTTACTTACGTGTGATTCTTCGCACGGGATTTGAAGAGCGCACTGTTTACAGTGTGTTAAAATTATAATAAATGTTAGTATTATTTTCTTATATTTTTATGATAGTTCTCCGCACAAACACTCTATAAAAAACCGCCACTGGACACAAGTCTCGAGGGTGGGCAGATGGACCAAGAAGTAGGTACTGGTTACGAAGGCTACTGAGGGTCGATGTGCAAATAATAATTAAACTTGTTACACAAATACAACACACAACAAGTCACTTCCGCTCAGTAACGAACTGACATGCAGAAATAGCATGTAGGTTGTATACATGTCTTCTAAAGAGGCTCCTTTTTCTCATTTTACACACATACGTGAAGGCACTACAGTACAATTTATAAATTTTTAAAAGTTGAACACCGATTCGGAACAACTTTTGATACATTCAGATGTGAGGTTATGCTCCGCTCCCTAATTTGATAATTGGACTTTAATTTGTCTTGTAAAACGGCGTCACTCTCTTTTTATTTGTTTTAATTGCATGTTTTTTTCCACAGTTTTCATTTATTAAACGTCGAATAAATTACTGTTTTTGATTTACACCTACATTAAAAAAACCTTTCTAATTTAAAATATCTTAAAATATGAAGTAGATTCATAACCCTTGGTAAAGTAGGGACCACTAATTTCTGAACGCCGTACTCCTAAACACAATTAAAATTTTAAATAAATTCTTCTTCAAGGTTTGCGAATTCACTGTATGGCATCATTTTAATTAAATGAATTTTTTTATTATTAAATTTAATTTTGCATCATTTTGTACATATAACGTATTTTATCAAAATTATCAACATGTTTTGAAAACTATGGTTGCTTCGTCAGTCAATTAACATTAACAAAAATGATACAAGACAAACCAATACAGACAAATAAGTACCCATTGACAAATACATTACAAAGAGTGGTGATTAATTAGTTAAAGGTACCTATCAAGTAAAGTTTTAAGTAAATGAAAACAAATAACTTTGTAAAACACTACTATTTAATCAAAATTATCTACATGTTTCGAAATCAAAGGTTTCTTCGTCAGGATAATATTAATAAATTTTTCCAGAGTTTATTGTGACATACACGATCAAACGCTTTACGTAAATAAATAATACGCAGTTTTAGTTCACTTAAAAAAGAAAATATATTAATTAATTAATCTTATCCTGACGAAGATACCTTTTAGTTTAGAAACATGTTGATAATTTTAATGAAATAGTGGTGTTTTACAAAGTTATTTGTTTTCATATAATTAAAAATGGTATGCTATTAAAGAATTCTGGGGGAAGAAGAAGGGCCTGGAAAGAATCTCCTACTTGTGATCTCACTAAAGAAAACAAATCCAAAACTCCAAATTGACCTTGAAAAAAATCACATCTTTGCGACTCTTTTAAAGACTTAAAGAAACCATCCATTAATTATATACAATTCTTAATTTTCTCAAAAGTTGTCTTGACAGAAGCAAATTCACGTGATATCTTGAACGAAACCATTCCTTTGTTAAGAATATTATGAACTAAATATACAATTTGGCTGTCCTGAAACGGGTATTCTGCCCAGTTGGACAGACAAAGTATCATATTGTAATGTATTGTAATATATATGCATATGTAAATAAATAAATAAATAAATAAATTTATGTATTAAGTTTTTAATATATAAATGCAATTATTACCTAATCTAAAATAATTTTTAAATTACTATGTATAATTGTGTTTTTTGATAGCTTCAATTAATTCATTGTAAATCTTTATAACGTTTTTTTGTTTAAAAATAATAACAATAAATAAAATTCCCTTGAATCGTTTTTCTTTTTGTTATAATCTTTTACCTTTGAGCCATCTTGGTGAAGCCATTAAAATCAATTTAACGTCTGCACCGCCCTCAATTTTTTCACATCATTACTTTTCAGACTGCACATCCTATGTCTAGTCTAAATTATAATTACAAGTTTGCAAAGGACGTTCAGTAGTATTAATTTTCACTAATTATCTGCTACAAAACACGCTGTGACATTTGAGTAGGTATTAAATATAATTAAGTCCTGTTTAAAGTGTGGAGTCTCGCGATGTCAGTACCCTGTTCCGGTTCCACCGACCCTAGGATTTGCGTTTAACACGGGAAAGGTTGAACAAACTGGATTTTTATTGAGGGAGCTTTTTTACCCTCATTGACCTCATTCCAAAAAGTTAAACGATATAATTTTACCCGTCTTACAAAAATAACACGAAACACAAGAATACAAGTAGAAAAGCTGTACCTATACGTTTAAAGAAATGTGAACTAATCAATAAAAATGTATTTTTAAATTTAAATACCGATCAATAGGCCACTTGCATGGACTTCATAACGACTTGGAAAAAAATCGTGTGGATAGATTTTTTTACTGAGATTACTAAAATGTTACTAAAAATTTTTAGAAATGTACAGTTTTTTTTATTTTTAAATAAATAAATCCATTATTTGGGCTCGTGACGTCACTACATGAAAATGTCTCGTCGCCGAAAATGTTCCTATTAATTTTATAAAATTCCACACTGATTTATTTTTTTTATATGGCATCACTTTGATTTCAGGTGAATTTTTGAATTTGATGTTTAACGTTCACTAGATTTATTGTTTGTTCTCTGCGAACATATCATTTGGTTTGATTTTTGACAGATGTTGTGAAGAGAACCCCGTACATTTTACGTTGTCTGTACGTGTTTTAGAGGTATAATGATAATGGTGCGGATTTTAACAAAATCAAATTTTATAATATCCTTATTATTATTTTAGATAATTTACAAGTACAAACAAGTATATTATATTTGATTTAGTAATATAGACGTTGAACATTATAATGATTTATGATCAATAAGATGGATCAAGGAAAAAAATATTTATGAGATTTAATATTTTTGGTAAGCCTCGTTATTCTCCTGTGCCATTCGTGTGGAAAACGTTCTTTTTTTAAAATGATTTTTTTTTTAATGTAATTATCGTTTTTTCGCACCTATAAAATTATGTCCCGTCTTTCCGGTTTATTAAAAATGGTCTGATTTTTCGGATTGAAATTTTCAAAAATCGCCAGGGTTTCAAAAATACGATAAAAAAATACAGAATGTCTTAGAATATTTGCCTAAACCGGAAAAAAAAATAAAAAAAATGTGATGCAAGTGGCCTATTATATATTCTTTACAGTATTCTTTAAAGTGTTCATTCAAAAATGCACAATAGTAACATAGGTTTAAGTTGTTGCACCGCGTCGTGTATAATTCGGAATCAGACCACTAACAATACCACTCTTTAAATAGATGGCGATAAGGTTTAAATTCCTGCTTAACACCAGCCGCCTATTTTATTTTCGAAAAATTATCGCCAAAATATTTTATTTTATTTTGCGAAGCTCAAGCACAAATATTTAAATGTTTTACAATCATTTTCTGTTTAACAATCATTTGGACGACTAGATCACTCTGAATCAGTGATACAGTTAAATGGTTGTAATGTTGAAAAGGCGGAAAGATTTAGATACCTCTTCAGTATTCTCACGGAGACTCTTGACCCAGATGTAGAGGTTAGATGCAGAATTGAAGCAGCAAGAACTGCGTTCATTTAATTGAAATCCCTCTTCTGCAATGACAATATCAGCTTAAAACTAATGCAAAGAATGCTAAAATGTTATGTGTGGTCGGTCGTGCTCTACGGATGTGAAACATGGGCATTGAAAGTAAATACCGTGAACAGGTTAGAGGCTTTTGAAATGTGGCTTCACCGGAGAATGCTCAAGGTCCCATGGACCGACATGATCACCAACACAGAAATTCTCAGGCGGGCTAGAGCAGATAGAGAACTGCTTACGTTAATAAAAATCAGGAAAATTTCATATCTAGGTCATATACTTCGAGGGGAGAAGTATCACTTGCTCCATTTAATATTGAAAGGCAAGATAGAGGGCCGCCGAGGGCCTGGTAGGAGACAAATGTCTTGGGTGCGTAATATACGAGAGTGGACTGGAATTAGAAGTGTGGAGGAGACATTTTCAAGAGTGATCGCCAACGTCGGGGGAACCTGATATGGCACACAAAGAAGAATCATTTTCTAAAGATTTTAATTTCCCACATTATGCAATAAAACCACAACTGAAGGGGGTTCGTAGGTAAGAAATTTAGAACTTTAAAGCAGTTTTTATAGGTTTGATACTTTATTTTTACCTGGGCTTATAAAAATACTAATAAAAAATAGACTAGATTATTTCAAAGGCAAGTATGCGTTCTGCACGAATATATAATTTAAAGCATCCGAAATATTTTTAAGCGATCCAATTTTCACCAAAATCACATGATTTTGCATTACTTTGCATCGCCTTTATTAGACTGTTGTGTGGCATTTAGAAGTTTTAACATATAATATTTATTTAATTAAAAATTTGACCGGTCAGTGGTTGAGTGGGCATAGCGCTTGGGTCCCACCCGAGCGTCGCGGGTTCGATTCATCGGCTGGCTAAGTCCTCCATCACAACACAAGCAACATTTTCGGCTTTCTGTGGTGGTAGTAGGAGATTTTCAAACATTGTTGGGTTATTCGTAACCCGGGAATGTTTGTCTTTCTTTAAAAAAATATATATATATAGTATGATGATTTGAAATGTAATATTCTTTCACGAATTAGTAAAGAAACGTGAAAAAAATTATGATATTTAAAAAAAATTAAGTTGGTCTGATGTCCGAAATCATCATAATATTTAATTAAATGAAATCAATATTAGCGGAACTCAATAGAAAATTTGGAGACAGAAAAATCAGAAAAAGATATTGGCTCCGCTGGGACACGAACCCAGGACCCTTTGCTTACATGGCAAGTGCTCTACCGATTGAGCTACGGAACCCATATCAAATTCGGTCACTTTTAACTGTATCATACTTCGACTAAGAACTTCCAACATTATCTTCATTTTCGTAACGCACATATTATTGGCTGTTATCTTTATATATGATTGCATTATCAAATCATTAAATATCGGTCGTCCCTTTATTGCGCTACTGTAAAACGCAAACCAAGACAAGACCAATCAAATTTGAATCTATCTTTGTGTCGAGGCACACACAATCAAAATTTTTATTTTTATATTTACTTTTAGGTGAATTATAAAATTTTTTAAAATATTATATATACAACCTAATATGTATACAACATGATATCTAAGAATTAACTTTAACTTTATAATAGGTAGTAATTTATCGGTGTAAATAATAAATTAAATAAAAAAATTCTTTCTATTTTTGGAATAACCTAATGAGTAAAACCTCAAATAGTAATTATTTTTCTGTTTGTCTCTTTTTTGTGCCGCTATTTTTCGTTTCATCGAGTTTCAAATCACAACGGTGGAGAAGTTTTCACTTCAATAAATTATGATACGAGTTTTGTTACCGTTAAAATATGTAAAGTTTTAATTATTTATTTTGGTATAAAAAATTATTAAAATAAGAAATTCACTATCAAAAGAATCACACGGAATGGCTGGTGTTACTTCAGAACCTTTTATATTGTTATGAATTGGTCACCCCTCAGAAGTGGTCACGCCGAATGAGCACTCCTTTCTTATGGCGCTGGTCTCTTCCTTAACATACACACGACTTAATTAATGAAATGATAAGCATTTCATTAAATTAAATTAATAAAACCCGCACCAGTGAGAGCTTTACATTCGTCTGAGCAACAATGAACAGGGTGAGGGAACGTCGCAAACATATCATAACTATATATGTCCAAACAGGTGATTTCACCAATTAAAAGCTACTCGTACCTTCGTACGACTACGGTACACTTTAATGCATCCTGCATCGGTCCGACAGCATAAAATAATGTATTTTTATCAACTATAATAATAATAGTAATTACGATCGCATGCATGGCTGACACTTAACATTTGGTCTAGCTTTGACCGGCCTTCTGACCAGAAAACGGGCTTAATTTTATTTAATTCTAGGATAATAAATAATTTCAGCGTCCACCAAATTTCATGGTGCTAAAAATATTTTATGTACGTTCCCAGAAAAGCGGAGAGATACAAAACTTTCAGTTTGTAGCAATTAAAAGCTATTTTTTGTAAAGTGCCTACGTACTAGGCACTTGTCAGTATATTAATACGCGAAGCAAAAACTTTGTACCCCTTTACGCGGACTGAGTATGAAATTTCGAACACTTAAAAGAAAGAAAGCTACGAAAAATATTTAAAAAAAATTAAATTTAAATATTCTAGTACCACCTCATAACTTAACTTATTGTATATTGTATTTAGAAATATGTATTGAATATTTAGAAATATTTTTTGCCTTATCAATGCTTCAAATCATTTATTAACTAACCTTTAATTTATTACTTTTATCTGTATCTTCCATGGAACTATGATTCTAAGGTATCTTCCATGGAACTTATTGTTTATATAGAGGAGTGCAGAATGCTAATATTTTTTTAAATTATGCATAAAAAAACATTACACACACCATACAATTTAAATTAATTATGGTCGAATTTCGACCATTGGGCGACCACTAGTTTGATTTAAAAGGTCTACCCTTACAGTACGTAGGTAAATACTGACAGTAAACTCATGTAGATTGTATTTATCGCTTATTGTTGATCCAGAAGGTACCTACTGAGATGTTTTTCACGTTTGCGCTTTTCGGTGGTGAATTTTTTTCTTCTAGATCTTTGTATGATTGTAGAGTTTTGTGGTGGCTACACTGACAGTAGGAATGCTGAGATTTTGCAGACGTTGGGACTCGCAGCTTGCAGCATCGATGTGCCCTAGAAGAACTTCTACATTGGATACTCTGCAAGCAATATAGAATTATCTCTGTAGTGATGAGTATACCGCATAATATTCATTAAATAAAATTTAACACTTAAAACTAGAGAAAGAAAGAGGATAGACCTTAAAAGTGGTTCTGGAGTAAAATGCTCAGCATTCCATGGACAGCCAGAAGCATAAATGGGTCAAGTCTGGAAGAGCTAGGCATGACAGAAGAAGTAAAGGAAGGTCACCAAAGCGCTGGAGTGACCAAATATCAATGACGTCTATGATGTCCGTGTCTGCAGCTTTTGCCTAATCCGTTGTGGAAATTGGAGCTGCTGTCAAGATCCTCAGCAAAGAGGAACCAATATAAGAAGAATACGTACTATTTTTTGTTGTTATTATTATATCTAAAAGAAGCTTGGTTTAAGCGAAACCGGCCGACATCTTACTAATATTATAAACGCGAAAGTTTGTATGGATTGTTACTCTTTCACGCAAAACCTACTGAATGGATTTTAATGAAACTTTACAATAATATAATAGCTCATTCATCAGAATAACATATAGGCTATAATTTATAAAGCTAGCTAGGAAGATGACGCAGGAGGGGAACGGGGACGCACGGGATAGGTGATTCAGGGAGAAACAATGTATTTCTTTATATGGCATTGCAACGCATGCCGGGAACCAGTTAGTACAAAATAATAGTGTTCGTGGTTAAATACAAAAGTGTTTGTTGTATTAAAAAAAAATTATGCCTAATAACAAAGAATTTGCTTCTAATGAAAAAAAAATTGTCCGTGCACTTAAATCTATCTATCTATCTATCTATATCTATATATATAAATGAATCGCCAAAATGTATGTACGCGCATAACTTCCGAACGACTGCACCAAATTGGATAATTCTTTTTAATTTATGTTCGTTATTGTCAGGACAAGGTTTGTATAAAGCTACTGGTGAGCTCTGACGTTATGAAATTTGTATTAAAAAATTGCAGTAGGTGGTACGCGAGCTGTTTGAAAACTGAATGTACCGGGACTGAATGTATGGAATGCGGGAGGGGGAGGGGAACTCGGGTAGGTGGTTCGACGGAGGGGGGGAGAGAAACCCGGGAGGGAAGGGTAACTCGGGAGGGGGATTCACGGGATGGGGGAAGGGGGGAAGGGGGAGTGAAGTGGGGAGATGGAAGGTAGAGAAATCGGAGTGGGAACGCGAGAGGGGAAGGGGACGCGGGAGAGGAATGGGAGGCGAAAGGGGACCGGGACAAATGGGAAAGGACACGCAGAGAGAATCAATTTCTTTATTAAATGGCATAGCAACGCATGCCGGGAACCAGCTAGTAATTTTATAAACGACGCCAAATTGGATAAAATTCTTACATAAGCCAGCAATATAGGAATAATGAATTGGTATTTAATATGTATTGTTCACTTCAATCAAATAACAGTTTAGGTACCGCTAACCGGTGATCTAATCGTTAACACCCCATCCCGCGGGGACATTAAGGAACGCTTAGAGGGCCATCAAGATCGCGCCCTTAACTGGAGCGTCACTCCTTCCTCCCTTCCTTCTCTCCACTCTTCCTCACCTCCTCACCTAGTCCCTCCCTAGCTTACTACCTGTCCGGTGTCCGTTGTGCTCATCCCCTCATATTATTATGCCTTCAATTTAGCTGAAGGGAGCGGTCGGCAACCATCACAGAACAATCTTACAGGTGCTACTTGAGCTGTGCTACTTAGGGTGAGCTTTCATCTGAACTTTGGCGTGCTTTAATAAAATTCCATTTTTTTAAGTGAAAACTTCTTTAGCACCGTTGTGATTTGAAACTCGATGAAACGGAAACGATCGACACTAAAAAGAGCCAAACACATACATCTACAGGATTTAGTCTGCGAGAGAGTGAGATAGACTGATCGATGTCATCTTTGTACGGTGCTTCGTAACCTATCGGTCTCCTCTTTGTGCGATGCTTCCTTGAATAAAATTATATTAAAACTTGGTAACAATATTATAATAAATAAACTCTAATATTATCCTACTCCCTATAGTCAGAATTCGTTTGATTCACTTCTACCGTTTTCTTTGAAGGTTTCACTTCTACCGCGTGTGAACTGCACACATGTTTTTTTAAAGTAAAAATTTCTTTAGCACGTTGTGGCGGGATTTAGCCGCCTGAGAGAGAATGAGATAGTATAATCGGTCTCCTGTTTGTGCGGTGCTTGGTAGCCTCCCCACTCTTGTCTACTTAGTTCTGGTTTTCTGAAGGTTTCACTTCTAGCCCGTGTGAATTGCACACTGTGATTTTTTAATTATAAATATATTGTTTCTGCTTTCCCTTCTGGTGCCCCCCTCCTATCTGGGGTTGGCTGTCATCAGAGCAATCTTCACCCTGTATGATGCAGTACGTAACAACTTTGCAGAACAGCGTTCGCACAAGTCACGCATGTTATTAAGTGCGGCGTAAAGCTGTTATTTAGAATAGTTTAATTATTTAAACAGTTCTAAACAACGAATTTTGCGTGCGATGTCACTAACAATAATTTTGTGCAGTGTACTTGTTTTAGTGCCTAAGCCTAGCATAATATTTTCAGAAAGTTTCTACGGTATGAAAGCGCCGTAGGCATTTTTTTACTAGATTCTTTAAACAACTTTGGTGCCCATTAGCAGATCTAGTTGCTATTGTACGTATATTATTACCAACAATTGAGACAATGTTTAAACTAAAGTTTTCTATAACAATTATTGTTTTCTGAAAATATAAAACACTATTGAGAAGAATGAAATAAGTATGTACCTATAAATATTTATATTGCACAAACGGTGATTTAACCATCGAGTCTATTTGACCACCCTTAAAGCCTATTTGTCCCTTTTAAGGGTCAACTCAAATAGGTCTCGTAGAAGTGGTAGTATTTCCCTCACTATCATAGTGACAAATATGATATAAACGGTATTAGAAAGAAGAGCTTTATACTCAAATACAAAAACTAACCACAAAAGAAGTAAAACCTTTAGGAAACCAAAGTTTTGAAACGCATTTTGAAATAAATTTATGAAACTTTCAATTTTTTTCATAATTTGTTTTTACATGAAACGAAAAAAGTGAGGTGATATTAACGTTTATACCTAATACATTTTTCTAATAAAATATGTATTTTTTTTCAATCAGTAATTTTATTGAAAAAAACGTAAGGTGAGCAATTTTTACAACTTTTTACGTTTGTGTGCAAAATTTTTATATTTCAAAATTATGTGTTTCTTTCGATTTATAAAATTTTAAAGCGTATATTTATGTTATCACCTTTTTAAAACAGTTATTATTTTTCGGATACATTCAGAAATATTCCATTTATTTGGATTTTATTGTAAAGCTGAAATATTTTGACCCTCTAAAATAATACGGTCGAAGCCGGGGGGAAGGGTAATTCTTATTCAGCTAGAACTAACCACAAATTATGTACAACTTTCCCATGAAAATCAAATGTTGATAAATTGGCAATCAATCTGAATTGATTAATTGATTGATTCACTGGTTGACCATCCCTCTTTGTTCCCCTGGTTTATGTGTGTTGACCAGTTTGACGGGTCTTCCCCCTCGCCCCGAAGACGAGCAGGGGTGCCGGAGCGAAACGAAACCAAAATTATTTTTTTCATTTTTCGCAGCTAGCCGACCGAAACTAAACAAAAATTAAGATGTTTGAAAGCAAACCGGAATTATTGCACTGGAAATACCTACGATATATGTCGCATCGTACCTACTAATGGAAATTATAGATAAAGATCGCCAACTTCTATTAATTGAACAATTAAATATACCTAATCGGAATCAAATATCAAAGGAAAAATTTTATCAGGTTTTTCAAATAAATTATTTAATACTTTTGAATGTAGCTATAACTTTGTGGTTATCAGTTATGGTTTGGTTCAGGGCAAATGTATACTGATTTGACAGTTACAAAATAGTGGATGGGAACAATGTATTATTATGGTAAGGGTGGAACCGTTGCTAGGTATTAATGAAGAGTGGTTGGGTAGGATTGGGCTGTAAGACAATATTTTTTGTTTGTTGATAATAGATTGATTATTTCTAAGGCCTTGGAAATAAAAAAAATCCATCATTGTCATGAATAATATTTTCAATGATGAAATATTACTTTTTTACCTACACAGGAGGCCCTGAGGATAACAATTTCCCACGGAGCCTATGTCATATTTGGTTATTCTGCGTGGATTCTGTAGGGTGTTTTTAGGGAAAGTAAGGAGAGGAAGTTCTGAGAAGGATAATGTATGAGGGGTGGGTAGGAACCTGAGGGTCAGTATGTCTAGGAACGACGGACGTATGAATCCATTCCTCCCATTGCAATGCAAGGCGATGGATCGAGGTTAAAAGCTCTCCATCAACCATTCTTTCAGTAGGTGGACAAAGGTAGATAAGCTAGACAAACCTCACTTCATTATCCCGGGCACCCCTGATAAGTATCCAAATGTAGAGAACTACTTGGGGTAACCTATGACAGGGGTGTTGGTCATCCAATAAATGGTTCACGGGGCATTGTTACCCATAACCGCCTCCTAAATTGAAATGAGATTTGAGTTTGATTAAGTTAGTTCAAATAATTTCTTATTTTCTATCATTACGCTTTAACTTTGACCCTTCAATACGAATCTGTTCATTAAATTGAACGATATACCTACAAACATGAATCGTAATTAATCAATACAATTAAATTTTGAGATAGAGAATTGACATCTACCCCTCTAGTGACGAATAAAATTCACGAATATAAACTATTAAGCACATTTGTGTTTGATTCATAACGATATTAAAAGATCGATTAATTCAGAGCAATACGAAGATTGTTAAAAACTAATAAATCTTTTGGATTTACCCTAATTCCATCAACTAAATCATAATTCGGTGATATCGATTTAGGTTTAAAATGTGTGAGAAACAAAGAGGATGATAATATATGAAAGAATCGAGGAAGCTTGCATTTTTAAGGTAAAATCTACTTATACTAAACCTACCCATAACAGCTCCGTAGTCGAGGGGCAAGGGTCTTGATCAGCGATCCGAAGGATGCGGATTTAAATCCCGCCATACGTATATAAATTTTATTTAATTGATTTAATATAAGGTATTATTTTCGGCATTTTTCAGAGTGGAAGACACTCTCACTATCGCCCTGGTGTAAGATCACCATTCAGAATTGAAACGTTGCTTGAAATGGCTTTAGCCGTGTTTGATGACTAGATCTGAATATCCAGGTGCTTTCCCGTCTTTCTCTTCGCCATCTCCTTCCCTCCTCATTTTCCTTCAGCCTCACAATACCTCAATTGGGGATGCCATAGTCTCACTGACTTCGTGCAGTTGGGTCTCTCGTGGTATTCACATATAAATATAGAGACTTATTAATATTATAAAGAATTTATGTTGTTCTTCGTATTTTATTGAAATTTGAAGTGCGTTAATAAATGATTCTACTACTTATTAATTTATAGGTCACACAACACAGATTCCAACGAAGCAATATTTAATCTCTTACTTTATTCATATAATTTATTTTTATTTCATTGGGTTTCCTATTAATATTAGTTCAATCAAAGATATTAAGGTCCAATAAATAAGTGTTAGAGTCAGCGGGATACTTATAAAAAATAAAAAGTTCTCGCTAATAAATACAAAGTGACAAAATTAAGCTCTCCAGGTAGGTATTAGGAACATAGCTGTCAACAGCCACCCAGGTCTTTTATGATGTGTATCAGCTGACTGTTGGAGGGCCTGAGGAAGTCATTACCATTAAATATTTAATTAAAAATATAACATTTTAAACCAAAGGATTTTCGATCGTTTCGGCTTCTTCAGCGTAAACTTCACATATTCAAGATCGTAGCGACTTGAGAGGTTTTTAGTTGTAGATATATTAATTCATCAATTTAATTTATTCCCTGATGATGCTTGTGTTAGGCGAAACCGGCCGTTGTTAAAAAAATTAAATTAATAAATCGTAGTAATAATAAAAGTTATTTTATTTCATTAAATATATCAAACCAAAAAGAAAGTACTTTCTACCAAAATATTTAAAAACATAATATAAAAAAAAAAATTAATTTATAAAAATTATTTTTTTAAAATAATGAAACAAAAAAATAAGGATATGTCAATCATAAATTTAAAGGCTCTATTTATTCTCTTACAGGCTTTGTTTTTTAGTTTCACAATATTCGAAAAATTTTAGAAAAAATTCTTAAGATAAGAAACGTATCTAAATTTCGGCGATAAAATTATTTAAATGGTTAAATGCAATGAATTTGGCGTGCGATGTCACTAAAAACTATTCTTTTGAACTGTACAGATGATGTTAAGCTTTTGTTTTTTTTAAATTTTTATTGTTGCACTGTGGCATAAAAATGGTCACCTGCCGCCTTTGGTTAAAATCACGCATTAACGTGAAAATGGTATCTATTATTAATATTTATATTGTGTATATATTCATAGGAATTTAGGTACTTACCAAGAATTAGTATTGTGTCAGGAAATTTTCCCACGCTCCTTCGACAGCTACACCTATCTATTGGAGTTTTTTCTACATTTCTCTTTCTTTTGTTAATCTCTACGAATTAATTATTTATAATAATATTTAC
Source organism: Limnephilus rhombicus (assembly GCA_929108145.2). Lineage (NCBI taxonomy): Eukaryota > Metazoa > Arthropoda > Insecta > Trichoptera > Limnephilidae > Limnephilus > Limnephilus rhombicus. The sequence continues at coordinate 16,323,655 of OV815279.1, read as the reverse complement.
AGTATTTTAAATTCTTGTTTGTGTTTTAAAACATCTAAAGATATTAAATATTAAGGATATTTTTTCATCTTGAGGAACTGCTACGCGGCCTTTTTCAAACAAAACTTAGTTTTGACTTAACAAATATCTAGTGCTCTCGAAATCATTTTTGTTTAAGATTATAAATTATATGTCAATAAAGAAATTGATTTTTAATGATTTTGGAGCAAATTTTAGAAATTATTTTTAAATTGATGGTAATGATTTAAAAAAATAATATTCCTTAATAGTTCAAACATCTAATTCTCATTTTATATTCTTCAATGTTTATCCCACCTACCCATTTGTTTTCTTTGGTGTACCGCGATTTCGGAGGCGGGAATGGATACCGCCGCCCCGGGAACCTTTATTGGATGACCAACACCTCTGCCGTAGGTCACCCCAAGTGCCCGGGTTCATGGGGTGAGGTTTGTATAGGTCGTGGAGGCGGATGACCAGAACACACTGAACCCCGGATTCCTTCCTACTCACTAAACCCCTTTCCTTCCCAGAACTCTCCTCTCATCTCCTGTCCTTAAAAAACCCTCCACACAGCATCTCCAAAGATGACTTAGGTTCTAAGGAAAATTATTTTCCACGGGGCCTCCTGTGTGGAGCTCATGTAAAAAAAATAAAAAAAAATCGGTTAATTGACAGTGGCGGCTGGTGCTCACAAAAGTCGGTGGTGCGCTAAAAATCTTATACAAATACCTACTCTAATTAAAATGAATTTAATTATGAAAAAAATCTTACCTATTTGTAGGTTAGGTCGATTCTCCGTTGTCTCTTTTGTTTTTGACTTGCACTCTTGTTTAATATTTAATATGGGCCGTGGTGGGCCACTATTTTTAATTTCTGGTCGTTTTACAAAGGTCAGCGCATTGTTTTTTATAAAATCAACATTAATAATGGAACTCATTTTTTACTCTTCCCGACTCATCCAAAAAAACTAATAACAATGGCGTATTGACCTGCGACCTGTCACAATGGGTCTCATTGTTTATGTTGGTTGGTATGCTGTAGAGATAAGAAATGGTCGATGCTGAGCGGAACATTAACTAAAAAAGAGTAGATCTTAATTTAAACACACAATATCAATAATAAAATGACACGACCGCGTCCCCAATTAAGATGCTACTAAAAAAACGGCCCTTTTGACATGGTGGAAATTCTCGCATCGCCGTCCAAGGGTTATTTAAATTTGCAAAGGATTATACCTACCTATGATTCTGGCTCATGGAGAATTGTGTAAGGATTCTCCTCGATTCTGTGATCGCTTTGGCAAACGCACTACCGGCCTGAATATAGGAACAAAACATTCTGCTTCTGTTATCTGTTACGCGAGCGGGTATACATAAACACCTATATTATGTATGCATTATAACCATGGAACTATGATTCTAAGGAAGCGGCATAAGCATTTCGAATCCTATTATACCGCCAAAACCAGTGTAGCTGTCTCCATTTTTCGGCGGCGGGGAGTGGGGATACAGACGGGGTTACCGCTCACCGAGCGGGGAGAGGGTGAGCGCTTTACAAGGAAGGGCCGAACTGGTAATGGGCTCATTAATTTATTTATTTTTTAATTAAAAAACGTTTCTCAGTTTTATTTTCTTATTTTAAGCACAAAATATATTAGCCCATTACGTATTATTTGCTGAACGAATTTTTTTTCATAATTAATAATTTTCCTAGTTTTAACCACGTTTATTGTTTATAAAAAACCGACATATTTCCTGAGCAATGCTCACTTCCTCAGCGTTTACTTAATTTAAAAAAAGATTATGAAACAAGATTATGATTGATTTCCTGTAGATTAAAAAAATATATATTAGTTAGTATTGTTTTTTTAAACATATTTTAAATAATCAACAGACTTGCAGTGTAAAATTCAGTGCATTTTGATATTTTTTCTTGGTGTAAGCTGGTGTTTGAGTTTTAGGAAAGAAGTGCTCGTTATAATCTAATAAAAACTGTAATTACAGTGATAACAAAATAATAAATAAAAAAATAAAAGAAATTAGAATGCTCGAACAAAGGATGGATAAGTACAGAAGACATTAATAACAATTTAAAAGTTATAAAAGCATAATAAAATAAGTAACACGTGAAGAGAGATACTATCAGTGTTTCTCGTTTAACAGAACTGGTTCTTGATCCTGCTGAAACTTCTGCTGTAATCGACGAGCTAGCTCCTTTACCACAATTTGCAACAACCGATGTGCGGGAGGTTAGTGCAACTTTAGATGCTTACCGTATGATAAAGTTAGACAAGAATATATGTACACAGGAATCCAAACAAAATAATTATCGACAAAGACGGCAAGGTAGCGCGGTGGGAATTTCTGGAAAAAGTTACTAGGACCCAAGAAGAGCAAGGCCTAAATTTCACCCATGAAATAACATACCAACACTTTATTTCAGAAAACAGATAATGAAGGTCAATCTAGCAACCCAACTACTAAGCCGAAGTGCTTATTATATTATTTAATTTTATGTATGTATATATACATATGTTCATACTGCACCCTTGAGGTGAATTTTCAATCACAAGAATCGAAACTGCTTCCATCTGGAGCCAGAGAGACTATGGCAATGTTGTGAGGCTGAAGATGTGGGGAGGGGAAGAAGATGGGGACGAGGAAGATGGGGAAGTACCCGTGTTTTCAGATTTAGTCAACAAACACAGCTAAAGCCATTTCAAGCAACATTTCAATTCTAATTGGTGGTCTTACACCAGGGCGATACTGAGAGTATGTTCCACCTGGAACGTGCCGGAAATATATCTTATATTATTTTTAATTATAAAATGTTGAAAACACAGATCAATCGAATAAAATTTATCTGCGCGCACCGGGATTTGAACCCGCGACCTCCGGATTGCTAGTCAAGAGCTTTACCCCTCGACAACGGGGGCATGCCAATGTGACTTTTACATAACAATACAGTGATTACATACTTTGAATTAACATTGTAAACATATGTAAAAGGAGTGTTAAATAAGTAGGAAAAAAAACTAAAAATAACAGTGCAAAAAAGACAAAGTAAAAATGTTTAAAAATGAATAAGCTAAATGATAAAAAACACATACCTATGATATGTGTAGGTAAATCTCAACTTTATATTTGTGCGTTTTGATTAATAAAAACATTTAAAAAATTAGGTAATTTTTAATTATTATAATTTAAGTTGACTGATTCGGCCCATTGGCAGTCGGAGTTCACGTGTTAACATCGGGCCCATGGCGATGGCGGTTGAAATGAACAAGCCGAAAATTATAAAATGTAAATTTAAGCTATGTTTAAACACTTACATGTGAAAGGTAAGACCGTCTTTCTTCTTAAAGGTCTTCATAGAACTACTTTTACACAATTTTACGGCGCAGTGGACCATTTTTCTATGTTTTATGAACGTTTTTCTGGGAGCTCTATGCGCGACCGAGATGTAAAAGGCAATGTCAGCCGTCTAAAAACCATTCGGTAAAATTTTTGAAAAGGCATGCTATGGGCAGGTGGGCACACTTTACATGCCGTCTCTCTAGTATCCATACTCTTAGATTATAACCAAAGTGTTTAAGTATTGTGATTTGTGATGAGGCGTGTCGGAAATATAGTATGTTTTTTGGTGATCGGGAATTTTTAGATTGGCAGAAATTTTGGGAGTGCGTTGCACCGCCGCACCTTAGGGCTGGCCGCCACTGTTAATTGATCAGTTTATTTAACGTCAATCCTCGTTCTGTCCGATATGCGTTTATGAATTCAATTGATTTAACTACAGGCACTTTGTAGATAATTTGTTAGCTTTCTTAAGACTCCTCGACGTAGGTACTGTAAAAAATATTAATAGGCAATGAAACCTAGTTATTATTTTAAAGATTTGTCCAAAAATATGGGTGATTTATTTCTCCTGGCCAAGTGGATAGATTCTCCCCTTATATCTGTAAATATAATGAATCACTATTCAGAAATTTTAAAAATTTGAGAAATTTGAACAATAGTTAGTCATTTTACCAAATTTTTGCTGTCGCTGTTACTCCACTCCCCGAATACTGAGCGAAAGGGTAGGTACAACACCTCAGGCTATCTATTTTTTTACAACTGCATTAGAAGAAAATACTCCGTGTCTGTATGTTTTGCTTTTGTTTTAAATACATTGTCTAGTTTGTATGGTGAACGTCTATTGATGGCGTTTAAACCAGGCAATTTTAACCATTTTTGAAGGGTCCTAACTCCTATTCTTAATCTTTCGTATGGTGGGGGGTCAGAGGGGGACATCTAGGTCTGCGAGCCAGTCTAGGGCCTCAGGCGTTGCTCTGTGAACCTCATCGATCCCGCCGGGGAATGAATGGAGCGGGCATTCGTTGACCACATGTTCGGTGGTCTGCACCGCACCGCATTCACATATCGCCGACTCTTTAAGGCCCCATCTATGCATCATGTGAGCACAACGGCTATGGGAGCACCTTATCCTATTGATGGCAGTCCAGAGTTTGCGAGGCAATGAGAACCCAGGCTGTCTCTCATTGGGGTCTTGCATGAGATTGGCGTTTCTGACGTTGGCTGATTGCCACTCAAGCTTCCACCTATCTTCTGGAGTGAGAGGTGTTCGAATGAGTCATACTCCTTCCGTCCAGAAGGGTTTTCGAGACTTTAAGCGGCATGCCGGGTGAGAAACGACATCATCGTGCAAGGGTATTTCGCTTTTTTGCAGCGCCTTATTGTATTCCCTCAGTGTTGCAATCCCTCGCCTAATATTTGGCGGGGTTATATTTGCAAGTACGGGGAGCCAAGGAAGCGACTCGCATTGTGGCATTACGCTGAACGATGACCATGGAAGAGTGGGCGCTTCTGGCCCATACTGGAGGACATTATTCAGCTGCTGAGAAAACCAGGGCAATGGATGCTGTTCTAAGCGTGTTGGCGTCGCATCCCCAGCTAGTACCAGCTAGCTTATTGACTAAGTTTAGTCTTGTCCTGGTTTTTTTGCCCACTGCTTCCATGTGTTTCCGGTAATTCAGGCTCCTGTCCAAAGTTACTCCAAGATAGCGGGGATGGGGGTCATGGTAAATATTTTTTCCATGAAACTGAATACAGAGTTTTGCGTTTGCCTGTGAATTAGTGAGATGGAAAGCTGTCACAATTGTTTTCGACCCATTTGGCTTTAGTCGCCAATTGAGGAAAAATCCTTCCATAGCCTTGAGGTCAGAATTAAGGATCTCTTCTGCTGCATTGAGGGTTTTGGCTTGGACTGTGATGGTGAAGTCATCTGCGTAAGCAAATTTTCTGCCTTCAGTGTGAGGAAGATCTCGAGTATAGATGTTGAAGAGCGATGGGGCCCGCACTGAGCCTTGGGCAAGGCCATTATTCAGGGGCATTTTTTTGCTTTTTAACTTTTTTTGCTTTCTAACTCCTATAAAAAATACTTATCAAAAAAGCAAAACATAGCAACATGCTGGTGGTCAATATCCATAATATATTAAAAAAACATTTGCGTTAGTGTCAAAATTCAGAAAGGAGTACGGGAATGGGTAATACGTTTGAATGAACAAAACGCCGCCCAATTTTCTTTTACTACCCATCTCTCGTACATTATTATTTGTGAATATAAAGGTTGGCTTTTGTCTTTCTTATTAAATTCCAAAGATAATAGTCTTAATTCAATGAGTAGTATGTAGAAATTTCAAATTCAATTATGTTCCTACCTAATTTATAATTTGTGTTTTTCTGTTGTAACGGGAAACGTTTATAATTGGCCGAACATGTTAGATATTTATTTATAATTCTATCAGGTATCTTACAAATATCAAATGTAGGTGGATATTAGTTATTTTTTACTGTTTTGAGTCATGCAGGTACCTAATAACGAATGAAATAGAGCCAATATGACGGAGACGATTCTAGGAAAATGAATGACGTAGGTGTCTGGGGTATAGAACCTCGCCACGTGGGATTAGCGTCTCTATTTCAGACCATCATCTAACTGGGTATTTATTACTCGCATAACCTACATCATTATTTGTATCAGTTATTTATTACATAGTTATTTATAAAATTATATAAATGCTTATAACTTTTAAAAGATTAATCCTTGCAAGGTTTTGAGCTTGTACCTACCAATTAAAATAATTTTAAAATGATGATAAATTAAAAAAATAATATTAACCTACAATAAATTAACACATGTGAAGTCAAAATTACAACAGTCCGATTAAAAATAAGCATATTTATATTAGTACCAACCTGAAAATAACCATATTCAACCCACTTTGTCGGTAAATATTTTTGATAGCCCAATTTCGGAAAATTCATAATTTATTATATACCTGTTCTAGAAATGTTATATCTCGATTCACCTTTAAGTAAGGGAAATTTAACTTACTACGAGCACATCAGACATGCTCACAACACCAATCATTGATTCCTGCCTAAAAATAATCTCCCTCCTATGTTCTGTAGGGTAGAACACCTGTTTAATACAGGTGCCTACCAATGTTTCCCCAATTTTAAAGTTTCTTCGCGCACTTCTGAGTTTTCTCTTCGCATACCTACGCAGCTTTCCCTATATCCAGGAGAATTTCTCTCGATGATAAGAACATAACTGGGTAGGTACTTTATTCCAATATTTTTCCCCAATTTTTACGTGCGCTTCTGAGTGGCTTTCTCCATATTTGAAAAAAGATTTTCCCGCGAAATTTAATGTAGGTACTCCTCACCAGCCTGGGGATATTTTACCACCCACCGTACCGCATGGAATTTCCCTATATCCCTCGCCTTTCCCAGCGAAGCGCGATGTGTTTCCCACCGACTTGGCGGTTTCGTCTGCTCACATTATGATTTCGCGGGTTTTTTGCGCGCCTCTGAGAATACAGATACATTTATCTTAGTCTTTCCGCCGAGAGGAGATCTGTGAATCATAATTATAATAATTTGATGATTTATAAATCGCCGTTTTTGTGAAAAATCACCTCAAGGGCGAATCATCTATTCTTCTTATTAGAAGAGTGCTCCATTGATTTATTTTACTGCTTATTTACTTCCACAAATACGAATCATTATTAAATAAAGTTTATCACTGAAATGTTTCATGAAGTAGGTGTTTTAAATGTTTATGCATACTGAACTTACTTTATTTTTCAATAGAAATAGATATGTTAAATGTTGTAAGTGCATAATTCTCATTTCTCTTATTACAACAGTTTGTCTTATTTATTTTATTTTGCAGAAACAAACAGTACATAATTACATAGTGGAAAATAGTTCCTAAGTTATAGAATTTAACACAATAATTGGTACCAATGACATGTCGCTGTTAAATACTTATGTTTTTATGTGGTAAATTATACATTTTACCTAAATTAAGTTAGTAAATTATTGAAGGAGAGGAGTGTGTGTGAGTGTTTGTATGTGTGTGTATGCGCGTGTGTGTGTCGATGTGTGTGTTATGTGTGCGAATTCAGTGTGCTAGAAATGTTTTTCTTAAATAGAGGGAGGGAATCAAAAAATATATCGGTATTTGTGATTTTTTTAATTGAGTTGAATCTTTGAAAGATGCGGTGTAAGGTGTAAGGTATAGTGTATAGAATATGAATGGCGTTAATGATACAAATGAATAAATAAACTTATTAAATAAAAAAATAATAAATTTGTGTCGGTACACCACTTATTTAATTAAAATTTTCTACGTGTTTCGAAACCAATGGTATCTTCGTCAGGATAAAATTAAAATATAATTAATTAATTTAATTTCATTTTCATTTTAACCTGACGAAAAAACCACTATTTTCGAAGCATGTTGATTATTTTGATTAAATAAGTGGTGTTTACATAATTGCTTTTGTGTTTAATTCGTAGAACATCAGTTAATTTTTAAATTAAATTTAATAATTTCATTATTAAGTTCTGCGAGCATTTTAGTTTTTATTATTGTGACAGCTGTTTCGGCTTAAACCACTTTGAGACGACTTATTTTTAAGATTTTAAACTTCAATTTTTGAAGGTGTCTTTTATTACCGGCTAAACCAATTTGCTGGGAAAATAATTGAGGCAGTAGATTCAATTTTAGTGATTTGTTTTTATTTTTTTCTTCATCACAAAGTAAATTTGTGATGAAGATAATAATAAATAAACATTTGCACACAAGTGATGCATACACATGTTTTCAACACTTTGTTTTCTTACTGAACAATCGAAATTAACAGTGAAGAGATAGGAAAAATGGTACAAAACATGGAAGATTAAATAATGTAGGTGGGTACCTATGTTATCTATTCAGTATCAAAAAGTAATGTCAAATTTTTAATTCAAATTAATGTTTAATGTATGAAATAATACAAACTTGTAGTGCTTGTAATATGCATCAACGAGACTTCAAAAGATAATAGCCGAAAGTTAGAAGTTAGAAAAGTCAGAAAACAATTATAAAAACACTTGAATCCGTTAAAGGCCTATACATAGTTAGCTTAGTAGATGAACTAAAAACCCTATGGCCTTGACCTACATAGGCATTACACCATGAGTAAATGAGTAATGTACTGAAGGAGAAAGTTGTGCCCCCGCTTACTATAGAGCTGTAGACACATTCATACTGCCTTGATTTCTGAAAGGAAGTAGAAAATTAAATTAATTGATTTTACTTGAAGGACCTGACTTACATATTTAACTAGTGAGTCCTGACATTATTTGAAATAAAAAATGTAAATGAAGTATTGGTTTGAAACTTTATGATTGTTTTGTTTTAATTTTTTTTACGTTTATTTTTCCTTTACAATTTGTCTTTTACAACCCCCACCCCCACCCTAATTAGATTCTGTCTCTATCTGATCGTTCATTGTTTTATTTAGTTCAAAATTTCATTACCATATTTACTCCTAATATTGTCAGGAATCACTGGTTACAGTAAGTCGGGTACATTCCTTAACACCCTGTATAACCAAATAAGGGAAGAAATCTCCAATATTTTGGTCACATTATGATTATAAATATATATGTATGCAATATTATCATAACTGATGATCCAGGAAATGATAGGTAATAGAAGATCATATCTGGAGTGTAGCTTAGGGGGGCATATCCACCTACGTATATATTTTTTCTAGTATTAACGAGCACTCCTCTTTAGTTTACTTTTAATTTTAATTTTATTTTATTGGGAAAACCAACAGTTACAATAATGTTTGATGAAATATGTACAGAAAATTAACCAATAATAGGTTTTCGCTGAAGTATATTAATTATTTAGTGAGTAGGAATAAAGAAAAATAGTTAAATTATGTTATGTGGATAGGATGGTGGAAGGGAGTGGAAAGGGATGGATCTTTTCTGTGTAAATAATGGTATGTATGTGTAAATGTTAATTATTCATTTTAGTTTTGAAAACGTTAGGTACTGTGTTAAATAAATTGAATTCACTGTATGAAATGTTAAAAGTGTGAAGCGCGATGAATGAATGTATTTTGTTTAGAGTTAGTATAGCATTGACGAATGTTTAATGCGTGGTTTTGTCTGGTTTGTCTGATGGGCACTCTTAGTTGAATCCTTTCTAGTAATTCCGGGCAATCTATCATAGAGGTAACTATTTTTTGTAAGAATAGTACGTCTGCCAAATTTCTTCGACTTTCCAAGATTCCAAGGACGATATCCTGAAGAACGCGGCTGACTCTTCGTGGCTCAGATGAGGACGATAGCT